>VKOC01000003.1:20764660-20956929 GCA_009364415.1 Spea multiplicata | reverse complement strand
AGGGGAATCCAGGTTCCCTGCAGCGTTGCGGGGGATCTGGATTCCAGTATTATAAAAGGATCTCTGTTTGAGATCGGATTATTATAAGGAGAGGAGTTTTTCAGAGCATTTGCTCTGAAAAAAAACCTCTTTTTATAATCAATAAAAATCGATTCCATTAATCGATGATGAAATTCGTTGCCAACGATTTTCATAATCGATTATTATCGATTTTATCGATTAGTTGTTTCAGCCCTAACTGTATCTCACAAAAACTCATACTAAGATACTGCTAACAAAATGCACTACAGCTTTAATTTGTCTTGGTTTCTCTTAGCACCTGACAGCACTCTCAGGACAAGGAGGTCACCTTCGGCTCAGGAAAGCCCTGTGCTCCCACCTGTCCTCTTCCCAGGCGCTCCAATAATCGAGGCACCCAGAGGGGTCACCTAACACAGTAGTAGTGGGACGTGCAGGGACAGAGAAGGAGAGCTGTTTGAGTTGTACTAATGATGGGAGAGATGATGGAGAGCTGTGTGAAAGAGAGGGGGAACAGAGAGCAGTGAGAGGGGGAGAGGGATGGAGAGATGGGAAGCTGTGACAGAGGGAGAGATGTAGAGCATATTTCACTGCCCCATTTCCAGGGTACTCCTGCAGGCTGTCCATGATACAAGAGGCACAGCTTTCTTAAGAGGAGAGAAGCCAAAAGCACACATGTAGTTTGAAAAGCAACTGGTTAATAGGTGTAAAGAACCTAGGGAATATATTGTATGGTTTTAGAACCTTCATTGTTACATCCCAAATATTACCGTAATACAATATTGATTAAATAATAACTAATATTACATGCTTATATACAGAAACGAATTGTAGAAAAGGCATACCATGCAAAGAGCAGTGCACTAGCAGTTATTATTGGGGTTTACCCCACAACTTTTTGGAAAACTCCTTGTTGCTAGGAATGCAGCAAAAGAAAACACCAAGCTATTATGCTCTGAGTGCTTTCTCTTGTGGCAGTTATGTGATGCTGTTGCTAATGAGGTCCCCTGCAAAAGTCAAGTTGTCCTAGGGCCGGCACCCCACTAGGGATGGCCCTGGACACTGCAGTATTTATCTAGGGACAATCTACTAATTACTTATAGGAATTTGATTTGTTTTTTCCTGTTTGTTTTTCCTTTTAGAGAAAGGATGTTTGACAATAGAATGGAGAGATATTCAATATAAAAGGGGCAAGTATCTAATAAAATTTTTCAAAGGTTCAACCAGTCCTGGATTGGAGGAGGCAGCTGAAAGGCTGCAGTAAGATAACTTCCTTAAAATACATATTGGAGCCTGACAATCAGGAAGACTGTAGGGGAGAGGTTAAGAAGTCTGGAAGACGGGTGGGAAGAATGGTTGAGCCTATTGGCCACCATCCCTCCTTTTTTAGGGGAGACCCCAGAAGGTCCTGCCCTCCCCTGACTTCTATCTGGCAAGGGGCTACATATGCCCTTAAGGGGAGTGCAGCTCCCGAAGAAGAAGATTTGCACCTGGTTTGCTTTGGGTTCATCGACTTTTAATATGTTGGAGTTTAGAGATGTCTTTATCTATGCTGATAGATAAGGAATTTACCAGAGCTACCCCTTGCCATGAATCTACGCTAGCTACCCCATTCATCCTAGTTTAATATCTCCAGCCCTCTAATTTATACTGGGGGCTGTTCCATTTATCTACCATCATACACATTGATGGAGAAGATTAACATTAACAGCTAAGAGGTTATAAATGAGTCATTGAATCAAAAGGGTTAAAATCAATCCCTGTTACTAATTTCTTCTCTCTATTAGTACCTTTAAGATTACACAAACAATAAATTACATTATTCCCTTTTTCAAAAACAGAAGATCCTAGTTAAAATGTTACGCATAAGATCAGTTGCAGTGAACCCACTAAGCAAGAATTTCCGTCAGCTTTCTGTCCCTGATAGAGTTAAATGACTTGACATTGTTTTTAAGTCGGTGCCAATGGGAGGCTCCTCCGATGTGCACCACAGGTGCAGGAGGCCAGAAGAGCATTGAAGTCAGTAGTATGCTGACAGCAGCTGGGCTAAAATTAAAGTGTAATTATCTACATTCTAACAGCATGGCTGCTTACAACACACACACACATATATATAATCTGTCTCTTGAGAATATATAAAGACAGCAGTCACCCCATCTACCACCCCAACCTTCTTTTCAATTTGTGTTTTACTTTACCACTTTGTACATGAGTGCAAAATAATAATGATAATAAAAATAACGTATACTAATCATTTGTGCGCACTGTGCTCGTAAATTAATTGTTGTGTTTTTGGCCCCTCTTCCTGGATCTCTAAAATGTAGATCTGCCAGTTTTTTTCCCTAGTGAAAGAAATCATAAATTTCTGAGTGCACTCAGATTGTGTGTCTGTGTACATATTCTGAGCAAGTCCTGCTGTTCAATCCACAAAGAGTAACTAAAGTTTATGGCCAAAACTAAAAACATCTTCTATAGTTGCACAAAGTTGCAAAGCCTTAACTATTTTCTGTGTTGGGGTATAGATAGCTATATATATATATATATATATATATATATATATATATATATATATATATATATATATATATATATAGCTATTTACTCACAAAGTCCATTGCACACCATTCCAAATATTCCAAGCCTGGTGCTAGTAACGAGCAGTTTGAGAGTGCTTTAAATATTTGCGATAGACATAAAGGGTAACTGGCATATGCAACATGACCTGAAGTTTCCATATATTCTATGAATATTAAATCACTGTAAGCATCTGAAAATCCCAGCTACAGCACCACATATCTAATTAAGTTCAATATATGAGATAAAAGCTTTTAAAGAAAAGTGTGTATTTAAATGTTCTTTAAACAAGTGCTTAAGATACACTTAGCAGCTTCATTCTTTCCACTGATCTCCTTATCAATGCATGCCAAAGTGAATTTTGCTTTTCATATGGGAAATAGATAGCATTAAAGAACATAGGAAAATAAATCATTACCCCGCACTCCCTTCTACATAGTAGGTGATACTGTTCCTAGAAATCTGAAAATGGTTATTCTGTCTCGGCACAATTTGTTCAAAGGAGGAGAAATATAACAGATGGTCAAAGGCTTATATGTAAGGATGCTTTACTTTACTGAGAAGTAGGTAAATGGAACATCCCAGGACAAACACGTGACTATCCTGAAAGACAAGACCAAGGACTGGTTATGGTCTTTAGATCAGGACAAATAGGTACTGTTTCTATATTAACTGCACCTGGAATATTCCAGTGCTTGCTGTGTAAAATATGAAAGTATTCTTTTAGCCCATTATGTCTTGGGATAGATACTTGTCATAACTTATACCCTGGCCAACAGGGTGCAGCAGTGTGGGGCCTCCAGCTGGATATGCGTGGCCGCATGCTATGTGACCCTAAAAACCTAACGTGTGTCCACACATTTCTAGCCATCAACTGCACTTAAGTTATCAGGTGGCTTCCGGCCTTAAAGTCCAAGTGGTGTCACCTCATGGCCAGTCTGGTCCTGCTTATACCCTTTGAACCATGGGTGGTCAGACTACTTGTCCATTACTTTATTTACATTACTGGTGATCCGCACATAAATTGGTTAACAGTTGCATTTCCTTCAATGCTACCACTTTGTGATAATGGCACAGTAAGTAATTATTATGTCGACCTCTACACATTTACTTATCAGACATTCACAAACGCCATTCGGTTCACAGGCCAGAAAAAGAAAGCATCAGATAGTGGTTTCATACCTTACCTGATAAGGTCCCATTATCAGAAACTGGTAAATCCAACTTTGTCACTAAATCTTCTCCTTGGCCAAGCTTCACACAAGCAACATGGAAGACAAGAGGGGGAAAAGGGTAAATCTGTAGGATTTTATTTTATTAAATAATGCAATATTTAGAAAAATGTTCCTCATTTTAAAATATAATGTAATCATTGATTTTGTGACACCTTATTTATAATGTTTTTTTGACATTGACACAATGCTACCCTGTATAGTCAAGTGAACTAACTCAATGCTATATTTAATGGAATAGTTATTGCTTTTAATATTTCGTAAATAAACCTGTCTATGCCGCATAGAAATAATTGCATAGGTTAAAGATAAAATGTCCAGCAGAATATTAAGTGTGACACAGAGCTAATATATACAGTGTCATACTTAATGCCTTAAATGACACAAATAGAGCAGGGTTTCTGGATATCCCTGCCTTTTTACATTTTTACTATCACAATATATATATATAATATATATATATATATATAATATTCTGTTTTGATTTTTTTGATATCGTACTACTGGACTAATATGGCTAAATCCATATTATATTTTATATATATACACATATCATATTTATATTTTGTAAATTATTCTTTTTTAAAATAGTTTATTTCAAATTGACACTTATAACTGGTTTCATGTGTGAAAAGTGGGCAACTACAGGAGCTAATTGGTTAATGTCTATATTGTACTATGCATTTTGATTTGATATAGAAGCATTACTCATGGCATTATCACCCTTTATGGTCTATAATTGAATTTTAATATGTCCAAGAAATGATCAAGTTTGTATTTATTTGTTTGTAACACATTTTTTAAAAGAACAGAATGTGTTATTTTTCGTAAAAAGTGCAATTGTATGACTCATAGACGATTTGTGATTGTGGTCTTACATAGGGGATTTATGAAATTAGATTGCCTCACCTAACACTGGCATGTGGTTCTCTCAGACATTAGAGATACGTGTAATAGTGTATCGTCTGAAAGTATAAAGTGATATTATTATTCATGGTGCGCTGGGTCGAAAAATGTCATTTATATTTTATCAACTACAACAAAAAACTCTCCGTTTTGCTTTTATAATGGATTTGTTGTTGATGATGACCAATCTTGAAAGCTAGAATACGCCTTATTATCAATTATTTATGTTAAAATAATTTTGTTCTTAGTTTTTCTAAGCATTGCTAACTAAACATGACATCTTCCGTTGGTAACGTAAAATCATATTTGATGCACGGTGGTAGAGTGGAGTAGGGACATTCAACCGGTTATTATGGTGATTTGCACTACTTTGCACGTACGCTGTTCTTTTAACACAACCTTCTATGTGACTTGAACAAAAATGAGATATATGGATAAACTGAAGAATGTGACATACATTAGCATTTAGATTATTTTAGCTGCACATATACAATAAAACAGAAAGACGTTTGATCAATATTATGTCACCAGAGAGCCAGTAGATCAGTTGTGGGAGGGACAACCTTCCTATCATTGACAAATTTAATCCATATATAAGGTGCCTTTCTTTTTAGGGGATAAACTATGTTTTCTAATTTTTTGTGTCCATATGGAAATCATGGTACTTTTGTGGGAAATCTTAATGACAGACGCACTGGTGAAATACCACTGGGTCAGAGTCATAGTGCAGAAGGATATTTGCCCAATCCTCACGCAATATCTGTGGTTACATCAAGAGCTTCTAGGGCGTGGAAGTGGTGGTCTCTGTCCCCACTGGCACAGACTTCCCCACTAGCGCTTCCCCCTTTGTATTCTGCGCACCACTTGCTGTAGTAGAGCGCTGCCCCCTACTTATCGGAGTCTGCACTGCCTGGTATATGTCACTGTCAAATAACATCTACTGATTACAGTGATAACCCCCAGGCATGGGTTTGTCTGGTTATTTGGGAGGCAAAAGGCCACCTTTGCGAGGTGATGCATTTTTTTTATCTAGTCAGTCTTTGCCTATGTCCAATCCTTGAAGCTAGCCAATTCGATTTACCCAATCAAGTTTTTAAACATAGACACCCCATGGGCATTTAAAATGACAGTATTTTAACTCGCTAATTTTAGGACTTGCATGTTTGAAAGCAGTACCTGGATAGACCCTCTGTGAACTTGTTAGCTTTTCAGTTGGCGCCAGTCTTGTAAGTGGCAGCAATGTCACTCACTGATGGCGCTTGTGGTTGGCTTTTGGAGCAGCAGGATACTGGGAGAAGGGGAACTGCCACCCCACTGGACCTGCTGCCCAAGGCCAAGACCAGAATTCATCACTGACCCACCTTCCTGTCACGGTAATATGCAGAGGCTTATTCACTAAAGGGAGAGCAGGGTTTCAGAAGAGTTTGCAGTTTCAGTTCATTCACTTCAGTATGTATCAGTATCTCCAGTGAGTCTTTCTATAGTAAGAGCTTGGCTTCCTAATGTATAGTGAAGTCAGTTTAGGGTAGCCAAGCTCTACCATGTATCAAGTGCTTATTGGGGTTGGACCCTCATAATATATAATCAGGTAAATGATATGAAACCATAACTCTCCTGCAAACTGTCCTGCCAACACTCTCTTTGATGACTAAACGTCACAATATGCCAAGACAGGACACGTGCCATCTCTACCGGAATAATAAGTAGTCCATGCCAAAGAGATGCATTTATCTAATGTAAGGGGAAAAACGGTATTGACACAGAAGGGTTCTAAATAGCCATAGAAGCAGGAAAGAGACACCTCTGAGCTGCCTATATTGTTTATGTATGGCCCTACTTCATCTTTCTTACCTATTTTTGAATTTATTTACTATTGTCAGTGAATTTTGTCACATTGTGTTTTTAATTGAGCTATAATTATTACTATATATATATATATATATATATATATATATATATATATATATATATATATTTGCAGCTTGTTTGGCATGCGGAAGCATTTAATTTTATACTAGAGTAGGAGTAAACCATAGGATGTAAACTTTCACAGGTTCTATTTCAGAGCACATTCCACAATATTTATATACAAACATGACATTTAAATAACTACCATGCATGGGCAAGATGTTTCTTATTATATGACTGGCTTATTTGTGTACAAAACGAAAACCTTTGTGAAGTTTGTGAAGCTAGCATCACATTCATTGTAATCTCACAAGCTTGACACACACATTAACCAAATCCGAAAGTCTAAAACAAATTGGCAAGTGAAATCAGCAACTTTATTTATTAACTAAATAGACAAGTAATGTTTTAGATATGCATAATTACAGTGTATTATTATTTATTTTATATAGCGCCATCATATTCCACAGTGCTGTACAGTGGGTAAACGGACAAAGCAAGAAGTGCCTAACAATTAGACTTACAGAAACAAGAGTTAAGGAGCGCCCTGCCCAAACGAGCTTACAATCTAGAAAGTATATGAGTTACATCTGAAAATGACACGCCAAGAGCAAAATTTCATCTACAAAGTCAGCTTTTGTTGCAAACAGCTTTTGTTATCAGTCACATTATCTTTGGGCTAGAACTTGGAAAATAAAAGAGTGTAACTAGAATAAATTGTATCTATACACTACCATTCAAAAGTTTGGGATCACTTAGAAATGTTCTTATTTTTGAAAGAGAAGCAAATTTTTGTCCTTTAAAAAAAACATAAACTGGAAATACAGTTGTAATACATGTTGTAAATGACTATTGTAACTGATTTTTAATGCAATATCTTTACAAGCGTACAGAGGCCCTTTATCACTCCCATCACTCCTGTGTTCCAATGGCACGTTGTGTTCACGAATCCCAGCTTAAGTTTAAAAGGCTAAGAGTGGAAACTCGTTAACAATTATGTTACACAGCTAGAAATGTCCTTGCTCTCCATGAAACCAGTTAAATGACCCAAACTTTTGAATGGTAAGCCAAGATATCAGCTAAAAAAATAACATTGGTGTAAAGGGAATCCCCTGGTTTCAGGGACAGACATATATATTCCCTTTAAGTGTAAATATCTTATTATGTTGAAGGAAGAACATTCTGTAATGGTTTCGACAAAGAGCAAAATGAGATAATTGCCACGCTGTGATGTGAGCTTTGCAATATTGTGTTAATGAGCTGTGTAAGAAAACCTGATGGGACACTGAGAGACACTAATTGGTCTAATGTCTCGTCTATAGGTCCCTAAAGACTAAAAGTGTCTAGAATTGGCAGAATTTCCTTTGTTTATTGCTCACTTAAAAACTCCTGTTTTTTTTCATATTTCATTTCATTTCTGCACTCTAATGTTAATAGCATAAAGCATCAAATTACATTATAGAATCAAAGGTGATGGGTTGTATAAGTGTCCACCACATTTTGTGTATATCATTTGTAATTCATAATTTTAATTGTTATCTATAATATAGTTGAAAATGGGAAAGCAGGGGTTTATTTGTAACTAGCGGCTACCGGGGAAGAAATGCACATGGAAAGCAGGAGCGAGCAGTGTCATACATGCACAAGAAATGCCATTTATAAGCAAATACTGTTTATATTAGTGATTCAAGAAAGGAAAGGCATGATTGCAGAACCCACCAATAAGTATTTTAATATGCATTATTCTGAAGTGGGGCTTTCCCTTTAACTTGGGGCATATAGGTGACATATACACTCCATAAGCCTCTTTATACTCATTGCTCACTGTATTTTTTATTAAAATTGGACAATGGGTCAAACTCATTCTTCTCCTGCACTTCAGAGGTGACATTCATTTTGTTCCCTACTCTAGAGACCCCAGCTTTCACAATTACTCTTTAGGTCCTGATGGATTGTTGGCTAAAATAATAGCTTTCTATTACATGCTGTTATAGAGAGTTTGTTACATATAAAATCAACACACACCCAGAAAACACACACCCCAAATGCTATTTTAAAAAAAAACATACCTAGTATAACTATAGTATAGTATAACTATTAGGGATTCTGACACACTATAAGTGGCCATATATTACTTAGCCCACTGATATTTCCAAGTACCCCAATTTTGGCAAACCCTGTCTAATCCTAACATGGCTACATTGCATAATACGGACCTGAATCAGTGGTACTGCATTGCTTACCCACTGGGACTCTCCAAAAATACAAAGCCCCCCTAGACAACATTATCAGTGCCCCATGCAGCCCCGTGTTTTTATGTGTCTGTGCTAATTACTTTGTGTATATATTGGTCATTTCAGCACCACCCCAAAATCTGTATTGATATGCTTGTATATTTTTTCAAATTATTACATAACCAGAAAATACTGAAATGAAAGGTGTGTGAGGGAGGGAGTCATAGAATGTCAGTGATCTTACATCACTGCTGGACGTGCCCTTTATCTCAATGACAGGCAGGTAATTACAGCTGAAGGGTGGCACCTGCTATTTATTACACAGGTATTATGTACACACAATACGGAATATATAATAATGCTCAATAAGGGCATAGGCAGGATCCTGATTTACTTGTTCTAAAACAGGGGCGTCAAACTCAATTGGGCGGAGGGCTGGTTTGAATCTGCATACACCTATCAGATACACATTGACCTGGTACACCCTAAAAATAATCCAATTCACAGCAATGTTTAGTTATATGATGCATAAATACATAAAAATACATTTTCAGTCTGATATTCATGCGTAAGTCAGTGTGTGTGTGTGTATATTATTATTTTATAAAGCACCATCATATAAATCATATTCGGTAGCACTGTATAATGGGTAGACAGGACATAACAAGTAGTATATAACAATCTGACAAAAAAAAACAGGTGAGGAGGGCCCTGCTCAAACAAAAGTGTATTTATGGGGGATAGCTCTGTATGACTGCATGCCTTGTGAACTTGTACCTGTTAAACATATCTGCATACCTGGGAAGCACCGGTTCTCCGGGTCAACACCTGAATCCTCTGGGTTTGCAGGAGCGGGGTCTCGACAGACCCCACTCCCTGACCATTTCCCATTTAAATGGGGGTGTTTCCTGAGATTTCAGCAGTATGTCAGTGGGCAGTCCTGGCCGTGTCCCACAAGGGTATGCATATCCGTGTAAGAATTGTATAAAGCGCCATCATATAAATCAGATTCTGTAGTGCTGTATAATGCATTATCCTTTGTGTATGTATATGAGTGTGGTAGCACAAGGACAGAAACATCATCTCTGCTTCCATTTTAAATTAATCAAGCTGAAATACATCAAGGCAATAACAATATTTGGTGGTCATTATTCTATCATTTTTAACCTGTATGTTATGCCCTGAACTGCCTGAAAACTATAAAGTTTATGAGTTGTCGGTAAGATGCAACATTCTGCTTCACCTGAATGCACAAAGCAATCCATTATCTTGGGAAGCGGATCTCTTTAAAGATGTACATTTTCGTTGTGTAGAGGAAGCTCATCCCCTCTTGCAGGAGAAATCTCCAAGGTTTGGCACTTTGTAATACACACTTAGTGAAAGGAACGGATGAATCTAACCACAATTCTGAGAATAAACCTTTCTGGTACTATATGAAAGTATAATTACTCTCAGCCACGCAACCTCAATACTTGCCACGCCAAGCCACTTAATTTGACGACGTTTCCAGGATGGTTTTGGTACGGGTCATCGTATGATAAAACGTAAAGTGCAATGAATTTAAAATAAAGTAAGTCTTAATAGGAAGATGATGTGAGAATATCAAATGGCCAGGATTTCCATGCCAAACTGATAATTTTATAACAGGCATTTTTATTTTAGAGTACATTATGTACTGTTCAGCTTTATCTCTGGGACAGGTTCATTTTAAACCATTTTCTCATATTGATTACTTTGTCTGCTAGAATTGCAGTGCATGTTATCATTTTATAAAACTGTTAAAGGTCCATTGAGGGTGAGATACACATCACTACATTTTATACTCCTCCTGTACCCTGGTGGTGACTTTCATATATTAGGGTAACCGGGGCCAGATTAAGACATTGTAAGCCCCTGGGCTACAGGTACTGTGAGGCCCCTAGTAATATCGGATTGGGCATAATTCACTTGACAAATGTTCATTTTAATATACCTACTACGTCTTTATATATGCATGGAGCATCCTGAAATATATTTGTATATTTGGCCCGCTTCCCAGAGTCCCCACCCCACTGCAAAAAAATATCAGCTTTTGTATTGCCGATTGGCACGAGGCCCCCCAGCTGGTCGAGGCCCCTGGGCTGCCGCCCGGCCAGCCCATCCATTAATCCAGCCCTGAGGGTAACACGTATACTAGATGTGATTACAGACAACAGGAGACAAAAGTAAGGTGCCCTGTACAAACAGCTCGTCCACTACTGCCCCTAGAGGACACATTGAAGAAGAGCAATCTGAAAAGGACAGGTTGTTAACCTAATCAGTGAGTAAATACAATAATAATTTATTGTGAGTGTGAGTTGGGTCATCTGAAAGCAAGAGCATAATGCATCTGTTGTATGTGATTGCCAATACTTTTGTGCAGCAATATGATGAAAAGGTATAATGAGCTTCAAAAGAGTCACAGGTGTCTATGGAGATGTGCATAGAGCACGTCAGCTCATGTTATTAGTGGTTTCATAGAACTATTTTGTAGTTCATGACCTCAAATATATTTTACCTTTTATACTTAAGTTTTACGTGTTATGCCATGACTAAACAGGCAGACTACATGAGCCAAATGGTTCTTATCGCCAGAGTCTTAAGGTTTGATTCAGATTAAAAAAGGGACAGACTAATGTGTTTGTATTTGTCAGAAACATACTTTTACACGGTTTTGGTTTCTGTGGTCACTGTTGATGTTAGATCGGTGGCATTGCAACTTTAAAAATGTTACAGAATGAAACAGTTGAGTGTGTAATATTTCCAATTTTTTTTCAAAATAGACGGAAATCCTATACATATAAGGTGATTTTCAAATTAAGAAGTAAATATATTTTGCAGTAATTTTCTCTAGCTGCTGTTGTTGTGTAGCATTTATTAACATACAAATTTGTGTTTATTTTTCAAATTTCTTCTGTTTTTATTCAGATTAAATAATGTGTTTCATATGAACATTCCCTGAAAGAAACACTATATAATTGTGGATACAGAAAATTAAGGCAGTCTGGATTTTAACAGAGACCCCTGCAACGCCAATGGTACTATTAATGACTTCTGCAATTATCTAATCCCAGGTTATTATATCACATACTATGGTGTTGCATAATTGCGTACAAATTTCACATGTAAATAAATACATGTTCCAAATCACAACTATTGAGACAGACTATATACTTGGCAACAGGGGCCCCTCAACAAAGCCTGCTTGAGGCCCCCAACATTTTGTGTTATGCCTCTGCTTGCTGTCCATTTGTGCTCCTTTCAGAGCCCATGTAATGACAAACCCTTCATGGGTATGTAATATCTGCTTGGAAAATTGGACCCACAATTTTCACAGTCCATCCACCTGGCACATAAAGGCATGCTATGGAGGGAGAGACGGAGGTGTAGGTTGTGCCTCCCATACTAACCCTTATTACATAACATTTACTGCATTAATCCTCTCTGTCACCCAGAGCATGGGAAGGGAGGGTACACATGGGCCCCTTGGCCCCAAGGCTCATTTTACTACCCCCACCCAATAGCCCACAGGGGGGTTGAGGATGATTATTAGAAGGTTGAGCTGACCCCCTCTCTATTCATATAAATAGGAGAAAGAAAAAATACACCCTAAAAAATAAACTGAAATGCTTTAGGTGCTGGATGAATACACCATAAAACCAACTCTGCCAGCTCTGAACAGATGTACAATTTTCAAACCACAAATTAAAATACATAACACATTTATTCACATACCCCGTTGAAGCTACATATCATTTGGCTTCATTTATTAGGAATTTAAACACCTTTTCGTGAGGTCCCACTTGTCTTTGTTTTATGGGGTCTGTTATGTGAACGTTTAATAGCTGGAGTTCATTCAGTCTATTATTCTGCAAGAAATATTACATTCCATAGACTGAAAACAGCCAACACATTATTTCACAGTTAATGGGATATTGCTTTCGCAACTGAGTGCTTTATCTCAGTATTGATATAAACCTTCATTCTCATAACCTTTGATGTTCTTCAGTGTCTATCAAGTAGCTACAGAGCCGTACTCACCTTTGGCACAGTGATAACTGTTGGTCTGGGGATATGGGTTTGAACCGAGACCATACCAGGCTCCCGTTCAGAAGGGCTTAAGATGGTTTTATCTGCAAAATTAGAGTCCCCTTTTGTAGAAGCCTTCAAATTACAATGTGCAAAGCCGTTTCTCTCGCAACAATGATTAGAAGTATCTTCTGCACTCGATTCCATCTTTTTATTTTTTGTACCAGATAACCGCACACACGGCTGCTTTAAAACAACTGAACCAGCTTCAGGTTTCTGCGGATCATCTGATTCTGAATTTGTACCAGATGGATCAAACGGAACATTTTCCCTCTCATATCCAAAGCAAGCCAGCAATCCGGAACATGGAAGCGCGTGCATTTTTTCAGCGCTATCTTTATCTCGAATTCTCTATGCAATTGCCGTCGGTAGTCATACCAAAAAAAACACTTGTGTTAACAATCCAACTTTGTTCTCAGTCCAGCCGTCATCTTTTTTTAAACGTCCAACGGTGAGAAACTTGGGATTCTAAAGTTCATGAGTTCAGTATTGATGCCGGAGTTTCAGGTTGCCGAGAAGAACGGACGACGAACTAATACAATGTGGCATAACAACTACCAACATTCAGTAATCCCATGGGATCTTGAAAAAGAGCATTACTTTGTTTCTCAGCAAATGCTAACCTTAAACAGTGAAGCCATTGAGATACCCAACAATATAATTTGGATATTCTTTTATCCTATGCCAAATATTCAGCAGCTAGTAAAACACCCAGAAAGAAACCGATCAACAGAGACAGTTTCTACTATTACACTTGCAGCTCAGGAAAAGCAGTAGCATTGCATATGGCGTTCCCGTGCTATTTGCAAAAAAAACACTGTAGCCTGATCATTGCAACCACATTAGTATCCAAGTGCGTATCAGTGACATCATAACAAAAGAATAACCTTCTCTTGTTACCCTGTTAAAATATTCAGGAACAAAAACATATTGAAAATGATGTATCTAATGAAGATCAAGATTACAAGTTAAGGATCTGTTAAGGTCCTGAATAATTAACCCCTTAACTGTGAGGCCTGCATCAGGTTGCAGTGAGATGCATAGGGTAGTGGATAGGGTAGTGGACTAATGTGTTTACAAACTTTCACTAAGCAGTTTTATTTACGTGCTGTTCTTTTGCATATTTTATATAGTTTAAAACAAATTATAAGCTCACCTTGTTTTTAAATGGATTAACCCAATGTATGCTATTTTAACATCTAAATGATAAATCATTTTTTTCAGGGAACAATGAAGAAAACATTGTTTGATTTAAAACTCACTAAGAACAACTAGATCTGAAAACTGTGTCCTAGCCTATGGGTTATACGAGGTGCCCTGTTCCTTATAGCTGTCAAGAGAGAGCAAGAGTTTGGTGTTTCCATAGCAAAATCCTCTATTACACAATACACTGATGTGACACTGTGGTTTTATGTCATCATGTGCCACTGCCATCGCTGACAACATTAAACATTTTTCTGTAATTTATTGGCTGATATAATGTATGTGTCTTTCACAGACAATGAAACAAAGGATAAAAAGCAAATGCAAATCCATTTTATTGGTAAAAGGACAACTTAAAGCCAATGCAACTTTGGGACATTCAAGTCATAAATTCAACAGTTAGTAGGTGGGACAGCGCATTTAAGCTTCAGAACATAGGTCAAAGAGCTTGTGATCGACTAGTTCCAGGCCTTGGGTGGCAGTTTTAGGGGGCAGCAGTTAAAAGTGTTTGAACATTCCAAAAAAAAAATATTGGCAAGTTGTGTGCACTGCTAGAATAATGCTCTGTTTAGGTGGGAGATCTGTGGATCTAAGTGGGAAACTGGCTTCAGTTCAACACTTTGCTGTTGAACATATTATATTTAGATTGATTAATTCATAGGAAGAGAAACATTACCATGTGACATATACAGTAAATGGCTGTAGCTAACATTCTCCAATCTTCAGATACAGAGACCCCTTTGTGTGCATTTGAATATAAAAATAAAATTCTTGTGGCATGGAATGAAAACCAGGCTTGGGGGAAATGTTGTCATAATAATGATGAGACACAAGTCTTCCATCTGGATCTTTGGGAAATGGCCAGAACCCATAGAGTGTTACCCTCTCACATAACTCCATGGCTGCATTGACTATCATGAAACCAGAAGACAGACGTTTTGCTTTAAGCCCATTCTCTTTCCACATAATAGAGAGATTCTTTAGATATTCTGGGTGAAAGAACACAACTCTGTTATGCACGCCAAAGTCCTCCAAGGAATGGAGAACCCTAAAACAGATGTCTGTATTCATGGTGTACGAAAAGGCCGGCATAAGGATTAGAGCTGAACCATAAGACTTGATCATATCAATAAAGGGTTTCCTCTTCCCTTGCAGACTTCCATACCTGTGATGATATGGAGAAAGTACCAGTTATGGAGGGATGAAGAAATGAGGTTACAATGCAATAGCAGATAAAAAGACTAAAACAAGATTGCAAATATGTCACCCATGACCCACATAAAACAGCCTGCTTGCCTGGCTACATTTTATTCCGCTTTGTTGTATGTAAGATTTATAACAAAATGTATCATATGTCTGACAGGTATCGAGTGTGTGCAGTAAGACTATCCCTAGGATAGTGCTCTGCTAATATGTATTTCAAAAGTAATGAATTAGAGCATTATTGCAAGAACAGGTGAGAGAGCAATCTCCCACAATAGCATATAGTGGCAAATTAATCATAAGAGACACCCTTGGACTAAAAATGCTAAAAAGTTAAAACTAGGAATTTGAGATTTCTAAGATATTTGTATTTAAATAAGGCACAATTAATGCAATCCAGTGGGTATTCATTTGCCACCATATGCTATTGAATATGAAATTGATCCACCACCTGTTCTCCCAATATTGCTTACGCTTCTAATTCATTATTTGTACACTACATATTAGCAGGGCACTATCCTAGGGATGGGCTAACCCCTTCAGATGCTAGCTTCACTATGTTCCTGCCTCACCCAACGCCACCCATTCCTACTTCTGTTTGCCCATTGTGAGTCCTCTTTAAGGTCATTGAGCATCATGGATCTAAGCCTGGCTATGGCTAATGGGCTAACAGTGTGGAATGGCTAATGGACTAACACATTGTGGAAAAACATTGTAGAATTATGTTTTTTACAAACAGTCATCTTACTTGGATGTCAATATGCTGGGGTTTGCAGTAACAAGATCACACTTGCTTCCAGTATCATATGACCTATTCATCGGAGGCAAATTAAACCTGCAACAAAAGTCAACAACCATATTTAAAACACAAACATTATATTAATAAGGAAAGTCTCATAAACAAGTCTACATTAATAAACTGAAACTGTAGTAGTATATTTCTTGTATGATTTTTTCAATAACTAAATTATGAACTTGTCTGTAAATATGTGTAAGAACATATATGGTTAATTTGGTATCTATTAATCAAAACATTTTAATACCTGAATACGAAATCTGCTTTGTCAATTTCATTGCCACAAAAGCTGTTTCGCAATATTCCCCCATTACCGACCACAGCACAGTGTCCTAAGTGCTTACCATTGAATGGTGATACCTTTAAAGAAGAAGACATCACAAATGTTGTGATTTGGTTAAAAATCATTTTATAAGATAATAAAACTGTAATAAAAGCTATGTTCAGCATCATGTAAGTGATGTGCTGTTCCAAGCACCAGATTTCAAACATGTCTTCTTTGACAAAATTGTGCCAAACATGCATTGCGTTAAAAAGTGGTGATTTTTTTTTTCTAAAAATATTTTAAGTTAATATCTCGAAATGTATTTCTCTATACTGCGAGCACTAGCTGGGCATACTATGATACGTTTTTCTAGTTTTCCATTTAAAGGATAAGATCCTTTTTTTTCAGATGAACGTTGACGTTTGAGTATTTTGTTTTTACATAAAAGATATAGAAATCTGGAACCCTTTCTGTAGTAATAAAATATCTTGTTACATACAAAAAGTACCGTATATAGCATTTGTACCTTTGGAAACATTTGGTGGATTTTAGGAGTTATTTGTATTGTCTTTTTCTGCTGTGTTTCATAATTAAATGTGTGTCCGATGGGCGTATTCTCTTGAGTCACCAGCATGAAGTGGGAAGCATTACAACAGCTCTCAAGGCATAGTCTGGAGAAAAATCACATTAATGTATCCTACAGGACAAAACTAGGTATTATTCACAACTGTGTGATGCCCCATGCAAATTTCAGCAAATGATTCCATTAAAAGTAATAATTGCTAATATGTCAGATGCCTGCTTTGTGACAATTTATTTGAATGGCTCGTTCAGGGATAAGTCATATGATCAGTTGTGCTGACTGTCATAGTTAAGGGATTTTAGTTTCAGATTTTTTGGGGAATCATTTACTGCACCCCCAAAACAAATTGGTAGGGACTAAGACTGATCTTGCTGCTCTTTGGCAGTTCATCAATTGCATATCAAGTTCCATCCCCCAAAATAGATACATAGAATCAGCTCAATCCAGTAATTCTCTAGAATTAACTTGAATGTATAATTTTATTTAGAACCAACAGATGTACTCAGCACTTTACAGGTTACGGTATAATAAAGAGGACACAGTGAAGTCATTTTCATCAGCCCGCGCCCGCAAGTTTTTTGGAGGGACCCGTGGGACCCGTCTCCCAATGCAGTCCTCTAGTCCCTACCCATGTTTAAATGCCAAATACATGTCATATATATATATATATATGAAGATGTGTTTAACAGCGCATGCAGTTCATATATCAGGTTAGTACTTACTTTAAGTGGTTAAATGTTGTCTTGTTTTCTGTCCAAGGGCACCTCTGAATATCATTAAAATATTGTAGAAAATGTCTCGTTTTTATTCTAGAAAAGAAGAATAGATTACATGAGATCATATCACAGCACCTTACCTTTTAAAGACGCGTAACTCCATGCAGAAGTAATCTACTGAGGCTGTGTTGTCATGGTACACTCCTCCATAGTATTAACGGCCTGGCTGGGGGGGATCAGTGATCTCTCTTTTAGCCCATCCATTTAGCAATGGTCCTACAGGTAGCCTTAATGGCCAATAGGGAGATTGGCTCTTTGTTATGAGACTTACCACCGTAAGCCTTGTCAGTTTTGGCCAAAATAAGCCACAGTTCAAACCTGACACAGCCTCTGTACTATCTCCTTCCTTGTATCGTGCATCCTTATGAGACATAGCCCCACAATATGATGTCCTCTCCTCAGCACAGAGGACATGCAGTGTGACAAGGATGAGTTTCCACTGAAGGTAGGCTCTGGGGTGAGGCTAGATGTTTGATTTTGCTTTGTGCCTACAAAAATGTGTGTCAGTAAGGGATGCAAATATTAGAGCGAGTAATTTTTTGCAGTACCCCTCCTATAACTGTGTCATGTTAGCAATCAGGCAAGGAGTGTGATATCCAGGATTGCTAGTAAATGTATGAATGCAGAAGTTACTCTCTGGATCACCAATAATAATGAGGGTGTTCACTTGACTAGCTACACAGCTGAAGTTGGGCCGTAACTGGTGTGCCACTCGAGACCTAGCTGCCCATCTACTAAAGGATAGTCAGAGAGACACACTGCCCCTGGTGCTGAGAATAGTATGCTGGACACACTGCCACAGGTAGTGAGAGAAGAGGATAGTCAGTATGAGAGTCAAGGTCCGGATAGGGGAGGTCAGATCAGCGAGGTCAAGGGTCCAAGGTCAGCAATGGTAGATCAGGAGACGGGAGAATGGTCAAGGGCGAGCAAAGGTCAGGTACCAGGTAACTTTAGGATGGGAAAGCCAAGGCAACAGAGATAAGGAAGCTCCAAAAGACACAGAACCAGTCTTGAATATCTGAGCACAGGAGAGTTAGACGTGCTTTTATACTGCTCAGCATGGTGATTACGGAAGCTCTGCCCCTTGATACGACGGTCTGAGTTTACTCGAGGGAGGCGGCACCATATTGGAAAAGTGCAATGCCAGTACTTGCAATGGTAGTGTTGCTGATTCTCTCTGTCCCCAGGAGTGCTGCGGGGAGAGGGACCCCTGTAGCGATTAACAGAAGGGGTTACATGACCCTGCCTGCATTATTGTCACTGCTTTCCCCTCATACCCCCCCCCTGCTTGGCAGGAGCAGGTTTAACTGGGTAAATGCCCTTTAGATGAGGGTAGTTGGGCCAGATAGTGGGCAAATCCCCCCCCAGAATTAAAGCAGGAAAAAGTTACTATAAAAGGGGATAGCACTAAGGGACATCCTCTTTACAACAATCAACGGCATAAAGAGTTTCCTACCTGCTGTATGAAGATTCCTGCCCGCTGTCCCTGTTTGAAGGTATTAGGGGTTTCAGTGCGCTGAATGGTGCTAGGTGAGAAACCCACAAGGGGTTAATACTTGGATCATAGATAGATGTTAGTGGTTGTTTATGACAACGGTCAGTAGATGACATGGCTTAACCCGACCCACTGTGTTGAGGAACAAGCAGTGGTGCCTGGCGGGTGGTCTGCCGATGATACACCCTGTTGCAATGTTTATGGTAGCAAGATGGTACCCTACAGCAGGCTTAAGCGGTTAGCAGATTTATTGACGAACAACCGATTTATCTGTTTTTCAATAAAGTAAGTTGCGGCATTTAGGTAAATAAATGCCATGGCCGTTTCTCAATCTAAGTTGGGCTGGTGCCATTTATTGTGTGTGTATATGTTATTTAAGGTCATTTCCAACCACGAGGATATATGTGCCCGTGAGCGCGATGGATGTACTGCTGCCATCCCCTCCGCCAAGGGACTGATGACATGGATGGAGGTAAGGGTGTGACAAACTGCCAATTTCCTACCTATTCCCAACTACCTTTCAATAAAGGGAAAGTGCAGCTATTCACGCAATTACTGGGAAAATGGCTCTTCCCATGGTATAGCAATAATCTCGGTTAATAAGATTTGTATTCTGATTAATTTAACGTCCAAGCACCATTCCCATGGTGGTTGGTTGAGCTTTTCCAAAAATAATCTACGCACGGAACACAATAAACAGTGTGAAACTTCATATTTCAGGAAAATCCATTATTAAGTTGCACCTTGTAGTTACAAAGTGGGAATTGGCTACACAATGCACTCTTGAACGACAGCATTTTGATAACATTGTTGGTGTTTGTGGCAGTTGACATTTTGTTTGATTAATAACACATAGTCCGTTACACGTAATTGAATCCTTTCAGCACTAGAATAGCTGTAACACAAATCACAAAACAGGGTGCGTTTGCCTTCATTTTTAAAGAAATCTACATGCCCAGCTGGTAGCCAAATTATAGCACCAACAGATTCCACGGTGTTGTATCATGAGGATATATATAGTCTGACTGAGGGTGATGGGAGTTATGATCCATAGTCGTTAGCCCATTTCCTCAAAAATATATATATATGTTTATAAAATGTAGGATATTTTTTATTTTTATATTTGCATGTATTTATAAGTGTGCCAGCAGGTTGCCAGCTGATCTAACTACATGTTGCCAGCTAATCTAACTATATGATCAATCTCTGATCAGCAGCACTCATTCACTGTGAATAGAGCCTTGCATTTAGTGTAAACATGGGGCTTCTATCCTTTGAAGGAAGTCTCGTAAGACTTGCAGCGTGGTGAGGGTGAATGGCGGTTTTCATGACGACATGGAAGGTCATGAAGGTTTTAATGAGTTAATGTCTTCCTGATCACCAACCAATTGGTAGTGTTCAAATAAATTTGAAAGGCTGTTTCATATTCCATACCTTTATCCTTTTATTATTATTCTTAGTTAGAAAAAGATATGTCTAACTTACGATTTTGAATTTTGTAAGATAATTCTTCTCAGTTTCATGCACTCGGTTGCTGACAAACTCACAGGGATATTTCTTGATCTGAAAAGACAAAATTACAACAAAACCAAAACAGATAATGCATGTATTTTCCTAAGTATAACCGAGAAATAATTATGTTTGAATGAATAGTTTATATTTATTATATGTTCTTTATTAAAGAAAAAAGCATAAACAATCAATGGATATGGAATAGTTTGTAAGCAAAGACACAGCTCCTGTGCTGAAATATCTGGGGGTAGGCAAATCATTTTGGAGGATTTTATAGGAAGTCCTTGTGCATTTGCAGGGGGCACCAAGTAAGTTTAAAGGGAACTCTCAGCTATCATATGCACTAGAGTGAATATAATGGTTTACCATGCCATATTAATGTTTCATTTCCAGTGTGTGTATCTCGTTTTCTCTTTTTATCTAGGCCCATACCCAAGACTCTACTAGACCAGAGTAATAATGGAACCCGTCCCTGAAAAAATAATATAGAAAATATTGTCGTGGGACAATTGAACACTGGGCACAGGACCACTTGTCCCCAGTAAAAGTGTGGTGTTTTTATAAGTTCTGCTTTGCCTAATGGACAATCTGGCCAAGCCTTTATTAATTAAAAGCATACAAAACTAAAACAAGAATAAGAACATGTATGGGAAATACAGAAAGAGAAAATGGTCCTGCCATTGCTTACAGTCAATTAGGAGGATGATTAACAAATATTGGATCAACTGCATATGCAGTTGGCATGATAGGATTTTCCTATAGTACAGTTTTATTCTTTAATCCCTCATTAATTATACCAACACTACACTACAATTTTTTTTTTATTCTTTTTATTGAGTTTAAATATTTTCACCATACCTTCCATAGGAAGAGAAAAAAAATTAAGAATACAAGAATTTATCCCAGATAGGGAGCAAATATCTTCCAATCTGAGAATCCCATGTGATTGCCATGCTTTGAGGTCAATATCCTTAATGTAAATTTGTAAGACTTCCACGGGTTTATAAAGTGACCATAGATTTCCAAGACCGTGGATTTCTTTAAATTTAAACATAATCCTCATGATGTTTAATATAAGAGGATTAGATATATCTAGTATCTAATTCAAAGTTAAGCCAATAAAATTGAAAAGGATCAAGATTGCGTCATTTCCATTTTTCATATTTATACCACGGTAAATCGTGGTCTCGTTTAGCGTCCCAAGCTAAAAAGTGGCAAAACATACAATTTTTATATAAATTTCTTACATTGGGAAACTTAAGTCCATCTTTAGATAGATCTTTCATTAGTATAGCCATACGTATGAGAAAAACAGATGTTGGAATTGATTTAATATCTTAAAGGGCACAGAAAGTGGAATAGTTCTGAATAGATACATTAGTTTAGGTATTACATATGATTTTAAAGTATTTAATCTCCCTACTACACTACAATTTAAGATACAGAGATATACTCACCGATATGAAGTTATTTCTCTGTTGATTATGTTGCTGTAGAAACCAAAACCTGCCAGGACAGCGAATAGAGTAGTTATGTGCCATGGTCTAAGCATTGTGTACTGAGGAAAATCATAAGATGCTGTCTTAAATTATCTCACAGAACAATTTACCAGGAAACCATATTTCAATAAGTATAACTTCTGATTGGCTGAGGTCACTGAACTGTGTGATCTGAAATTCTAGATGAAGGTGTGTTGGTGTCTTGAATGTTGAATATATTCTACTACTTGCTTGTGATGGAGGAAACGTGTCTTCAATCATGGTCCTACCATATACAGAATGCAGCCAGTTGTTTAGAAACACATTGGTCTATGGGGAACCTATCAGAATACAGAAACTCAAACTTACTCTGATACATGAGTTTGTTCTTTTTTTGTCAAGAAATATATCCATTACTTTTGTCAGAGATGCCCACCCGAATTATTTAGCCAATGTTCCTTAAGTACTGAAAGCCACCCTTCCCCGTAGTCACTGTTCAAAATTGATTGATAATGATGCCATTTTGTGAAGTTCCTCACACACCCCCATCTTGCCCTATGCAATGCTTCAAATGAGCGTCCTGTTCTGCATTTCAAGAGCATAATAACTGCACACTTTGAAAGAAGAAAGAGACGTGTAGACAAGGATGAAGACTGGGGTGCATGATGAACAATTCCCCCCTAAACCCTAATTGTTTTCTCTGTAAAGTTAAGCTGTTCATAGGACTTTGACCTGGGGAAAAATGGGTGTCGAGGCAAAATGGGTGCTTAAAAACTAAAAATAGTAGCACTTTTGCTTCTCATTGCCACAGTTGTAGAAGACTGACATAAAGAGACCTCAATATGATTTTTAGTGAATCCGACCACACCTGCTCTCCCCATAGGGCTTAGAGGGCAAATGTCCAGTGGGCCACTAGATGGAGGCAGATTTCTTAATTGCATGTGTGATGTCTTCAGGAGAGGACACATGATGTGAGGATGATCAGTAAGGGTGTGTAGCGTGAGTGACAGTTGGAAGGAAGCCAGCGGAGCAGAAACTGGTGCTTCAATGACGGTTACTTTGTTACCTCTGCTAATCTTCTAAACTGTTTAATAAAGAGTTACAAAGGATTTCCAGAATCATTTCTGCAAGTTTATCACACTATGTAATCTTTCATTGCTTTCAATGACAGGGCCATTTTTCTGGCCCCCAATTCAACATACTGTAATAAATGTTGGTCTGAAGAGTCTTTCTCTGTATGTTTGGATGTTTACATTGAACGTGCAACATTATGTGCTAGAAATACTTTCTCTCTGTGTTTCACTAATTTGTCCAAGGAGAAGACTTGACAAGTTGTCCCTCAAGAATTGTAATGCTCACTTTCAATCAACTCTAAAACTTAATTAGATCATCAAGATGTGGAACATGGTGAGGTATCTGTACAAAATCCAAATATAATGTAACACTAACATGAATACTAGTGTCTGTATAGATGCTTCTGATAGCAAACTGCATTTGACATGCTTCAGTGTGATGCTTACCCAAAGATTTAACTGAAGAAGTAGAAATTCTGACTAAATGATCTGCCACAAAATATTGCAAACTATCTGATTGCTAAAAGAGACATAATGCAAATGAACACAGGGACATTACTGGAATAAGGTTAATACACAAAAAGGAGTTAGTGACCACAATGTATAGGATATCAAATTAGAGTTGGCAAATGTGGAGAGAGGGGTTTAGTATTAAACAAATAGACATTTACAGGCTATTCACATTTCGGACAAAGGTGTCTAACATGTAGACAAGTCTAGATTTTCCAGGGAAATAGATAAGTTTGTTAGCCGTTATTTAAATGGATGTGAATTGAAGATATTTCACAGTGTCAGCCAGAGGCAATCCATCGCTGAGTTGTGCCAAATATCTTTATACTGTGTTAACTCTAATAATCCATGTCTGCTGCTTACACTACAAAAACTTTCATGTGATGTCTAGACAAAAGTCTTGTGTTTGTTCGTGTCTGTAAGAAGCAAAAATGAATATTAGCGCCAATGTTACAGCATTACAGTCACTGAAGCTTTCCACACAAGTGGCTCAAAACCACATTCACAATATTCACAAAATGATGTAATTATGTACCAAACTACATTGACCCTTCAGTAGGTTGTAGTAATATTCTCTATGATAGCATAATAGCCTTGTCATCTCACTAGAAACATAACATTTGATGGCATAGAATTCAGATGGTCTAGTCTGTCTATCTTTCCCAATGTAAAGACTCAAGCCTTAATCAGCCTTTGGTTTCATCTTAGATTCAGGATAGCATTATGCTTATCACATGCATGTATACATTTCCTATAATACTTCTGCTTGAAGGTTGTTCCACTTATCTACCCCCCCCCCCAAAGTAAAATAAAACCTCGTAACATTGCATCTAAACCGCTGACCCTCTAATTTTAGGTTATGACTTTTTGTTCTAACATTTCTCCTTCTTTGAAATAAACCGTGTTGTACTTTGTTTAATCTCTTTATGTATTTAAGTGTTTATATCACACGTCTCACTTCTCTCCTCCAAGCTCTACATCTTTCCTGATCATTTTTATCATGCAAATCACTTACAAATTTTTTTAGCCCTCCTCTGAACTCTCTCCTAAATGTCAATATCCTTCCAGAGGTGGGGTTTCCGGACTGTACATAAAATACTTTAGGTGAGGTCTAACCGGAGATGTAAAGTAACATAATTATTTAAGGAGATTAATCTTCAGAGAACCCATGTGTTTTATTTTTTAGGTTCCTATGGCAGATCCTTCTAAAAGATCCATTTTAAATCTAGAGGCAAGCCATCACTATAACCCCCACCCATTTTGTACGGATTTGTGAGTGTCATAAACACATTACAAATAATCTAGGTAGCCACTGGTTAATATATCAGATATAAAATATAAGAGCGACAATAAACTCCTATAATCTACCAATATATATTATAACTTTCGGTTTTAAGCCAACGTCCTGTTAGTTCATATTGTTCTGCTGGTGTTCACATTAAAGCTTGAATTGTTTGCTGCTATTTGTATAGAGCAAGGGAAAAAATAGTCATTAACTGTTCTCAAACACATCATTCATATCCAGACACATTGTATGTAATTCAGTAGAACAGCCTGTCTGAATTTTAACAGACTAGAATCCCAGACATTGTTTTTCCGAAGGCAGTATAATTTATTCCAGGGACAATTCCAGCCGTAAATATCTAACTGACAGATGATATAGCAGATAGCAGGAACAACATTCACAGTTTAATTCTCTCCTATACCTACAGTTCAATCAGTGCTAACAGACTATTGCCATTGCTGGCTGTAGTACATGGTTTCATATACAAATATACAGTGTATCATTTAATGCCAGGGACAGGTTGTGGCAGCTTTGTTATTCCGGCATATTTATTTAGTATTTTGAATTCAAGACGAAAATATTCATAACAGCTTTTCAGTTTTATTTTGGCATTATGCGAAGTCACGTTTCAACATTTCATTTGCAGAGAATATCCTCTGGTTCTGGAAGCACTAACTCATAATGGTAATTCACTTTGTGTTAGACTGGTAGAGTTTTAAAGATCTGCTTTTTGGCTTTTTGTTGTATATTTTGGAGCCAACTCTTTTATAAGCTCCACAAAATCTGTTTTCTCTATGCAGGCTCTGCATACTTCTCCCCAGCTGTCCAGTATCTTCCTGAGATCTGCCACCTTCATCTTAGCCAAGTCCACCGATTCCAGGTCTAATTCCTTCTCTGTGAACAATAGAACAGGTATAAACCATCAGAATTTAGAGGACAGTAACCTTAGTATAATATAAGCACAGATGTGTGCACTGTAAAAATCATGTCTTTTAAAAATCACTGTTTTGGGCATTGATATATATACAGATGCACATTTTAGATCACCCTTGAGAAAGACTCTTTAGTCGAAACATTGGTGGTCTCTTGGGCTGTTTCCGCTCTTCTGCCACACTCATATGCTATCTATATTTGATGTAAGTCTCTTTACTTTTTCTAATGTTTGATCTATTTACTGTGAAGAAAACTATTTTCAGAGCATTTATACTAGTTGTGCTTTTTGGGGGGTTTTCTTTCTTTTTTTGTGTGCAGCCCCCTATCTTATATTGTTGTTTGTTAAAGAACCACTCACCTAGCAAGCATATCTAATCCACATTAGTGCAATCACTATGTACATACTAAAAAAATATATAAATGCAATTTAATGACACTTTTACGGTTTTGGTCACACTACTTTCTTTTCAAGGGGCAGAAAAGAACATCTGATTGCTCATGGACAAAATACAAACAGAACCCCCATTTGTGTAAACCATATAGTATACCGGCCATACTGTTAGCGGCTATATAAGCATCAATGTGCACTAGAGGGACACAGACTTTCTTGAAGAAAAGTTCTAGGAGTAATGCTTTATCCAGTAGATGTGCCTACTACCTGTGATAATAGCACAGACATGTATTACACGTCATATCGTACCAATTGTAGACCACATATTTATCCAAAATGTAAAATCTGTAAAAGTATTGTACAGCTTACTGCTATAACAACTTAGCCGTGTTTAGATGCCAATTTCCATCTCTCTGTTCAATTAAATGTTATGTTACATTTAAAGAGGCACCTAATACCTAATCTTGATATAATAAGGATTAATAAATTATATATTTTGGGATTACCATAGCAGTTTCTGAAATAGAAAATGATTGAAGTAAAAACAAATTGCATAGTTTATTGAAAATGTTGTCACACAGCTTCTCCCATTTTGAATACAAATTAGGAACCCGTATGAAATTTGACAAGTAGACAAGCTTCTGGTATTAAGTGGTTCCTATTTGTTTAGACTCAGTTCTCTCAACTGAATAATTATCGCTCCGTGGAAACCCTTTTGTTAAAGCAGTGTTTATTTGGTTTCCTCCCCGCTCCTGTTACCCCTTTCTTAACACTTATATAATGACCCATCTGTAAAACATCGGTTGTAAAACATCCCAAGTTAAAAAAGTAACATATGATCATTGCTATGAGTTTTTCTGGGGGTGTATCATGTTTGTAGGTGTTTGTGTTTATTACCAGGTACAGTACGTGCGCTCTATACCAAGTGTCACCGTGCTTGCATTCTGTGCCAGTCCATTATAATGTGGCTGTTGTTTGCTCATACTTACCATATTTTAGTTCACAGATTTGAATGTCTATCTTCCGTAGTTTCTCACAGATTTTTTCAACAGGCACATGTGCACTCATGGGACGCGTAACTTCACTCAGGATCTTCGTAGCAGCATCATCTGTAGCTCCTAAATAATAACACTTAGAAATAGTTTGAATTACAAATAAATGCAATACTAACTTGAAAATACTGTATCAACCCTATCCTTCCTATATGTCATCCCACATTTTCCCCACTAGAGATCTGGCGATGATGGTAGAAAACAGCGGTGAGAGTTGTAGATATAGCTTCACATGGACTCTAGAAGAACCTAAAAATTGCATGGGAGCAAATCTCCTTGTTAGAGGAGTCTGTTTCTATTTAAGGGGTATGAGCAATGACCCTGCAATTAAAGTTTTGGGTGCTACATATGTGACACCCAAGTTTCTCAAAGCTCTTCGTGTTGAGGATTATGTGATTAATGAAGGAGAAGACAAGTTTCACTGTTGCTTTGTTGCTGCCAATGTGATCTAGATAACACCAGCTTAATGCTATTTTAGGGGTAATTGTGATTTATATTTTGCACATTTTGCTAATGATGAGATTACTATTTTACATTAATCATTACACACAAATTGTATTGTGAGCGTGCAAGCTTTCTGTTTTCCCTCATGTGAAATGGAACGTATCATTGTTTGGTTTCATATATCCTTTCTTAACGTATACTTTTGTATGCTGGAGAGGTGGGTTTTGTTTTGGAAAGCAAATACTTAGACTCTTCACTTTTGTTCCTCGCTAATGCTATTCTACATTTATATACGTGTCTTGAACATTAATACTAGCCCCTCTGGAGCAACCGTTAAAGTTTTGGCTCGTGTTACAATACCACGATGCCTGCAGATAACTGTAAATTGGAGCTGTCATGGGGAATGACTGTGTTTAAGGGTTACCAAGACATCTTGCATGAATAGCAGAAAAAAACTTTTTTAAATGTCTTATAGAGACAAAGAGAGACAAAGAGAGAGAGATTCCTAACTTTATGTTTTGAACAAGGGATTGTAACATAGAGAGATCCCCACAAATTATTTGACTTTTGTTTTTTGTAAGTTTGATGGGTTTTATACCTGTTTGCTTTAAGGCTTGATTTTAAAAGTTTTGTATATATTTTTTGTATTACCTCTGACATTTTATTTTTATTTTTGTAAGCACTGTGACCATTCTTGCTCAGATTTCTGTTAATTTTGAACTCATAGCTTTTATGGATAGTCAGAGTTATCACTTTACTGTTTTTCTAATTTGTTAGACTAATTCGTTTTTTATAGGGGGGGGGGTTACCAAAGCCTTCTTATGTATTTTTAAAACCTTAACTAGGAATTCTGGGTGGCGGTGAATACAGTTGTGGGGTTGTGGCGTGAACAAGTTTGGGGTTAAGGCCTAGTGGCCCTGTGCCCTACAGAGAGAGCAGCGAGTGGGCCTGCAGGCTGTTTTTTCATTAACACTTTCACACCTTTGTTCCCCCTAAACTATGCAATGAGAGCCAGCAGGCAGGTGGTGGTTCTTGCTGCTGTGTTTGGGGCCTTTGTGACAGGAGCTCCAAACTACATCCAAACTGATCAGTGCTGCTGAATATAATTGTGCTGTATGTATCAATAAACCCAGCAGTAAAAGTTTCCTACTGAGCAGCTTACATTTGTAGGACATGGCTCTGGCAATAATAGCATTGTCCAAAATGTCCCCTTCAGCATTTGGGAAAGGCCATTTTCTATTCCAGCATGACTGCCCCAGTGTACAAAACAAGGCTCATAAAGACATGGTTGGATGAGTTTGGCGTGGAAGAACTTGACTGGTCCACACAGAGCCCTGACCTTAACTCCATCGAACACCTTTGAGATGAACTGGAATGGTAGATTGCAAACCAGGCCTTCTCATCTAACATCAGTGCCTGACCTCACAAATACTCTACTGGATGAATGGGCAAAAGTTCCCACACAAACACTCCAAAATCTTGTGGAAATCCTTTCCAGAAAAGTGGAAACTGTTATAACTGCGAAGGATGGACCAACTACATTTTAACGTCTATTTTATTTAGAATGTGATGTCATAAAAGTCCCTGTTGGTGTAATGGTCAGGTGTCCCAATACTTTTGTCCATATAGTGTATTTCATTAAGCTTAAAAGTGTGTATCTTTACCTGATATAATTTAAAAGGCATTTGTTTTCTTTAAACCATAAAGGTTTTTTTTCTTTTTAACTTTGTTCACAATCATGCCCTTTAATAAGACTCCAACAGTCCAATTATAGGACAACCGGATTAAATGCCGTAGCTAAAAACATTAAAGGACCAGGATGTTGTTCATAGCAATGGCATTTTATCCTGTTTGGACTAATGGAATATGGATACATTTAGAATGCAAGGCACATATCCAGACTAATATAGTATAGTATTAATATGTAATATAATAAAAAATGAATCATATCCTACTGTAAAAATTTAATTAAAAAAAACAATGCCCCGTGTTATCAAGATACCAAGTTCCACGGTGGAGTTTATAATATTTCTAGTTTTTTATTACCATAAAGCTGACACAAATATCAGTAAATTATTGTCCTTGCACAGGTCCATTATCTTTGGGTGGAGGATAATTTATGCTGAAATATTACCTGTGTAAATAGCAATCAAATGTCTCTACCAATGTTGTTTGAGGAATTGCTGTTTAAAAAAGATTAAAATTAAGTTGTAAAAAAGCAGGTACTAGGCAGATATACTAATAAAAAGCTGCTTGGTTATTTTCCAAACCTTTTATTAGTTTTATATGTAGAATTGTAGTACTGTCCATCAGTATATTCAGGAACAAAAAAGAAAATTATATTAGTTTACTCCATGTCATCTTCTTTATCCTTCTTACTTTATGAGCCTGCATATAAGTGTTAGCTCTTCAAATAAAGGCTTGGTTGTGGAAAAGAACAAAGTAAATATCATAAACCAGAAATATATTACAAATGAATCAGATATTACTGAGTTTCTTTCAGCAATAAGGGTATACAAGCCAATGTACCTTGGTTTCACAAAATTCATTCTTGCATTTTTTGTTTAGATTTGCATTGATACAAGGAGAATCAGTGAGTTTACTTCACATGTCATAAGGCAGCTGGATTGTGCACCACTGTATGATGTCACACATGCGGTAAATATGGCGACACTGTATGGAAAGCCTTTCTGGAACAACCCTGTATGTCGGTATTATTCAGTTGTCTTCTGGTGTTATATCATAGTAACTACAAAGTAACTAAAGCCCTCGAGTTAGTGATAGGTTTTAAACACAGACTCTAAAAGAAACAGCACTTGTTTATGATTGAAATATAGAAATGTGTTATTACCCCCAAACAAAAACCACTGTGGGCCAATTTCTTGAATTTTAAACATCTCTCATGTGCTAATATACACTGTTTTATATTGGTTTTGGGTTATGTCCTCATTTTCCACTAAATACTAGTGCTTGTCATTTTTAAAGTTTAAAGTCTCTTAGGCAGGAGTTATAACTAGTTTGAGTTACTGCAGCTGTGATCTAAGCGGAGAAGCAGATGTGACTATTGGAAAATTAAAAAAATAAACTATTTATGGGATCTGTTAACAATTCCCCTTTTTCCTAAAAGAAGGAGAGGCCGGGCTTTGGTCAAAACTCAGGGGAGAGTGGGGGGAGAGAGAGAGAGTTATGGGAGAGGGCTTTCATTTTTCCCTAGTGGAATACAGACTTATGCACCCACCACCCTAGGAACTCCGAGAACATAAATAGATAAATCCAGCTAGGACCCAGGACTTACTTCCTTGTCATAGACTATTCAGGTAGGTGTCCTGCAGGTAGCTCCCTAGCAGACGTGGAACTACAACACCCATTGTCTTTAACCATAATATACATAAACAAATAGGGGGAGTCATGGAAGTTGAACTTTCAACAATATCTACAAAGCCAAAAGGTTGGTGAGGCCAAAGTAAATTCCCTAACAGGTGTAGTAACAATTTTATCCCAGTACAGATATATTTTAAACCACAGATATTAAGACAGACTTACACAAATGCAGACATATCAATTCATACCAGACGGTTTTCTTTTCCCGTAGACTCTGTGCAGGCGGTAATTAATTCTCTCTCTATGGAAGCTGGTGTAAACTCAATATTTTGTCCTAGTAACGAGTTATAAAATCTCCCCAAATATTCTTTGCAAACTGAGGAAAACAAAATTAATGTTGAAAATATATTCAAGAAAACAAAATACGTTTTAGGTTTTTGATCAAATGCGACAAATGATTTCACCAGCAGTTCAATGCAACATTTTTATTGTTTGAGAAAACTTGGGTACAAGCCAAAAACACTGCCTTATCACATCAGGGTTAGTAAAGATTTAGAACGTGCAAAATCAGCTTTTTGCAAAGGAGTTTAATTACTAAAGAGGGAGTTAAAGGGAGAGTGGAAGTTTCATGTAACAGATTTAACTTGACGAAAGTTCAAATTCCCAATAAACTGACCAAAAATGGATAACCAAGAATAAGCTGTCAGACTCTATTTTCTGTCTACATTCAGTGAAAAGCAAAAACTATCAGATTGTGATACATGCTAAGTAGAAAATAGTCTGTGGAAAGAAATATTTTATAGGGAAAAGTTTCCATATGTAAATTGGCTTCTGTAGCCAAAAAGCTATTTTATGTTTCTTTGTACTGTTCTATTGCTGCTATACATTGTGTGGTTAAATTAGTATTGCTACTTTAACTGCTTGTTGGGGCACATTTTTGCCAATGGGAGGTCAGGCCAATTATTGTATTATTGGTATCGTTATACTTAGGTAACATTCTTGGAAACAGCTTACACTTTATCCAAGAAAACCTATTTTTTGTTTGGGACATATTAAGCTATTCGTAGACGCCAAACTTAAGTCAGACTGTACACCACATGATATAGTGTTAAAAACACAAAAATAATCTCCTTATACATTTCCAAAAATAGAAAAATTAACTAAGTAAAAGCATCTGCAGCCATAATTAAGCTCTGGCACTCCTTAACTAACTAAAACACTAAACACTAACTAAAACACATCCATAATAACACACTCACTCAAATCTACACATACACATGCATAAACATACTCTTCCAGGCACCACTAACCCTACACACAACACACACACACACACACAATACACACTCTTAACACCCTTTACCTCTTCCTCCGCTCTTTCTCTTCCACTTTCCCGTTGTCAGTGCATATGATCACACACTCATGCTAACACTTTGACACCATACATATACCATACAAATATATATATATATATATATATATATATATATAAATACACACACTCTCTCTCCCTTTCCTTCTCCTCTTCAGCTCCCCCCTCTACCCTCATCAGTGCAACTCACACTACTCTCTCTTGCTCGCTGTCTCTCTTACCTCATGTGGAGATAAGTGAGCGCAGCTTGCACTCTCTGTGCGATCTGCTGCACTGGTACCAGAGCACCTGGTTGCTGTGCACCACGGAAATTTTTTTTCGTCTAACCATCTTACCCTCTAGTTTTAGTTTGTGACCCTTTTTTCTACCATTTATGATAATGATCTTTGTTGAGCAGAAAGCAACAAAAAACACTTTGCCAATGAATGCCATTTTCCACATCCACTGTGACAGATTGAAGAGTTGTAAAAAATATTTAAGGAAAAAATATTTATGGCAGCATGCGAAACATGTTGTTCTGGTCTTTATATGTTACAGTAAATCAATTTCTATGTGTGTTTATGATTTGCTTTGACAATATGCCAGGATTCCCTGGCACCCTCAGAAAAACCTGGACGGCTAAACACACCCAGTGGCACATTAGCACATTTCTACTCTTTCCTGACATAATGCAGCAGGACAGGATCTCACAAAATGTTATTTGTCCAGAAGCTAAAAAATGTACGCTAGATTTTAGACTCACATAATATTTTATTTATTGTATATGTATATGCAGCGTTATATTTGCGTTTCATGCAGCCCTGGGCCTGATCTAAGGCAGTGCCCCCAGCAACCCCCTCCATGACGGAGTCTTCACTGAATTCAAGGCGTGCTTTGACTTGGAACGCTGGGATATAATGTTATAAAGCAGTCTATGAAGGCTGTGCTAGTAAATGGACTGGTTTAGATCATCAAAGATTTCCCTTGTAAATAGCCCATCGAGTAACACCTGGTTTTGCAGCCAAGGGGACTGCCGTGGCCTGGATACATTATTGTGTATACGCCCCAACACGGCACACACACATTTATGTAGATCAATTGATATGTCAGTCTGCCTGTCCATCCATTGATGGTATACCAAGCCTAGGGGCTCCACGGCAAAGTTCAAAACTCTTACTTACAGACAGTCATGCTTTAAACTATCATTTGTTATGTCTCATAGCTTTTCACTTTTATGACTGATTTATATTGTGCCTACTATTACTTATCCACTGTACACAATGTCTGTACATAAATAGGGCAAAATAATGTTTATATAACTAACCCAACTCCATGTATTATTATATTATTTTAATTAACTTTTTTCAGGTCGTTGGTTTGCGGTTCTTGATCTACTAATTTTCGAACATTGTGCGTATTAATTCAATGAAATGACTGTAGATATTAACATGTGGTTTATAAATAATCATCCTGCTTTGATTAAAACCAGTTTGTAATATGCTGTGATCATTCATTCAAGTTTATAAATGAGCCTCAACATAGTAAAGGGACAGCTTTATGTATGTGACATCCTCATCAAAGAAGAATGCATATTAAAATACTTTATGAGTTCTTTTATATGCATTCTTTAAAAGCCGCAGCTCCCCTCCTCATTGTTGGTTTGACGATTATTGCCACTGAGTTGCTGCTTGAAGCAGCCAATCATTGTCAAGAAAAGTACCAATAACCAATGGGAGTGCTTTCTACGATCTCCACGTCTCCCCTTTAACATTCACCGAGCCGCAGCTGGAAGTATATCATGTGTCAAGAAAAATACTAGTCACCTATGTTCAAACAAAAATTTCAACAGTGACATACTGGTGAGTAAAGCACCAACTGAGCTGCTCAGATGCCATTACATCAGAGTCATCTCCAGACTGTGATAAGTCAATAAGAATCAACCCATTTAGACGCTGGTGTAAAGCAATACAACTCAGGGAACACCCTGTGAGTTCCTTGGTTACTGCTACCAAAATGGTGAAGGGTTTGCAGGATAAAAACTATCAAGAAAGGGATACCAATATGTATAGCTTTAAGGAGAAAATTGACATTTCCGGTAAGTGGAACAGCCTCCCAGCAGAAGTAGTAAATACAGTGAGGGAACTTAAACGTACATGGGATAGCCATCATGAATATAAGAAATAGCCAAGAACCAATTAATGTCTGAGTCTTTACAGCAGGACAAAGTGGCAGAGTGGATGGGTGGAATGTTTCCTATTTGCTATCAGATCATTTTTTGCATGTGACCAAGTCCCGATGGGCCACTTACTGAGTGCGCTCCAGTGGCAGATCGGGTGCTGCTGTGTGTGTGTGTGGAGAGTAGCTGAATATGCCCGGCCACACACTACGCAAGCTTAAAAGCATAGCTTTTGGTTGCAAATATCAAGGCATTGGCTCCACTGACAACATCACGCAGCCTTCCAGCATCAGGGTCGCCCTACCAGTTCGGCACAGCATGTGACATTTTATTGAGAGGCTAAACCCTAGAGGTTAAAGAGATTGCTACATATTCCACACAATATCTGTTTAAGATGCAATATCGCCACCTTGTCAAAAATCAAACATTGACAAGAGAAATGATGTAAAGATATATCTGGTGTCAGGAGGAAGTAGGTGAATGAGCAGTATCTCGATGATGGATCAGCAGCATAGTCTGGCATAGTATAAGACCTGGGGCAGCCAGACCAGGACAACGGGCAGATGGCCCTATAGGGTGATCAGGCTCCTTGATGCGCTGGTGCTCAATGGGCTAGGTATGAGGGAGATCCCTAACCTTCCCATCTGGCCCGTTTACACTATGGAAGTTCACCAATAAATGTATCATCTTTACCAAATCTGCTTTTTTTTTTCTATGGCTAACATATACCTCAGTAACGGCTACATAAATAGCATATAACCAAGCGGTGTCTTTCATCACAGCTGATACCTTCTATTGGACCAACACAACATGACAGGTAGCACCACATAGGCCTCCTACAGGCAGACTTGTGCCTCCACCCCTATGAAGGACTGCGAATGAAATGGGAATCTTGTTTCAAACCTCCTCAAAGAAACAGAAAAAAGGGTTTGCTGAAGTGGGCACTTTTCAGGATATTTGTGAATGGTGCTCAACTGAAATATGCCACTAAGCGGGAGCTGCGATTGAAGTCTAAGCTCAGTCCTCAATCGGCTTTACAGATTGCTCCGCGATCCTAACAGTCATCAAAAGCAGGAAAATGCCCCAAAATTATGACTTTCCTAATAAAAACAGGACAGTTGTAAGGCATGCTCCTTAAAGATGACATCTGATTATTCATAAACTTTAGTCACAGCAAAGTAATCAAATACAGAAAAAGACTTTTACAAAAACATTTTATTCCATGCAAAAAAAAAAAAGTCTCCACTGCAAAAGTATCAAGCGCATTCACACACAGCAATATTTATAAACAGCTATTTGCATCAAGCTGGTTTAGACACAAAGTAACACAGCAAGCAGAACTGCTTAGATATTTAACACTCCATTGCCACTGTATAGCGTGTGCGTGTATGAATGCAGTGTGTGCGTGTATATGACTGCAGTGTGTGCGTGTATGAATGCAGTGTGTGCGTGTATGAATCAGTGCTCTTGTGGGTTGAATGCAGTGTGTTGCGTGTTGAATGCAGTGTGTGCGTGTATGAATGCAGTGTTGCGTGTTGGCGTGTGTGGTGTATGAAGCAGTGTGTGCGGTATGAATGCAGTGTGTGCGTGTATGAATGCAGTGTGTGCCGTGTATGAAATGCAGTGTCGTGCGTGTATGAATGCAGTGTGTGCGTGTATGCTGCAAGTGTGTGCGTGGTAATGATGCAGTGTGTGCGTGTATGAATGCAGTGTGTGCGTGTATGAATGCAGTGTGTGCGTGTTAATGTCTTGCTGGAAAGGAGCATTCTTCTGGTAGGATGAACGAAAGAACAGAGCGGCCTAGTAAACTAAGCACTAATGACATTTTGTAATGCAAGGCTGGAGAGACACAAGCAAAACGTTCCTCATGCGCTTCCCGGTGCCGGCACGGTCCTCGTCCTCCTAGCTGCATGCAGTAACTTCCCGGCCAAGCTCCTTCCGCACAGGTGCGCTAAGTGCAGGCAGGCCGAGAGCCACACTGCCCTCACCTTCACAATCGGCACGGGAAGCAGAAGCCGGCGGGAATGTGCTACACAGTCCCAGCACCAGCACGGTCAACACGATCCTCATTTTCAACACGATCCTCATTTTCAACACGAGTATCAACCCTCTTCACACCACGACGGCCTGCGCTATTTTAGTTACAGAGTTCTAAACACTTTCCCACCATTACTTGGGTACGGGAGCCATTTTTTTGGCGTCTCAATGTACATGAATCTCCTAAGAAACGGACGGGGCTCTGGTATGGACCTAGTGGTAAAACTCACTGAGCAAAATCTCTTGTGCACTCCACTGGTATGATGAGTTTAGATCTCTCAATGCAAATGTCCCCGCCCCCTGGAACACTGCTGATTGGTTAACTCGGAGGAGGCCGGTCAAGGTCCTGCCGCGCATTACGTTTTCTGACTGGCTATACCGTCTCACCATTCTGTTACCTCATTGGCTGTTTAAGTGTTTCTCTTCTGGCAACTACCGGCATGGCGGCGATCGGTGTGCACTTGGGGTGCACGTGTGCCTGTGTGGCAGTGTATAAGGTAAAGGGAATAGGGGCTGTGCTCAGCACGTGTCACCTGACGCGTGTATTAGAATTACAAGATAATAGTTAATTGAAATAAATAATATGACGTATATGCGCCCCCATCTATTCATTTGATTATTCAGGAAGCAAACAATTAAAAAAAACGTGTCACGGTTCATTGGGTGTTTATGCACTAGGCATTGCATTTACCTGTATAGCGCCTGCAGATTCCGTGGCGCTGTTACAAAAAGAGGCAGTAAACGTAACTTCAAATCATACACAATAACAAACTGGTACAAAAGCTGAAGACGGCCCTGCTCCTGCCAGCCTGAACAGTAGGAGAGGACTGCTGGGATGAGTGGGTTGAGTCAGGATGAGCTGTAGAGGTCGTTGGTCCTTTAGATGACTTAGACAGGATGCTGGCTGAGTTGTTAATGGCTCTTTAGGTCAGGAGTTTGAATTTGATTCTGGAGGGTATGGGGCGCCAGTGCAGCGACTGGCACAGTGGGTGACAAAGGAAGATCAGTCCAGCCGCAGTGTTGAGGATGAATAGGAGTGATGGAAGAGTAACTATTATCACATAGTATCTGATGCACCCATTCAACTATTATTTCACTGTAATATCATATGATTAATATGCCTGTGTGTGTGTGTCCAAATATGAAAGTCATTTTTTAACTATATTCTGCCAGTCACAAAAAGACTGACTCTGGGGGTTAAATAAACCAAAACCAACTGCAAAGTAATAATAAAAATAATAATAATAGTTGTGTAATGTCAGTAATAATGCTGCGAAGATTGAATTTGCACTCTTTTTGAGTTACAAAAAAGCATTTGCCAATCTAGTCTGGCTGTAAAATCTTGCTTTGTCTAATGTTCAGGATATCCTTATGTCTATCCCATTCATGTTTGAAATTCCCTTACTATATTAACCTCTCATAGAATTTGATGGCAGGCAAGAACCATTGGCCCATCTAGTCTGCCCATTTTTCCTGTAAAGGCTCAGACCGTAACCAGTTCTTGGTCTTGTTTTAGATTCAGGATAGCTTTGTGCCTACCCCATGCATGTTTAACCCCTTTGTGACACAGGACATACTGTTTGTGTAATAGTACGTGACATTGTATGGTTTTTGCTTCCTACACTGGAGATCAGGCTCATTAGACAGCCTAGGGTCTCCCCAGTAGGAAACCGCATCACTAGTTATTTTCTTACTGTAATAGCCTCTACCACTTCAATTTATCTTCCACCCTTACTTATGTTGTTATTGCAATATTTAGTTTGGTTGTCATATGTCTTGTGCGTCTGTACATTTACACATCTTTATTAAGGTATACATATAGTTAGAGCTGAATTGTAACAGCTGGTCGGCGTTGGCATATCCAGTGCCTTAGAGGATTTTGGTCCATTAATAGCTACCCAGCTCTAGCCTGATTGCAGGAATGGGTTTATAGGAAGTAAAAAGGCAACCCATTCAGGAGATTGGAGTTACACTTTTATTGTAGCAGTTCATTGTGGAACTACAACTCCCAGGATGCTTAGCAGACATCTGAAACTAACAGATGTCTGCTAAGCATCCTGGGAGTCGTAGTTCCACAGTGACCTGGGGCCACCTGCGTAATACAGCACTGTTTATGTGTAGCACAGACTTGTGGCTGCTTATTTGTCGGCAAACATCTGTCTGTCGCCGAGTCCTGAATGTTAAACATATCATGCTGTAACTTTTACTGTAATACTCCTGTACAAGAATTCTGCATATTCTTCTACATTCCTGATTGTGTGTGTATCTCATAATATATGAATTGTGAATCAAAACACCTTCATCTTGTGTATGAAATGGTAGAGGTGCGGGCTACTTATCGCTGTGGAAATCTGCTTCGCTCCTGAATCTTATATTCAGTAAAGTCTTCTAGAATGTATGGCCAATGTGATACGGGAAAATGACTGCTGTGATGTCTGGGTTGTTCTTTACAGGATGGCCGTGCAGATGTGGTCGCCAATGACGCAGGAGACAGAGTTACACCCGCTGTCGTTGGATATTTGGACAAAGAAGTGGTACAGTTGCAGTTTTAATACGTAACGGGGCTTGCATATGTCTTGTCTTTAAAATAGAAAAGTTATCCTCATTTTGTGTATAACTTGTTTTTCAGCTTGTCGGCTTAGCAGCAAAACAGAGCCGAGTTCGAAATGCGACAAACACGATTGTGAAAGTGAAGCAGATTCTAGGGAGAAGGTAAAAGGCAACAATCTATAACCCACTGTGTTGTTGGTATACTCAATATTTGGTAAATTAAGTTGATGTTGGTTTTTCCGATCACACAATAACCTTTTATATTGTACTAACCTAATCATTCTTAATAAACGTGACTCTCACAATGGTTTTGCCACCATAATTCATTTGTACTACTTAGCAGGAATTAGCTGTTGTAGTATGTAGTGCAGAACAAGCTGTGATGTCATTACTTGTGAAGTGATGTTGAACTAAGAGTCCATAAACTGCATATAAACTCATTTTGCAACTTGCCAAAAAGAGAAAAAATATATAAAATATCACTAAAGCCATTTCATATGCAAGAAGGCTGCCCCAAGCCGATTTTATCTGTGTGTATGTAAGGTATGTATATATATATATATATGTGTGTATATACACGTCCATACATGAATACATACAGCATTGTTGAACTTTATGGCCTCTTGTGTTATGTGTTATATTTCCTGATAGAAACTACTGATTATTTTGTGGCATTTCCTTTAGTCGGCATAATCCTGATTTTGTAAGATAATGTGAAACGCAGAGTTGTAATAATATCTGAATGCCTGTTTGCAGCTATGACGATCCACAGGCCAAGAAACACGTCTCCGAAAGCAAGTGTACCGTAAGTGATCTGTAACCAGTCAAAATGTCGCACTGAGCCTTATACAACCCAGTGTTCTGTGGCTTTTAAACTGCTTTTCCGGTGTTAACAGACAAAGCCATTGAATCTTGCGTGAACAATTGGTACTGAGTCTTGATTTTAGAGCATATTTTGCCCAGTGTCAGTAAAACGTTTGTACATCAAGGTTACTTAACCATTTCAGGGCATGTTCTTTAATTGTATGACCCAGCGTAAATGAAGAATAATTTAACCAATACACATTTGAAGCATTGTCTGGAAAGAGCCAAGGGCATTTCTCATCATGCTGCCTGCTTATCCAGTGTTGCTGGAACCCTCTCCTTGTGAAAGCACATTAGGCTAGCATTATACCCGTGCTGGTACACAGGTTACATGTCCAGCATGTGTAGTTAAATGTACTCTTCTAAAGCTACGAAATCCTGAAAATTCATATTTTTCCCCAAATCTTGAAATTGTAATCAGTAGTCCACAGATCTGCTCTGTGTGGATATAATGTAGTGACAAAAAGCTAAATAGAGAAATGTGGGTACAGGGGTTAATATATTGAGGAGATGGAGGAATCAAGATCACAGCACTGCCTATTGAATCTGGTCACCTTTATTGAGTAAAATGCTTGTTGGGTCCAGGATAGTAGAATCACCTTCCATTGACAGAACTGTCTCACAATTCAGTTTGGCTGTCACTTTTGATGTCAGTTCGCCATGTTTTTTTATTTGATTACAGGTTGTCGAGAAGGGTGGGAAGCCCAGATATGAGATTGATATAGACGAATCTCTCAAGCTTGTTAGCCCAGAAGACGTCGCCAAGCTGATTTTCAGTAAAATGAAAGGTACGGTTATTAGTTCTGACTTTGGGGCTTTCTGTTCTCTATAATACGTTTGGATCACAGATCTCATTTTCTCATTGACATCTAGAAACTGCACAGTCTGCTTTAGGATCAGACGTCAATCATGTGGTTATCACCGTTCCGTTTGACTTTGGAGCAAACCAGAAAAAGGCTCTGGGGTAAGATTGCCTTGTTTTCTCAGCTGAGCAAACTATTGCATAGAAAAGTGATTTATTTCTCTCAGTACAATATATATTTCAATTAATCCCCATGTTACAGACTGTAAGTACAACCCATAACTCCCTACTATTGGTAATTTACCTTATTGCAGTAGATACAACCTCTAGTTGGGGGTTTAAGCACAGTATATATGTTAAATGATATTAGTTAAGCCTGTCAGTTTCCTCTTCTGGCATTTTACTTTTAACAATATTATTATTATTATTATAAGATTAATACAAAGCATGTTATTGCTGTTCTGTTTCAGGGAAGCAGCTGCTGCTGCCGGATTTAATATACTACGTATGGTTCATGAACCATCTGCTGCTCTCTTGGCATATGGGATTGGCCAAGATTCACCAGCTGGGAAAAGGTACCATAGCTTTTTTTATATAGTTCGTATATGTACAACGATAATTCATTTTTCTTGCACATATGATTATAAGGCGGAATTATGCACAAAACCACTTTTTAACTAATTTCCTTTTAAGGTGGAACCTGAGTTGCATGTTTGTTTAGATCGTTTGATTTCTGTAGTGAACTTTCTGTGAACATAATCCTTCTGGTTCTTCTCTTGCCGAAACATTTTTGGTTATGTTGCAGCAATGTTTTGGTCTACAAGCTTGGAGGAACATCGTTGTCTGTCACCATGATAGAAGTTAACAGTGGAATATATCGTGTTCTGGCTACAAAAACGTATGATGCTATTGGAGGTGTGTGTTTCACCGAAGCTTTAGCGCAGCATCTAGCATCTGAATTTCAGAGGTAAGCTGTTCTCAGATATTTAAATGATTGAGGGTAGTGTACTAGGAAGACTTGTGGGAATGAATGAAATACGAATCATTGATTTTTGCTTCTTGAAAGATTACCTGCCTACTGACCCGCATCTGACACTACAGTCAGTGAATGAGCCCTGAATGCTTGTTCACTGGCAGTTTGATGAAATAACTGGACCCTGGTTAAAGCTTTTTAGTGCTTTTTTATAGAACCATTGTATTGAGCCATTTAAAGTGGATGGCCAGGTCCACTGCAGAAAAGCATAACACTTTTATATACATTGTATTAGCAAAAATACCATCACATGAATGTCTAAATATAAAGTTATACTTACCAAATTAGTGCTGGGTCTTTTCTCATATGGCTACTTAGGTATGGCACAGTATAGAGGATTGTGTCAGCCCACCCTTCAGCTATTTTTCCACTCCATCATCAAGTACTTGACAGCATAAAGATAATAAGGGTGTTTGTTAATGTTTAGCTAGCACAAATCAAAAATGTTACACTTTTTGTCATGTTTCAATGATAAGAAAACAAAAGAATCCCAGCACAAGCAAGATTATATGTAATGGTGAGATACTCACCTATTTTTTGCATAGTGAGCAAGAACTGGAACTTTAAATAGTGAAAGAAAGAAATGGGTTTATTACTTCAGATTATTATTTTTGTGTTTGCTACAAAACACAACACTTTATGTAGTTCTGAATTGTGCGTTTTTAAATGATCAACTGCTGTATGCTTTTTCGTGATGCAGAATTGTTTTAAATGTGAGAAGAATCTGTTCATTGGTATACCATAGCTCCAGTATGCCTGCTCAGTTCTGGGTATAAAGGAGGTTAGAAATAGCTGTAGGGCCTTTATCGCTATTGTGTTTGCACTGTGCATCTGAACAGTCGTTTGTACATGGCCCTCAATCCTAAAGAAGGAGGCGTCTGTATATGGGCACATTATGTCATGTGCGTAGGGGTCAAGAGACGTAATTTCATTCACTTTACCAGAATCTGTAATTTCTTCATTTGCTAGGTCATACAAGCAGGATGTTCGTGGAAATGCACGCGCCATGATGAAGCTAATGAACAGTGCTGATGCAGCTAAGCACTCCTTATCCACATTGGGAAGCGCCAACTGCTTTGTTGACTCTTTGTATGACGGCATGGACTTTGATTGCAATGTTTCTAGGTAAGCAGTTTGCCGCATGCATAATCGTGTGAAATCTGTAACTTACTATAGATGTTTGATGCACGAGTATCATTAAATGTAAATGATTCTTCTTTTTGTTGTTAGGGCGCGGTTTGAACTGATCTGCTCGTCACTATTTACTCAGTGTATTGACCCAATTAAACAGCTGTTGGACCAAGTTGGATTCAAGCCTACTGATGTCAATCAGGTAAAAATATAAAGTTTTTGTATATATTGATTTCCTCAGGCAGTTTATTAATGGTGCACTGTTTTGAAGATTGCTGCTTTATTGCAGTACCATGGAGAATTAATTGGGAAATAACATTTTATGTTGTTGCCTACCTGTGATTTTTGCTTATGCTGTGTGCTACAGGTAGTGTTATGTGGCGGCTCTGCTCGGATTCCCAAGCTTCAGCAGATGATCAAAGATCTCTTCCCCGAGGTAGAGCTGCTGAACAGTATCCCACCAGATGAGGTCATTCCCATTGGGGCTGCCATAGAAGCCGGAATACTGCTTGGCAAGGATAACCTCTCCACTGACCTGGACACCATAACAATTGAGTGCTCTGCTACAGACATCTTTTTGAAGGTTTGTTATATGTGCTGTCAAATGAGACCATGAAGCCAGGAGCTCCCCAATATGGTGTCCATATGATGACCATGGGGCATTCCTGCATGATTGAAAACTGCGTTGGGAAATCCTCATGCAAGGAAATTTAAATATTACTGTGTCCCATCAAAAGGAATGTTCAGAGGAACTTTTTTGTTGTCTCTGCATTTGGTGTCATCTTATCTTTGGGTCTTCCGGGGGAAATCCCTCCAAACAAGCAAAAAAAACCACATAAATGTTGTACTAAAAATAGGGCCGAATTAGCCTTGAATAATGCAGTAGATTATTTATTGGTTTTAAATAAGCCTTAGTAGCAACAGCACAATACTGCTGACAGATGAAGCTCAACAGGGTTGACTGTCATAGTGTTGTTTGACCTGCCATTAATGTCTCTTCGCAGGAAGCAGATGAGTCTGGGGCTGAGAAATTCACTGTTTTGTTGCCGTCTGGTACCCCTCTACCTGCACGTAGGCAACATTCCCTGCAAGCTCCTGGAAACGTTTCCTCTGTGTGCCTGGAACTGTACGAGTCTACGGCAGGCAGATCCAGTCTGTCAGAACAATGTAAATTTGCACAGGTAAATCAAAACATGAAATGGTTTTGACCTCAGGACCATAATATATAACACATTTATGAATTATTACCCTTTCAGTTGCATTGTTAAGGGGCACAGAAGTCCCTATTCTTTTAAACGTCCATTCAGGTGCAGTCTACATGCAAACTGGTATATGAATTTACGTGTTTGAGTGAGAAATTATTTTCCTCCACCCGTTACTGTTTCCACTTATCTTTTGGGCTGCAGCGTTCCTTTTGATACAGTTTTCTTTAAAAAAAAAATTACATTCATGTGGTACGTTCCTCTTAGTGGAAGAAGGCTGTCACCTGAAATTTTGATATATTTCTATAGAAAATACCAGTCACCGTGGGAATTGTCAGTCTCGCTGGGCAGGAGGTGGTGGAGTACGGATGCTTGCGCAAAACTCTCCTTAGTGTGGCTGGAAATTGTGTGCTATTTATGTGTGAAAGATGTTTTGTTTTTTTTTGGTGAAGGGTGGTGTGTTAGTGGTAGGTGATCTCCAGGGACTTACCAGAGGGGATGGTAGTGTACACCATACAAACAAGTAACTTGCATGTTCGGCCGAGCTAGAGCAGCTTTAACAGGACTCTGGTGTTAACAGCATTGCAGGAGTCTTTTAAAATATGATGGGTTTTTTTTATGTTTTTGTTCTTTTATTCTACCTGTATTGTCATTGTGTCTTCAGCGTTTTTTTTATACCTTATGCATTGCATCTAATTATCTTTGCAGATTGTACTTAAAGACTTGCAAAAGAAAGCCAGTGGTGTTCATGACATAGTGACTGTACTTACAATGAAGAGGTAAAGTAATCACCATGACTGTTCCTTTAAAGTAAAATGGTTCTATTTGGCTTGTTTAATGAAAGGGACACATGCCTGAAAAGTAAAATGACCGCTGGTAAGACTGTGTAACTCAAATTGTCTTGTGGGCATAGCTAAGTAATTGTAGGAGACCTGATGCTATTAAGAAATGTACATTTTACATCCACACAGTACTACCTGTCTACATGCTGTCCCCACCAAATTAATGTGTGGCCCTCCCTATATCCACGAGTAACGGTTTGAGCTTTTTTCTGCTGTGTTTTTGTTCTTTTAGGGATGGATCCCTGCATATAACCTGCACTGATAAGGACACTGGGAAATCCGAAATGATCACTGTTCAAGAGACATCGTAGCGGAAGGTGTCACGCCAAGATAACACAGCACTAGCCAGTTCGGTTATTGTATAGATCCTTCCAGATAACGTTTACGTGGCAAGGCAAGCCTTTTTCTCGGGCTGCATGGCTAGATCACATGTAAACGTGCTGGAAAGGGCACGATTCGGTCTGTTTAGGACGTATCAGACTGAGCTATGACAAGGCACATGGTGTTATATTACTGCGTTAAATGTAACCAATTGGCCGGGCAACTGCTGCTATGTGCTGTTTTTAGTTATTTTGTACCTAATAAGTTAACTGTTATATTAAAAACCAAAATCAGACTTGGAATATTTTCTGCATCATTGTATCTCCTAAACTGTATCAGACTCTCATTTTTGTCCAGTGTCTTGCAAGTGATAGTTTAAGAGACCTCTGTTACTTTGGCTAGTCTTGCATCTTATAAAATGTAATTTTAATTTGCATGCATTGACTTTGTTTCCTAAATAGTTAAAACAAATGGTTTATAGCTTAGCTTTACTGTAAGTAATAACAGGTTTATGACTTCCCATTGTCTTTCTAAAGAACCTGGATTGGCACCCTGCCTCTTAAAATGTGAAGAGCTTTCAGGTCCTCCAGTAATTTCATGACATATATCCATATCCCAATCTCATGACTAAATTAACCCTAGCTGGCGTGTTTTTTTTTTTCTTCTAATTTTCCTGGAAGCACTTGGTTTAATGTAAAGGGACGATGTTAAATTAGGTTTGTTAACCTAGGCCATGAACCTAGGTGAGCTGCAGTTTAACAAAATCATCAGTCCTGTGACACTGGAGTACATTGACCTGTAAACTGCGCGGTTAACGTAAAATAATTGGATCGAATAATAAAGAAGAGTGATGTTTTAATAACAGAAGATTACTTCCTAAATACCTTTTTTTTTCCCATTGTATTGCAACCATCTTCCAAGCATTCAATTCTATGAATGAAACCACATTATAGGAGTAAAAATTCACCTAAAAACAATTAAAGCATACAAAAGCCTACACGTTGTGTTAACATTTTTCAAAACGCCACATGTTGGAGTTATGGTAAAGATTCTATTTTGCTTTCATTCAGTTTGATGAAGGGTATGTCCCAGCATACAACTGACACCCCCCGGCCGATTATCAGAGCAAGACTGATCATCATAGGGCCCAAGTAGTTAACATTCTGTTTCATTTGTCCATTTGTAACTCAGACACTATAATAATTAGGAACACAAGAAATTTGGCTGGAGTGGAAATTTTTAAAGGTAAAGACGGATGGAAGTTGATGTGAAACTTCAATGTTTACTTTGGCAAAGTACTGACTATAGTGTACTGCTGCTAACAGTCCAAAAATGGGACGGTATTAAAAGCTGCATAGAAATTTATGTGATAAGAAATAATGGTATCTAAAGAAAATATGTAGTATGTGTGGGTACAATAAATGATTAAGAAGGTAATTTCTCATGGGGCACAGTCTACACCTGTCGGTGATATGTAAATGCAAATATTTTGCACTGGTGCCATGGAATCAGAAGGGTCCAGGGGCTATAGAACTTCAAGAGTAGCCTAAAAATAATGGAAATTGAATCAATATCATTTTGATTTATGTTTCCATTTGGGGAGGGGAGGAAATGGAATGAGGTTCACCATAGTTGCCCCGAATTAATGAAACCGAAATGGAAAACTAGGTTTTATTTCCCTTTGTTTAAGTAAATGCCCTTTATTTTTTCTTATATACAAGGTTGCTGCCTCTCCGTCAGCAGATTTCCATCTTCACTCAAATTTCAAGTTTTCAGCCTGGTCTCTCCCATCAGCAGAAGACCCACAGGAGGTTTACTTGAGGACAGGAGATTCTCCCATAGCTTTCCCTGTTGGCTGATTGCAAGTATTAGCAGTAACAGGTCAGGATGAGAAGTAATTTATTGGGAGCCCAGTGATGTCACCATGACATCACTGGCTTAATAAAAAAAAAGAATGAGAGATCCCCAAAGCTACATTTGGAACAGAGCAAAAAACAAAATATAATGAAAATAATAAACTAACAAAAATGTTTTTTCAAAACAAAAAGTGCCCCTTAGCTCTTCCACTATAGGTAAGAAATATATTACAAAGCCAAACCCCAAAAAACTTAATATAGGGTAATATGTAAAGCATAGACCAGGCACCCTGGAATTATGTTCTATGTATTTCTGTGATTTTAAAAGAAGGCCCTATTTCTCCTGAACAAAATGATGCATAATTTGTGCGGGTTCATCAAATATGGAAAAGGGGAATCACTCTTTAACAAACATGTTAAGAACGACATAAAATATATTGGTCCTTTGGTTATGAAAATCTCCGGGCCTGACGGGGTTAAAGTAATGGCCGAATAAAGCATAATAATTGCATTGGCGGCAAACCGATTCCATTCGCTTTAACCGCTCTGTTTTGAACATGCGTCACTGTGACGAAACGAGACGCAGCGTATCAGGTGAAACCTCGCGTGGAGGCCCAGAGTCCTAAACGCCAGCGACCTCAATTCCAATTTGCGTCAGTAATAAAAAGTACCATCAAATGCAAATATAAAGGTCTGGGAAGGAAGTTATCTAAACGAAGACTAAGAACTACAAGCATGTTCTGCCAGAGGCTTCAAGAAAATGGATCCTATTACAAACCCGCAAGTTAGGCTGTTGTACGGCTTTAGTGTATAGAACTTTGTGTTTCGTTTACTAGCGGTGGGTGTGTCTTATGGAGGGGTTTGGCGATGCTGTGGCGTCACGCGGAGGCAATTTGATGGGGCATGGGACAAGATGGCTGTGACGCGCGGTGGTGAGTACAATGTTGTGTGTATATTTCGGCGGGGCGGTGTCTGAGGTGCTTTATAAAGTTGTCACGGGGGCACCGAAACCGGAGATCGCGGGCCTCCCCGTCCTAACCGCTTTGCGTTTGTAGCTGCGCGTAGTGCCGTATGCCGAGCCCCGCACGCTTCCTGAGTGCAATAAGAGCGTGCTGCACACAACTGTGCTGAGGTACAAGGCGCAGATCGCGTTACGCAACTCAAACTGGATTAACTGTGTGGCGGTTGGTGAATAACAGCTGACTTTCCCACGCCGCGCGTGTTTTCTCTATACCAACTTTTATCTCCCTCATTGGGTTTCTCCTTTCGTTTATATTCGCCTGAGAGCGGTTTAAAGTTAATGAGTGCGCTGAAAGAAACGGACATATGGTTCCTATAAGGACTCTGTAGTCGAGTCCTGAATCTATAGAAAACCCGTGCACCTATGTAGCCTTAACTGACCCTACACTGCCCGTATGTACTGCGCATAGGCACACGTGTGTATTAAGGCTGCGGGTTTCACTATTCATTATGAAGGGCTAACACTAGCCGCTTTATCCAGCATCGAGTTAGCCCTGATCTCAGAAATCTCACTGATTTGACTATAGGTTTTTGTAGCCAAGCTCTTCCTACAAAAGACGTTGCGTTTGGCCCATTATAATGTAAAGTGAAGTCAAGGAACTGAAACACATCTCTCCCGCATACTGTGAATAAACCGAGCAGTGTGATTCACATAATAGTCACGTATTGATCGAACGGTAATATAAAATGACTGGGTACACCCTGTTTGGAGCTGCGTCGCCCGCACAATATACGTACAAATCCGAGTTTCTCAACATGTCCCGTAAGATGTTTTTTTTAAGCTCATCGTTAAAATAAATAAGAAACGCAGTTGATTTGGTCGTTTTTATGGGGTCGCACCATTTGCCTTTCTTCCCCCTAACAGGGATATCGTGAGGCTTGGTGTGTTGCATAGCAACCAAGGCTGGGGTAACACGGTTACACAGTAACAGGCTAAAAGGATCCGATGGATTCCACCCGTCACGGATGCTGCGCTCGCTCCTCGTCCGATCAGGGGACGCTCTCTTCTGTTTTCACGTCACCAACTCAGATAACTTGGACTGCACTTTTTTCCCCACTTTAGTTCTTTTTTCTACATTTTATTTTTTCTTTTCACCCAGCATACCATGTTGCCCCGAACCCTTAAATACACCACAGGAAATAGTGAATAGTAAATACATTTGAAAGGGCCACGGAAATGTAGAGACACTTGTTTCGTCTTTCTTTTTGTTTGGTATTCTGCGTTCAGAAAACAAAATATTCCTGGTTTTGAAGACGTTAAATTCTACGGCGTTTAGTGACGTTACAAAGGCATTTTGCTTTCGTACATACTGGAGCGTTCTACGTAGAGAGCACCTTTAATTGCCTTTCTTTAACCCCTTCCGTCTTGGGTGTGTTAAAGGGCACTTTTAATTAAAAAAAAATATATATTTTTTTGCACTGTTCTCAGAGCAGTATGGCTTGAGATTCTTTTTGGGGACCTCTTATGCAATTTTGCTTCCAGTGATGTCATGGTGAATTGTTCAATTTGTTGCCATTAGCTTGGCATCTTAAATGCCTGAGATAATCTGTTGATATTAAATGAGCAGGTGTTCTCACCATAACATTATATTCACATTTGTTACATTCAATTGCATTTGCTAATCTTATTGCAAATATATCTGTATATTCATATTGCGCTTCAGCGATTGTCAATTGTCTGCTACTCCTCAAAACTGGCTTGTTAGGGAGAGTAAAAAATACGGTATATTAAGTGCCTTTTATTTATTTTGTTTAAAAGCAAAATGCACAGCCCCAATTCTCAAGATTTCCAGAGATACTGGAGTAGTAAAATCCCCCCAGGTTTTCGGAACTGTAACAAGTGTTGAGCTGCTCCAACGGCCAGCATCATAAATTAACCCCAGTGGGTTGAAATTGCATATATATTAATGAATACCTGGATTGGCAGTCTGTTCCCAATCCATGGTTAGTATAAGAATATTCTTAGCTGCAGATCCAACATCAGAGGTCCTAGATGTGTCGCGAAGCTGCCTTGTCAGTCGGATGCAATGTCAGTTCCATCACAACCTAAAATAACGTCTGCGTCTTCAGCAGGATAGAACCTTTCCATTCTAACAAAACAAATGTACCTAATCCTATTTAACATTCGAGACTAACCGCTCATGCACACTAATACCAATTAAAAGTGTCTTAGGAGAGACGTTTATCTGACATTATTCACGCACACACTTCCCTTTAGAAGCGGTCCCATTTACGGAAATGTGGAGGATTGGTTGTTGGCCAGAAGGGGTTAATCGTCGTGGTAGTTCCGAAATTCGTCCCTAACCTGGCCCAGCTTACAGCAGCTCAGGCGCTGCAGGTTCTCTTAAATTATGTTGTTTGATTGCATGTAAACGCAGGGATCTCTGGATGTTTGTGGCCTTAGACACGCGTCGTGTTGATTTGTTTTTCGCTTATGATAAGAAAATGCTTCTGGCGAAGTGACGATCTGCAGGAAATTGTCCTTCTTTCTCTTGCGTGTTTAAAACGTGGAGTGTGACAGCATGAAGATATTAAGCCAAATGCTCTTCTCTACAGCTTGGTGCGTGCCATGCCTTGCCTCTCATGAAACGCTGCAAGAGTTGTGCAGGAAAGAAAAATTGACTTGCCAATGTATTGAGATAACCAGAAAGAATTCCAACGTTTATGAAGTGGAGTATCTTTGTGACTTTAAACTGGAAAAGGTGAGTTATAAAAAGTCAAGACTTTCAAAAACCAAAACCTGTGCATGTCATGGAAATATAGAATCATAATAGAAATGTTCTTGTATGAAAGCAAAAGTTATTTTCCTTGGATGAGAGATAAAACATCTGGAAGCACAGTGTCTATCCCTGTCCCCTTTCCGTTTTAAATGGGAAATGTATTTTTCTCTTTGAGCATAAAGGGCCATATACAGTAACGTGTCAGCATTGACAAAATCCCGGTCTTATCTTTATCCTTTAACCTTCATCTGGAGAACTGGAGGCTATCGTTGTTGTCAACCATGCAACATTTTGGGTGACTTTCCCCGCTGAACCGATTCTTTATGGCAAAGCTTATGAACCCCGTTCCTCCGTAGACTTTCATTAAGTGGTGAGTTTCATTAACTCAAAACTCACTGGTTTTTGAAAGCTTGTTTTTAATCCAACAATAAGAAAATAATTCCCCTGTAAATACTTAATGAAACTAGGCTTGTAACTTCTACACTCTGCAGGGCCCGCGTGGCTTCTTCTCCTTTAGCTTGCCAGCTGTACTGTATTGATGGCCACTAGGCTTTAATACCTGTACATGTTCTTCATAGGCCTGACACGACATCTGGCGTTCCGTTGTATGGAGCAAATACTGTAAAATTGCCACTTTTGTGATTAACAATTAATTGTAGCATGTTTATTTATTTAAAGGGTAAGGAATATTTTCTTGTGAAATGGAAGGGATGGCCGGCGTCCTGTAACTCGTGGGAGCCCAAAGAAAACCTAAAGTGTCCGGAAATGCTAAAACATTTTTCCGCAGACCTGTACAAGTACCTGTTTGAACTCAAGTCAAAAAAGTCCGGTGTGTTAAAGAACAATATTAAGTCTTTGGATCCCGGTGTGTCCAACTATATAGTGAAGAAAGCTAAACAACGAATTGCACTAAGACGCTGGGAACATGAACTGAACGCGAAAAAATTCCACGGAGGAATGATTTATGTGGAAAATAATATCGATCTCGAGGGTCCTCCAAAAGACTTCCACTACATCAATGATTACAAGCCCTCTCCGGGAATTAATACTGTGGGTGAGGCCATTGTTGGTTGTGAGTGCAGGGACTGCTTTACTGGTAAATGTTGTCCCTTGGAAGCCGGGGTTCACTTTGCCTATAATGAGCACAAACAGATTATAGTAGAGCCCGGGAGGCCTATTTATGAATGCAACTCAAGATGCAAGTGTGGGCCGGATTGTGCTAATCGGGTGGTACAGAAAGGTCCACCTTACTCCTTATGCATTTTCAGGACGGAAAATGGTCGTGGATGGGGCGTTAAGACACTCCAGAAAATTAAGAAGAACAGTTTTGTAATGGAATATGTTGGAGAGGTATGTACAAACAATAGAGAGGACACGATAGGTGTCTGTCACTAAGTAGATGGGAAAGCAACACCTCAGTTCCCCTGACTGAGGATGTATCTACACATTCTGTTCCTAAAAATGAGCTTATTTTAGCTTTTCATTAATAAACGGTTTATGTAAAACCTATATAAAAAAGTTAGTCAATTTCTTTATACCAATTATAAGTGTAAAAGGGGAACTGCGTAAGTACGTTTATTTATTAATACTACCTATTGCTTGTACTCTGCAGTGAGTTGTCATGATAAAAAATAGGATCACCCCCCATGGGTATTTAAATCCATCCATGTTTTGGCAAGATGATTATTTCATCAAATAACTTAGCACTTAGTGAAATAAACCCCTTGTTGTGAATATGACTGCTGCAAGCGTTACTAAGTGTTACTTTTTTGCAGGTAATAACCAGTGAGGAAGCAGAGAGAAGGGGTCAGCAGTATGACAGCAAAGGAATCACTTATCTCTTTGATCTAGACTACGAGTCAGATGAGTTCACTGTGGATGCTGCTCGATATGGGAATGTCTCACATTTTGTAAATCACAGTGTAAGCTTTTTTTTTTCTTTCTTTCTTTTTTGACAGATGGTGCAGTTTTAGTATTAATGTTGGTGCAAAACTAGAACTTTATAACTAGTAGCTAAAGCTTTCAAGTTTTTAAAATCTGTATGTATATATAATATTATGTGCGTGGGTAATAGTGTTTGTCACCCCTTTTGTTTTCCAGTGTGATCCAAATCTCCAAGTGTTCAACGTGTTCATTGATAACCTAGATGTGCGCCTTCCTCGGATTGCATTGTTTTCCACACGCCATATAAAAGCTGGAGAGGAATTGACATTTGATTACCAAATGAAAGGTAATTTTTTTTTATTTTTTTTGACTCGTCGCATCTATGTAGTTGGTTTTGTCAACTTTAACGCACACCCCTAACAAGAAGGCCTTTAGATTATTGTGTGTCGGACGATATGTGTATATCTTATTTTTCTGGTGACTGTACCATCCGTATGATTGAGTTTAGGAAATGCCATTAAAAGGGTATGCTGCTGCACCGACCACTATATTAAGGTTAAAGGTCACATGAAGGGACATCTCTAAGCATTTTATTGTATATTCCAGGTTCTGGGGATCTCAGCTCTGATTCTATCGACATGGATCCACCAAGGAAGAGACTTAGGACAGTCTGCAAATGCGGAGCTACAGCCTGCCGAGGATATCTTTAACTAAAGCATTGTTTCTATATATCATCTCCGTGAATGCTGTGACAAGGTTTATTTTAAGAACAGAAGTATTTTTTTATGAAGAACTTTGAAATAACATGCCTAGCTGTGCATGGTTATTTTTATTTGACAAAATAAATTTTAATGTCTATTTTAAATGAATTCAATCTCTTCTTACTTGGAAAAGCACAAACCACTTATTGACTGTGCAGTTTACATGCACCTGAAAATACAAAACTGAAGCATTTAACTGCAAGTATTGCTAGCCTGATACCTTGAACTGTTATTCTGCAATAATAATTAACACAATCTGGTCCAGAGATCCAGAAAATGGTGGGTTTTCATAAAATTCTTACGGTCTTGTCTACAGATTCACCTGTGGAGACCTTTTTTTTTCCCCACAGTTCAGTATCCATAAAATAAATGCTGTGCTGTATGTGAGAGCGGACGTGCTGCTGCATCTTTTAATCCAATTCTCTCAACAGTTCTGGGAATAGCTTTACAGTTTAGGAACTGAAGTAGAAATCAGTATATGGAGCATGTGCAGGCAGCAGTGATGGAAGGAATCTAGCTTAAAATGGTGAGAGAAGGAAATGCTCTGTCTGTACCTTTTGCTGAAGCGGAAGATGTGACAGTGTAGCTGGAAACTATTAATCTGAATAATTTAAAATCAAACATAAGACAAGTGACATGTGACTTACAGGACTGGATTCGCTTGTGGCTTAAGCCAGATCTCCCTTTTTAAACCTTGTGGAATATAGAAGCTGCTACTGCAACACCCAGGCAGTGTGCCGTGTGTGTTTTGTGCTGATCCCTAGCACTGCATTTGAATCCTGTTGCCATAATTTATTTTAGGATAGTATGTGCCTGTTGCCCCTGCACCTTTTTTTTTTTCCCCCTCATTTGATTCCATTAAGTGCATGTGTGCTTACAAAATGCAATAAAAAAAACTTTATAATGGTTTTGCTTTTACATTTTTTTCTATCCTTTTACTCAAATCTTTCAAAACCCCTAACCACATAATATAATGTTCATCCTACTACAACCTGGTGAAATATTACCGTATTTCCCCATGTATAAGACGTGGTTGTAGATTTTTTTCCCTCTCGCTTACCTCTGGGTTGCTCAGCTCTTGTTCCGTCGAGGAGACACAGGAATTCAGTGGAGTCATGTGAATGTACATCACATGACTCCGCTCTGTTCCTGCTCCCCTGGGCGGGACAAGGGAAGTTCACTCGGAGTTCGAGCAACGCAGAGGGAAACTAAGTCTGCGAGCGGCACCGGAAGATCTGCATTTCAGGTAAGGGTCGGGGAGGGTGTATGAGTCTGCGTGAATGAAAGAATGACAATATGTGTGTGTGTGATAGCATGGATGTGTAAGTAGGGGAGCAGGGCACAGGGAGGCTGAAAGTGATGTGTTGGCTGCTTGTGCATGATAGAAGTATGATTGCAATATTAAATATACATGATTGTAATAACACTCAAGGCATACCCAGATTCCAACACAGCTAACATCACACTCGTCCTGGAAGCTGGGCATGATAGAAGTGTAATTTTCGTCATACATGGGAGCATCTTAGACATGGGAGAATACAGTACTATTATCACCAACCTGAGACTGCCCTTCCTATGGGATAATATTTTTACAAATGAAATAGAGAAATGTGAGTTACTCATGCCTTTGGCACCCTGTTTCAGATTTTTACAGTTTCATCCTTGAGCAGACAGCCTTAAAAAGACATTACCAGGAGAGCTGGTTGGAAGAACCTGGCAGCTTTTAGGTCATGGGAACATCCAGATGACAAAGTTTTTTTACTAAGTTGTGGTTCAACTCTCTTTCACTATGCATTTTAAAGAAGCAACCCTTGTGATAGGAAGAGTTCTGCTGGTCCTATATAACTCAGTTTCTTTTAATTGACTTACACTTCATACATGGCCAGTTCATGCCTTATTGCTAGTGATGGTGATTCATAATGAATAGGGAAACCACAACTCTCACTTTGACTAAAACCCCCTTTTGAGTCTTCCGTGACCTCAAATTAAATGTCTAATGGACTTTGCAGTAAGATCACGGTACAATGTCCCCAAACCCATATCTTACTTTCTATGAAGCCACCAATGGATTTTTGTAAAAAAAAACCTAATTTGTTGTAACCGAAAACAGGACGCCATGATGGTTAGAAGGCGGAAGGCAGTTTAAAATGGATGGAGGAAGCGACTAGTGACCTTCCTTTCCCGAATGGCAAACAATTTACAATGGCTACAGAATTACACAGCATGTGTATTAAAGGCTTCTAGTTTTTTTATTGTTGAAAGAGGTTTACCCGTTTTTTTTTAATAAATACAACTCTTGTCAGTCAATTGATAAAACATGACATACATTATCTTGTGCATCTCAAATGTAGGTTTGAAGCTGAGAATACCAAAACACATATTGACAGTATGAAACAAAAGAATATAATAATGTAACGTACAACTCCTGAATATACCCAGGGTCATTGTAAATTAGCAGCACTGTTTTCATGGCTTCAAGCCATGGTGTATGTTGAGCTATCTGAACAAAGACAAACGTATGGCTATTCCTGCTTATCTGGTGTGATAGGTTCTCCTGTGGCTAGCTGCTCATATAAATACTGCAGCATTTCAGATTTGGGCCGTTCAGCACCGGGTGTAGAAGGGATTTCAAAGTCAGAGGAACTCTGGGAGTCTGTCTTCACTATTACATTGTCTTCTGTGTGTATGTGTGGATAGCATTTTTCTTTGTTTACAGCAGCTGTCAGTGGGCAGTCAGCGCTGTTCATTCCCTCACTGTTATGATCACTAGTTTCCACTTCTTTAGCTTGAGAAACATCTTGAACGACACACACTGCAGCACTTGGAATGAAGCATGAATAGTTCTTTGACACGTACAAATCGGTAGCCTTCTTTTCTTGAGAAGAGAGCAGAAAAGTGTCCGCTTGGCTATCCCATCCTTGACTGCCCTGTTCAGATATATGGGTGGATTGGGAGGAGTTTATGGAAGAAATATGAGTTGAATCAGAATCTGAATCATTAAAGAGTTTTGGGGACTGTGAATCTTTGCATTCTGCAGAAGCTGAAATGCATTCATCTGTGTCTGAGACATCTCTGATCCCAGAATTAGGAAAGAATGTACTCCAGTGGGGCACATATTCATCTGCTGGTTCAGGAGCTGTCGGATTTAAATGAGTATCATGTATTTCAATCTTTTCACACAATTTCACTGATACAACAGGGCTTTCATAAGTGGTTGTGGATTTTGCATCTTTATTGGCTTCTTGTTCCTCTTCCTCATCATCTTCCTCCTCCTCCCCATTTGATTCCTCACAGTCTACATAGTTTCCTTTTATTGCAAAATTAACAGATGGTTCTTCAGGGCTTTTGGGTACTTCGCTTTCTTTTAGACTGGTAGGACAGAAGCTCTGCTTTAAGTCTGATGCCCACGTACAGCCTCTGGCAATCTTGTGCCTTAAGCTTGTTAGTGGGGAGTCATCAAATAAATCATCATCGTCACAGTCTTCTAAAAAAAAAATGAGTGACTTTAGTACAAAGGGAATTCATTTTGGTGACATGGCTCGTGGCAATGTGAAGTATCACAATAGAAGATAAACGAGTATTAAACCATTATGCAAGTGAAGTAGATGAGACATGTAGGCACATGCCACAACCCTCCGGCTTTAACTCTTTTTAATAGTCAGCCTCTCCAGCATGTTACTTATCCACTGTCATGACAATATTAAGCGTCTCACCTGTATCCAGTACCTCCATGTGTCTTGCTCGCTTCAGATTGCCCAGTGGTTTATACACCACTATTGAACTATCAGAAAAGGCTCTGCAAAATGGCTTTAAGCTGTAATAACACAGAAAGACATGCAGACATAGGTGAACACAAATGTAAAGTGGATCTCTATACATTGAGCAGTGTGTAAAAAAAAAAGTAACAATTTGAAAATATTCCATCAAAAAAAAATCCCATTATGCCTTTAACACCCTCTACAGCACCCCCAATTAAAAAAAATCAATAAATAAAAAGGAAATGTAGCTAAACTTACTCAGAGGATACTGCTGAAATAGCAAGTGTGGGGAGGGTTCTGGACAAGTAAATGGTAGTATTTTTACTTTTTTATTAAATTACTACCACAAATGTTGACAAAGGTTGGTGGTAGAATTAGTGCATGGAAAGTGTTAAGAATACCACCATTTGAAATACCCTGCAGTGTCTATTTAAAAAAAATGATGGGGTAAATTGAACTGAGTGGCTTCAAAGATGTCTGTAATAGGGACATGGGGGGCAGAATGACCAGTTTTGAGAACAAAATGGTTTTGAAATATCAATATGCTACTTATTGTCCTATAATGCAACCCCCCCAGGTTTTTAGCCTTTTTTAGATGAGTAAAAGCTTTTTCAGATAAAGGTCAGAAAAGTCTTGTTACATTTTTCATCATATTTTATTATTTTTTTTAATAGTAACTTACATATGAAATAATGGCATTTAAAGAAAGCCCTTCTTGTCTTAGCGTGGGTACAGTAAATGTGATAAAAATCACAGATAAATAAACCACAGAAAAGGGTACAAAAAGAAAAAATGGGTTAAAGAAGCATGTGCCTGTATGCATGCATATAAACATGGAAAAAGAAAAACAAACAAACAATAGTTGTGAATGTTTATGCCACAAAATGTACTCACACTTCTTCTAGAAATCCTCTTGTTTTTCCTACAGGAATCACATTTGGATATATGTTCATCGGCCGGATGTAATTTAGAAAATCTTTTATCTGTATTTATAAATAAAAAGCAAATGATTATCAAACAGCGAAGCACTAAATAACTTCTTTAAAATGAGGTTTGAAACAAAATCGTGGGATTTTACAGACATTTAAAAGGAAAGTCCCACCACATTTATATTACTAGTATCAGATATATTTTCAAACATATTGGACTGTATATAAAAAAATAAGCTATATAGTATTTGCATATTATATTTTCAGATCAATACACAATAGTAATTTCTATGCATTATAGTTCTGTTATCACAGCCCACTCTGCTGGACAGACATCTTGACTCCTTATCATACTGCCATGGGGTAAACAACAGAATAGTTCGTTCTCGGTTACCCAGACTAATGAAAGTCTTCGGGGGGAATGAACTTAATTTGACTGCGCGTGTTTGAGCAGGAAAAGCCACAATAAAAGAAAAAAAAAAAATCACATCACACAATAGAACCAAGTCTCTCTCAATGCTAATGCATTTCTGTATTTTTTGCTCAAAAAGAAAAAATTATTATTCCATGGTGTACCCCTTTAAATATGTAGGCTTCAACCTGGCACCCATATACATGATTTCTATATACTTAATGGCTACAAAATGTGTATTGGTTTTAACCATTAAGCAAGGAAATGTTAATTAACAGTTATTAACACCATTTAATTATTGGTTTGGTTATATTTTCTCTGATATGTGTGTGCTTGGTGTGGTATATTAATAATCTCTATTTGGCACCATCACTCGGGTGCCATAAACCTGCTGCAACACCAAATAATTCAACATGCAGATGCAGTTTCAGACGGCCAATTAATTTAGTCTCTTCATTTCATAAATCTTAATTAATATAGAATATCAGACATCCCTAATGCATTTCAATGCTAAAATATCAAGAAGAGAGGAATCTTAAAATTTTGTGCATGATGGAAGGTAATTTGCACGTACCTCACTATAGGATGAATGGAAAGAAAAACAAGCGCGATAGGAACTCTCTCCAGTTCTAGAAATAAGGGCAAAACATAAACATTTTTTTAGTTACTCTTCCAATGCAGAAAATCAAGAAACATCAAAATTTGATTGCTCTATGCTGCTAAAACAGAAAAACAAGCGGTCGCATTGGTGTAATATATGAATCTACGAGTCAATAATTTATATTCTGTAATCATATAAAAAGCCTGTTACTGTGGACATTGTTGGTCACGTTGGGTGAGGCAAAGGTAAAATAAAAGTAGAGGTAGTGCAGCATGTTACACAGTACTGATTAGGTGAAAGAGTTTGGTACTGAGAGGCTGCTGCATAGTGTTATGTGCATGTAGATGAAGAAGTGAGGAAAAAAAGGGGGAAGGGAGAAAGAAAGTAAAAAAAATTAAACCTAACTAAAAAAACATCATACCATGTAAACAAATATGTTAAACTGTACACTAAAGGAAAAAAATAGATTTGACTTATATTCAAAACATTTCTAAAGTTATGGTTGAATTTAAACAATTTTTCACAAAATTAAACCAAAATAATTCCCCCCCAAATAAATAACTGTCTCCCGGACACACGGTTCATGCCATAGCTTCTTACCTTACAATCACATTGGTGTTCCTGGTCCTCTCCCCAAACCACATAGTAGATGGTTTTATACTAATGACACGAAGAGGGACACCATCACTGGACACCATTCCACACGGTAGCCTGTTCCCTCGCAGATAGTCTTCATTCTTAGCAAAACGTTTCAAAGAATAAGTGGTTATTTATCACCTTATATAGACAGACTGAATATTTCTAATATAAAAGCAAGTTGCATTTTATGGAAAGGGATGATGGCAACTACATAATCAAGCACACAGAAATGTGGTTTTGAAGACCAACAAATATAATGACCACCTTATATTGAGGAAACATTCACACTATGTGTTTTTTATGTAAAGTATATTTACCACTGGATGCCGACATGCGTGAATCTGAGTCCGACGGTCAGTTGTTATATGGCAGAGGATTTCCGGCATGTTCTTAAACATGTCTAGTTTATTCACGTGAACCTAAAAATAATAGTTGGTTTTAGATCTGCTGAATAACAGGTTAATCAGTGGTAGATTAAAGAATGTAAAAACCTTTTCCAAGTAAGATAGCTGTTTTTTTTTGTTTTTTTTTAATATTTTATTAAACAAAAAAAATGCAGAGTATTTGATTACAACTTAATATGCAGTCATTTTAGCATCTTGATGTTAATGATGTTATACATGGAAAGAATAAACATTTATCACTTCTGCATTTAAAAAGACAACAAAAACAGAAACAAAAAAAAAAAGAAAATTAAATTGCTTTCGTTTTCAGGGTCTAATTTACCATCGGCCACAAAGCTTATCCACTCCTCCCAGAGGTTGTGGCTTTTAGCATTCCAAAAAGTTTGCGCGAGTATTCCTTTTTCCATATGGCATTGATGTAATAACTGTAATTTTATTTTAGCCCACAAAATTGGGGCTGAGGATCTCCAATTTCTAGCGATCACTATTTTAATTGCCGTTAGTAAATGGCCTTATAGCTTTTATAGCAATTGGCAAGATATTTCCAGATATTTGTTTCCAGTACATAGTATCTAGATCTAAACGACATTAATGTTTATCGATACCCTTCTTCCACAGAGTAACATACAAACATATGCTCAGTCGTCACTTTATCAGAGCAGACCTGCGCATTAACACACATAGTCAAACAGTGAAACACGTGGCTCCAATTCTATATGTAAAGCATGCAGCCATGGTTTAGAGGTTTAGCTGCTGGTCGATTAAAAGTTACAAAGGTGATGACGTGTCTAGGTGTCTGTCTAGTCTCAGTGGTGCCTCCTTCATCTCAGAAACACCTCCTGGGATTTTCACGCATTATAATCTATTCACACTGAATGGTGCAATAAGTAAATAAAAATCCTATGTGTGCCAGTTCTGTGGGTGAAAACACATTTTGTTAACGAAAAATATATATGTGAGGTATGTATGTAATCAGGGAATTTTACCAAACATAAATTGGGATTTTTTTTTTTTTTAATAATTATTTATTTTTACATACTAGCACTCACAATTATTTTTTTTTGCATGTTTTTATCATTTGAAATGAAAGCCTTATTTTTTTGTTCTTAAAAGAAATGTATAATTTGTGTGGATACATCAAACGCAGAAAAGAGGAATCTCAATTAAACCCACATATTGCAAAATGGAGGGCTAAACACATCTACCTTTACTCCAAATTCTTCACTGAGGTTCGTAAATAAATATTCATATCCATAAGCTGCTTTGCAGTTAAGCCAAACAACATGATATGGACCCTTTTTTATCCAGCTCCGCACCAACTCCAAAATGCCAATTAAACATTCTTCCTATGGAATATAATACAGGCAAAGAAACAAAGTTTAACACAGAATAGGGGACTGTACCCATACTTGCAAGATCCATAAAGTTAAAATAACAGGCTACTTTTTCCATGAAAGAAACTTAAAAACAAATCTGCCTTTTTTATTTTCTATACATCAATATAATTTATGTTAAGAAGAAAGCGCGTTTATAGGCGTAAAAAGTCAAATACTTACCCTACTAGGGATCTGGAAGTATTTTGGCTCAAAAAATGTTGTATCCAAGTAAACACTGTCAATGTCCTTGACTCTGAATGAAAAACACATTATTGCATCACAGCATCAATCACTCAGGAACTATTTAAATTAACCATTTATTTTCTAAACACTAGGCAGAGCAGCTTCCTCCCCACCTCTCCCATTTCTATGGACAGGGTGGTACTGGTTTTGATGGGGAAACCTGGCACAACATGGAATTGCAAAATACACAAAAGCCTGGTACGCCTCTATGAACAGGTTAATTGACTTAACCCCTCATGTCTCCAGCCTGTAGCTAATAATGATGCAGTTTCTCATGGAAAACCTATTTTTCTCTTTGAGCGTAGCATACAGTGCTATTTACAGATTAGCAAATACGACAATGCGGTCTTATCTCATTTATTCCAGCAGATTTCCTTTATGTGTTGCCTACTCAAGCACCACGCTTTATGGCAATGGTAATGAAGTCTGTTCCTTCATAGACTTTTGTGTGTGTCTATTAAACTGGGCTAAGATGTATTTTTAATCCGATACTAATAATTAAAGAAATTGGTGGGAGTTCCCCTTTAAAATGCCGTTTAGCTCTTATGTCATATCGTTCATGTTCTTCAAGAGAACATAGCATGTGGCAATGGGCTGCATATGATATAGGTTTCTGGTGTCTTGACCTTGTTTTCAAGGAGTTATCAGTAGAATCCCAGACCTGTATCACCAGCAACTCCTTTTAACAGGGAAACATTACTCCCATATACCGATAGTGCTAGAAGACGACCTTTGTGTTTAAAACAGGTTAGACTCAGATCTAACCATATGGCGCAAAACTGCTTTGAATTACACATTCAAATGATTTATATTCTTCATGTTACGAGTAACTCTCTATTTGTAGTAATGCTGGCTATAGAAGAAATTACCCTTAAACAGTTATATACTTGGGTTGATTTTCTAGAAAATCAAGATGGTGAGCTAGACCCCCTTTCTCCAGCATCATCTCAAAAATCTAGTATACGTGCCTTCATCATGGATACAGGGCCACTGGGTTCAATGATGAATCCAGCTGCCAAGGTTTTTTAGGAATACTCAAGGCGCATGTGTGTTTGCACCCCAACTCAGTCTCCTATATGAAGGGTACACACAACAAGCAATTACTCTACAACTGAATAAGAGAGATCCTAGAAGACGCTGTTCCTGGTGATTAATGCAAAGTGGCTAGTAGAGCGGAGTATATGTAAAACGTGTTTTCCGAGCACCTGTTTCCTGAGTGTAATAGCTCCATGCGAGCCACTTCCCCTTTTGCCAGCCTGAAGTCCCCTGTGTAAAGAACGGTCCCGTTTAAACCTTGAAATAAAAACCTGTTTGAAAGGGAACATTCATTTATTACAACGTGTTTTGTTATTTTTATACACATTGACGTGTATAAAAAGATGTCTGAGCATAAAACCTACAGCTGCTGTGGACTTCTAGTAACCAACGACCACAATCAAAAACTTATTCTGTTCTAGAATTCTTAAAAAAGGGTTCCATTATCTTAAGTAGATCTTGAAACAAAAATGAAACGATGTACAGTTTCTCTTTTTGACTTTTAATTTCACTTTTACATGATTTTACAATCTTGTCAATACTCATCTTTAGTATTTCATAAAGTTGCACTGGAATTTTATTTCATAAGGTTAATAAGTATGGAATACAGATAAACATTAAAAAAAAAAAAAACATACATTACAGAGCCTGGACAGTGACCCGCAGGTAGGAGTGTGACCAAAATTTCTTCTTTCTGCAAAGAGGAAAAAAAACTTGTAATTTTAAAATTTCACCAACATGATATTAACTTTAAAGATAAAAACCTAAAAGTTGGCAGCAGATGAGAAGCACAGTCCATCTAGGCTGCCCATATTTTCCTGCTATGAAAGCCTCAAACTTTGTTCGGTCCTTGGTCTTGTCTTATATTAAGAACAGCCTTAAAGCTCTGCTATTCATGCTTAAATTCCCTCACTGGAGTAACATCTACCAACTCTGCTGGAAGGTGGTTCCATTTATCTAAAACCTTCTCCATGAAGTAAACTTACTTTACATTACATCTAAACCTTTGTCCCTTCACCGAAAGGATCCGTGCACACAGGCAAACTATACAGTGTATTAACGTATTTCTAAAGAGTTTTAAAATGTCAAGCTTTCAAGACAAATTAGGTTTCTGGAGTATAACAGTTACAGCCATACACATACAATTTATTAGTATTACTTTTTTCCTAGAGGACTCATGCTTCGTCTGTGAATACCGGGTCCCCAATCTTCTCTTTTGGGGGCTACACTCTTCATACAGAGATACGTAAACCTTTCTTCTACGGCCTCCCCAAAGAGGAGGCCCACTGCAATTCTTGGGCTGAATCACAGGTTTCTTTAAGATTTCTACAACTGCACAAGTAGTTACAGGTGAGTGGAGTCTATCCAACCTACAGCAAGCTGCTTTGTAACTGCGACCACCCTTGTAGTTGCTGAAGCACTTATGGAAACCATAATTCTTTAATGCTTGTGTTGGTATATACCGGTATATGATTCTGTAAAAACACTCACATCACCCGTAACTTCATCAACCAAAGAAATCTGAGTCGGAGTATCAACCTCTATAGCGACCTGTGTGCAAGAAGACAAGCATTGTGATTTTGTATTGCCATTTACATTTTCTGAAACCCACTCAAGGTGAATTGACAGCTTACACAAACTATTTCACATAGTAGATGTTATTTTTTAAAAGAGCATTATTTAAATAATCATGGACTGCGCATGGCACCGTATCAATAGCATTTCACATGCTATAAACTGGAGGTTACAGTTATCCTGGCAAGAGACGTTATTGTCATCTTATAACCTTAAAATAATATGTCGCCATTCTAGATGACGTACAAAAGAACTGAGAGTTCATATTTAATAAAAACACTTACTATACGTTTTTCCCAAAATGCGTATCTTGGACTTGTTAGAAGTAACTCCTTGGTAACAGGAGAACAATACAGGTAAACTTTCAAGCTAGAAAATAAACAAAATAAATGAAAGCATTTCAGATTTGTTTTTATAATTTTTTCCAGCTGAATATCCACTAACAAATGATCAACATATAGTTTTGTCCCAACAAAAGGCAAAGAAATATAAAAATGTGAAGAGTGTGATGTCACAAGAGCAGAAGCCCAAAAGAATAACGTAATATGAATATACAAATAAATAAAGCGATGATCAAGCAACTTTATTATATCCATAAAATATATGTACCCTATATAACAACAGAGGTTGGTCCAGTAACCCTAAAATCTAAAGAAGGCCCTGCTTACAGGCATTTTTGTTTTTAGTTCTGTGCTCTCCTTTCATTTGATGTTTTTGTAACATATGGTTCGGATTAGAGGCTGATAACAGATGATCATGGTGGGTATTAGGACTTTACAGCTAGGGGCATGATGTCAGTAATTTATGGTCAACTTTTGGGTTATTTTTCCTTTTAAAATGTACTGAAATATATGCATTTATTTACCCATAACAAACACTGAAGGCAAATGAAAAAAAATGGCAAACCAAGGTACATATTATTCTCATATCAAACCTGCACTGCAGTCTTCGCTTCAAAAAGGGACCACGCAGTCCTTTCATGTGATCTTTATAGGGAAACAAAACATTAACACTTAATGTCTAACCAAATACTTGATATACATGCATTATATATATAATAAATTATTATTTATTGTTTTATATAGCGCCATCAAATTCCGTAGCTCTGTACAATGGGTAGACGGGACATAAGGAAGGTACTCTGGTCAGATGAAACTAAAATTGGGCTTTTTGGCCATCAGGGAAAACGCTATGTTTTGCGCAAACCCAACACCTCTCATCACCCCAAGAACACCGTCTCCACAGTGAAGCATGCTGGTGGCAGCATCATGCTGTCGGGATGTTTTTCCATCGGCAGGGACTGGGAAACTGGTCAGTACTGAAGGACTGTAGGAATGTACTTCAGGACTGAAGGAATGATGGATGGTGCTAAATACAGGGAAATTCTTGAAGGAAACCAGTTTCAGTCTTCCAGAGATTTGAGACTGGGACGGAGGTTCACCTTCTAGCAGGACAATAACCCGATGCAACTGCAAAAGCAACACGTTGGTTTTAGGGAACGCATTTACATGTCTCGGAACGGCCCAGTCAAAGCCCAGACCCCAAAGATTGCTGTACACCAGTGGAACCCATCCAACTTTAAGGAGCTGGAGCAGTTTTGCCTTGGAGAATAGGCAGAAGTCTCAGTGGCTAGATGTGCCAAGCTTATAGAGAGGTACTCCAAGAGACTTGCTACTGTAGTTGCTGCAAAAGGTGGCTCTACAAAGTACTGACATTGTGGTGGGGAACTCAAGCACACTCAAGTTTCCCAGGGTTTTTTTTTTTTTTATCACAATACAAATGATTTTGCATCTTCAAAGTAGTAGGCATGTTGTGTAAATGGCACAAACCCCCAAAAAATCCATTTTAAATCCAGGTTGTAATGTAACAAAATAGAAAAAAATGCCAAGAGGGGGTGAATACTTTTGCAAGGCACTGACTTCACTCACCCAACGTGTTTCGCCAATAGGACGGAGGAAGCCCTACTGGGGAAAAGCGTTGGGTGTTCGGAGTCATGCCCCGTATGTTGAGATGTCAACACAAAGCCCCGCTGCTGTGTATGTGTGTTGGTGTAAATATGTGTTAGTATGAGTGTGAGCCCTTCATTGACTACAACACACAATAGATTCTCAAGTGCATTCACTTCCAACCTGTTAGTGCATCTACATCACAAGACATGTTTTTTTTATTCTAAATCGAGACTAGTATCAAACTCGGTGTTTTAAGAGCACACTACAGCAAGTCACGTGTGGAATTAATCATTTAATGGTTGTAAAAACTATATGTTATTGCCTAAGAGTCCATACACTCACCCTTGTGGCAGTGAGACAGAAAATAGGCTCTAGCAGACAGGTTCTCCTTGTCAAACCTGTCGATAGATATGGATGGGTATTCTTTCATGCGACCCTGAAACGAGCTCATATTGCCTGCCCAGGAGGCAGCCTGGCCCCGGAACGAACATCAAGAGTTTCCGGAAACGGCAAAGTGCAACAGACAGCATGCAGCTTCCTTGCAGCAAGAACAGAGAGCCTACAGACTGAGGCGCTTCAGCCAATCAGAGGGCTCTAAATGATTGGCAGCCAATCAGAGGGGCTATTTACATGCACGGAGAAGCAGTATTATAAACCCCACTGACTCCACTATGTGGCCTTCTCAGCCTGTTTAAAGCAGTGTGATAACCTGAACCGAGCACCTATGCCCCAGGTTAGGTTAACCTTCGGTCTCTCGCGCAACAGCCAATCGAAAGGGTGTCCTCTCTCTCCGCTTAGCTACGCAGTACGCACCCCTCAGGCTCCGCCCTGACTCCCGGGGATAGCTCATATTCGGCCTCTGACAATTGTATCAGCGGGTGGAGTCGCGTTATGGTTGCTTGGATACCGTTTGTGTGCATCGTAGGGGCGGATTTAACGGATTCTGTCAGCCGCCGGCTTAAAGCGTTCCAGCGAGAAGCTGAGTTTCGGCGTCAGGGAACACCGATCACTCATTCACTCTTCTATTATCATCTGCATAACAGAACCGGGCCGCCGGCACTTACCCCAGAGACCAAAGGTGAAAGCGAGTGAGAACTTTGTGGATCCGAATGACATTGTTTCCTTTATAACACTTTGCGTTACTCCTAGGCAGGCTGGTAAACCATCATTTTCAGAATAGAACCAATCATATCCCCTTAACCGTAACGTTAGATGCCAGTTCAGTTTGTGTTAGACTATAATCTTTAATAATATTAATACCACTGGTAATATCACAAAGGGATGACATCAACAAACATCGTGATACTCTGGGAAATCCCCAGAGGCAAGTAGCCATGGTACCATGTCAATGGATTGGTGCCCCCTTTCTTCCTCCTACATTCTTCATGATTTTCTCTTTTCCCATATGGTAACGGTCTAATGCTGGAACAATATGTATGGTTTAATGTAAAAGATTACTGGATGTATTGCTGTTGCACTCGCCAACAAACATCTCCTCCTGTCCAAGTCTCCGTTAGTATTAGAGCCATTCTGAAGAATAATGCACATTAAAGTACTGAGATGCATTATTCAAAACAATACTAAGCTTGCCTTAAGTAGAAGCCGCTTGCGATGTTCACTGAGCCAGTGCTGGAGCTTAGAAGAAAGCAGAAGGGTGGGCAAAGGGGTAAATGCATATGGGGGATTGATGCGAAGGGGGGATACCGCATTAATGTAAAGAAGCCTTTTAGCTATCATATGCATTAAAGCAACATATGGTGGCTGGAGTGTCCCACTAAATGGAAGATGAGCCTTAGAAATGTTGCACTTTGTTTTACTAGCAGTATATTTGCAGATGAAATGTATGTTTTAATGATTTTGTAGACCCCTCGTAATTTTGTGTTTTCTTTTCAATGTGTAAAATTGCAGTTTGAAGACATTAAGATATTTTGATATAATGTCTGAAGATTTTGGAGCCATTTCTTCTGAAATGAAGCCAAAGTCAATGACTCGCGCAAAGCAATGGTCAGATGAGATTGAAAACCTCTACAGGTTTCAGACAGCCGGGTATCGAGATGAATTGGAATACAAACACATTAAACATGTAGAACTGGTAAGGCTTTTCTATTTAATTTATAAAAGTATTGTTATAATGAGATAATTTGTGATGGGCGAAAAAGCACATTTAGCAAAAGGTCATCTATTGAGCTGTAATGAAATAATATTTAATATGGTAATATTCTTCTTTTTATCTGTGACAGGTGGATCGCTGGCCTGAGACTGGCTTTGTGAAAAAACTTCAAAGAAAAGATAATACTTTCTATTATTACAACAAGCAAAGGGAATGTGAAGACAAAGAGGTCCATAAAGTTAAAGTTTATGGATATTAAATAGAACTGTCATTTTTATTCTGTGTGGATTTTTTCTCAATGCATTTAATAATGGGTTGTAAAAAAAAACCCCGACATAATATCCCTATAGAACAGCTTTCTGGTATATTAATTTATCGGGTAAATATACATTCCAATCTGTTTAATGAAATATACACTCTTGCACAAAGTGTACAACTGTCCACTCTCTTCCTTCTGCTAATATCATAAATGAGCTTTCATGGGAAAGGTAGGCTACAAAGAATCTGGAAACATGTTTAATATTTACTAACATATTTAGCACTGTATAGACAACCAACACCACAAAGACCAATGCAGTGTTTCTGCTGATTAGTTTACATTTAGGACTCTAGCATTTGATTATTCTAAATATCAGGGTGTCATTTCACATAGTGAATTGGAAGGCTTTATGTGCAGTTGTTTCCATGATTGTTGGAGTTTTGTTAAAACAATTTCATTTTCTGCAATTTCAGATTGGACACAATTCAGAGGGCTTTTCCCATTCAGGAAACAAAATTTGTTGTTATTCACTCTCTCACAGGCTTTCACTGTCCGTGTCTCCCTACCTTCTCCGTGGCTCTGCTTCTGGTTCTCCATTTCTGCTGATTTCTCAGGTTGTCTTGGTTCTCTGTAGTGTTATCCTAGACTGGTGTAGTAGTTCTGGGACAGGTCAGAGGCTCGGCACACACCCTCTCCGCCAACTGGAGAAATGGGGCTACACCAGGCCAGAATAATGCAGATAGATTTGCGGAGAAAGAGAAGTGTAGTAACGGAGAACAAGTAGTGGAGTGAAGGAGAAGCAGAGACACGGAGAAGCTAGGGAGACATTGACAGAGCGAGTGAGAATAACAGTGTGAGAGTGAAAAAAACCTCATGAAATGCAAAAAAAATTGCAGCACTTCATTTTCGTTTTTGAATATTCATACAAATTTACGAAATTGGCAGATTTGTAAGCAAAGGAGTGCATATGTCTAGTATGTAGTGCTAGGCAAAGCCAGCTGGATGTCACCCCAGTCCAACAATACCATATATATTATGACAGTTTCTTCTTCATTTACAATGTTGCAATAAACTGATTTGAATAAAAATGGCTTTCCATTCTGAACAAAAAAAATATGGTGTGATAAAAATTGTGCCAGACGTCCTACCACGTGGGCAGTGTATGTAGTCTCATGAGTGTGGACGTAGAGCGTGGATTGCAGTGTGAGCGACCAGCACCTCGGGCAAACATGGTATCATGATAGGTGTCTTGTTGTCAATATCCTCAAAAATGCAGGGTGCCGGCTCTCTTCAGTGCTAGCGCTCAGGCTGAATCCTTCTACAGGCCACTACGGCATCATATCCCTTTGCCCCTTTTCCCCACCCCAGCACCCCAGCTATTTTCCGTGCAGGATGAATTAGAATGAATGGGTACATGTGTGTAAGTCTGTTTACATATGTGTTGCAGAGTGTATGTTGGGAGGGGGGGCAAGGGGCAAACAAGGCACAGACAAGCTGTGAAGTTGGAGGGCCCCGGGGCAAGTTTTGCACCAGGAACCTGAGACCTAACACTCCTAAACACACATGTCCGCTATAAAGTAATTTTATAAACTATTATCAAACACGTTACGCTGATTCTCAAACGCTTAATTTATTTACTATATACTAAAACATGTGAGGGTAACAGCTCACAGTAAACATGGTCATCTCTGTGACAGTAAAATATGGCACCTTAGGCTCGGTAAGCATTCCATGGATGAAATAAATATGTGGCTGTATTTTTTGCAATAATAATAATAAACTAGCTATTTACTAATAGTATAATTTGCTTTTCAGTCCTTCGCTATTCATAGAGGAACATTTTAAGTGTGAACGTTATGCCAGGTAGCGCTTTGTTTCTTTCAGTGGAAATACAATTACATTATTCTTTTCCGTGACGCATTCTGTCGCCGTCACAGTAACTTTTAAAACGAACAGGTAACAAAACAAAACATTTCACGCTGCGAATGACGCACACGCGAGGTCGGCGTGCTTCACTCTAGTCCAGCCTCCCGACCAATGGGAAGTAGAAGGTGTAACTGCGCATGCGCACACCACCCATCTCTTTCTCGCTCCCGTTGAGCACTGTCCCTGGTTTGGTTGTCCGGGTAACGCACTCGCGATGTGCTGAAGTCGGGATTGGCAGCTCATGGTGGCGCGCTTCACACCGGCGGAATGCTGCAGGTGACACGTTGTAGGGGAAGGCAGGGAGTGTGCCCGCTGTTCTGTGGTTAGTGATGCGTTTGACAAGACACTTTCAAACGGGGGTGGCTGGCGCATTATGTAGTACTGTCGTTAACTACAGTTTACAGTGAGCATTGAAAGGGTTACGGACGGTGACCGAGGTGAAATTAGCAGCCTATTGGGGTGTTAGTATATGAAGGGCGTGCAAGCCAAATGTGGCGCTGTTTATATCTGCGGTGGGGCTTGTTGAACACCTTCCGTGTATTGTATGTGTTTTTGGCATGCATCCGTGTATTGTCTGTGATTTGGCATACACTTCATTAAACGCTACGTTAATGTACGTCAGCCAGCCAGTCAGCTGATAATAGTGCAATCACAAAGAGCTGTGTGTAGAAGCCGGGCCTACCTGTCCGTGAAGTCACTTTATCTCTCCAAGACCCAACATTTCATTATTGGCACCTGCTTTTACTTACTCGAGTGGGAACAGATGAGTTAAGTGATTTGGAGGAAGGCCCAATCCAAGTAATCCTTATGTTTATTTGTTTATAAATGATACTGGGAAGGACCAGTGATACTGGGAAGAGTGTGCCTGCCTTTAGTTTTATCCTTTACATACAGGCTTTATATCTCATAAGCCATTAGCTCTGATGTTAATGGGCGCTCCGGCACATCCCTTTTGCATTACGTATAAATGTGTGCACAAATGCTATTGTTTCACAAACTTGTTTTAGAGGTGAGCGAGTCGGCCAAGTAACAATCAACTAGGGGAAAAACCAATTGTGTAGATCCTGAAAAATGAGAGATGGCTGCTCCTATCTTTATATGTTACTGAATATACATTGTGTATTTTAATCTGTAAATATATGTTTATATATTTAGTGTGCTAAACTATGACATGCACAACAAATCTGCTTTAAAAGGACAGTCCAATGCCCCATACAGTACTACCAAAGAAGATTGCATATTAGTATTTGAGTAATTGTTACTATTGGCTACTTGGAGCGTCCTATGACTGGCAGTGAAGTGTCCAATTAAGATCAGCGGGAGGGTTCATTTCGAACTCGAGTTGGCTGGCGGTGTTTATACCATACATGCATACCGGTCAACAGATGATGCCTTCGGCAAACAGGCTTTGATGCTGAGAAACGTAGGACATAAGGTGACACTCAGCTATCATATGCATTAATGCGCATGCAATGGCGAAGGTGTCCCTTAAAGATGCTAAATAAAGCTTTATTAATTTTAAATATAGTCTCTTTCTTTACAATCAACAACGCATCTGATACAATGTAGGCAATATTTGTTTCGTTTACAAAGAAAACAATGTAAGAATAGCAAGAAATGAAGAATGACGTTTTCCATTTTGAAAATGTCAGTAAGTGTTCCCTGGGAATTTTAGTTTATTCAGTGAACTGTGGATCCACCAAACACTGAACCACGATTTAAATTAAAGCCAATCAGTTATGTTCCCAAATAATTCATCTTACTGGTCGGAGCATTAAATGAAACTTACTTAACATAAATGTAATGATGCTTTCAGAGTAAGATAAGCAATGGATATCCATTCACAACAGAAAGTAGATACCTTGAATAGACATACAGCAATGGACCTTAAGAAATACTTATACTAATTAACAAGTAAACACTGATTCAAATAGAACAGACGTGGTAGACCAGTTCTTTTCTGCCATTTATTTCTGTTCTTACAACCTTACAACAAAGAATGCATGTTAAAGTACCGGTATAAGACAGCCATTGTGTAGGCTACATGAATCGTAATAAATGTCTTTTTGCTAAAAAACTCTTTAGAAAAATGCATTCAGTATTTGAACTTTATATATATATATAATATATATATATATATATATATATATATATATATATATATATCATGAACTTTTATGTACTATAAATACTAATAGGGACAATTTAATGCATGTGATAGCTGTCAACTTTTCCCTCTTGCATGGAGGGATTCTACAGAATTGCCCTATGCATTTGCCCTCTTTCCCCACCCTGTAGCTCTTTGGTTTGAAGGAGATGTATTTGGCCAATTTATTCTAAAGAGACCCCAAAAAATTAAATATAAATAAATAAAATGTGAAAATAAAAAGAGACCCCAGTGATGTCACTATGACACCATAAGTGAACCCTCCAATTCCAAGAAAATGTAGGAAGAAAAAACGTCCAATGTCCATTGTTAACATGCCACCATTTGAATTACCCTGGGGTGTCTAGTTTTTAAAATAAAAAAAGATATATGGTCTGATGGATGTAAATTGAATTGACCCGCTTCAAAGATGGGGCCGAATGACTAGATGCCAAAATTCCAACATAAAAAAAAATGCACACCTCCCTGGGCCTTTTAGCCCCAAAACAACCTGACAAACCTATGCATTGGTGGTATTATTGTGTTTGGCTGTGTCGTATACCAAAAGCTGTAAATCCATACCTGAAGTATGTGTGTACAAAATATAATGGTGTCTGTAGAAAGCCCTTCTTGTCCTAATATATATACCGTACACACAATTTGTGTGGGTATAGTAAATAAGAAAGAAGAAAACTACTGCTAAACATAAACGCCACAGAAATATTAAATCATTGTCAGGAAGGGTATAAAATAAATAAAAATTCATATCATGGGAGGGGGGTTAAACTACACAAACTTTGCTGGTAGAGCTGCCTAGAGTTGTGGTAGAGCTGCCTGATGTTGCTTTGATGTTCTTCGCCCTGGTTTGTATGCCTGGTGTGTGGCTCATTTGTTCTGCTTTATTAAATTTAGCATTGCAGTTTACCAAAGATCTATGTTACTTAATGTTGGCTTTCAAGCAGTCTTAAGCTTGCATGATTATACCACCCCAGTGATTTATGGCTTCCTATTAAGTTTGTGTTAAGTTGCTGGTATTTCCTGTGCTGGTTCTAGCAGCTTTAGTAAATGTGGGTGAGAAGAAGGGCGGACAGGAAAATACATGAACTTATTGGAAATGTCAGTAGTGCTGCTGATAAATTAGTCTATACTGTCAAATAGGTACAAGCTGTAGGTAGTTTTGATAAATGAATTATGTGCATATGAATGTTTAGTACTATGGAATGTGTTGATGCTTTGTTGTACTTTTAGTTTTGTTTTTAAAGTTATTTCACCCCCCCTTTTGGCTGGAAATAACATTGAAGTCTTTATAGATCCCAGCGATGTCTTCTGTAGCCCAAATGATGTCATAATGACGTTGCTTGAGTCTGTACAATTTGTGTGTTGTATATAATGTTAGGTGTGCAGATGCACTGCATTTACTTGGAAAGGAAGAATATGTTGTTCTCGGTGTTGTTTTTCCACATTTAGTGTTACTAGAGATTTTGTTTATTTTACTGAAAAGATGGGGCCGAATGACTAGATGCCCAAATTCCAACATAAAAAAATGCACACCTCCCAAATGTGGCCTTTGCATCTGTGCTGTGAAGTTAAATAGAACACTAGTAAAGTTTTGATCTGTGCCTTGACTGGAACAAATGAGCTTAAAGTTCAGTAAGGGCTGCGGGTCGCCTACCATGACCACACCTCCTGCAAATTGACTCTTCAGGTCAATGCCGTGTTCTTTTTGTCTACAGGAAGCAGGTCAACATGAAGTGAAACTTCAGGGGATTGCCCTTCAGCAAAGAGTAGAACAACCTTTTTTGCTTGTGCTGTCCATGAACAAAGCAGTCTTGGCATCATGTTCTGAAGGTGCCTGCCTTTCTTCTGCAAGGTGTATGCTTTAACACCCAATCTCTAGGTTCATGACTGAAGAAGACACTCCGTTTATAATGGAGGATTATACCACCAGGACCTATGGAACAGGTGGCCCGGACAACAGACCTTTGTTTGGGGAGACTTCAGCAAGGGTGAGGCTTTGTTGCACAGATGTGTCAATGTAATACAAGAGGTATTGTGGAAAAAATGATGTCAACTGTAAGTCCCCCTGCTTATAACGATGCATATTGCCGCCTCTATATATTTCTTTTACAGATCAGTATTTTTATCTCTGATTTGCTATATTCTTCTAAAAGTTTGCAGCATGTTAGTAACATTTTACGTTGAGAAGCCACTTAACACAACCAGTGTTTTATAGCACACCATTAGAATTGTTTGTTTCCTATTCTGTTAAGTTTACAGGACACATTTTTGGGATGGTTTTTGGCATTTTTTTCGGTTTTTGCTCAATTTCATTTTGAAACAGATACCAGCTTCCTTCTAAAGTAGTTGGTTTATATGAAAGTAACTTGAAGTATTTGTTGAGTCAATATAACTTGAGTTCATAGATCTTGAACAAACTTCAATTGAATGCACAATTCAAGAGGTACTTGATCGATGCTATGTAGTAATGCCATGTTTGTCCTTATCCTGATAAGTGAAATTTTTCCTTATTCACGTAATACCATGTTAAGCAATTATTCAAAAAGTTCTCTTTTAATGGGGGTTGGATTATCAACAGGATTTAGACATTGATATATTTATATATCTATAATTAAAATTATATGTGATATATATTATATAGACACAATGATAGATCTATAATTGATTTGTGCAGCAGGTTATATGGCAAGGAATGTAATGTTCATTTTTTTTTTCTCTTCCCTTTTCAGGATAGAATCATTCATTTGATTGTTGGTGGATTAACATCACTCTTTGTTCTGGTAAGTATACACATAATCTGCTCAGTGTTCTCTTGACCAAATAGCATTAAACTTTTTATTTTAATAAATAACATTTGCCCTGTAAGGCTGCAAAGAACATCAGGGTAAGTGAGGGAAATGAGAATATGTAGACTTTGATTGTGATGGCGGGACTAACTGTGTTCTAACAATACATTTTACATATTCCTTTGGTTCACAGGGTTGGAGTCTGGTAATCCTTAGCATAGTCGCACTATAGAACACTATTTTCCAGTTTTTAATGCATATTGGAGCACAATTTTGCAAGGACTCAATGCATTTTTATTGAGGGTGGATTTGATTTAAATCAAGTTGATTTTAAATCACTAGTCAGTCAGACTCAATTTTTAAAGATTTCATATTTACAATAATAAAACAGTAGTAAAACAGCTATATTGTAACTGATTTTAGTTTAATAGGTTAATCGCTCATATTTGAAATACTTTTTTTTTAATTTAACTAAAACAATAACATTCTATAGCATACATTTTATATTTGCTGTAATGTCAACTGAAGTGGTTAAACAAAATATCTTTAAAAAACATAACTAAGCTCTGTTTCATGCTGAATAACCTTTGGCCTATAATGTATCTTAAATAAGAGAAATTATCCTATATAGGATAGATTTTTGCTCAAAAAGCATTTCATTAAAATTAATTATTTTTAAATTTTAAATGATCGATTTCAAACGCCCCTGATTTTTTTGCTCACAGGTCTGTACATGCATTAATTTATTTTTTATTGATGTTAAAAGATCCCTTACTTGCCTCTACTGTAGTACATGTGAGCTTTCCCGGTCTGTGGCTACTTGGCTTGCAGGCTGCACACATCTCCTGTTGCCTGTGCTCCAACTCTGGTTTCTCCCATTGATTTCAATAATATCAGTTCTGTAATGTTTCACCTTATTTGTCAAGGTTACTTTACTATTTGTTCAGCATATGATTGCTTCTGTGTTCACCTAAATGGAGCTGCTTGCTTTTTAGTAGTTTGTCTTTTCAGTATCAGAAAGTGGTACTTATTCCTTCACCTATTTGTGAATGAGTCATCAGATGGCCTTCATTTTTCTACATATCAAAAGATCAACCATCCACTATTGCTGGAGTTGTTGCAGATAGACTTTTATGCTCGGGGAAACAATACCTTGATGCCGTTTTCACAAGCCATACCATAATGGTATGTGTGTAAACACTGTGCTGCCACTTTTCTAGCTAATAAAATCGGTACATTTACTGCTGTACTTCTGTTGCTCCAGTAAAAACATTGCTTGTGTGTAATTTATATTATTGTATATAATTATGCTTTTTTCTGGGATAATTTTGCACTCTATATGCTTTCTCTTAACAGGTAACATTTATCAGCGCTTTTGTCTTTCCTCAACCACCTCCAAAGCCAGTGAATGTGTTCTTTGCTATCTGCATATTTTTGTGCTCCGTTACAGCTATGATACTGGTAAGTGTTAAAACTGGGCGTTCATGAGTTAATTTGATACAGGGCTGAATAGCTGGGAAGGGTTAGTGAAGGGCCCCCCCCACTAAGATTTAAATTTTCCCTGATTTTGGAAGAAAAATATTTCATAGGCCATTAGCAATTTGTAGTCATAGAGAAAAATACTGCGGTTGCCAATTATTTCACTCTCCAAATTTTAAAGGGATCTTCTAAACGGGTTATTCTCAAATTTAATGTAAAAGTGATTCCAGTGTTAAGTTGAAATGTGAACTAGCAGGATTACTCAATGGGTTTTTACATTTTGGAGCAGAAGTTTTTTGTATTTAAATATACTTAACCCATTGCTTGCATGTTACAGCTTGCTTTCTTAAATGCATAAATTGATACTGGTACCTTTGATAGAACGTTATCTTAAAATTGATGATGATGCTTCGTATGTAGGCAAAACACATACTTGTGCTAACATTTACATCTCTTTATCTCCCTCAGATTTTTTGGTATCGACAAGGAGACCTGGAGCCTAAATTTAGAAAACTGATCTATTATATTTTATTTTCCATTGTCATGTTGTGCATATGTGCCAACTTATACTTTCACGATGTAGGGAAATGAAGCATGAGGATTTCCAAAGAATATAGATTGCATTGGAAAGCATGATCTTCAGTAATCTTGATAAAAGAAGATAACATAGTGGAACCAGCATGGTTTTTCACTGTTCCCTTTAATGAGGGAAGATGCAACTGCCATGAGACTTAACTTTTTTCCCTTTTAAACCATTGTTGCACTTACAAAACTTTCTGGTCAAGCACAGCGAGTGTATATTTCTTTTTATGTCTGATTAATTCAGAGGAAACAAGTTAGTACAGTTTGTCAAATATTGTTTATTTTGTTTAAATATATCAGTTTTTCTACTATGCAACAGATGCCAGTAAGTACTGTTTCACATTACAAAAAAGTATAAGATTAGGCTATGAAAGACATCTGAACGAAAGTTTAAATAAAAAAATACACGCCTTTTTGTTAAACTATTGTTTGAAAATGTCTACAAAAGGCAAATCTACCTCAAAAGGGGAAACAAGTACCTACAACTTGACAAAGTAATGTTTGGCTAGCACCTTTGGCTGAGTAATGTGTTCATAGACAAAGTAAACTGTTAAAATGACCATAAAAAAGTGGACTCTTTGGTACTCAAGTTATTCACCTATTTGTTGTGATCTATTATTTCTACTGTATTTTAAAAGAAATACTGAGGTGAATGACGTCCATCAAACCCTAGGTTTTGGAAATGGAATGCTCAATGAGGACCAATGTAGGGGCTCAGCAATACTGCCAACACTCCTAAGTAGTCTGTCCAAAAGACTGACTAAATCACAGCTCATCACGTGAAATCCTGCACCAGGGGCTATTACTGGAAAATTATGTACTTTATATATAAGTTTAGTTTTATCACATACTACCAATAGGTGCAGTACACTTCGTGTGTGAAGGGTGGATCTCCAGTTCCCATGCTTGACCGTAATCATTACACCATACAATACTACCAAGGCTGATGTTTAAATTTTTTACTGGTAGTTGTAACAACTTATTAAATTGTTGTCACAATCTTTTTATAACTGGCACAGAAAGTAGCAAGTAGGATTAACTCCTTTCAGTCCCATATGGATGCAGATGTACATCCTAAAAAGCCCAAAAGGACGTACTGCTACGTCCTAACTTTATTACAGCGGCAGACATCAGGAGCCATTACATAAGGAATGGCCAATGGCACAATCAGGCATTCCCTTCCGGTACCGTCATTGGAGGACAAGATATCCAATATTTCATGTGCATTATGAAGATATACCCAACATGATCTCTGCTCCCCCTGCTGGCTGATGACACTCATTGTGAGCAGCAATGCAGGTTAAGGATCCTTACTTCCTGATCAGTGCAGGTGAGATCAGGGGGAAGAGAGTGAGAAAATGTTCTCCCTCTTCCCATGAAGGAAAATATAAATAAAAATTAGCAATAAATAATAAAAAAAAAAATAAACAATAGTGGGCTCAGTGATGTCACTGTGACATCATTGGCTTATATAACCTGTACGAGATCCTTAAAGGGATCTCTATCCATATTACACTCTTAGTGCAAAAAAAGCCATTACATCCCATTGTCCTAGCACTACATGTAAAAAGTATAACCCCCTCCCCTAAACCCCTTAAGTCAGAAGTAGTACCCTACATGGTAGTAAGTTTAAGGGATGGATGTGGCCTTCTATAACATAACAAAATGTGTTTGTGGGGTATGTCTAATCAGGGGATGTTGCCAAAAATTGCAATTTTTTTTATTTTTTTTTTACATACTAGCCCTAACTATTTTTTGCATATTTCTATGGTTTCAAATGAAAAAAAAATGTATAATTTGTGTGAGAACATCAAACTTAAAGTAACATTGTAAAAATATTACAAAAACAAAAAAACATAGTTAAGGTACTAAATAACCCCAATATTGAAGGGGTTACATAATTACTGAAAAGTTCATACCTGGTAGGACATGATCTTTTCTTACATACTAGAAAACATGATATAAAAAGTTGACATAACTTACAGGTCCCATGTGAATGTTTGTTTAGCTGATAGGGGTACTTTAATACCATTACATGTATTTTGGAACACTGGCTGCGCCACCTACCTTTTTTTGTGTGTTTTGGGTGTTTTTTGTTGCTCCCCAGATAGCACACAGTGAATTTTAGAATTGAAGAATGTGTGCATTACATAGTAATATTTTCTCATTAGCCATGATTGTTTTGCTGGTAATTCCTCCTTAACATATATCTTGGGAATAGAATGCCAGCTTCTTAAACTGAGTGTATGAGCTGGCTTAAGTATGATTAAAGTTCTGATCGTTCTCTTTAATATTGTTGAACGTTCCTACTTCATTATGGGAATTAAAGTGCAAAGTAACATTTGGTCAGATCAGCTGCTAGCGGAAGAATAATATTTCTCTCAACATGCTTCAGACGAGCACATATTTGATCTCTGAATCTTATAAGCCCCCATCTGTCTAAGTTTTAAAAATCGTATCTCCCTCTCATAATTTGGATTCTACGCACATTTTGAAACATGTCGAATAAGCCTTTAAAGGATATCATTCAGAGTATAAGTATAAATGAAGCTTCCTTTTTTATGTGTTTCTAGTTTTATGGATTTGGGATTGTACTTTTCTACTAATTAGCAATGAGCACTGCTTTAAACAAAACAAGCAAGCAACCAATGCTGGCAGCATTCAGGTATCATTCTTTTTATATTTGCTTTTGCTATCTGTTTCGCTACCACGTTTGTTTGACAGGCCCACTTTTAGTTGGTTCTGCTCGACCAGCGTGTTAAACGTAATACTGGATATTTAAACTTAAACAGGATATCACATCTTCCCAAATTAACAGCAGCTTTTTTTGTTGTTTTTACTCAACTGACAACTCCAACCTAACAACAAGAAAGCTGTTAGATCTCTAGTGATTAATTATGGTTGATCTACACCTAATCTAGTGCTGTGGGCGAAATCTTCAGTCTTCACCATTGAGAAAATATTAAACTTCTTGGTATTGCTTGTTACTGAATTCTCTATTTTAAACAAGAAACTAAAGGAATGAAATTAGTTAAAACACTACATTTCATGGCACTACGTGTCTGAGCCTAAAAATAAATAGCAAGACGTACATTTGTGTATTTGCTGTACAACAAACCCATGCCAACAAGTAGCATGGTGCTGAGTAACACATGAACTGCATGGGTGAACAGTGGAATGGATGGACAGATACAAAAGGACTGGCGAACTGGAATGACTGACACTGCTAAAGGTCTTCAACATCTTTTGAATCATCGGAGTCTGGTCCATCTAATGATGAGCCATTGAGACATGTTCTATCACCATGGTGATGAAGAATAGGATCTAGGATTGAAACACAGCACATTAGTGCTAATAAAACTAAAACTAATAATTAAATTTATTATTTTTATTTGGGGGGGGTTAGGTGGGCAGGACATACTGTTCTGAGCTACCTTTCAACAGTCCGTAAAGCAGAAGCCCTACTAAACCTGTGTGTGTAACAGACGCTGTACTCCCATTTTATGAAAATTGGGACTGTTTTTCCATTGACGTACAGGGGTTAAATTTAAATATTCTGTATTTTCACCCTCTTGTTTCCATTTATATGGATATTAAGAATAACTCGCTGTCTAGTCTGTTTAAGTGTTACTTCCCTAATCCCTTCAGATCTGTTGTGTATTCTCCATTGTTGAATGTGTTAGGAGATTAGTCTGGAGCAATGTTGTCTGCGTGATGCCATGCTGTCGTGTTATGTGTTAGTCCTTTCCTGTTTCCCATGTTTGTCAATTTTCCCTCCCCTGCTATGTGACTAAACTATGCCCAGTCTTAATAAACTGTGTTCTCCTGCACCCTAACTGTTGTGTTGTGACTGGTGGTACAGTTCTTTTGAAGACCTTTTCCCTTTTCCCATCTTGTTGACAGACCGCTTCATGTAATTGTTGAGTTATTGTATCAGATTTGATTATCGGCATTTCTTGTACCTGCTAGTGTTGTCAGAGGAAGCACAGGCTCTCCATCAATATCTTCTGCCTGAATGTAACTGTGTGAGGATGGACCAATGAGCACAGTTCCATCTTGGGTGGAAGGCTGCTCACATTGCTCCTCCAATGTGGTAGGCCTAAGCCCCTATATAGCAAAGAATAGACAAGATAATGCAGATTTATAGACACAAGAATGCCAGGAATTAAAGCTTTTAAAGTTTGTTTTTATTTTTTTAAGTCCCTAGGGTTATTCCCAGTCTTACTTCTTTAACGTAGTTGTCAGACAAAGAAATGTCACTGTCATTCGGCTGTGTGTCTTCCTCTGGTATTAACTCAGCTTTTCCAACATGATGCATCAATTCCATGCTGCTTTGCATCCTTGGCTGTAAAGATTGCTCAGAGCAGTACAAAGACTCATGGTCGGTGTGCATGGCAGTATGATGGATCTCCTGGGAAAATGAGTCCACTTCCAAAGCACTTTGGGGATTCCTAATAACATCCTGCTGCATGTCTGAATCAATGGTATGATCTGCCAGAGCCAAAGGTGAAGTGGTCTCTTCTGATGCCACAGTGCGTATTATAATGCCAGGTGTATGGCAATGGACTGTAACATTATCACTAGTGTTGAGTACGTGTTCAGGCTGTGAACAGATAAAACATTCACTTTGGGTCAGAGGCATCCAGCCTTTTAATGAAGCTGTCCATATGCGTATACACATTAGCTTGATCTGAGTGATAGCAGTGCCCACCAGAAAAAACAGAAAACCTCTAATGAGCCATAGGTGGTCCATTGGGCAGCCTACACATGTCAAAGATTACATTGCCCAACCGCTAGTTTTAAAATGTTCCTTTTTACCAATTCCAAAACAAAATAAGTTGGAAAAGATTAAACTATACCATTGAACATGTAAACAGAATTCAAGGGTAGGACTATGCGGCGTATGATAATGGAACATCCCTCCATGCATTAGTTGTCTTTAGATTGGATGCACCCCTGTGGGTCTCAGCAGTTGGAAAAACAGCTAAAGGGAATGAAACAGGACTTACAGATAAGGCATGCACGATTATTTGTTCTGGAGATGCTGGAGATGAGTTGGATGCCAATGTCACTGCTGGGCTCGTAGTGAGTGATAACGGAAGACTTTGGCTTGATGCCGTCTGGAGGATGAATGTGCCAGTGGTGCCACTTGGCTGCAGGAAAAATGACTGAGATATAAGAAAAAAACATTTATGGCTGAGTTAAGAACTGGCTTTATAACCAAGCACCATTCAGATTGAAAAGTATTTTTCTTATTGGCCAACATGGCCAATAATAGGTTTGGCCCAATCATGTGCCAAATTACTAGTTGCCAATATTGCAATTTGTTGACTCTAGTCAAGATCAACGACTTTTTGACGTTAGAGATCTTTTTAACAAAAACACTGTACAGGTAAAAAAAGTGAAATTAAATATTTTTCAATGCTTGTCTATTCTCAAAGCAAGGTTTATAGAGTGGTATATGCATTCAAAACTTTGATTCTAATGTATTTAATCATCGTTGTAATACTTAAAAAAAAAAATAATAAAAGAAAAGTCACAAGTTGTGAAAAGACTTATGAAATGCAAAACCTGCAAGAGAACTTGATTTAGAAATAAAACTTGACCTCTACTACAACAATGGTAATATTTGTGTTTCATACATCCTTTTACTGGACACTAGTACGGTTTCAATGTATCTGTTCTACATTGTCACACACTTACGGGGAGGATCTCAAACGTCTGGAGGGCACTGCTGTTTAGTGTAATTGTCTCTGGATCAACTGTGGAGGAGGATGAGTCTGATGAGGCTAGACAAAAAAAGAAAGAAAAGCTTCATATTAATGTCTCAGGACTGCTGGGATAAATAGTGCCTTGGACATAACCCAACCAGGCAATCAGAAGGGCAGAAGACGCTTCCATCACAACAGGTTTATTTCTATATTGGTTTACTTAAGCGTAATTATGTGTCATGCTGATTCATACAAGTTTTATGCAAAGTTATGCCCCCCCCCCAGCTTTATCTGTGGGCCCCCATGAAGTATCATTCATGGGTGTGATACTGTAGTGAGTCTTCCAATCACAGGCTCATCTGTGCTGTAACTGTCTATAGGTGAAAAAAGTACCAGAATTGTGGAAAGTAAATTGTAATCCTACTGAGCAAACAATGGCTTTCTAGTATACTGTGTGTCGTATATGATCCTTGAGGGGCCCCCATGTAACAACTTTACCCACTGGCGTAAATAGAGGGGTATACAAAAAACAAGAACTGTCTGCGCTTATCCCCCTAATAACGTTGGCAAAAAAATATATAAACAATATAAATGAGAGGTTTTGGTTATATGAATTGGCCGAAGCATAATTACGCGCATCTGTAAGTGTGTTTACATATGTTGTATCTTAGAAGGGGCAAGAGGCAAAGAAGGTACAAACCAGTTGTTGGGGTGGCAATGACCAGCTGTTGAGGTCGGGGGGGGGGGACAATTTTTTCTACCAGTGCCCGGTGATTTCTAGTTACACCCTACACAGCCAAGACAGATGGCATACACTGGCGTAACTACATGGGTCGCAGTTGCGACTGGGCCCGTGCCTCTAGGTGGCTCGGTGTGACCCCTGTGATCTCTTCTTCCTGTCTCCTTGTACCGGTATAAAATTGTTTCGAAAGGGCCATTCAGACTTGGACCACAACGATCCAGGTTGGAAGGGTCTTTTGTAAACAGGACCTTGAGCCTCCCTGGACTGGCTAAACAATACTTGGACATCGCCTTTTTTTACGTTCGTCTCTGAAACGCGGGGAGGGACGGATATCACTTACGTAGATGTGTAATCTGTACAGGTATCTGTAAGGTTGCCATGGAACTTTGAGGATGACCTGGGCTGTCCTCCAAATGAGCTAGTCTGATCTGGACATGCTGAATGTTGGGATTACCACTTTGGGACTGGATATCCGCTTTGCTGCCCAGCTCCTCAGCACCCAGGAGAGACGTTTGGTTTTCATGCAGCTGTCGCAGGCCTTTAATTAACACTGAAATATATACACATTCATAAGTAAGAAGTATATCCGGCAACAAAATATCTCACATGCATATAAATCAAAATGAACAAAAAAGTACAAATCAATAAGGGTTCTCTTTAAATGCACAAACCGAATACCTGATTTGTGTATCATTGGTTTTGGAAAGTACTATTTATCACTGAAGTGGCTAGATGACATATTGACCATCCAAAAAGAGTAAAGGAAGCATGCTGGGGTAGACGAACATGTCATTATTTTACATGTATGTTGCTGGTGACTTTTTATATTTAGATAAAGCTCTTTTACTGAATGCATGCGTACTACAACTCCCAGAATCCTTAGCCAGCAGAGTGCAAAAGTTGGTATACACTGTAAACCATATAAACATGATATAAACAGCCACCTAATGTGAATGTCTGCAGAGTGCAGCAAACCTAAGCCAACTAGTACATTATACTTAACATTATTTTAATGACACATCCCTTACCAGGGAATGATACATCCTTGTGATTTGCAATCTGCCGCTTGACAGTCCACCATTTACTCCTGAGCCACTGCGGTGAGCGAACACTGCTCCATCCTTCTGACAATATATCCCAGTTTATGTCATTTTCATCTTCCACACCGAGCTCTGCTATTCTAGGACATGAACAGACAGTAAAGCAAAACAAGGCAAACAATTCAATATTCCATAACAGAACATTTTCAGCGACAATACAGACACTTGATCATGGCTGCCGTGGTCATTACTATAGGCGACAGAGTGGGGACCAAGCCAGATGGTGGGAAGAAAAGCGATTCCTCGCAATAGTTAGCTGATCATGTTAAATAGGAGCGGTACTATGGGAAACGCTCCATGTGATCCGCTGTGGAATGAAAGCCTCTGCATCATGTGAACAGACACACAGGTAGAGGTTACGTTAGAAAAACACTTTCTTTTTTTCCCCACAGAGGGTTTGCATTTAAAAACTGATTTTACTGGAAAGTTTGAAAAGCAGTCTTATCACCAAAAAGCTAATAGAATGTTCCTGATGGCATGACCACTCTGTCGGTTGCTATGGTAATATGGCCACTTTTCAAACATTTCACCAGAATCACTTATACATAATGCACAGGTTTTTATATTAATACTGTTAAGGAAGCCTAGCGTTTAACACATCTTGGGGCTAAAATATTTTGCTGATACTGTGGCGGCGTAGAGTTTGAAAAGCCATCAACCAAAGGAATAATCCAATCAGAAGGCATGTTTCATTGTTGGCGATGGTGATAATACTACTTTTTAAAGTGGTAATCTTTTCGTATATAAAGCACGCTTTGTACTTAGTATAAAGGCAGTCCAATCGCCATTAGGAAAATGTCAAATACACATAATACTTATGAAGAAGACTACTACATGAACCAATTTAAATAGATGTGATTTGTCAAACCTCAGGATCAAATTGATTTCATCTTCTTTGGTCCACTGAGTGCCACCGCTCTGCTTCCAGTTCAAATAATTTAACCACTTTGAGCGACACTGCTTTTCTGACCGTGTTCCCACTCGTTCAGCCACTAATGCCCAAGACACTCCTTGTGTTACGATATCTCCTGCTTCAGTGCCAGTGAGCTCGTGGACAACCTCCGTTAGCCTTCTCTCTTCGTCATCTGTCCACTTCCCTTGTAAATGTGAAACAGAGCGAAAGTGTTAAGCTGTGTGAGGACAAATAAAATACACATGATTTTAGCTGTTCTGGGTATCCCATTAAATCTCAAAATAGCTACACTTTACATGGGTGAAAGCCACCTAATTTATGCAAAATATTATTATCTGAAATCTGCAGTATATATTTGTATTAATGCTGTTCGAAACCGTGCCTATGCTAGTAAGTGTAGGTTGCATTCAGCTACACAGTCTCAATCTATGGGGATTTCTACTTTACCAAGATGTTTATTTATATATATAATATATATATATATAATATAAAAATATACATAATATACACACACAACCATTCAAAAATTTGAGGTCACTCGGAAATTGCCTTGTTTTTGAAAAGCAAATTTTGTCGATTAAAATAACATCTAATGAATCAGAAATACAATGTAGATGTTGCAGCTGGAAATGGCCAATTTTAATGGAATATGTTCACAGGCGTACAGAAACCCTTTATCACTCCCATCACTCCTGTGTTCCAATGGCACGTTGTGTTCGCTAATCCAGGTTAAAGTATGAAGTGCTAATTGATCATTAGAAAACTCTTTTGCAATCATGTTAGAACTTGCCTGGTTTCCTATGAAAACACCTAACTGACCCCAAACTTTTGAATTTGTAAATTCAACAAACCTAAATGTCTAAACATGGACTGATTTTTGTACCTTATAAAGCCACGGCCAAAACTCACCCCACACATTTTCATTATTCTTTTTTTATGCATGTTTAAATTAACAATAAATGCATGCATGGTGAAGTGCATCTTGGGTGTGAACCCAAGTCCAAGCCATTATTACAGCAGAAAAGCATCTACCAACCCCTTGCTGTTTGAGAAACACCATATTTACATCCTACTCATCTAAGCGAACTGAAGACATTTCAACATCATATATGTCAAATATTACACAAGCTCCTGGGAAGCTTGACGTCAAATTCCTATAGCTATTTCAATATATTTCACAAGTATGTATAGTTTGTTTTTTCTTCTCTAAGTGAAAGGTAATGCTGGTACTGGATGCAGCAGACACACCAGTTCTGCAGGTTTCTTTCATCAGACGGCAGCGATCTTTCACAGATGAGGCGCTCCTTCCAAGAGCAGCTCCTATGGTTGCCCAATCATTCCCATGCTTCACTCGCAGTCTGCAAAATAAATATGAAAACATCTTCTAAATTGACAATATAAAAACACATGGGCACTAGTTTAGTTTTTCTTTTGCCATTTTATTTATCTGATCTGTGTTGGCCAGTAGCAAGTTGGAAAACACAGAGGGCAAAACCTCGAATTGAGGGAAGTTAAGTAAAGGCTTACACACGTCTTGGAGAAAAACACTGTTGTTAGCCAACTAAGAGAAAATGGATCTAGCTCAGCAGCTTTAACTTAATTAAAAAATGTTTTCATATTTCAGTCTACTTCCTACAGGGAAGAAGACTGGGGTGAAATGCTCAGGCTTGCACTAGCATGCATCAATTATCAAGCCTAATTGATGACAACTTACTCTCGAAGTCTTTCAATTTCTGCATGTGTGTATCTGTATGGAGAGAAAATCAACGATACTTAAATCTCATCACATGGATATTCCTTCTCCAGTGAAACATGCACAAGACTACATTTACTTATGGTTCTTATTTCAAGGTGATCCAAAGCCCTAATATGATTTATAGGTCCCAGAAAAGGAGAACAAAATATACACATCTATAAGCCTTGCTGAGAGCGTGGTAGGTAAGCAGAATAACCTTCCAGCAGAAATTGTACAAGTTAATAAAACATGCATGAGCTAGGTATGAATATATGACAAGACTAAGGACCAAATAAACCTTGAAGTTTTGAAAGTAGAAAAAAGGGCAGACTAGATGGACCAAAGCAGTCTTATCTGCTATCAAAATCCAGGTCTCTATGTAACTCATCACAGGTGAACAGATGGACGTACCCTGAACTATTTAGACATCCATCCCTGGCTATCAAATTCTTCAGATCAACTAATCTGCTCTCCTGCATTAAACTAGCCACGGAAACCTGTCTTCTATGTATGTCCAAATTGCACCTCTGATCCTCTTCTGAACCCTTTTATTTCCACCCATAACCTCTCATTGTAATAGAGCCAACAAATCTACTTGTACCTTGTAAATAAAATGTAATAATCTATTACAGATCTATGAGGGACAGAATAATCTATTAAAGAGCATGCACCTCTAGATGCTCCCATAAGGCATTTTATAAGACATTTCATAATCATGTTGGTAATAGGTGGGTCTTTAACATATGGGCCGAGCTTCAGGTAAACCATTAAGACCCTCATCTACAAAAAGAAAAGATGAAATAGATTTTTCTCCATTATTTCGCTGTTTAAGATAGAGCACGGCTTGACACCAGAATTCTTCTGAGCAGTCTAACACTGTGTATACTGTAGTTCACAAAGCAGCTGTGGCTCCCTGTAACACCCTGCACAGTGCATGTTTTATAAGGACTATGAATGGGGAACTGCTCACAATGAACCCTGCTCATGTTGATTTGAGAGGTGATATTCTGTATCACACAGCAAACATCCCCTCATGCAGCAAGTGAACTGTGTTTTTTTTTTATATAAAGCCCTTTTCTCTTACTTTCCCACGTGGTTCCTATCATCATACATGCGCAGAACTCTCCTGTACACAGCAAACAGAGGGCGATTCAAACCCCAAGCTATCGTTCGATAGAAGTCTTTCCTCTCATCTTTCGACATCTCAAAAATAATCTCTGTTGCATCTTTAATGCCATGTGCCTGAAGAAACAAAAACAAATGGGTCTATTCACTAAAGGGAGTGTTGTCAGGAGACTTCTCAGGGGAGTTATGGTTTCAACCCCTTGACTATACATTATGAATAGTGAGCATCTGCTGCAGGGAGAACCATGTATAATGCATAGTTAAATCTGCATCTCCTCACTGAATTATGCATTGTACAGAGGCAGCTCAACAATTCCTGATGGAGAAACCTGTCAGTGCTGGCCCTTCATAATGAATAGTAAAATGGGTCCTACAAAATGTTATAACTTCTACTTAAGCATTATAATATATATATATATATATAATATATATATATATATATATATATATATATAGCAGTTGTGTACATAACATATTTTATATAATATTTTAAACAGCCCATAGGATGTTGCAAGGTGTGCACTTCATTTCAATGCGGGTCTGCGATATTAACAATTCTATACAGGTGATCAACACTGTAACCAAGGCTCAGTTACTGTATTGAACGGCAAAGAGCACTATTTGGGATGGGTGGAAAGTTTAAAGAGAATTCTTCACAAACAAAAAGTTTACGCTTATTGGTTCTTCAGCCTCTTCTCTGTTACCTAGAGATTCTACTATAGGAAGTTATATAAATCGTAACCCTAATACTTTAATAGATTGTTTGCACAATGGAACCGACCAGGTCATTGGCTTTAAATGGGACAGAATAGAAATAATACTAATATTCAACCGAACAACACAGAACTAAAAGAAAAAGGTGGACTGTACAGAGAGATAACCTAGAATTCCATGAGTTATTAAATTAAATGTAATATGGAATAAGGTCAAAGTGTTCACCCCACACCAAAAAACTCAAAAAAAATAACCTTGTCAAGGACACGGTCACTGATGGGCTTCATTTAGTTGGAAAACAGGGAACATTTGTCTAAAACTATATTTGCTCATCATCAACTAACGGAAAAAATGAATGAATTTCAGAATGGAATGACTCCAGGTCATTTGTTGTTCACCCACAGTGCAGTACATAATGAAAAACATGTTTTGCTCTTACAAATAACCAGTACAAGGTAAAGATGCAATTTGTGGTTCATAGGTGCCTGTCCAGACACAGATCTCGGGGCCCAAAATGAAGCGTAAGAATACCTTCTGCCATTGCTTTGATGAAAACATGTGTACAGCCAGAGAAAACAAAGGGTTTCTGTTGCTTCATTTTTTAAAGGGCCAGTGGTTTAGTTAAAGCATGCGGACTGCTTTTCTTGTGTGTCACTTCTGTAATTCTTGCCAGGGACTGGGTCACTCTAGAACTCGCAATTGCCATATCTCTCAGAAACAGATGAATAAGCACAAAAAACTTAAACCGTTGCAGTAAAATCAACCAGTTCAGATATGCATATTATAAACTTGCACTCAGGAAAATCTCATGCACATAGGCAGGCATATTAAATAAAACTGAGAACTTCATCCACCCTTAAGCAATCCTTGAACATGCACATGCGTTTGGAACAAGAACAAAACCACTTACCTTTAAGTACTGATCAATGTTGTTCATTAAGATTGCAATTTCCTCTTTGGACCACATGCCTTGCTTCCATCTGTGACCTTAAAAAGGGGAGATTATTTGTGCATGCTCAATTGCTTCCTTTTTCACGTTGCCTTAAATAAAACACAGCTACTGTTTTAAGATATTTAGTTTACACGTTTATCTCAGAGAGGCTGATATCTGTAAACAAATATAAAACAAATACTCTCAGGAATGCACTTTTAGTATAGTAATATTGGGAACCTTTATTGGTAAGAGTATCTTTGTCTTCTTTGCTAGTGAACCAGGCTCGACTGACGGCCGATGCCTCTTCATTTCCGGTGGGAGAAATGTCATCATGTTGTTCATTCTGGAGAATCTAGAAAAGATGAGTAAAAAAAAAAAAGTCGAAAATGCAGTATTACAGAATAATGTATACATAAAACAAACAGGCACAATTTAGGTCAACATGTAATACCTGGATCTGCGTGATGGAGTCCTCATTCAAGTCATCATCAGCCACTTCCGTGGTAGCGGTCATTGTTACCTCAAAGCTACTGTCATTTCCAGACACTGAAATAAGTTAAAAACGGTGAGTTTGCAGACCATAGAAGATGTGGATTAATTATTTAAGAGAGCTAAAGTAGAGCTAGAAGAAAAGTATTTTATATAACAACTCCCCAATTCCAATAAATAAAGATGGTTCTTCTGGTAAAAGTGAGGAAGTTATTTTACCAACCAAGTTCATGCCATTTAATCCTAATAAAGGCTTTATGAAATAGCTAAAATCTGGTATTTCTTTGTTTTGAATGTTTCTTGTGTTGCCATCTGTAATGTATATAAATGAATAGTAATATAATCATTCATGTTATCATAATTGAACAGATAACGGTAGAAAAATTTGGGGCAGGACACTTTCTTTACCATATACCTACATGGCAGTGCCACGACAGATATACAGGGTGTAGTCTCGGTAATACTGTGTTCATGTTCAGATGTCAAACACAGTCTCTTGGTAGGGGGTCCAACAATTTCTTCAGAGACTACTTCATCCGTCTCTAAAAGTGATCATAAACATATAATATAAAGCTCATTCTTCCTGTATAGATCCGCTTGGTTTAATAAGTTAAGAGTTCAATAACAAGAGTTTTACAGCCACAATAATTATAAATCTGTTCCTATGTGAAGTTATAATTACCTATTTACATCCCATCCTATTGTGATGAATGTCCCATTATAGAACCTACGTCCATCAAATTATACCTTCTAACCTTTCAAGGAGGATGTGCTCTTGTGAGACTAACATTCCCAGCATTTAACATGGGATTAACACTCAACAAATGTTCTAGTTGGAGTTGTAAGACTATATTAAATTGTGCCACATATTAGTCAAAGACATTTTTTATGAATGTAACTGTAGGATTGACTTTTTGAGCATAGATCATTTTAATGAACAAAATAAATAGAAAAAAAAACAATTTCACTTAATCCATATTGAAGCCTACTCCATATTGAACACTTCTTCATAATAACTAAAATACACAAATACCATTCTGTGGACAATGGAGGATTAGGCTTCCGTCAAGGTCCTGGGTAAGAGTGAGAGAGTTCCTGGTTTGTACTTTCACGGGGCCAGACACTTCTTCAACTGTGCTCATACTCAATCTGTGCAATAAACAAAACACGCTAGTACACGCTGCATACATGGTACACGTGCAATTGCACCACATTCATTCTAACATTCTGCAAGCCTAGAAAACTACTCAACTGCTAGGGGCTCAAGTTCAGAATACAAACATGTAGTTATCATTTTAACCTGCAGAGGTTCATTCACATAAATCACCAATGTTGCAATGAATGTTCACTGTGACATCTACCCATGTGGAAATGTCAAAGGAGGGCTAAAAAACAAATTCTGCTAATGACTAGCAACATTATACATGTCCAATCTAGAAGGAAACAATATAAAAGTGTGAGTTTGTGGCACTTCGCAAGAGGCTTCAGCATTCCAGCTTCATCATCAGTTATGACGCCCCAGTAAGTTCCTTGTCCAGAAGGGCTGACATGGCCTTCATAATGTATAGTTAAATACATGACGTGGTCTTATTAATCTTCCCAGCTCAACCTCAAAGATTCATAGGATCTTTTCATACACCACATTTTATTAAAACGCTGAGGTCCAGTTTATCCTGTGTTGAGGGCCCTCAGCTCTCTCTTGTTTAGGATCTTGTGGCTGTCTTAAAACATGTGACCTTGTTAAACAGGTCAATATGTATTTTAAGCTATCCTTATATGAAAAATCAAATTTAAAATAGTAGGGACCACAATAACATGCCACATATCATAGGCATTATATTATGTTATGGCTCATTTACTTCAAAATATTAGGAGAGCAATCAACAAGATGTTCAAATATATATGGAAATAATATGAAGGCTAGGTATTTTTAGGTTTTTATATTTTTGTTTTGTTTTATAGCACACATTTGGCTGCTTATCTGTACATCTCCAGTTTGTGATTTCAATTTGATCTCTCGTCTGCCAACCAAAAACAAGTTAAAATGCTTTTTCAGTTTAGCAAATATGTATTAGTTCAGTTGTGTTCCAAGAAGACACACGAATGAGTCAATGTGTTACATGATCAAAAGATTCTCTCCAGGAAAGAAACTGCTGGAAGCAAACCTAGGTATTGTTCTCAGTGCTTTAATGAACTTAATGTCTCCCAAGTTTTACATAGGTACATCAGCAATTTTCACCACGAATTCAAGAAAATCACAATAGAACAGTTCTTTATTGCTAGTAAAAGTGTTGTTTGAAGCCTGCTATCTGATAAATAGCCATGCACCAAACTGCAAACTAAGGGAATTGTGTTTCTGCTGACATTACACATGAGGATGCTGTGAGTAATGTAATTGTTGGCAGCATCCCTCAGGACAACACATACATTTCTATGGCTATGTTTTTAAATTGGCATAAAGTTTGATTCGTACAGACCTAACACTCAAATAAGTACGTATAAAAAGTGATCCTTGTGCATAGTTTGGAAAGTGTTCATATCACCATAGCAACCAATGGGATTGCTTCAGTAACTGGACTAGTTGTTATAGTGATAGAGCTACTTTTCACAAGAAACCCTTTCTATTTGTAAAACTCATTGTATTCCCATCTGCATTGAATGGATATTTTGTATCTTGTACACATTCATAAAATATGTGTTTTGATACTTTTTAAAAAACATTGCAACATGTGAATTATATATGAGCACAATCCATATGGTTGCATATTCTGTAGATTGTAAGCTCTTTTGAGCAGAGCCCTCCTCACCTGTTCTTTTTGTATGTCATCTTATGTTATATACTAAGTGTTATGTCCTGTCTACCCTTTGTACAGCGCTTTGGAATACGATGGCGCTATATAAAACAATACATAATAAAATAGCCATGTCTCCAGCTCCTTTAACAGTGGTTGGCTTGGATTTAGTACCGGACTCAGCAGCCGTGCCCTGTCTCAGACATGCTCCAGGACATCAGCTATGGGCGTTTTTTTTTATTTTTATGGGGCTTATACAGACACAGCGAGGATGGAGTAACTTGACTTAACTGTAAATGAAATATAAAACTATAGAATAACTTATTTTATTGCAATGTGGTTTATTTCTATTACAGAATAATTGGTATGTCAGACATATTTGTGTGTCAGTTTATAAGCCACTGTGTGCTTAATTATAACACATTTTGAGAAACACACAATCTCAACATATGATATTCAAAACACAGCAAACGAATTTACAAAACATCTGTGTATGCACAATAATAACAATGTAAAAGAGGGCTAAACACACGTCACAGAATGTGATATTTATATTTCTTCTAGAGCTACCCAAGTTCTCTCCTGGCCAATGATGACCCGTGTTATAGAACATCCGGGTACTCTAATGGACCAAATATTGGGGCCTTCCACCCTGACTCACACAGGGCCGGGCCTCATACTCACTTCCTGTTTTGAGTCCGGGTACTTGTAGAGCAGGATGGAGGCTCCGAGATACCAGGATGCAGGAACACTCCAAGGCATTTGGCGTATCGCTGTTTACCCCTCCTCCACCGGAAACGGAGGAGACGGCGTGCGCCTCACTTCCGCCCTTAATTACAATGGTGTGTTGCTGTGTTTTGGTGGTAGCCGCACGGTTGAAAGAAATATACCTCACCAGCTGTGGTTTGGTGATTTCTTAGGTGTTTTGTTGTGTGAATTTTGTAGTAAAGAGACCTTCTTGAAGTCGCAGTGCGTGTATGTTCGAGAGTGAGGGAGCCTTCAAATGTTGAATGGTCGTTGCTATGCCTTAAAGTATATGTATTTCCTTCAGACACTGCTATTGTGGCATAGTCTGCTGATTGTGGCCCTAGACAAAAGTTTAGCGACACTAGTTTACCATGAAGTGATTTTTTTTGTGTGTGTCTTGTCATCGTGTCATTGCTGAAACGTTATATTTTACATTTACGCAAAGTACCCATATGCACCCAAAACGAATAAACCTGTCCTTGTAGATTATACTGTAAACTGCAGCAATCTTAAAGCGGGAGTAATGCAACCTTTTTCCCTCCCAGGGAAATACCGAGACAGGTTAATGGTTTAAAGGTTGGGGGAAAACACCATGGTTTGCGATTTAGTTACTTGTCTAAAATAACATTCAGGGGTGGAATCTAGACAATCTCTGAAGAATGCTACAATAAAAACTAATGGAAATATCATCTGCTACATATTAGATTTTGTAGATGATCAAGGAACAGATCTAGAAGATGGGAATCCAGGTGCAATTAAAGGCACGGATTAATGTTTTTATATCGCCGGTAGGGTTAAAATATGGCAAGGGGGGCTCCCTGACGAGGTTTGTTGGGGGTCCAGTATTTCATGCTATGCTCCTAAGCCCCTTCAAAAGCAATATATGAGTAGAGAACATTTTTGGCAGCCTTAAGGGCTTTCATTCAGTATAGTTTAATATACTGTGCTGACCCCTACTGACATTTTCATGGTATTAAGATGGTAAAGCAAATGTTAGAATGTGTGTCAGAGACAAGCCTCCAAAACAAGTTCTCCAATTAAGCAGATTTTAACCAATAAAGTGTGTTGTTTTTTTAAAATTTGTTTTTGAAAATATTCTTTTCATGCAGCCCCAAATGCCTGTAGGTGTGATACAATCGCATTGGTATTTACAAGACAAAAACAAACAAAACTGTGCTATACCCAACTGCCCTTTGAATCTATGTGACCCCCTTTTCATAAAAATGTATAAACAGATATAAAAAAAATAATGGTGGTTTGTGCATAAGAATCACAATTACTTTTTTTTAATATTATTTAACATGATCAGGGGTTTCCCACCCAAGTGACTAAAGCTTTTATTTATTTATTTTTTACCATTTTTACTACTTTTATTGTGTTTTTTTGAATAACGATTAAATGTTTTATGTATACCGTACGCACACAGTTTATATATTGTTTTTAAAAGGATAGGCTTTAAGACTGTTTCATATGTATAATGCACAAATTGATCACTAGGGGAGAGTTTTAATTATTTTGTTATTTCTGGATGGGGATTTGTGACTCCTGAGTTTCCAGGTGTTTTAGGACAGAATTGAGAGTTTACAAATAAAAGGAGTTCTCATTCTGGTTGCTCATCTTCAGATTCAGGCCCTTTCATCCAGATTATGATCAGCTCCTTGAGTATTTAATAGACATCCTATTGGAAAGTAGGAAACTAGTGACGAGGAAGCGGTATGGCACCATTTGGAAGATCTTCTTGGAGTGGTGTTCTCTTAGGAACCTCTTTGCCTTTTCCTCCGTTCATACCTCAAGTTGTGGAGTTCCTCCGCTCAGGCGTTTCAAAAGGATTGTCACCAGCACTCTCCAGATTAAGACCTGCGTCCATGGGACTTAATGCTGGTACTAAGACTTCTATTAGGGTGACCACATATCCCAGATTGCCCCGGGCAGTCCCACAATGCGACTTTAAACCCCGGGCAGCCTCAATCCCGGAATGAGAGGTCTGAGTGAAGGAGGTCTCAGCCAATCAAGAGAGACTTCTCAACTTTCCTGATTGCCGGAGAGTTCAGAAGCCTCTCCTGATAGGCTGAGTCCCTCCTTCACACCAAGCTCAGCGTAAGCTGCAGCCAGAACAAGGTATGTGTGCTTGTGTGTATGTGACTGTGTGTGTAATAGAGGAGTTAATTCTCTGAATCTGCTCATGCCTGGTAATAGAGGGGTTAACTGTATGTATATTATTAAATCTGAAATCAACATGGTTTTTAAGGCTTCCTAATAATATATAATAGTGTATGTGAATCAGTCATGCCAGCCATGGTCATAGCCATGGTCATGCTCAACCACTCCCTGCCCCCTAGAGTCTATCTAGGGCTAGCCACAATCATGCACATGGCTTGACTTACCCTCTGAATTAAGTCACATCTTCAGAAGAGACAGAGCTCAGGGTAGCAAAGCCTGAGAAGATACCAGGTAAAAAGATGCGGTGATAAGTTTTCCCTCATGCTAACACACAATCCATCTCACACCACTTACACATATATGCTAACACTCAAACACATACACATTTATGCTAACACACATTCATATAAAGATTCAGATATGATACAAATGGCATAACTACAGGAGTCATAGCAATCGTGACTGAAACCAGACCTATCTCTCTAGCGACCACTTGTTCCTGTCTCCTTAAAACTGCTCAGGAAGGGCCCTTCCGACCTGGACCGGTCTTTTTAAACTACCGTATTTGCTCGATACATGGGGCACTGTGGCATACAGGGTTAAAAGGCATTTCATGGGGCACAGTGGCATTTAGAGGGTTAAAAGGCATATCATGGGGCACAGTGGCATAAGGGGTATAAGGCATTTCTGGGGCAGATGTGCATAACTGGGGGGCAGGTTGGAAAAAGAAGGAAATAAAACCAAAATATTTTTCTCAATCATAGCTTTTATTAAAAAAATAGTTTACAATGAATTAACATTTACTGGTAAAACTTTTTTCCTATAGGATCGTCTTATATTCAGGCTTTTTCTTTTTTTTTCCTAAATTAATATTAAGATTTGGGGGGTCGTCTTATAATTGAGCAAACATGGTAATTTGAACTGGTATGCGAAGACATTGCGTCACGTGACCCTGCAGTAAAACTGAAGCTGCTCGCAATGTGTGGCAGCAGCATGACAGGAAGCTGCTGGAGAGGAGAAAAGTGTTAAGCAGGGGTGGACGGGTCGAGGAATGTATATATTTATGTCTGCATGTATGTAAGTATGAATGTGCATTAATAAGTGTATATGAGCATGAGTGTCAATGTGTAAATATGTGTGAGCATGGATGTGTATGTATCAGTGTGTGTGAGCATGAATGTCTATGTATCAGTGTGTGTGTGTGAGCATGAATGTCTATGTGTAAATGCGTGTGAGTATGGTTACAGAATTGTGTGTGTGAGCAAGGATGTGTAAGTGTGTGCGTAAGCATTGATCTGTAAGTGTTTGTCTGTGAGCATGTATGTGTAAGTGACGCAAGATGTAGTGTGTGTTAGCATGAGTAGTGTAAGAGGGAATATGTTTGTTACAATTAATGTGTACTGATATTTTGCTTGTAGCAATGATACCTAAATGCTGTGCTATTAGATTTTTTTAAATCCATTGATTTTATTATACAGCATGGTTATTTTCTTTACAGGCTAAAAAGACGACCATGAGTACCAAGTTTGCACCAAGTTAATCCAATTTCTATATGAATGATTGCGAAATTAATAACCTTTTTGGCGCAAACTTGGGTAGCTTGGGGTCCTGAGAATATCCTGTTCAAAAAGCGGCACGATCTGCTGTGGCGACCCCAAGTGGCAGCAGTTCTAAGTTTCCCAGGGGCAGACGACAAGATAGCTGGGCGTGCGTTCCGTAACCCATAATAACCCATTTTAAGTTTGATACATATGTTTCTAAAGTGTTTATTTTATAATCTAGTGTATACAAAATGTATCCAATGTGATTGATGGCCTTTTCCTCTTAACACGAAGCTGGCATGAAGACAAGTTCAGGAATGATTAAGATGAGAGATTCCATAAGAGGAGAAGTGTATATGGTTAGTATGACATTGAATGGTGTCATTCAATATTCAGGCGTATACATTCTTGGTATTCGTTTTTCTCTTTGTTTTCTGCTGGTTTCCTAGCGGGGTTAGTATGGGGTTAACACTTTTAATGATCTGTGTGCTGGTACTAGGGCTGCAAAAGACTGTTTATTCTGTTTGGAGCTGTTACCATCCCGCTGGATAACCATTTCCCGTGCCCTGTGTCTGACCAGGACTTAGCCATGATGCCCTGGAACTGTATAGCATCTAGGAACCATAGGAGTGCCGCTGACTTTAACCTTAAGTATAGAAAACCAAACAGTCAGTGAAAACACCAGTCACGTGTCTTAATCAAATAAATAAATACTACCCACAAATGACACTGCAGCAACCCGATATACACTCCTCTCAGTGTTCAACAGTAGACACGACAAATATAGGGTCACATGTGTATGTGGGATAAAAAATAAAACGAAATAATAATAGCGTGGTATTGTTAAAAATTACAGAAGATGTAAATGTGATGTGGATGCACTCACAAACACAGCCGATGTAAGAAGCTCTTCAGAATATAAAAGGGTCTTTAGATAAAATCCAAATGGTGCAGTATCTTTTTACACCTGTATAATAGGCAACAAAATGCACAAGATTTTGGGTATAGAGCAAGCACTTCGAAAAAGTCCGGAGGTAAGTGTAGATAAATCCCCAAACTCTTCTCTCTCAACGCGTTTAGCCTTTGTATTTGTGCATTTAATTGTTGTTATTTTCTTTTTTTTGGACGTTACATGTTGTGCATCTTCCACAGCGGTGGAATCCGGGAGATTTATCTATTAGAAACTGTTGATCATCTTTCTTTCTGTCCAAAGATGGGAGAGCACTAGGGGCTAGGATAGATTTTAAATTATCCAATTTTTTTATAAATAATCTTGGGTTTTTCTGGTAAATATCTCTGTAAAATATTATCTTCTCTTAAAATTGCCCAGCATCTTTTTAATGTTTTTTTTAAATCTGGGGTGCTTTATCATTATACTGGGTCAAGAAGGAGAACTCAAAACCTTCTTTATTTCTATGTTTGTTGTTATTCAGAATTTCTTCCCTCTTTTTGCCTTGTATTAATTGTAAGCTATTCGTTAAAAGGTTCTGTGGGTAATTTCTCTCTTTAAATTTATCCAACAGGTGGTGACTCTGGGCTGTGAAATCCTCATCATATGTGCAATTTCTGCGGATTCTAGTTACTTGCCGCTTTGGTATATTTTTTAGCCAACACGGATGGTGGCGGTTTGAAAAATCAATAAAACCCTTCCCATCTGTGGGTTTAAAGAAGGTCTTTGTATTAATTCTGCTATTTTTAATAAAGAGTGTTAAATCTAAAAAGTCTATTTGTTGTTTGTTCACACATGATGTAAAAGTAAGATTGTATTTATTTTGATTGATATATGCTATGAATCTGTGTAAGTCTTCCACTTCTCCCTGACAAATTATAAGTACATCATCGATGTATCTTTTCCAAAGGACCAGATTCGCGCCGAACGGGTTGTTGTTCCAGATATGATTATTTTTCCAATCAGCCACATATAGATTGGCATAGCTCGGCGCAAATCTGGTTCCCATAGCTGTACCGCATGTTTGGAGATAAAAATTTCCATCAAACAAAAAATAATTGTGTGTTAAAATAAATTGTATGCAGTCTATAATAAATTGATTTTGCAAAGTGTCCATATTTGTATCTGAAGCTAATGTTTTCCTTATAGTTTCTATACCCAACTCATGTGGGATAACAGTAGATAAAGATGCAAAATGATGAGGCAGGTTAAAAAAAACCCAATAAATAAATATGTATAAGCTCACATGATCTCAAACTGCTGGTTTCTTGAACATGGCAATTAGTTCACTGTACTCCAATGGCCTTGACGGTCATTCCATACATTTGTCAAGCATTATAGTTTTGATATGTTCTCTACAGAATTTATTTTTAACAGACTTGTTTTGCAGTCTGTGGTAGTCTGATTTTAAGTGTGAGGGAAAACCTAAATTCTTGCCTGGGAATTTATTTTCCTTGCATATCCCTGGCAGCATAATTGTCTCCCCTCCCAATAAAGTTGTTTCTCTCAGATATCTCGCTTTGCTTCTTTCTGCCTAATCTTATAGATTTGTCTATCTTTCTCACTTTGGGTTTTTTTGTACTTTCTAAATGCTTTTTGTTTTTTTTACTATTTCTATAAATCTGGTAGTAGAATCTGATGCATTACCCTGTCAAAGCTCCCTTCCTCGTAAGTGTGTAGTTTTTTCCATGTAAACTTTGACTCTTCTTTTATTCTTCCGCTCTGTCTGTAGCAGTTGATACCAACGAAGAAGCTCAATGTGGTTGAGGTCCTTTTTGTATTCATTGAGAATAAATGCATTTCAGTAGAATGTGATGAGTGCGTACGTTAATGTTTTCTGTGCTCCAGTATAACATGGTGACAGAATTGTTACTATGGTGCCGCGGCTGGTTAGAACAGATATAAATTGAGACCATGCACCTGCTCTATGTTGCATATTAATCAAGTCCTTCCTTTAAAAGGTCACAAACACATCTTAAAATAAAAGGCATGCATTTCATATTAATGGAATAAGGTAATTCTCAAGTTTGTTGTTTAATAGAACCATATAAAACATACATTAGAAACCTTAACATGCCACATTAACATATGCTTGTGGAAAAAGACACAGTGAAACATAAAAAGTGCTAGCCAATCTCAGATGCTATATTTTTTCATATGTTCCATTATGTTTGAGCCCAAATTAGAGCCCGCTGGAGTTGGATAATAAATCGTATAAAGGTAAATATCTGTTAACAATATGTTGATAAGGCTAACTAAATTTAAACAGAAATGGCCCTTCTTAACTCAACAGAAGCAACTGCCCATGGAATGGTGAGAATACTTGAAAAATGAAGTTCTCATAACACAGTGATATAAAAGGATTAAAACTAAAGCCTATCTCATGTTCCTAGTTATGTTAATAAGAATGGCTGGGCCCTAATCTGGAATTCATACATGAGATGTTCTTTAACATAGCTCTGATTTTAAATTTAGTATAATATTATAATACATATTTTAAAAAATTATATTACTTATTAAGCAAATTATTTTTTAAAATACACATACATTGTTTTTATTAATTTGTAAACACTGTTACATAGACTAATCATATAGGATTGTAACAAGAAGACTGCTTTGGTCTCTGTGTTCTGTTTATGGTTTTCTAAATGTATACATCAGCAGGTTAGAAGCGCACTACAACCAATAAAAAAAACTCCAATAAGGAAGAAAACCTATAGGCTGAATGAATGAGAGGCATCTATTTTACTTGAAGGTGTAAATTAGATACGGTATATAAGATTAGGGACATTAGCCGGTTGTTGTTATGCACTTCTCAGTGTGAAAGATTTATTAAACTAAATTGCCACGATAACATCTAAAGGCCTGTGTGAGGAAATAATATCTAAAAATTGTGCTGGAATTGTTCTCCCATTATGAGCGCTTCACATGAGATTAAGCTAGGGCATTAGCTAATTATAGCGCACAGTAAAGATAACAGTAGGCTTCCTAATTAGACAACTGTAATCAATGGTACCAGCTTTGAACTGCCAAAAAGAGAGATTCACTGCAGACACACCTGTTATTTACAATAAGGATGAAACCTATTCTGTGTCTGCGATTGAAACAAAAACACCAGAAAGTTTTTTTTCTTCACAATTTATATACAAAACCAGTAGTAAGACCCCTCCCCAGTTAAGCTGCATAGAATTAGATAAAAGGGAATCTGTGAAAATTTAAAACCATGACCCACAGGGTCTCATGCGACTTTATGTAAATAACATAAAAATCATGTATTGAATGAAGGATAGCGTCTTATGACTTTGTTGGTCATTATTTGCAGAACTGTGTTTTAAATCCCCAATCAAACATACCAGTTAATGTATTCTTAGAAATGGGGAACTGGAGTTTCTCCCTCTAAATAGTATGATATCATGGCCATAACAAATAAGTAATGGCGGAATGACATTCACAAATGGTCAATCGATATGGGAGGTGAATAAAACTAAAGTCAGAGAGGTTTACCAGAATAACCCTTTCAGTGTCAACTATGTATATGCAGAAGGGGTGGCAGGTAGGTAAAAAACCCACTGCTTATATAGGGTGGCACTGTGGGGTCCCCTCCCCATGATTGTTAGGTGATGCATCTTAATACGTCATCTTGTTACTACAGTAATGCAGTCATAGAAAAAAAGAAACGGCAAAAGAGACAGCATACTCCCAGCTGATCTACTGTGAGATCAACTGTAAAAATGCCTGAGTCCTGCTAACATGCATCACAAGTGACCCCCACTCTAATCCTCCATTCTTCTCTAATTAAAAAGGGTAGGAATGGCTGAACTGTATTCAACTAGATTAAAGAAATGCTATCATTTAAAAAAGAAAACTATAATCTGGAAAGTTTGATATTCTTCGTGAGAAAACTATTTTAAGTATTGTTATGAGAAATTATTATCTACAACAATTATTATTAGGAGCCCATATGGTTTTATATATATAGTATGGCACATTAAACTAACTTGCTTGCTTTTTGTGAATGTATGGATTTGCCACAGAATGTGTTATTACGTGTATATAGACTAATATATACAGAATTGGAATACATTATTTTCACTTTTGATCAAAATCAGAATGCAGAGAGTTGCAGCTTTCAGTGGAAAACCCCAAGATTTTGTTCTTGATCACATTCTTTTTACTTTATCAATGATCTGAAAGCAATATTTGCACATTGGTAATGCTCAGTGTGTATTATCCAGTCCAGAACACATTAACAGAACACATTAACAGAAAGGGAATGCGTTGCAAACCCATAAAAGAAGCACAGGTGGAATCCAGTCATCATGAATATGGTGTCCAAAGTTAACTTAGACTCGTTTTTCTAGTTCTTGTTACTTTTCTAAAGGAGAATTTTGTTTTTCATGTCTGATTAAATTACATCTATACTGACCACACCATTCATTTGCTTCAAAAATGCAATGGGGTAGATTTGGAATTACACCTAAAACAAATAAGTTATTCAACTTTGTTTTATTGTATGTATAAATATGTGTAGTTATGTGGATTATACTTAGGTTGTGACACTTAACAAAATAATAATTTAATTGGGAGAATATTCCACCTATATTTCATAGAAGCTCTCCTGATGGGAACAAGAAAAAGACAGTCCATGAGCCCATGAATGAGAATATTTAAATATGAAATGCAGATGCTACGCCATTTTTTTAGAGCCCTATGAAATAAAATTCTTAATGTTTTCATTCGGATACATAACTGACATTGTTATATGAGTCTGAAATCCTACAGAAGGTTATTTGTTTCTCATTTAAAGGTAATTAATCATTTATAGGAAGCATTGTGGAAGCATGGGAGGACCTTCCTGAAAAGGTAACTAGGGGAAACATGGCTGTGATTCAATAGATACTATAGCCAGGTGTTACATCAGCATTTACGTGGGCATACGTATGTTTTTTTCATATGTATATGATTGCATGTTTGTATCTATATGTATATATAAGTAATGAAAGCTATAGCCATCCTATACATTAATACATGTGAATATATATGTAGATAGCTTGTTGCCTTGAATCTGTCCCAGCACTGAACCTGCTCTATGACAACTAATCTATCTTCTTTATAGGAACTCCTTAAAGAGGGCTTTATTATGCATTTCAGTTGCACTGCATGCATAGTTCAATATATATGATGAGCACCTGCACCTTTCAGAATACACTAGCTTATGTCCCACAGCATGGGGGTTTTTTATTACCTCAGTATTTATGGGCAGGTTCATAACCATGAATATATGATGAATAATGTGACTGTTTTTTATCATTCACTTTTAAGCAAGGGCTATTTAGTAACATCAGTGATTAAACTGATTACATATTTCTTTGTTTGTAGTGTATTTATGTGCTCAGTGATTATTAAATACACATCCAAACTATTTATAACATTAGATACAGCTCCTATGAATTGTACATTACTACAGTAACCCGATCATGCTGGAAACTACTACTTATAATTATGTAATGATATCATTGAATGTTTATTTGTAAGAGAAATATGATAATGTACTACTGCCTTACACTGCATAATACATTGTGTACTGTATGTTTAGCCATTACTTCAAACTCTTGCACCTAAGTGAGGCATAGGTTAAGCCCCGTTTTGATGAAAAAGAGGCATTTGACACATGCTACATGGGCACTGGCATTTAATTGCACCATTGCCACCTATATATCCTCCAACATTTCAGGTGTCCAAATTAAAACAACTATGTTGGAGGAGTACCAAAAGGTAGAGAAGTGATAGAGTTCTTTTCTGTAACAGTCAGTTTCACAGTGTTGTGTGCTGTCCATTTCAATGGTAATTAGTAACATAGTAACATTAATTGTGTATATTAAAATGTCTGTTCAATTTCACGGTCTGAACTTTTCCTGTTACCCCAGTTGTGTATTGTGACCAATGGACACTATGGAGGCCTCGGTAGACTTCATTAAAAGGCGCTGTGTACCTTAAAGATACACTGGGACAGGATATGACGTCATTTCCCAGCAACCCGCTTCTAAAAGATGTGCAGTGCTTTTTTATTGTACCTGACACGCCAAACTGTCCTTGGTCAGGCTTTGGGCAGCCCCAAAGGTAAATATAACACTGCTTGTACCCCAAAACTGGGGACTGAGTGGGCCATCAAGGTCCCAGGTGCGGCACAGTTCAATGGGGTGGTTTCAAAGGAGATCTCTGTCTATAGAGATGACATGCCTATGATTTTATACACATATTAGCAATGCTTACTGGGGGAACAACACAACAACTAGGATTGCGTAATACTGTCTTTTTCTGCAAATTGCACATTCTGGTCCCCGGAGATTAATGTATGTCCCTCACTCCTGCAAAATATTAACTATTTACAGTCACATGTGTGACATATGTCTCTCCTGTTCCACACCCCACAGAAGCTGCAATTAGTTTAGCCAGACACTTTATCATGATACACAATGTACTTGCAGGGGGTCTCGAGGGTAAATTGAACTTCTTTGAAATGGTGTTTTTTGCTACAGGTGGAATGCATTATCTGCATGTGTCTTCACGATTGCTTCAACTGACCATTATGTTTAATTACCAGCAGCAGGTTTCGGTGGGCGAGCTGCATGATGATGATTCCACCTGATACCTACATTCGTTTTGGTAAAATATGTGTTAAACATGTGAAAAAAAACATATGTCGAGAAATATGCCTACATATGTGTTTTCAAAGTATTTTCAGGCATTTCACAGCACAGAGTAGAAGACGCCAGTCTACTCATTCACAGCATGTTTGGCTAACAGTAAAAGGGTTATCCCCTTTATACAAAGGGTGACCCCTCACATAACTGACAGTACCAATGAAAACCAAAGTCTGGAGTTGGTGCCCTTGCTGGCCCTTCACCACCTTCCACATCCAGAAGGAGATGTGACGCTTGCGAGGGCGGAAAATCCTGCTCCAGATGCCAAGAACCTGAGTTACGGCTCTGAGATGGGCATAGGCATTGTATAGAAAGTTTAAAAAAGGCTTTATATGTATTTAGCCGGTTTTAAAAAAAGGCAGATACCAGCAGGATTCTATCCTGATCCCTACAGCCGTGTGAATACCGCTTTTGTAGCATGAAAAACTGTTTATTTACCTAAAAGAAAAGTCTAAGTGTAGTAAATACTGTTTACAAAAACAAACTGATATCTTCAAAATATCGACATTATCTCTCTGGCTAGTAACAGTTTAAACTAAGAAGCCTGAAGAATCTCGCACCCACTTGAGCAGACACGTCTGTGATCCATTTTCCTTCCACGGGCACAAACTTAGTGAGGTGATGACAGTCCTGCACCACAACCTGCAGAAATGACAAGGATGTACAAGACATAACAGCATTCTCCATTTATATTTATATTTTATATATATATTTATATTTTACGATATGTTGTGCTATTAGCTTGAGCATTCTGATCTAGGTTGTGTAACTTAAATATGGTTATTTTCATAGTTGTACACTTTGAAAATGGGAAGGTTTGGATTTTCTATCTGGTGGCCAGAGGGCTTCTTTACGTTTTAAAATGCATAAAAGTCTGCATTACAATTAGTGTATATATATATATATATATATATAATATATATATATATATACTATACTATATATACTATATATATCGTTATAGTATTTATATTATCAGAAATAACCACAAATTCCATTCAGTGAATAAAGAAGGAATAAAGCCTTTACTATTTGTTACTGGTGTTTTCTGATTTAGAGGCAACCAGTTTTTCACCTCTAGATCTATATAGTGGAATATTTGATTAAATCTTTGTTGGCACTCCTTTAGTGAGCTCATATTTTGTTTTTCCCACAAGAAGTGCAATTCCAGGCCTCATCCCTCTGCTGTGTAACCCCATGCATCAAGATGTCCATTCACGTATCCTGTTTTGGATCTAAGTGGCTTTAGAATGTCATTGTGTTTGAGTGGAATTTTTATTCACCTTTATTATGGAGCATAAACACAAAGCGAGGCACTAAGCTAGGGATGAAATAACAGAATATCCCATCCCTAGTAGTAAACTTGCAGAAGGTGGCATGAGTCCCATCTACAAAGGGCTCAGCTTTCTACCAAGAAGTCTTGCGCTACAGGGTTTATAAAGACCCACATTATGCCCCTGATATATCCATCACCCTTACACCAGCTGTGTTGCCATTCTGTGCCAAAAGCACTTCTAGTTTGTAGCCAGTATCTGTTAATACATTTAAACTAGTACCATCAGCAATGAGACTCTCGCAACAACATCGATTGATTTAATGTGTAATATCTATCTTATTATATATATATAAAATATATACACCAAACCATCTCGTACATCCATTCACTTGTTTGCCATGCCTCACTCAGCAGGGTACGCTGGTATCACGACAGGCACTGCCCTCCACCGTAGGGCTCTGTCATTCTCTCTCCTCCCACCCTCTTTGTCCCTCCACCTTGTCAATTACGTCACCGGCCGGCTTTGTCAACGTTCCATTCTGCGGCCAGCAGGTGAAGCAGCAGCGGCAGCAGCAGCGGCAGCAGGCGTATCATCCCCATCCATGCTGGCAGCCAGACCCACCATCACCATGGGCTTTTTCAGCTGGACTGGATGTCTGGCAGTGTGCTTTCACTTCATCCTAGGAACAGCTATGAGCGCTGTACCCCAGTGCACTGAGGTGAGGCTGGGATTTGCCAAAGCCTACTATAAGCGATCCGTTATTGCTATTAGCATACGGGGGTTTATACATCAACAGGGATGGGACCGGCCCTATGGGTCCTGCTTGTGTTCACAATGCTGATCAGGGCTGGGCTCTATCTATGCCATAGGGAAAGCAAACACATAGCACCTATTCGTTACCTTCCTAGTCATATGTCACCATTGCTTAACCCTCTGCCTTTTGCATGAATACAAATCTCCAGGGATGTAAGAGTTAATGGCAGTGGGTTGTGCTACTGTTTAGATGCATGTTGGTTCATTCATTTGGGGGCAGGATAGGGTAAATGCTTTGCACACTATTTTTACACTACAATGAGCATGTTTACATACAAGAAGGGGGACTTTACTGGGTAACTGATGCTAGCAGCTTGAATGGAGATATTGTAACCAGTACACATTGACTGATCTGTTACCGATTCTGTAAATCCTCTATTAATGCTGTCTTTTGTAGATTATCCAAGTAGATTGTGAGTGCAGATGGGTCTGTTTTATGTCTAGGGGTAATTCTCCTGATCTGCCCCTCTTTTGTAAGTGTTTGCCCTTATCTATGTGTACAGATCAGCTGTAAAGCCCATAATAGGCAGCCAAAACACAATTGCCCTGTGATCTCTTTTTTTTGCTGCAAGTGGTGCTGGCATATCCTGATGCTGCTGTCAGGACAAAGGAAGCTAAGCTTCCTGCTCTTATTTTATGAGCCAGGCTTATAGAATGGATGGGAGAGCAGACAGAGCCTGCTTACTGCTCACTATGGCTGCTTTACTAACCAGGCAGTACAGGCACTAGTGTTTTGGTGATCCTGAGTGCTTTCCCTATTGTTAGTAGATTGTATAAATAAATATTGCGTATTATTTAAAAATACTTGTTGACTTTCTCCTGCAAAAGGGATATGCTGACCCTACATAATGCATAGTTAATGGACTTTTACCTGATCACCCAACTCGGCTCTTCTTGTTGGAGGTCATCACTTGTGTAGACCTCTTCTAATGTCCTGAAATGAAATCTATTACTTTAACTCACAACTCACATACAAGCCTATGATATACGTATAAAGAAGGGGCTCTTATAACATGGAGCATGGGAAATGTGTGAACAATAAGTGCGCAGTGTTACCTTCAAATACTCAGCATAAGGCCCTTTACGCTGTGGTACTCATAGTGCATAAAGGGAGTTGTAATTCAACAGAATCTACCGAACAGATATGCGCAAGAAGGCATTTATCAAGGCAAAGTGATTGCTCTAAATTTAGCAATGTAGCCATCAGCCATATGCTTTTCTTTGGTGAATATCACACTGCGCTGTCACGCCGCCCCAGATTTGCTTGGATTAATATCTTACTAGTTCTTTTCAAAACGGCTCAACAGGTTTGGATTGATAGCCGTTTTAAACTGATTTGATGCACGTCTTTTCAGGGCAAATTCCTGATAACAGATATGTAAATAACAGTAGCCTGTAATCTCTGGCTTCTGGACATCCGACCAGTTAAACCTGTCTTGCCTCGCTGGGCGGGTGTGTGTTTTCGGGCGAAAACCTGCATTGATTTTTAATCATTCTACTAAACTTTGTAATATTGTGTTAACTTATCTTCTTTTGTAGACGCCTTTTACATACAATTATTTGTTTGTGACTATGTGTTGTATTGAGTCTTCTGGTATATGTAGTTTTTGTGATTGATTCTATGCAGGTCTGGGAATATTCTTTACGGAGTGAGTACTAAAGATGGAATGCACTAAACTCAAGAATGTATATATATATATATATATATATATATATATATATATATATATATATTCTCTCAGTTATGGTGGAATATTCCACCTTAGTAAATGTCCGCAGCCTATTTAACATCTAACTTGTGTGTGAGATAGCTAGGTTCTATTAGGTTTTATATTCTGGGAATCTCTGCTAATGTTTGTGTAGTTTTCCACAACAGAAACCTGAGAATCCAGTTGAGCAATCATTGTAATGTTTCCTTGACAAGGCAACAAAAACTTTCAATACCAAACACCAAATATTCTCCAATAAAATAACATTTGCTGTGTATTTCTGAATCGTGTTCCGGGGTGGGGGCTGTATTCTAATTCAAAATTTTTACTAATTGATCATTAATAAGAGCATCTACCTATGTATTGTGCTATGCAATATTTAGCAAATGCTTAGCTAGGGTTATACTATAACGTAAGCGGTTTTCTTCAAAGACCGCTTGGGCATTGGGCATCATGCGCATGTATTTGCGAAAATTCTCTGCAGACTGATGTTAGAAGCCACCTGATGCCGAATCTAAATGACGACAGGTGAGGTGAGTCATACAGAAGCCTGCAGACACATAGTCACAGCCTGTCTTCTCTCTCTCCGTTTTACATTGTTAGAAATTATTATATTAATTTATAATTTAAGCTGATGTATAACATTATAATCTAGATCCGTCTATATATGGAGTAAAGATTTCCTAAAACACACAGGGTATATGATATTAACCTGTGGCATCATTACATTATATTTATATAGCGCCAGCAGATTCCATAGCGCTTTATACTCTGAGCCAGTAGGATCACAAACAATAACAATCTAAGTAGGTTGATTACTATGTACTACAGGCATGTTTTTTTTTAATATTTGATGGGATGGGCTCCAGAATCCATATATCATCTACTTTTCTGGATTTTGGGAATGCTATTGTTTATAATTTGGTCATTAGTATACTACGCTTATCCTGCTAAGTGATGGGTGATGAGGCCTTTCCTGTGTGGTCATGCATTTGTTGTCCATTTAAACAACTTGATTGTTGCTAAGGTAACGGCAAATATGTACACATCTTATTGGTTCATTTACAGTCAGTGATCAGCAAGGATGTGCTTTACTGTTGCCAAGTAACTACTAATAGTTAAACATTTTAGCCATTACCAGCCTTGATCCCGCATCCTATTGTAGTGTTAGCATGTCACAGCTGATGATTAGCAAGACCACCAAAGTATTTGATCAGCACACTGTGTTTGTCCTCCCCACTACGTGTTAGCATTTAAACATGTGCTCTCTGGCCTTGATTCAGCATATCATGGTGTGTAATGAATCTTAACACAATCTTCACACTATGACAATATGGAGACAATGGAGCTTATATAGCACTTTCAAATACATTAATGTAAAATAGATTTTTTTAATAGGAAGAAAAGAAGTACATAATATATTTACTAAACATGGAGTTTGCAGGTGACCTGAACATGTTGTGTCATTGACTACTGTGCGTTATAAAAGCCAATCTTTGAGCTTCTGTTGCAGAAAGGGTTGAGCTGGTCTCGTATAATGCATATTTCAGAATTTATGAGCCTACACACTGATTTAACCTTTATACAATAGGAGGTTACTATGGTAACAAAAGATACAAGATAAGACACGACAAATGAGAATCTGATCATGTTTTTTGTTTTACAATTCAAGTGTTAAAATGAAAATAAACATAGCTCTCAAAAGTATTGAAAACACAGCTAAAATATTGTGGTTTGGCACTGATGCGGAAACATAGCTAGTATGTGCTGCAGAGATAGAATGTTTCTTTCAAGAGTTAAAACATCCCATACTTTGCAAGGGAGAAATCTTGATGATGGATATTTTTTACTGAATTTTTGGGAGTAAAAGTCCAATTTGTACATAAATTACACTCGCTATTCATTTTAATAGGGCAGAGTATTTGAGCCTTCACTCCCAGTTTTCCCAAACAGTATGATTTTAGTAGGTCTTCAGCTAAGCACAACTGGATCAATCAGAGCCATCTGGACACCAAAAACCTGGACCATCATGAGGAGCTGACAGCTCTGACCTCCCAAAAACCAAATGAAATGAAGGTGAAGGAATTCTGTTAAATCCAACGTACATTGCACCATTCCGATAGCTATGAATTCTGTGTTTGATGATCAGTCTTATGTGACATTTGGTGCCTGGTGATTACATTTGTAAATTATTGTATACTTTATACAACATTACATAGTTTTTACTGTAAATGTACTGTGTAGGCATGTAGGCACTTTAAATTGAGAGGTCTGGTCTTTCTGAAAACTGTTCAAAGGTTTAATGCATTGTCAGCTCAAGCGCAAATATCAGAATGTCAGGAAATCATTAGAATAATTAATTGGTCTTTATGTTTTCGTAAGAATGTGATTTGTACACATATTAGTCTGCTAAGTAATCACTGGTGAAGGGTTTGGTGCATGAGCAACAAAAAGTGAACTACATACAGCACCTACCACCTGCGGGGCATGTTTAATATGGAAATAGAATTAAGGAAGAATGATACAATGCATGGATCTTTTTCTTGCTATAACATTCCATAGAGGTTTGCCCTTTTTTACCAAAAAATACTTTAGGGGACAGTTTAATGCCCCTGACACCCCTACTATAGAAATAAGGATATTAAAGTACACAGAGTACTTTCATTTGCATCCTTCCAAAATAAAAAATACAAGATTATGCTGCCAATCAGTGGCAGGAAAATTCTCTTTTGAAATCAATGGGAAGACTTTATTAATGCACACTGGGGTCTTAACAGACGCCGTCAGGCAGCGTTCAGCCCTAAAACTGATAGGATAAACTATCCGTGCTATTACTGTACTTATTTAGTTAATGGTCTAATTCCTACACACCCTTTTTAGCACTCAAACTGTTAAGCCCTTTAAATAGCAGTGCCACCTCTCTATTTCAATAAACAGTGTTAAATCTAGCACAAATAACTAATAATTATACTTTTAGTTACACTTTTGCATGATCCTTTAATGGTGCTGAGATATTACTGTGTCTGAGAGGAGTCAACAGATAAGCCAGAAGCTAATGACTGATAGAAGAACACTCATCATGCTTCTGTTAAATAAGCCTGTCATCTACAACTGTGTGGGGGAATATAATGTTAGCTGGCATAGAAATATTTATTTCACATTTACTTAAATTCAGATTTGTGCCAGCTAACACACTCTACTAACAAGTGTTTACATAGTATATTCGCCCAATAACGCATCTTCTTTACGGGTGTGATTATGATTTGTTATGTTTATTTGTATCCATGTTGCACTGCGTGATTCGAATGGTAATGCTAGCACAACTTAAACATTCTGTTCAACAGCTATATGTTTGGTTGGGATATACACTACAATTATATATGTTATCTTAAGCAGACCAGCCAAACCTTTGGAGATGACAATCACACAAACACCTAAGGATGTTGCCTTATCTTTTTACATGCTTCAGGCTTTATGTGAATATATCTGTCTATAGAACATTATTATTCACATAAGACATTGGTTATGGGTTTGAAGCAATGATGTTGTTGAGCAGGTTGGATGCTTAACACAATATGTTTTTTTAATACAACTGCGCTTGGTTAAATTAGGTACATATCTTATCAATGTTTGCCTCTACATTGTTCACCAGCATCAGCCTTCACTGTGGCTCGTTACACCCATGTTTACTTAAATATTAAGAACACACCCTCTAAAAAAAACCCCTATGTTTACTTGTATCTTTTACAGTAAATAGTATTTTTAGTAAATAGTATTTCTTTTACAATAGCAAACAGTGCACATTACTGGGGATAGTACAAGAACATAAAACAAATGCACAAAACTCCCACATTCAGTAGATAAAAAAAATTGAAAGATTCTCCCATAATATAAAGTTGTGTTTTTTATTCTTTTCATAATATATATGGAACCTGAAGCCTTTGTTTAGAGCATTCAATCCTGGGTGTTGTCATACTATATGATCTTACATTGTAAGTCTGCAGACTGCATTTTCCATTAGACATGTACCAAGTTTTTATGGGTATTGAAGTTGGAATGAATGAGCCGGCGTGAAAATGAGCCAGATTCTCAGTTCAGTGATGGAGAGACGAGCACAAATGAAATTGATTTAAGTGTATCATAGCCCTAAAACAGTAAGTCTTTATAGACATGAGTCAGAGCCTTTATCTGCTGAGCTCATACTTGTAGTCAGCAAGTCTATACTCTGCCTCAACAGACCATTTAGGCACTGGTGTTTTTTCCCCCTAGAGGGCCTAAAAAAGTTAACTCTGGCTTAGTATATTGTGCCACCTGCCAAAAATGTGCATATTTAGAGACATTATAGATCACCTGTTCCTTATGGGTAATTGGAAATATAGAATAGAAACATATCATCTGACTGTGGATAAGAACCATTAATCAAAGGTTAATCATTAATTGGTCTTGTCTTGACGTCTATCCTATGCATGTTTTTAACTCTACAATTTATACTGATGGGATGTTTATTTGATGATCTTGTAATCCAATATATAGTTTTAAGTTCAGCAGGGAAGTGCAATCATGCACTTTTGTGTCAGAGGTCATTTAGAGATGGAATAAACATTTGCAGAAAGGTTTGTGTCCTTTTGTAGATGTGATCTTTTTTCAGCAGCAAGTTTCTTTGTTTTTACAGGCCATCTATTTAACGTAACTAACTTGTTTTCCCAGTTTTCTGTGTTGTTACCTTGCCTTTCTCATGTATATAACAAAGTTGTTTTTTTTATAGAATTATACAATTTGTAGATTTTTTAACCCCTTAAAACCTTCATGACGGTATACTGTCATGAAAAACAGTGCCCAAAAACCTATTTTGACAACACAGAACATCACAAAGAAAGTAGTGGCGCTCCTGTGCACACCGCTACCGGCCGATTCCCGGAGCAGTCTTCCTTTGCTCATGCAAGACTTCCTTTATGAATGGACGCCTTGTGTTCCATTTTTCCATGGTGAGTGCTGCTGATCAGTCAGAGACCGATCAGCAGCCACAGAAAAATAAAAAAATAAATAAAAATACTAATAACAAAAATATAATTGGTGCCTAAAGGCTGCAGCAGGCTAGATTGTGGTGAACAACAGTTCCCGGTAGAGGATTCATGCTCCCCTCCCACCACATAAGAAGTCTCAAGAGTTCCTTTATGAATGGACACCTTGCGTTCACAATGAACGCAATGCTCCATTCAAAAATAATAATAATAAAAAAATTAAAAGTAAAATAAGAGTTAAAGTGTGCCAACAAGTTGCCAGCTAGTTTATATTTAGATCAGCTGGCTGGCACACTACTGATCAGACATTATGGCACAGCCAGCCACCCACCCACCTGAAAATAAAATCAATACAATAAATCACATTTATAACACAATTAGTACAAATAAGAACAAATGCTCTGCATCCACATAGTATTATTATTATTATTAGTTTTTTTAGAAATGGGCTGATAACTCTCCATGGATTACAACTCCAAGGGTGAATGGTCTTGTGACCCACAAAAGCGGGTGCACGAGAAAGGCAAAAGGCTTGCAAACTTGTGAAAATTTATCTTTTTTATCTTAACTGTGTTTGTAGTACATTATTATTTGACTCTTTATTTTCTGTGTGCCTACCTTGCCGTATTGTGTGTGCTGTTGCACAGTGAAATTAGTGTGTTATGTATTGTGCCATGTAGGTTTAAAAATATATAAAAACCTTTGCATGTGGGGTATTTCTATAATCTAGGGATGCATCTGAAAACATGGGTGTCTTTGCAGTTGCATGTAATCTGTGAAAACAATCAAAAAAACAAGTGTGGTATAAACCCCCCCCCAACAAATAATGTAATTGCTCCCTTGCCAGTTATTGGTGACCATCTGGTTAGATAATGTCCAAATGCTCCTAGTGAAATACCCTGCGTTGTCTTCTCTCCAAAAATAATTTTGCGGGATTATTTTGAGCTGGTGGGCTGACAAACAGTCCAAAAAGAGACATAGACTTCTTAAATAGAACGTGAAGATTTCAAGTTTGGAAAAGGGTATATGGATGTTCCATTTTGTGCCCAATAACTTCATAAAAAACCTATGCACATTGGGTTTTAACCCCTTCAAGACCGGGACGTACCTGGTACTTCCGGGTCAAAGGTCACCGTCACGTACCAGGTACGTCACCGCTGATACGCGATCCAGCGTCACTTTGAACGCTGGGATCGCAAGGGGCGGCTGCTACTGACCGCTGGGTGTTCCCAGCGAACCGTAGCAGCCACCCCCCCTTAATTCCGTGCATGTGATCGCTTTGCAGCGAATCACGAGCACTGAATTTAAATATTTAAAAAAAACTGCAGTCTTCAAGGGAAGATGCAGTTTGAAAATGCCGGTCCGGAAGGGGTTAATATTAATATATTTTGTAGTATTTTGGTCAACTGAATTGGTTTTGGAACCATTATCATTGTAACATATTAGAAACATTTTTATTCATACTAAATGTTGGACTATACATCTAAAAATGGTATAACAAATCTATCTGTCCATGAAAAAACAATAAATAATTTGTGTGGGTGCATGAAAAGTTTAAAAGAAGAACCATGGTTAAGGAAACAGCGTACAAATGTTGTAAAAATCCCAGTTATTTGGCCACAAAACACCCACAGTAAAGAAGTGGTTAATGAGTGGGGGTTATTTAGAACAAAAAAAGGAGAGAGTTTTATTTTTTTTTAACATAAATACAAGTCCAGACGAAACATTAGCACTTAATATATATATATATATATATATATAAAGGTATCTGGGGAAATTGTCTTTTAGACAAAGTGAATACATGTAAAAATGAAGATGAAATAATTGTGACTTATACATGAACATCAGAAAAACTGGGTAAAATTCAAACATAGTTTCTAGCTACTGCCCACAAACTGCCACGGTACCATAGAGTGGACAGTCTCTGCCGCTGATCTTACCTACTTCACCGTGAATTGTGGTTTACAAGTGATTTATACAAACTGCAAACAGCTTTTTACCGGAGTTCAAAAGGGATCAATACTTAAGATATATATATATATATATATATATATATATATATATATATGTAGATTCTGCATTACATCTTTCCCCATCCAGGATGCATTTGTACTCGGCAGCCCTGCTGAATGCTGCATGCAGGGGTCTGTTGAGACCCTAGTGCACATGTGTAAAGTGTTCCCATTTATTTCAATAGAAGTATTTTCCTCCCACTGATTGACAGCTTCAAGCAACCAATCAGTGACAAGAAGACGGTAAGTGCTTTATTTTTATTTATGTTTTCGTCTTGGAAAAATGGATATTAAAGTACTCACAATGAGTTTGGGTTACTGACGGAGTACTTTAATATGCATTCCTATATGGCAGTGGTGTCAGGGACATTAGACTACTCCTTTAGTGTCCCACAATGTGGTTATTTTCATTTCCCATTCAGTTTCAGATGAATACGAACTCATTAAATAATGAATGGAATTTAATCATCTATCTAGCTGAAAACCAAAAGATGTGCAAAACAATACATTGCAGCCAATATGATACGTGTGTCAGAGGATGTGTGAAAGCCGCTCCTCCACCTATTTCACCATTACAAAACGCGGAGACCTAAACTGCCTGTATGTAATTTCACTAAATGCTAAAAATCTGTAGAATAAATGTTATCATTTCACATGTTACCCTGATGTGCAGCAAACTTTATCTAGTGAGACTATTTCCAATTTCAATTTGCATTATGTGAAAGGATTAGTGTTTTAAAAATAGTTCTGCGAGTGAGATAAATAAGAGCTTAGCATTATCTGTCTCAAGGACAGAACTATGCCACAGATAAAAAACATTCTCTTTTCATAAAAAAAATGGATTGGAAAGTGAATGCAGATGCTAGCAGTTTCTGTTTCTGTGATTAATATATTGTAAAGGCAAATAAAGGTGTGAAAATACCAAACTAGAAATTCTAGTTATAGTTCAAGGGCTCATCAAGGTCACAACTTTTTTTTCAGGCTGCTGTGTCAAGTTGTAAAGGTGGAACAATCTGAGAAACATTAAACGTGTTGCTATAGATATTTTACCACTTTAACACCGTTTGTACTACTTAGTTGTCAATAAAGTCCAAAGTAGACAATATAGCAGATGTGTTCTTTAGGTAACTAATATGGAACCAAAATACTCAAACAAACATTGATTTAATATGGCAATAGTGAACCAGGGTGATGGGTTGTATAGTTACAGGCATTAGTAGCAGGAAGAAGGAGGTGGTTCTGCCACTTTACAGATATCCGGTTAGACCTCACCTAGAATATGGAGAACAGTTCTAGAGACCCCATCTCCAGAAGGATATTGGCATTTTGAAAAAAAGCCAGAGGATGGCTACTAAAAAAAATAGTGACGAGAGTAAAAAAATGTTCCTACATTGCAGGACAAACAATATCAGGAAAGACTGAGGGATTTCAATATGTAAAAAGCAAAAAGGGACATTTATTTCAAATGAGGTGAAGTGTTAGAACATAAACTAAAACTAGAGAATCAGAGTCTTAGAGATTAATATCTGAGACTTAACATCAGGAAAAGTGGGCAAACTAGAAAAAATATTTTAAGTAGACATTTGTTTATTAACATACTTTCTGCCATTTGAACACACATTGTTTTTGTTGTGGAGCAGTGACACACAAACGTTTGAGTATCGTGCTGATCTCCCAAAAAACCTGTCTGGCATTCTATTATCACATAAGGAGGTGTGACATCATAGGGTTTTCAACCCATGGAATGCCCCTTGCCCTTGCAGTGGCCTGTTGCACATGCTGCCGGTAGTCCCAACAGATTGGATATCTGCTAGGTAACCCCAGTTGATGGGACTGTCCTGGAGAATTTGGAACTGTTAGCAGCTGTGATACACAGCATAAAAGATAAGAACAAAAATCTAAAAAATTCTAGTCTAGGAAAGCGGTACGAGGGATATTTTTGTCTTTTGAGGAACTCTTGTCCGAAATGAATATGATTTCTTTAAAAAGTGTACACACACCGAACTCTGTTTTAAGATTTTAAGCAGCTCCATCTTGTAAATATGCTCTTACATATTGAAATGCGAGATAGAGAAATTGTGCGTTTCTGTCAGGGTGAGCGTATCCATGGAGATGCCTAGAAATGGCTGAGATGACCTATTTTAGGTTGTAGCTGGTACTGAAAGGAAACGTGCACACCATGGTTTCTTCCCTGGCACACGCTGCTGTCAGTTATATTTCCAGTGTAAGACTAGGTTTCCACTTGGGTATTTTTTGCAAAAAGTCCATAATAACGCCAATTCAGCCACACAGCGTTTTATTAGTGAAAAAACGCTGTGGCCAGATGTTAGCTGTTCTTCAATTGGAAATCACACAATGCCATATCCACTTGGCGTTTTTCTGTTTGGCGTTTTACTGCTTTTTTGGGCTCTGTGGCAGTTTTTCAAAATCGCAGCATGTTGACACTATGGGAGAGAAAAACGCCATGAAAACGCCATGTGGTTTATGCCATGTGGGTTTTGCCTTGGCGTTTTTTATGGTGTTTTTTTCCACAGTTACAATGCAGAGGATGGACCCAGTATCTGTGTGCTAAGAAATAGGCTGGAAACAAACAGTTTCACACAAAACAAAGTTCATATTGAATTTTACACCATTTGGAACAAACACAACAAACAAACATACCCGACGCATCAACCGGATCCTGCGTGCCAAAAGCAACAGCAAACAATTTGCACCATCATTTGGGGCCAATCTTCCTAGAGGAGCAGACATTCAGAATAAAGCATGCCTTACAAACCACAGAAAAGAGACAAAAGGGTCTGCCGGGGCGTGTTTAAGTAGAATGACATCAGGAGGGGGCAAATACTTGCCATTTATCCTAATCCCTTTTAGCTGGCTGAAAATTCTAACGTGTAAAGGCTGGGAAAACTGCCTAAGGTCAAAAAAAGCAATTTCCACAGAAAGGCTAAAATGCCACAAAAAACGCCACAAAAACGCAGGAAAATGCAGTGGCAGTTTTCCTGGCGTTTTTCCTGGCGTTTTTCGTCAAGAAAATAACACAGGAAAAAAAACCCAAGTGGAAACCTAGCCTAAATGAGGAAAGGAGTTGTGTTATGTTTTAATGCTATCCCTTTCTTTAAATAGGATGTTGGCCCACTATTAACATTAACATTGTACTGGTGGACCTATGAGTTTTGCATGTGGTTTACGAAATATGATACAAGCTCAGGCCTTGGTTTCATCTTAGATAAGGATAGCTTTTAGGCACAACAGGGAAAACACTGGGATTTTGTGCCCCTAATGCCTAAATCATAGCCTCCATAATCACCGTTTGAATTTGCGTATTCAGACAGCTTTGGTGTAACCTTCCAAGTAAAACAGACTGCAGTAACATATCAAGGATCCAGCTCTATCCTAGTGGCATATTGTAACAATCCTATTCAGATTTTAGGGGAATACTCACACCTGCTTACCGCAAAGATAGAAAACTGGAAGTCTGCAATAGAGTTCATCTGGCATCCGAAAAAGATTGACTTTTTAAAATTAGATTAGAGACTGCCAGCAAAAAAGATACAATATTGTAAACAAATAGTCCAAGAAGTAAAAAAACCAGAATATCAGGAACTTTCTTGTCAATGGGCTCAGTAATAAAGTGCTGAATTTGAGAAAGATCAGATTACAAATCTTGATAAATAGTTTTTTTATCAAAACATCACAGATAACATGTAAATAACCACATAGTCAGGGAAATGGATTCTATGGAATTCATTTGGAGATTTAACCCCTCCCTTATCTATTTCCTGGTGGTGAAAAAGGTTTCCTGCTTAGTTTCACTGTGTGATCTCTGATGCATGTCCGTCCTCTCAAGCTAGCATGGGTTTTTAAAGCTTTTTTTCAGTATACATAGCTGGTAGCTTATTTATTATATTCTTTCAAACAGGTGTCTTAAGGAACCAACATCCTTTTAATAAAACGCATTAGGTGTATTCAATTAGTAGTCATGTAGTCAATTCAATGACTGTTTAGGTCCCATTTATATAGACTTCTGTCTAAAGTGTTGTTATAGTGCCGGTCCTTGGTTTACTCTGATTACACAGTTACTCAGGGACAAGGAGAGGCTGCTCAGTTAGTTGGCACAAGCAGCTGAAATGCCACGTATTTGTAAACTCTCCTTCTAGCCATGATTGCAAACTAATCACCAAAAACGAACAAACTACCAATAATGGTAGAGGTATGTGCACTGTACATATATAAACACCAAAACCTATTACAAAGAGAGCACGTAAGGGAAATAAGGTATATACAAAGTAAATCTTTATTAAACAATAAAGACCACAGGAACTAGGATGGAAATACGTATGTATATGAAGGCACAAATAAGAAACACAAGGATGACCACAGCGATAAAGTGAAAAGGAACAAATGAAATAACATACAGCAATGGTACATCAGTGCTCAAAAGTTAATAACCAAACCTAGAAGAGAGGCTGAAAACAGCAAAAAGCCTGGTAATAAATGGTGCCAAGTCCAAACGAACCATCCCAATGTACGTTTCGCTGCAATGAGCTTCGTCAGGGGGCGTCAATGATTCCAAACTAGCGGCTGTTACCTCCCCTGCCTTAGACGTAGTGCTGTATTTGTTATGTTACAAATCCAACAGACCAAGGAAGCTACTCTTCGGTAACAAAATTTCCCTCTTTCTATTGAGTTACTAAATATCTTTTATTATAGTTGTAAGAGGATTTAAAACTTGTATTAAATGTTCATATTTTGTTTTTGTTTTTGGTTTTTTGCTCTCCATCAAAAACGTAAACAATGTTTCACATTGTGATTTACACAATCAGTTTGTTACGCATGTATTAATATATGTAAAGGGTAGCTATGGTTTCTGGAGAGAAGTTTTATCTTACATTACGCTCACAGCTGGGCACTAAATGCATTAGGAGCCACAAATCAATGAATGGATTGTGATCTTGTTACTTGTCGCATGAGTAGTGGCTATTTGGTATCACAACTGTTATAGCCTTAATTAAAGTATACATTTCAACTGCATCTGCACCTAATCTCAGGATACTTCTTCAATAAGCCAATAGAAATTGAACACATTTCTGTCCAACCTCATGCACAATGAATACACATAACTTAACACTTAAAGCAGCACAACTGTTTTTCTCACCCTACCCTTCATTGAAAATACCTACAAAAAAAACAAACAAGAAACACACAGGACGAATTAGTAAGGGTTAATGGCTATTTGCCGAGCAAATCTTAAATACTCTTTGAGTTATCCTTAAGGGATGTGAAACCCCTGTGCACTGTGCTGAGAAAGACCTACCTTGGTGATGAGGCCTCAAGTGAGAGACCAACATATATCTGGTTCTTTCATGAACAGAGGGGAAAGGAGATTTGCCTAATGTTTTATAGAAAAGTGTAGCTTGCCATACTTACGGATATTTTTATTTTGGTAATGGGCCAATATCACAAGTGAGCAAAAATGTTTTAGACATTCATGAGTGGCTGCTACCTCACAGAATATGCCATAAAAAGAGCTGCCCTATTTGTTAAAGGCACTGTTCCACTGAAAGTTTACCAATGTAATGACAACAACTTATCAATTAACAATTGAGCGAATTATGCATAACAAAAAAAAAAAAAACCCAAACATCATGTAATAATAATTTCTTTGAAGGCTCTTGGCATTCAACAGTACTAGGAATGAGTTTTCTATTGCTGCATTTAGTCACAAATCTGTCACATTTGGCAGTAGATGGAACAACACCTTTAATAACATGCTTCATAAAAGCATTTTGCTGCTTTAATATTCTGAATCCCTTTTTGTATTAGTTGGGTTAATTATTGTATATAATAGGTGCTGTAAGTGACCAAATACATAATTTAAGGAGACCCTGTATTTCATAATACTATAACTCTGTTTTACAGCAAGAATACCACTTTGAATACACCGAATGTGATAGCACTGGATCGAGATGGAGAGTTGCTGTACCCAATGAAGGCAAAACTTGTGTTGGACTCCCCGATCCAGTGAAAGGAAAAGAATGCAGTGAGTTGATTTTTTTGAATGTGTGTTAACCTAAGCCTTGTCTAGAGCTGTGCTTTCTTTAATCTCAATTGGCTGAAATCTTGCCCCATTATCTATGTCCAATGACTTAATATTTAAAATAATTAAGTATGTATATTATTAAGGAGCATTGAAACGGCAAAGTATTCGGACTTAACATGGAACCAAGTACATGCTATTTCTGCTCATTAAATAAAGTCCAATAAACTGTCAGTCAGACCTTAATTTATTAAGAGTATGTCTTTGCCTGTGGGTCCACAACTTGGTAGTTCACAAAAATATAGGTTTCTTTTTCCCTATTATGAGATATCAGTCTTTTTTGATTTCCTGGTACTTGACATATCCTCATAGTTGCCAGAGCAACCCACATAAATTCTGCCTTGAGAACTACCATAAGGCATTCAGTACTATCCTTAAAATGCACAAGCTTAGCTTATTAAAGCAATCATCTCTGCCTAGATGTCCTCTTGTAATATTGAAACATGTCTAGATTATGACATCGTAGGCAGCTACTCCCATTAATGACCTTTTCATAACACAAAGCTATTGAACACAGAAAAAGACCAGAGCTGAAAGCAGGGCCGTACCTAGAGTATTTGGCACCTGGGGCGGATCCTGTATGTGGCACCCCCACACACACACATTTTAAAACTGCATAGCTTCTATCGTTATTGAAGGTGGTACAGCATTACCCTTATCATTATATACTGAGGCAGACATTGTTGGTGGTACAGCCTAACACCTATCACTATATACTGAGGCAGGCAATGACGGTCGTACAGCATTACAGCCTATCGCTATATACTGAGGCAGACATTGACGCTAGGTACGCTACAGGCTGAAAGTAATGATCACAAGTTTTGCAGATGGCTAGTCTCACTGTACGTAATTAAAAACACATTTAAGGTAAATATATCTAAATATTGGCAACAAAAAACCTTAACATCATGTATTTACTTTCAAAGTCAGTGAGCGTTAAGGGCTGTGAAATGTATAGAAGAAATTGTACCCTAAATACAAAGGTTTGTAGGAATCTTAGAACTTCAATTTACAGGTAGATAAACTTGAAACTGGATCCAGATTTTGTAGAAACTCAACTTTATTAAAGTATTCAGTGGTAAAGTGGAGATCCCAGATGCCCAGAGGCAACAGCTGATGCTTTTCGTCCAAATGCTGACCTATAAATAAGTCCAACATTTGGACGAAACAATGGTGTTGCCCTTAAGCAGTTGGAAGGTCTCCACTTTTACTGTGTGTAAAGCAGCATACTTTAATAAGGACACATTTTCTACTGCCTCTGGTTCCAGTTTCCAGTTGTATTTAACTGCGGATTGAAGTTCTATGATTGCAACAACCCTTTGGATTTATGTATTTTTGGTCCAGACAGATCTAAGGTGGGGGTTGAGTTCCTACCAGATGAACTTGCCATCAATGGTGAGAGTTTATTAGAAATGCAGACAGTGCTGATTGAAGGTTGGTTGTCTCTCCATAAAATATGTCTCATACCCCTTACAAGTTTATTTTATCTAAATAATTCAGTCTTTAAAATATACTTTCTATTGTACACAAATGGCTTGACTGTTCTATGGAAAAGTGAAAGTCAATGCTGTGGTTAAGCATGCACTAAACTGAGGTCTAAAGCCTAGCGCTAGCCTTAGAGCTGTTTAAGATAATATGCACTACATGCGCATGCTTTGCATGGGTAATTAAATAGTTTAATATTTTGCCATTTGATATGCACCCCTATTTATGCGTTACTTCTGAAATACTACTATGCTCCTATATTGCTTTTTTGGGTAAGATGGAAATTTGTAAATATAATCTCGTAATTGATACTTTTTGCGTTTTCTATAGCCTTTTCTTGTGCGTCGGGGGAGTTTTTGGACATAAAAACCCAGCTATGTAGCCCATGCCCATCTGGAAGGTACTCTCTTGGGACTGGAATCAAGTTTGATGAGTGGGACACGATGCCACATGGATTTTCCAATCTGGCAACATTTATGGAGACTGCTACTGGCTTTTCTGTAAATAGCTGTGACAAGTAAGTGCTGTATTTACACAACAATTCACATTTGTGTTTGTTTTTTATATGAGCCATGGCATGAAATGTCATCTGGAGCGCACTTCATTGTTACATTGTTAGAACCTCATCTTATGCTAGTACAGTCATCGTGAAAAATAATGTGTTGGATATGGCTGGAGTTCAAACAGATCTATGAATTTTTTGTAAATTTTCAAAAATACATTATGGAAGTTACAATATATCTCCCAAGTGTCCTCTTTTGGAAGGGTGGGTCCAATTTTGTGCAAAGAAAACACATTCTAAATTACCTGTATTGTATGGTTTACAATATTATGACTATATTGCCTATAATACTCTAAAGATGATCATCCGAAATTAATGTGAAGCAAAATGTCCATTGCACACAATATGCAATGGAGGCTGAAGTGGCTTATAAAAAAAGAAAACATTAACTCTAATGTTATAATACATTGAGCATTTGAGACAGAACGCTGCAGGTCCAGAACGGCAAGATGATTTTTAAAATGTATCTTTACTCGTAGCCCACCAATTAACATTTTTAAATTTAAATGTGTTGTGTTATAACAGGTACGCATTACATATAGAAGAAGGCAAAATTGTGTTTGATGAAGCCAAGAAGCTCAGGTTTTAAACCTGCAGGCTTTTACTTTAAAGGGAATTTAATGAAAAATAAAACGTCAGCATTATATGTGAAAATGAAAACACTTCATCTGTACAGATGTGTTCAAAATTAGATTGGTATGTGTTGCTATTATTAGACAAGGTGAATAGATATTCCAGAACTAGGTCACCTAAATCCGCTGGATTGGCTAACCACATTTACTATAATGTAAAAAATACATACAAGTATACAAAAGGGATTTGTGTCTTCAAACCTATTTTTTGTAAGCTTTGTGATACATTTCAAGAATTACATTTACAAAAAAGTAGATAGTGATTTAATTGATATGAAAAAGTAATATTAGTTAAAGTGTAGAGTGCTATATTAAATAGAAATAAAATAACTCTTACTTTCAGTATTTAAGTACTCTGCTGGTTGCTATGGTAATGAAACCACATTTTAAACATTATATCAGTATCACACATATATTATATATATATATATATATATATATACACTGATTAGCCATAACATTTTGACCACTGCAGGTCAAGTGAATAGCACTAATAATCATGTTATCATGACACCTGTCAGTGGGTGAGACATATGAGGCAGCAAGTGAACATTTTAATCTCAAAGGTGATGTGTTAGAAGCGGGACAAATGGGCAAGCCCAAGTATCTGAGCGAGTTTAACAAGGGCCAAATTGTGATGGCCGAGACACAGCATTTCCAAAACGGCAGCTCTTCTGTGGTGTTCCTGCTCTGCAGTGGTCAGTACCTATCAAAAGTAGTCCAAGGAAGAAAGAGCAGCGAACCTGCAACAGGGTCATGGGCAGCCATGGCTTTTTGATGTACATAGGAGGGTGAAAGCTGGCCTGTGTGGTCAGATCTAACAGACAAGCTAATGTAGCTCAAATCACTGAAAAAGTTAATGCTTAACCTGCAAAACTAGTCAGGGTACCCATGCTAACCCATGCTGACCCCTGTCCACTCCCAAAAGCGCCTACAATGGGCACGTTAGCATAAGAACTGGACCATGGAGCAATGGGGAAAAGTGGACTGGTCTGATGAATCACGCTTTCTTTCACATCACGTGGATGGCCGGGGGCGTGTGCGTCGCTTACCTGGAGAACATATGGCACCAAGATGCACTATGGGGATAAGGCAAGCTGGCAGATGCAGTGTGATACTTTGGGCAATGTTCTGCTGGGAAACCTTGGGTCCTGATATTCATGTGGATGTTAGTTTGAAACGTACCACCTACCTAAACATTGTTGCAGACCATGTAACCCTTTCATGAACACCGTATTCCCTGATTGCATTGGCCTCCTTCAGCAGGATAATGTGTCCTGCCACAAAGCAAAAATGGTTCAGGAATCGCTTGAAGAACACAACAATAAGTTCAAGGTGGTAAAACGGCCTCCAAATTCCCCAGATCTCAATCCAATTAAGCATTTGTAGGATGTGCTGGATAAAGTCCAATCCATGGAGGCTCCTCCACCTTGCAACTTACAGGACTGAAAGGATCTAGTGCTAACATGTTGGTGTTGTACACACACACTATATGGACAAAAGTATTGAGAGAAAACCATTACAAGAAGAACTTTGATGACATTGCATTCTAAATACATAGAAGGAGGTGAAAGAGAGGAAAAAAGGAGTAACGTTACTTATTATTTGCATCTATAGTTTAAGATGTTCTGGGGCAGCTGCATCTCTGCCTCTGTTGTGTAGAGTGACGACAATTGGCAGGTAGAGGTATGTCTTCTATAAAAAGTGACAACACATTTTTAACACGTGGCACATGTTATTACAGTCATACTTCTCATTGCCTTAACATGCTGCTGCTTCAAGTAAATCTTGTTGAAATGTTCAGAAGGTTGCAAGGATGTCCCTATTGAAAGTATTGGACCAAATTTCAGTAATATAAAAAAAATATAATAATAATTTATATAATAATATAAAAAAAAATTGCAAATGAATGTATCCCACTTTGTTTCTCAATGAAAACAATTCTCTAAGAGACTGGCCATGACCACATCTTTTACCTCCCACCTAACAAAATAGCAAATCGTCTTACAATGTAATGTAGCTAAGTTCTCTTAAAATGTCCTTGTGCATATTTTTATACTGTGGCTTATTTTCCATGAAAAAGTTACAGCATTTGTTACCATCTCTTTTCTCAGTTCATCATGGATTCCTCGTGGAAATTACATTGAATCGAACAGAGATGACTGCACGGTTTCCCTCATCTATGCTGTTCATCTGAAGAAAGCCGGCTCTGTCTCCTTTGACTATCAGTACCTTGATAACAACATTTTCTTTGAATTCTTTGTAAGTTTTATATATATATAATTTGTCGTATTTATCTCAACGTTATCTAAATTATATACCAATAATAGATCATCAGCTATGTTTGCATAATTGATACAGTACCTTGTTGAAAACAATGGGGATCAATGTCAAGGTTTAAAATATACAGACAATCAATGTCCGGACCTGTATTATATTTCCCACTATAACATATATATATATATATATATATATATATCAGCTTTTCATTTGTTTGTGATTCTCTCTACAATAGCAAATCATTAACGTTAGAAAGCTGTGCTTGCAAAGCTTATTCCAGATATACTCTCAAAAGCTACCCATTGAACATGTGTGTGTGTATGTATGTATGTATGTATGTATATGCAAGCACCTATATAATCTGATTCATGTACCTAATATATAATTTACTTGAATATAAGAAAACATAATGAACACAGACACGTTCACTAATGGGAATCAATACCAAGTTGCATGTGTAGTCATTTTTATTACATTTATTATCATTATTATTATTCGAAATATACCAAAAGTATGTGATTGAAAAATAATCATGTCAACATAAGATATGTTGATAGTCTGTTTTTATAAGTGACAAAACATGTTTTCACAATAAATTTAAATGGCAATAATTTTTTTAAAAAAAAGGGAATTTTGTTTTTAAAAAGTGCCAATTTTTTATTTGAAGTTATATAGATAACATATATAAATGTGCAATATCTTTATCCCCAATATACTGTTTTAGAGATGTATTTCTTTGTATATTTATATAATATATAGGTATTTACACAAAAGTAAAACTTTTCACTCCAAATGCTTTTTACCTGCAAGTCTTTCAGATATACTCGGCAACGAATACATTTTAATTTCTCTCAGCATCTGTTGTGGATTTGATTACATTGTTTAGTTTTACGTATTGCACTTTACAGATTCAGAATGACCAGTGCCAAGAGACAACGTCCTCTTCTGACAAATGGGTTAAATTATCAGAGAACAGCGATTGGATGCATCACTCGGTAGATCAAAGTTTCTAATTTATTATATTATATGCAGTAACATATTAAATTTTTTTCACATCAAAAACTGAGTTGGTTCAAAAAACATTAGCATTTTTCTAAAATGCTATTTTAAAATATTTCAAAAATGCAGTTTACTCATAACTGGCTATCGATTTTCTGATCTTTTTTGATTGGACCTTATCTTTTCAAAATTACAGAGGGATATAATGCTTCAAAGACCATAAAAGCAGCTTATATAGGGGCAACCCTTTTGATATAATGAGTCTCAGTAAAAGGTATAGGGCAATATATTTTAGAATCCAATATGTGATTTTTGACAAATATTGAAGATTTGCTTAAACATTATTCAGTATCTTCAAACAAAGCACTTAAAGTCTACTTAAAGAACATGTGTTACGAGTTACGAGTGTTATCTAGTGATTTAGACAAAATATATATATTTCAAGGTAATTTTAAAACAACTAACACCCTCCCCCTCAAAAATCTAAATATTGCTTGTTTGCTGTGTTTACAGGTCTCTTTGAAATCAGGTACAAATATCTTATACTGGCGAACAACAGGCATCCTTATGGGTTCTAAAGCAGTGAAGCCAGTCCTGATAAAAAATATCACAATAGAAGGTACTAAAAAAGACAAGTAGTGTTTGCGTACTGGCTTTTTGCTTCAAAGTTTTGCCATGGTGAAAGTGGCCTTTTGTGTCTGTGCAGCTAATGTCTTGTATCCCTTTCAGGAGTTGCCTATACTTCTGAGTGTTTTCCTTGCAAACCTGGTACCTTTAGTGATGCACCAGGATCCTCCGATTGCAAGATTTGTCCAAGGAACACTTATTCAGAGAGGGGAGCTGCAGAATGCATCAAATGCAACACAGAGAAACAGTACTCGGGTATCCATGTTCCTGCCAGGCATTGTATTTGTTATTACATGAATCTCCATTTGTATCACCATAGCTCATGTAGCCCTTGTTGCTTCAATATGTATAACCAGAATCTCTGCTATAATCCTTGGTATTTGCATAGACTAACGTGAAATGTGTACTGTAGGAAATCTATGAAATCAACAATAAATTTACTCTTACAGTAGACGCTTTTTATAATTTATGAATGTTCGATCTGTTTTCAGTGTTTTATTGTTCTTTTATGTGCTTCTTGTGCAGTTAAGAAATCCATAATAAGCTATGTGTTGCCTGATCAGATTTTGGGAGAAAAATAGATTTAGCTTGAGTTTTTACAGTAGAACAGGATTTACAAAGTCAGCAGATTTGACTTAGCCGGTAGCATAGCTGTGCAAATATTTTGTAAAGTTGAAAGAGAAAAATAACCTATGTTTAAGGACAAATTTAAGTTATTTGAGAAATGTGCTTTTTTCTTCATTATTAATAGGTAATGCAGTGGTGATGTTTTATGCTGTACCAATTACAAATCCCCAAGGGTTTGCTAAATTATTTAATTTTGTTTTTTGAATATTGGCCCCAATATTTTTTTATATCTACACCAATGAATATTGCATATACATATTTGTTAAGGCCTATGGCAGTGACCCCCATAAACATCAACATACCAGCCCAAGCTGAAAAGTAGTCCCAATGTTCCCTAACCATATGGGGGCATATCTAAATTTCATTGGGAATCCTTATGGCTTCCATTAAAAAAAAAAATCAGAAAAAAAATTGCTTTGGTTAAATTCAAATTCTCCTTCCCTTGACATTTTTAACATAAATTAATTATTGACTTTCTGCCAGATGGCTGCCCAACTCAACGATCAGGCTGGTGTCTGGTGTCTTGTTACACACACACACACACATTTTATATATACCAGCTTTTCATGAGCTGTGTTTGCAAAACATTATTCCAGATATACTCTCAAATATATACACTATAAAATGTAATTTATTAAAGTACTCAAATGCTAATCCAGGCTAATGAACTCTACAGGGGCGTAACAAGAAACCTCAGGGCCCCGGTGCGAGAATCTGTTAAGGCCCCCCACCCGCCAACACATCATCCCTGCCTCTGCACTATCTACCGCTCTCGCTCCACTACCCACCCTTCTCGACAATCTCCCTCCCTCTCTAACCCCCTTCTGCAAATGAGATCTCCCTTCTCCCTCCCTAACCCCCTTCTCACGATCTACCCTCTCCCTTCCCTATCCCCCTTCCACGATCTACCCTCTCCCTCCCCACCCTTCTCACGATCTACCCTCTCCTCCTACCCACCCTTCTCAAGGATCTAGCCCTCTCCTCCGCAACGGCCAACTTCTCACGAGTCTACCCTCTCCCTCCCTACCGCCTTTGTAGGTCATTACCGTCACTCCTGTGTTGGAAGCGTGAGGCGTTTGTCTCGGGTGCTGGCGCTTCACTGCTGAGCGCTGGCATATGACGTCATATGCCGGCGCTCAGCGTGAAGTGCCGGCACCCGAGGCAAATGCCTCACCCTCCCAACACTGCACTCTGGGCAGCGCTGAGGCAGCGACAGCGGCAGAAGCAGCGGCGGGGAGCAGAGGAGTCCTGGATTTCTGTCAGTCAGGGGGCCCAAGAGTTGCCGAGCGGTCGTTTCAAGCAACCGGCTCGGCACCCCTTGGGCCCCCCTGACTGGCAGAACTCCAGGGCCCGCTCGCAGTCGTGACCCCTGCGACCCCGGTAGTTCCGCCACTGGAACTCTAGACAAAAATATTTTTTGTTTGTCATCAAACACAGAGAGCTTATGATCAACTGCCGCTAACATACATGAACATATTTTTAAATTTATATATTTCAGATGAAGGATCTAGCAAATGTATAGATCGCCCTCCTTGTACCAGCAAAGACTTATTCCAAATACATACACCCTGTGACAGCGAAGGAAAGGTAATGTTTGTTAAACTTTGTTCCAAACTTAACTGTTGAGGCAAAACTTAGTCACAACATATCTCATATGTACGACCATCTCACTACCGTAAAACATTAAAAGATAAAGATTATTTGTTCCTTTCACGTGTCAGTTTGTGAATTTTGATAATGTGAAATGATTTGATGTTTTATATTAAATCAGAAGCTGTCAATTGTGATAAATTGGTGTTTTCCAGACTCAGATTATGTATAAATGGATAGAGCCTAAGATTTGCCGAGAAGATCTCGCTGAGTCTATCAAGCTTCCTACTTCTGGGAAGAAGGAAAACTGTCCTCCTTGTAATCCAGGCTTTTACAGTAATGGCACATCAGCTTGTTCTCCGTGTGCCTTGGGGACATATTCTAATGGAATACAGGGTAAGGCTGCTGCGGGATTCTTTCACCCCTCCTTTATTTGTGACCATTTGAGCTGCTTAATTTTCTGTAATTTATCATAATTTTCCCCTGATTTAGTCATCCCTAGACTGAATTTTTATACAGTCATATTCCTGGTGTTCTAGCCATGGGAGCAACCGATCATGATAAAGATTCCTGGTATTCAGTGTACTCTTAAAGTGCTTCATGTCATGAAAGCCAACATAGTGTAATAGAGCAGTACTATAGACCAAGCCCAGATTGGCCATGTGGCAAACTGGGAAAATGCCCAATGGGCAGATGCCTGATGGCACTGTTCACTGAAGCTCATGTGTCAGAAATGGTCTGTTTTTGTATGGCTGCATGTACCCAGCAGAATGCCACATGTATATCATTTAACAAGTGCTTGCCTTAAAATGGGCTATAACTGAACCACTTGGTACTTCTAACCCATATACAACACTACAGATACATATATACAGATACAACCCCAGAGACTCATATACGCATTCATACAACAATAGTTACGCGGGTAATTTACACACTATACAACCACTATTTTTGGTTTTACATATACCATGACAGAAATGTGCAACCCAGGGCTCATTATTTCCTATACATACATACATACAGTGAATTTAGATTAGATGTGTGCATTATGATGAAGGATACAATGGATTGACTAAAATGCTGTATCTGTCAAACAGAGTGTAAGCCATGCCCTGCGGGAACAGAACCGGTCCTAGGCTTTGAATATAAATGGTGGAACATACTCCCTGCTAATATGAAGACTTCCTGTTTTAATGTTGGGAACTCCAAATGTGATGGGATGAATGGTGAGTTTCCTCTAGCTACCAGTTTACAACATGCGTTTAAGGTTGATTTTTGAATTAAACTTTGGTTAAAAAAAAATACAGATTGCACAGCTGTAGTTACGTTGTATGCCGTTGTATCAAAGTTACACTACATGGATTGGAAATTATAAATTTGAAACAAATGTAAAACCCGGTTTATAAGACTATTTCAAACATTGTTACTTTAAAAAGAATAAGTGTATATGTCTAAATTAAGGTGAAGACATTCGAGTTACACCGCTGTGATGTGCTAAAAAGGTGTTTGCTGATCTCAGGCACAGCATAATGGGAACCCATTTGTGCAAACGATATATTTTGTAAATTATCATTTTCTATCAATAGTGATAATATAAAGATTTAAATTAGATTTATCATGAATTTCTTTTCAGCATTTTAGTCAGTTATATAGTAGTATGTCTCCCTCTGCTGGACATTATCTGTCTGTATTTTTTATCACAGTTTGCATTATTAATTGCTCACTAACCAATTATTTAAATGACTCATCTCTATTGAAATCTGTATGCGTTGTCTGATTTATTTTTCCTTATTGGACTGTTTAATTCTTCACACAGAATAAGAATGGTTTCTTAGAAACACTGAACATTTTGTAAACTCTACTTAAAAAATATGAAACACTTAAATATTAAATTTGATCACTCATAATAATGAATGCATAATAGGAAGAGGAATTTAAGGATAGGTATAAATTGGTAATTGCACCCCTCCTCCAAAAAAATCTTCCCAGTGTCAAAATGTGTGAATTTACCTGATTTGATTCAGACATTTCTACAGTTGGCCCCAAAGGGCTTTTCCTTTCCAGTGATAACACACCCTTTACCCTGGGGCTGATTCATTTCAAGTCTGCTATTCCATCAATTTAGACAATTATGCGCACCCTTTCTCAGTTTCTGTTATATAAATAATTTTCTAACCAACTAGAAAAACAGTGGATACTACTACTTTGCTTATGATAACTCTGCTTGTTCCATTATTTTAATAGCATAATTAGAATGTGAAACGCTGTTAACATTTTATTTTTTAAACTATTTGTATTTATACTCAACTATGTCATGTTTCATGTCTGCCTAGGTTGGGAAGTTGCTGGAGATCATGTTCAAAGTGGAGCAGGTGGCTCAGACAATGACTATCTTTTACTGAATTTGCATATATCAGGATTTAAGTAAGTGGCAATCAATTGGTAGCTAATAGGATAGTAGGTGGTAGGGGCATCATGACGGAAGTGCTGCCTGTCACTGACTGGGTCCAAACGGATGACTGAAAGGACCCAGCGCGCCCAAAGATTGTGTGCAGGATTTACAGTGCAGTAGTGGAGTTAGACAGCGTCTGGTTGCAGGGTGACCGCACTCACCTGGGTGTTGAGTATCTAGGGTTGTGCAGCCACATACCAGCGTCCTGACATAGCAGCAGATGAAGTCCAGCAGGAAACTACGTGATATTCTGCAGGCACCCTGGAACAGGCATTAGACAGCACATAGGACTCATGTGCGGGATGCTGCAGGCTGGGAGAATGGAAGATAAACAGAGAACTATAGCAGACACATAAGCAAGGGATAGGGAGACCAGGCACGAAACATAACCAGACAAGATATACATGTTACTGAGCACAACAGTGAACAAGACAAGGAATATACATAACCAAATAAGATATACATGATACAGGGCACAACAAAGGACAGGGAACAAGGCAAGGAACACAGGGGAAGGAGTGAGGAGCCAGAATCCTCAGATGATACAAGGAAGAAGGGCAAAGGTACATAAGAGACAGACAAACATGAATACAGGAACTAGCCTAGAACTATGTGATAACCATTGGAGATTCCGCCACATCATATGGCCATAGTATGCTTAGCCCACCACTACGCCAAAGTACTCCAATGATGGTGGGTCCTAACGCTAATCCCTGCTGACAGTGGTACGAAACAAACCAAACGTAATCCAAACACATAGCAATGAGACATACCTTAGACTGCAGACTGAGACAAACAGAACACACAGGTGGGGCACACATTATAAAAGAAACAGAGCTGACGCAAAGAGCTGAAGCAGAAGCAAGGAATGGAAGATCAAAACAGAGCAAAAGGAAAATCCAGGAATGGATCAGAGCAAAACAGGGAAACTGAAGCAAGACAGATATGCAGCTCCGCAGCCTGGGCAGAACGTGACACTGCCAAAACATTTAAGTACAAGGATGTACCAACCAAGCCCACGACTAAATGGCAAAATGCAGCTATATTTAACAAATAAGTAGAATGAGCAAAGCGCAATAGGTACCTACATATACATGAAATATAATGATGCTAAAGTACAGTTGGCCATAATGAAAACTCACCTACCAAGACAAAACACCCCACAAGAATAGAGTGCACAGAATATGGCTGGATACCCAGAACAGTCCGTATGTGATCTGTATTAAGAAGGTGGAATATGTGACATTGTGTTTTGTATTGTCAGCAAAAAGAATTAATGGGTAGAAGAAAATGTATTATATATCAATGTCATGTAATATGGACTCGGTTTTCCCTGTGCATGTTCTCAAATGTAGACAGAGCACTCTGTGCCCCTGTGGATCTTAGCTGTTATAGAATATTCCACAGAGACTGTAATAAGAAAGAACTTAGAACTGTAGAATCTCTTCTCTTGATCCCTTCCCATCATGCTGATGTGTTTCTGTTTTGGGGGATATTAGATACTCTATTAAGAAGGAAATCCATAATGTGTGTTAACTGATACCCTTCTGTGCAGACAGCCAACAATCTTGAGTGGTGTTTGTTTAGTATCTCTAAATATATATATATATATATATATATATAAATCTATATTTCTCTTTACCTTGCCCTTCAAGGAAAGTCTGAATGTATACTCTTTTAATGTGATGATACTTGATTCTTAATATGTTCATTTTTTTTTTTAATTTCTAGACCACCCAATTCAGTGGCTGGAGCAAATGGAGCAGAATTAGGAAGAATAACCTTTGTTTTTGAAACTATTTGCTCAGCAGACTGTGTGTTGTATTTCATGTTGGTAAGTGGTTTATGTAGCATCGATGCAGTCAGTTTCAAAACAAGTAATTGAATCATTCCACCTTCCACATCCTTACCTCCTGTATCTCACATATATTAAGGGAGAATGATGAAACTAGAGCATACAAACCAAGACAAACCAATACATTAGTTAAACAAGGCCATGCCTACAAGTTTACATTAATAACAATGTATATTATTTATTATTTGCATGTATACTGTGAGATAGGTCAGGGATCGCCCCTCGCTGAGGTCAAGGGACAAGTGCCTGTCTTCATTCAAACCAGGCAAACAGCAGTAAGTTTGTGCAATCTGACACAGGGTCAGGTTTATTAGAAAGGTTGCAAAGACAAAAGAAATATAACAACACAGCAACAAAAGAAATACCTTGCCTGTCCGGCACTTACTATACAAGGAATGTCCCTCACTACCAGCTGGAGAGCTTCTCTCTGCCAACTTAACACAATACGTCCAGCAACCTTTACTCACTTTACTTAAACGTCTCTCCCACAGACAGGCTTTCTGTGTCCCCAACCAGAGAGCTATCTGCCCTCCTGGCTTCCCTTTTATATGCGCCTCTCATTCACCTAAATTAATCACCTAGCAGGTGCAAGACTCTGATGTTACTTCACATAGGAAAGGAATCTAGGAGAAACATATCTCCCTTCCACCACCAATCCTACATGAGTGTCACATAACCCATATTTAAGTTAAACTGTTACCGCAGTTTTTAGCACGACCACAACCTATAGTTTGCATTTTGGAGTTATCTTGTGTACATGTTACTTAAAGAGGCCAAACTAGCATGTCTAATCAATTGCCTGTCCTGAAGTTTCTCTCCTTCTGCTCACACAACCTTACAAAGGTAGCCTGAGCCAGTGAACAACAGCGAGCAATGCAACACTAACTTAATGGGTTAGAATAATAATGCAGAACCTGAGAGCAGGAACGTAAGATGCCTACTTCCATGGAATACACATACAGCGGGTTTCCATCAGGCCCGGACTGGCCATCGGGCACACCGGGCATTTGCCCGGTGGGCCGGGCCGTGGCAGGGCCGGATTGACTTAGGGGCTGATGGAGCTGCAGCTCCAGGCCCCTCTACCTTAACCCTTTGACTGCTAACGACGGCATGGTGCCGTCGCTAGCAGTCCCAGTCAGGTGCTAACGACGGCACCATGCCGTCACTAGCACTATCTTACCTTGATGGAGGTCTGTGGACCCCCATCACCACCTACCCCGGCGATCTGCCCCTCACACTGAAGGGCATCACCGGGGCCTCCCGATCCGGCCGGTGGCGGCACGCGCAATGACGCGATGACGTCACCGCGCAACTTTATTAATAACTGACAATTGTCAGTTAAAGCGGTATGGGGGCATGCTGCTTAGATGCCTGTATCTCAGGCATCCAAGCAGCTACAGACCCCCACCATATACCGTTGGAAAGGTAATCGCCTCACCTTTCCAACGGTATAATGCTTGTGAATAATAATAAACAATATTAAGTTAAAAAAATAAAAATGTAAAAAAAGTTAAAAAATTAAATTAAATTATCTAAACATAAACTAGTTTAACTTTAAAAAACAAAAAAAAAGTTTAAGTATTCTAGCAAAATGATCACTGTGGTAGCCAATGTTACCACAGTGATCATATAGCTATAAAAAGTCACATTCCCTTTTTAAAAAATGGCCGATAGTAAATTTTAACCCCATGATCCCTTTGATCATGGGGTTAAATTTAGCCAATGGTAAAGGGAAGAAATGTTTTAAATCCTGATTAACTGTAAATATTAGTAAAATCAGCCACTTAGCCTGTGCGGTACGTGAGTAACCAGCTACTTGCATTTTTACTGCAAAACTTATTTTTGCTGTAAAAGTGATTTTATTTTCTCCCTTTACCATCATTTCTTTGGGACTGTAAGGGGAAAGAATGGTGTGTGTGCTTCTGTGAGTGAATGTATGGAAAGTATGGTGTGTGCTTCTGTGAGTGAATGGAGATATGAAAGGCGTGTGAATGGTCAGTAATTAGGGTTGAAGCCTTGACGTGGCATTACTGCTCACGTAAGAAGTAAAATTATGCCACAAAAAGTACACATTTGCAAAAACTACACCCCTTGACGCATCAAATGAGGGGCTGCACGTGTTTCTAGTACAAACCTGGAGTGCGCAAAACACAAATGAACATGTCGCTATGGTTAGAAAAAACCTTTTTTTAGCCAAAGCGACATATTCCATCATTATTTGTGCACTCAACTTTTGTCCTAGAAACACATGTAGCCCCTCATTTGAACCTCCAAGGGGTGTAGTTTCTTGAAATGTGTACTTTATGTACCCTAATTTAACTTCCCAGATGTCTAGACCACTTTAACTTCCGAAATGGCAGATTTGAGAATCTTGTTAAAAAATTGTCTTAAAACATTTAGGGGTGATGGCTGCATTTAGACAGCTCTAGAGAGCTGGGAAGTTACATTAGGGGTTAAAATAGGCCCAGTCAGGACAGGACTGACTAGGCCTATGCGGCCTTTACAGCCGCATTAACGCAGGGCATAAGGGGCATCTGCCCCTTAAGCACGCTGCAACTGCGACCGGGTCCGCCACTCTAGGGGGCCAGGAAGCCCCCACCAGGGCCGGCCTTACGGGTATGCGGCCGCACACGGTTTAAATTAAAACATCTGGGTTTTTTTCTTCTTTATTTAACATCCTCCATGTTAAATAAAGTTTTTTTTTTAACTGGGCCTAGTTTAAGGTGGGGGCATGGAGCTGCAGCTCCATCAGCCCCTAAGTCAATCCGGCCCTGCCGTGGGCCCGGTTGCAGTTGCTGCTTGCTCAGGCAACAAGGTAAGTAGGGTGAGGGGGGGTGCAGTGAGAAAGGGCAGAGGGGGGTTAGATAGTGGGAGAGGGCATAGATAGAGGGGGTATATAGTGAAAAGGGGAACATAGTGAGAAGGGGCAGATAAGATGAAGAGAGGGGGTAGTGTGAATGCGCAAAGAATTAATGAATTCATGTGAGGATGAATTGCTTGAATGATTTGTGAGACTGCATTAATGAAGGATGGGCTTTAACAATAAATAAAAAAATAAATAAATAAAAATGGGCTGCTCAGGCTTAAATGCCCGGGCCTATTTTTTGTCCCAGTCCGGGCCTGGTTTCCATACACATGTTACTTATTTTAAACTGTACAAAAACATTATCCTGTTATTTTGGGTTCTTATACCTATTTTGTTTTCTTTCAAGGATGTGAACAGAAAGACTACAAGCGTGGCAGAGTCATGGGGAGGGAGCAGGGAAAAACAGTCTTATACACACATCATAACTAAGAATGCTACTTATATGTTCACATGGGCCTTCCAAAGGACAAATCAAGTCCTTGAAGTAAGTATATCTAGCTACCGAGCATGTTTCCTACATTAACATTGTATAATATATATATATATTCAATATAATATCAAAGTATGTCATCTTATATATATAATCCATTTGTAAATTCATTTTTAGAAATGTTCCTCACTAGTATGCATATTTTATTATTTACAGTTTATGTTTATTTCATAAGATCTCTAAATATATTTGGAAAGTTATAAAGTTATTGCATTTTTTTTTAAATTAAGTACTTTTTTATTTAATAAACATGGACTATGCTAGGATGAACATGAAATAACATTCGAACTGCAAATGTTAATGCAATGCTTCTTACCTGTGTTGTTTATTTTACATAGAGTCGCCGTTTTGTCAACGATGTGGTAAAGATATATTCCATAACAGCCACAAACGCTGTGGACGGCGTAGCTTCCAGCTGCCGTGCCTGTGCCCTTGGCTCTCAGCAGCTCTCAACATCGTCATGTGTGCCTTGCCCTGCAGGTCATTTTATTGACAAGGAGAGTAATATGTGTAAAGAATGCCCTCCCAACACCTACCTGTCTCCTCACCAAGTGTATGGGAAAGAGGCCTGTATTCCATGTGGCCCAGGAAGCAGAAGTAACAAGGTAACAGAGATAGCATTACTCTGTTTATTTGGTGTCTGCTGTATCACAATGTCCAAACATCAACATGATACCTGTGCTGCTTATTCTACATAGAGTTATCTTTTTATCAGTGATATGTCACGGATATATTACATAAAAGCCACAAAGGCCATGGACGGTGTGCCGTGATGTCTCACAGCTGTCCCTTTCTTCTTTCTGAGAGCAGGGAGATTTGTGCCCCTAGCCAGAGCTGTAGCTAGCTCCTTTTGCACCCGAGGCAAGAATGGAAAATTGTGCCTCCCAACTATTTTTTTTTTACAGAGGTTATTTTATTTACACTGCCCTTACACACACCTGTCCATAAACACACATATACACATAAGCTGCCTTTACACACACCTGCCCATTAATACGCATACACTGCCCTTACACACGCCTACCCATAAACAACATATACACCATACACTGCACTTACACACTGCCTTTACACACACCTGCCCATTAACACACATGTACACATACACTGCCCTTACACAACACTGCCCTTACACACACACATATAACCACACACACACCGGCTTACACTGCCCTTACACACACTTGCCCTTACACGGCTCTTTACACACACCTGCCCATTAAACACGCATATACACATACACTGCCATACACATATGTATACCACATTTCACTGCCCTCACACACTGCTTTACACACACCTGCCATAAACACACACATACCCTGCCCTTACACATGACTGCCCTTACACACTGCCTTTACACATACCTGCCCATTAACACACATGTACTAATGACTAATATGCCTCTTCTGTTGGGTTATAAGTTGTTCTCCTACATAGGAGAAATATAGAACTTAACTACCGTGTACTTAAAAATGCTTTCCTACTGTGCTTTGCCAAAGCATTTTAGCTGTAAGACTAATCGATATGCACATATCAAGAAATAGAGTTCTCTGAAACTAATTCCCAGAAGATAGTTAGGCAGTAAACTGTGCTGAGGATACCAACTACGAATCTCCTAAACACTTTCCTGCAATGTAGTGGGGTTGCCCATTAGATGATTGGCCCCTTCCTAGCATTGAGTCCAATGTTTGTGTAAAAAAAAGTCAAATTTGCAGCATGCTGCCAGCTGATCTGTTATGATATCAGCTGGCTAGCGTGATAGAAAAAAAAGCCTGATCGGCAACTGTGATGTCGAATCGCATTGATCAGCTTTTATGGGCCACAACTTCCATCACCTTCAGCCAGAAAGGTGGTGAGGGCAGTGGCACTTGTAGCCATCAAAGCATGTGCACTAGGGGGTAAAAAAGGGTGCCTACACTTATCAACATTTGTTTTTTCTATCTATATTTTATTGTATGCCTTCCCTGTCACTGGGTTGTCTCCTAAATATAACTATAGCAAAACCCTTACCTCCCGGGGGAGAAATATGTCCTGACCCCCTATCCTGGCTATAAGTGTGTAAGCTATATTGTAGATATATATTAGTGTCTGGAAGTGTCTTTATTACATGTATTTTATTAACTATACACTTATTCATTTTAAAGGATCATTCCTCCTGCTACAGTGACTGCTTTCTGTCTCATGTGTCTGAAAATCAGACCCTGACTTACAATTTCAACAATCTGAGTAGCGTAGGAACCATCATCAATGGACCAAGCTTTACATCCAAAGGGACAAAATACTTTCATGTTTTCAACATCAGTTTATGTGGAAATCAGGTATGTTTGAGAGTTATATTTGAGCTAATGTGGTAGGTTTAATCTAATAATTGAATTAAAATAAATGTATGTTTCTGTTTTGTTTTCCCAGAAATGTTTTATTCTTGTATATGTGTGCTATTTTGCCTAGCATTTTATTTAACATATGACTATTTATAGAAATCTGTGTGTGTGTGTGTTTATATATATATATATATATATATATATATATATATATAATGTTATTATGTTTATTTTACATTTATAGGGTGAAAAGATGGCTGTCTGCACTGACAACATTACGGATGTCACAGCAAAAGACATGGAAGGAGAATCTGAAGACTATTCCAATTTTGTAAAAACATTTGTATGTCAGTCAACCATCATTCCGTCAGACAGTAAGGGATTCAGAACAGCTCTGTCATCACAGTCTGTCAGTTTGGCGGATGAATTTTTAGGTAATTACTTCACACACTTTACAGATTTGCATTTGTATAATATTTGCACTGGTAAAATCTAATCTTAACCACAATGAAAGCATGTGTGTTGTGAAAAGCCAATGCTTGTCTGCTGACAAGTATGCTCTTCATATTATCTCTGACTAATTAAAAACTGTAGGAGTGTTGTTAAGGCTAGAGAGTGTACATTCTGAGTTTGAAGAAAAAATGATAGTTTACTTGGAAAGAGTGAATTTTCCCAGGCGCGTGTGGCGTTTCCAAACTCAAAGCAAGTAGAGGAATACAGTTTATACGTGAATACAATTTTTATGACTTTTATATTTTTGTCTGCGTTTAAAGATTTTTTTTTTCTACTAGTGATAGTGAGGTCGATTAAATGTCTTGATTTAATCAAGTGCAACAACGGTCGTAAAAACACTGTAGAAATCAATTCAGTGGCCAGACTAAACTGGAAACAAGGACTGTACACGCAGGGAATGCTCCATTCAAACTACCTTGTTTATACTAGGACTAAAATACAACATTGTTCACAGTAGTTGGCTTACTTCCCAGATTTATTCTAGAAACTCTGCCAGCTCTTTAATTGACCACTTATGAGTTACTTATGACCTGGCAGTTTCCCCAAAATAAATGTGAGAACTTAGCCAACTGTTGCAAACAATGTAATTTTGGATCTTTCCTTTCATCTCATGGGTTTTGCTGTTCTTATGGTGCAGGTTGTAGTGATTCAGTTGTTTCTGTCTTCTGTAAATCTTGGCTGAAAACGGTTGTTGTTATGCATGTAGTCAGGAGCATTGAATTGCTCTGCACGCTGGTATACAGAACATATACAGATCTGTGGCTACATTTATTTGGGAGCATTGAATTAACTCTAGTATACCCATGGCAATGGTTTGAAATGATAGCCCTACTTGTCCTGGAAAAAATATATACTTTAGATGAGTAAAAGAAAAATATTAAAATTGCTGGTTGGTCAATGTAACCTCTTTATCTACACCAAAAAAGAGAAAAAAGTGAAGAAAGATAACATGTAATCTATTGTTTGAGGGTTATATAAATCTATCATTCTCACTGATTCTCAAGAATATATTAGAGGATCCTCTACACTTGTGTTACATAATAACCTTTGCAACAATTTTTAATGTAGAATATTTGTATTTTTGCCAATGCAGGGGCTACAGTAAACACAACACTTATGGGGATTTCGATTAAACCAAACGCATTTCCAGCTCCACAAAAGATACCAGATGTGAATTTCTTTTACAAGTAAGTTGCATGTGAATTTTGCTAACAAAACTAACTGTAAACATTTCAAGATTGTAAGCTTGCGAGCAGGGCTCTCTCCACCTAATGTATCGGTTTGTCTTAGTCTGTCAATTCTCGTCTTGTCAAACCCCTTGAATAGATGTATTGTATTAAGCGCTGCATAAATTTCCAGTGCTATATAAATAAAAGAAAATAATAATTTAAATTGATGTGGAATTTAGTAAAGTGCTGCACATGTAGAGACTCTTGGTTCTTTTTTTTTATTATTTAAATGTAAGATAATTTGTCACTCTCAAACGTGATTAATATCTCTATATACAGTATATCTAAGAAAACTATTACTGAATGACATTTGATTCATTAATTTGCAGATTTAAGAAATTAATGTAAACATAACAATGGTGTAGGTGCCTAGTAATTTTTACAAGTTGATGATGGTGCTAGTAATGCATTTATGATATATCTCTTGGTTATTAAAAGCAGAAATAGCAGGGTTTTTTTTTACTCTAAAGTACACTACTTATAGAAAAGCAATGGCAAATAGTTTTTTTTCATCTTAGTGCATGTTACTTTTGCTCTTAAGATCATCCGCAGCTACTTCTTCGTGTGAAAAGGGACGGGCAACGGTAATATCCATGAGATGCAATCCCACCATGCCAGGCCAAGGGGAGATCTCAGTGCCCAGGTAATGGATATCGAGAACATTTATGTTAACAGAGCCAGAAATATTGTAATAAAAAATGCAGCATAATAGAAACGAAATAGGAAAAACCTAAACACAAGGATATTTTTAACCAATCAAGGCCTGCCAATTAAGCATAGAAATTTCATCTGAATAAACGAAAGCACAACAGACTTTTTCACCCCAAGAATTTTGTTTTCTAACATTTCACGGGCTGCACTTACCCCATTAGAAACTATTGTGAAAAACATGCATATATATTAAGTTGGTGTTCTGTTACTTTGTCTTGCTAGAGAGTGCCCAGCAGGTACTTGTGATGGGTGCAGTTTCTTTTTCCTTTGGGAGACAGTGGAAGCGTGTCCACTCTGCACAGAAAACGATTATCAGAAAATAGAAGGCGCCTGTAAAAAAGGACAGCAGGTAAGGGAAAAATTCTAAATTTGCTAGGAAATGTTTCTGTGATATAAGATTTTATCATAAGGAAACATATCTTTACTGTAAGTGCTTTTTTGGGTGGTTATAGCTTAATTGCTGTTTACTTTCTGTTATTCAGTTGACTTAATTCTAACCAGTGTGCCATCTTGTAAATAATTTCTTTTTTATGTACGCATGTAACATACTACTTTATTTATTACTATTAGCTCCTTAAGGATACTAGATATTTTACACTTCAGGGTGCACGCAGTTTCAGAATTTTTGCCATGTGTTTGTTCAACCTTGATTTCACTAAGCTGTAAAGTTTTTTCAGGACAAGGAGTACTGAGATTGTAGACTGAAAAAATGCAAAAATACCCCACAAAATTGTAAATTGCTTCAATGTGGGGTTTATGCGGTTTTTTTCTGTATTAGCAGAGTTAAATTTAATGGACTTGTTTTTCAATCATATTTACTATGTTACTGTGTAACTATTTCATATTATGCATTCTCCTTTCATATAAAGGTTAGAATGCCCACATTGCCTGATCATCCTCCACAGTTTTTTGTGTCTTAGCTTCTCTTTCCTGCATTAATTATAGACACACATAGGTGCATTTTTATATATATAATATAATATATATATATATATATATATATATATATATATATATAATGTGTGTGTGTGTGTGTGTAACAAATTGACATGTCTTTCTCTGTCCAGTTTGACCATTCACATATAATCATTACATTTGTATGGCACTCTGGAAGACAAGATATTTGCTTGTTGTGATATGTTTATATTTCTTTATGCATTCCTAAATTATTACTTATACTATATTACTATTACTATAAGAGTCACGTCTTTCATTTAGCTTCAGATATACAGAACAATTCTTATTAGCTCCTTTCCTTCTATATCTGCAACACATCTCTTATACAAATAAAAATATGCAAATTACACATTATTTAATTATTTATACATAAACCAAAAGGTTCTAATCGCAAAGCTGTAACTTATTTTTTTTTAAAGGAAACACACTATGTATGGAATGAGCCTAAACTCTGTAAAGGCTCTTCGCTGCCTGAAAAAAGGGTGTCTGCCTGTGAATCTATTGACATCTGGCTGAAGTTGGGAGCAGGTGTAGGAGCGTTCACTGCTGTACTGCTAGTGGCACTGACTTGTTACTTTTGGAAGAAGAATCAGAAGTAAGTACATTAAATATCTTTCCCTCATTGTAGATTAGACCTAATGGCAAGGCAGAATTTGAAAAATCCTGCATTTTCATGCCTGTACCTTTGGATGTGTACACATTTTAATTAAGAGAGAGAGAGTAAGTGTGAGAGAGCTTTAGTTTCAAAATGGTAAAGCTCTGAATTTCCTCCAAACCGAAAGGGCAGGAGACAAAATGTGTTACCTGAAAATTATCGGACCAAAAACCAGACACAAGATTCATATTATTGTCTAATATGTTCTTTTCTCAGGAAGCATATTACTTAATTATTTGAAACGGGGCTCAGTTTTACAGAGAATAACAACTGACCTTGGTTGGCTGAGTTTGATATATCTGCAAATTGAGACTGATGATACAGTTTAGCATGCAGAGTACATGTTCCACATGCCCAATATGGACCATTAACCATTCTTCTTTTGCAGGCTGGAGTATAAATATTCCAAGTTAATTATGACTGCTAATTCGAAAGAGTGTGAACTTCCTGCCCCAGATAGCTGCGCCATAATGGAAGGTGAAGATAATGATGACGATGTGGTATATTCCAATAAACAGTCATTACTGGGAAAGCTCAAGTCACTTGCTACAAAGGTGAGATAGCAGAACCTCAGCACTAAAGTACATCAAAATATTCTGGATTAATTTGTGTGTTAGCTATTGTACCACTAGAGGGCACCAGTATACTGGTACTATAATATTGACTTTTAGAAACCTTGATTTTATAAAACACTGTCCCCATTCCAGATCCTTGAAAACTGTAAAGCAAGTCGAAATATATCTATAAACATATAAAATGAATGTTGCTACTGTACACAGTGTGTTACAATGGGCTATATCAACGAATGCCTAGCATGATTAACTAAGGATGGTTTACATTTTTGTAAAGACAAAACAGAATTGGTGAATATAATACATTTGATAACTTGTATAATGCAACAAATACTGCTAGTGTTGTCATGTTCCAAAGATGATCTGTTGAAAATTATTGTAGTACTACAATTTCTGCAACAAAAACATGGCTTTTTAGGAAATAATTATTTTATATTATTCTTACATTTTTGCTGTATTTTACTACTCTAATTTTCTGCATGCATTATGATGTCATGGACAGCCACATAATGTATACACAGAAGTTTCTCCATGGCAGAAAGTGCCAACAGCAAATACAAAGATTCAGGCTTTGATGTCCCTTCCAGTATGGCAGGATGAGTAGAGGTTTACATTTTTCTCAAATGAGGTATGCCAGCATCTTACATCACAATTCTCTAAAAAAAAGTTGTATTGACATGAATTGTGTCTATAAGCGTACTTTAGTGTGAGCTGAGTCGAAAACTGAACTTCTTTATCATTTCAGGAAAAAGAACACAATTTTGAATCCGTCCAACTCAAATCTTCCCGGCCACAAAATATATGAATACCAGATAATGCCTTTTAGACACTGAAAGATTTTTTTTAGGGAACAAAAACAGTATATATATTGTAACAAGAAGAATAAAATTATTTGTGGTACCTGTGAAAATCACAAAAGGCATGGAATGGAAGAACGGAATATCAAAAGATCAAAATAAATGCTTGGCTGCCTTATTACGTGATTGAATATATTGCCAAAAATGGAATATTAGTTTGGATTTAAAGTTCAACTCAGGAAGAGAAAAACTAATGCAGAAAATATCCAGTCCATTGTGCATTGCTTGTGCATGTCCAGTCATTACATTGTAACACTTCTACCACTGGAGTAGAACTGCCAATATATAGACAAGAAATTCAAATATTATACAGGGCCTGTACTATTGTTCATAAACCCTTTTTAATGTACTGTTTTAAGGACATTTGAAATGTGAAGAAGATATGGGTGGGAATGGGAAAATGCTGGGTCAGATAAAGGAGTGGCCTTAAAACACACAAACTAACACAGCCATCCCATCGTTTATTTAGAATGTTCTAATAATGTCATTTATTTATTTAGAATGCTTTAATAATGCATTCTTCACTTGTGGTGATTCCTGCCCCAAGAGCAGGAAAGCAGGAAACTAGCTTTTCTTTCTCAGTGCTTCGGGCACCATAGGGTAGATTGTAAGACATGTGGGATAATGACAAAACCTTTATTATAACTGGATTCACCAGCAGTGTTCTATATGGCCATTTAAATTGAGGAGGTTAAGCGTTTTTTTTTTGTGTGGAAACAATCTTTATCCAGAATTACGTTTACACGTATGTAAGTATATGACAGTAAAAGTGTATGTATGTCTACATTATGAACCATTTTTTCTTTTTGTTTTATAAGACAAATATTAATAAAACACCTAGAACTATACTTGTAAAGCTAATTGTTTTAATATATGGATTTACCCGTTTTATAGAAAAACATAATTCTGGATATACTTGCACTGCAAGACATAAAATTAAGTGAATGTCATGCTGCCTAATTAAATTACATCACATGATTTTTAATTAGAGAATGTGTACTATAATATGTAATTAAGTTCCTATCACAACATGGAAGCAGTTGTACCATTATAGATGATAGGCATAAAAAATAGTTCAGAGCCACATGTGATATTTTCATATAGAGTTCTAATTATAATTTACGCTAGACCATTATGATTTATATTGAAAAAATGGATAAGCATCAATGTAAAAATATGTATTTTCCTGGGAATCACATTTATCTGAAAAAAACTACACTAAACATTTTAACATACAGTACATGTGAAGTTAAATGTTTCAAAGGATGTACATTTTTGTTACTAAATAGATTATAGACTTGTGTTTTTATAAATAGACCATTGGCTTTTTCTAAAAAAGACTGGTATTTTGAGTAAAAAGCTTTTTTGGTTTTTTTTTAAACTAAGTTATTGCTCTTCTATGAAATGGACATAGTTTTTTTTCTTGTCTGATTGTCTCTGTATTATACACTACAAAACTGTTGTCTTTTTATGGGAAGAGAGTAGCAATTGATATGTTTATTTCTGTTAGACTGGGACTACACATAAGTTATTTGTAATATATTGAACTTAGAAAAAATAATGGTGAGTTGCAGAATGGGCTTGAAAAAGGTATACCTAAAAAAAAAACTATACTTTTTTAAGCAGGAGCCCAAAAGGTCCCCCCTCTGTGAACCATCCAATCAGTAACTTGCCTTGGTTAAGTCGGTAAAATTGTGATTTTTCTTCTGCCTAGAACTTGCATTGGTACTAAAACCAGCCTTTCACTGCATTTATTTTAAATGCTTCCTATATTTGTGTCAGATCCACACTATTTTACTGAAATTATTATTATGTTATTGCCATTCATTTTTGGTCACAAACTGTTTACTTTAAACTATTTTGTAAAACTATGTAAATGTTAGCTGTTCAAATGTCTCTATTCCCTTTACTTTTGATTTTGAAAAAGGTTATATTTAAACCTACCAGGTATAAGTATGTTCTTTGTCAGATTTCTTAAGGTAAATATAATATATATTTGAAGCTGATCTGTTGCCTGTATGTTATTGTTTGTGAAGAGTAAACTGGTATCAGTATAACTAGAATGCTTTGCGTGTTTTACATGAATTTCCACATTCAGCAGCTGGGGTGTTTTAGAATAACAAGGCGGCATTTGTACCCTGGCAATATCCTTTTGGTTTTTCTTTTCATGGATGTTCTATGCAAATTCTTTAGGACAGAAGTGGATAATGTACATTTATCATGTTTGTTATATACTCCCTCACATTCTCAAATCCAATGGAGAACACCTAAGTGACAACTTAAGTGAAGGAGTTACAAGCAAAAGAGGAATTAAAAGGCAAAAATTAGGCTAAAGTATAAATCCTTATATATTGTTTATTTATTTATTCATATTAGTGACCATGTTGAGTAGAAAGAAAAAAAAATTCTAGCGATGAGCTCCTGTGTATATACATATATATATATATATATATATATATATAAATTAATAAATCATAAAGTGATATTTCTTATAAGTCTAAATAATTTGGGCTAATAAATAAATATGTACACTGAACAGCCATAACATTATGACCACCTGCCTAATGTTGCGTAGGTTCTTCTTGCAACCAAAACAGCCCAGACCGTCGAGGCATGGACCCCACTAGACAACTGAAGGTGTGCTGTGGTATTTGGCACCAAGACGTTGCAGCAGATTCTTTAAGTCTTGTAAGTTGTGAGATGGGGCCTCCCTGGGTGCACCCTGGTGCCATATATTGTCCAGGAAAGCGACGCACACGCAGCCGGCCATCCCCATGATGTAAAAGACTCATCAGACCAGGCCACTTTCTTTCATTGCTCTGTGTTCCAGTTCTAATGCTCACATGCCCGCTTTTGGTAGTGGGCAGGGGACAGCATGGGCACCCTGACTGGTAGGTTTGAAAATTGAAGATACAATAGATAAGAGAATATAGGGAGAATATAGAAGATGATGAAGATGCAGAAATAGTAGCGGTCTGCGGAAGTGGTAGGTAGAGAAGGTCGCTCACTTCTTGAGCGAGTGAACAAGAACATGAGAGTACTGGAGAGTGAGTGAATGTTGGCAACAAGCAACAAATTTGGTTTCTGAATCTAAAAATTTTCAGCCAAACATTAGTGGGCAGGGAATAGAATTGTTTTGCCAAAAATAAATGGGCCAAAAAAATTGGTTATGGTTGCAAATTTCTATTGAGCAAGCCTGGAACTAGCCTTTCTAAATCACACCTACTTTCCCTCTTGCAACTTAACCAGCTCTGTGCCCTAGATACTTCCTCTACCCCATATACATGCTCACCAGCACTTACCACAGCGCTGACCCATGTTCAGTAAAAAGTAACCTAATTTTCATGTTGTCAATGTAGGGTGACCACATGTCCCGGACAGTCCCACAATGGGACAATGCATTGTTCCGGAATGAGGAGTCTGAGTGAAGGAGGTCTCAGCCAATCAGGAGAGACTTCTCAACTCTCCTGATTGCCTGAGAGTTCAGAAGCCTCTCCTGATAGGCTGAATTCCTCCTTCAGACCAAGTCAGAGGAAGCTGCAGCCAGCACCAGGTATACGTGTTTGACTCTGTGTGTGTGACTGTGTTTGTCAGTTTGTCACAGTGTGTGTGTGTGACTGTGCTTGTCAGTTTGTCACAGTGTGTGTGTGACTGTGCTTGTCATTGTGTTTGTCACTGTGTTTGTGTGACTGTGTGTGTAATGTCTGGTAATAGAGGAGTACATTTTCTGAAACTACTCATGCCTGGTATTAGAGGGGTTAACACTCTATATGTACTCATGTCTGTGTATGTATATTATTAAATCTGAAATCAGTGTGTATGTGATATATATATATATATATATATATATATATATATATATATATGACGGTGTGCATATATGAATCAGTGTATAAATAAATATATATACATTCATATATATATATATACACCTATGTGTGTAATCATCTGCTTCATAGAAATGTGACAGAAATAAAATGTGGTCATCCTATGTCAATGTCCTTCAATGTTGTGTTTTTCCAAGGAGTTGCATTTCCTAATAAGCTACCACCAGTGTTATAAGACAAGACAAATGTTAACATGTACAAAGATATACTTTCCTGTCATTCCTGTGTCTTATCGCCTCTAATTGTAAATTAACCTCCTCCACACCAGTTTGCATTTAGAAGGTTTATCTAGGCTCAGGATTCATATTGCAGTTCTATTTAATAGACACAACCCCCGAAGGCTTTCACAATACTTGCAATCACCACTTCCATGGGTAGAGCATTTCCGCTTACTGTGAAAAACAAGTTGATTTGCTTAAGGTGCCCCTTGGCTCCTAATAAGTGCTATCTGGTTATCTGCACTGGTCATGGGGTGAAGATTTCACCTACAAGGGCACTGTGCAGTGGTGTGGAGTGGAGTGATTGAGGTAACCATTCCCCATAAATACAATCCTCAGTTCCCATTAATCATTTAGCTTGTCTTTGTCTTTTATTAACTTCTATCACATCTAAATGAGTGCTCAAACCACTGCAATTTTTTAAAGCCTAAGTAATATTTGTATACAGTCATAATCACATTTTATGTGATTTATGTGAGATACCCTATGTTACATAGCCATCTATGTTCATGTGTTTATTTTGTTAACTCTACTTTTAACCAATTAAATTATAACAACCACCAGTACCAGATGGTTATCTACCACTGTACAGTGAACCATATCATTTGGAACTCATTTGGTTGCAGTTTTCCTGCCACTTCATATTACAAAGGTTAGGTGGCTACTCTGGAGACATATTTATAAGCATTTTTCTCTCTTCATCCTTCTGCCTTCTAGCAACAACAAAGCGATGTGGGCAGGTGTACATCTGAGTGAGTTGTGTGTACTCCTCAGCACAGCCATAATTTGTTTGTGTGTGTTTTTGGCACACACAAAGTACTGCATAAGGTTAGAATATTAATACCAACTCATAGCTGATATTATCCTCCAAATGTTTGATCTGGTGTAAGTGATTGCAAACTGTAATCAGGCTTTTCTTCCTAGAATTTCTGTTATAGAAACAGAAACAGAAATAGAATGAGTTAAATACTTTACAGGGGCACAAACTTATATGTATCCAAATGATCTGTGTATCTTATTCATAACATTTTAATGCTACCTGAAACTTGACTACTGCAACACCCTTCTGGTTGGCATCCCATTGTCTCGACTCTCTCCTCTACGGTCTGTCCTAAATGCTGCTGCAAGGCTTATCTTCCTTGCACGCTGCTCCTCTTCTGCTTCCCCCCCTCTGTGAAACCCTCCACTGGCTCCCAATTACCTTTAGAATTAAATGTAAAATCCTGGTACTGACATATAAGGCCATCCATAACATTGCTTGTGACAGAATGACCTGTCATACAGGGCCCCAGGGTACTCAGTGATGGCTCCAGCCCGGCTGCCAAACAGGCAGGAACTCCATTATGTAAACGAATCCCATTAACAGGATGGCTACCAGGGGGATATTCAGTAGCTAAATGGGATTAAAGGTTGGGTTGTCTACATGTACCTGTTTATCAATGTTGATTTATGTTAATGTTATGTTCTGTGGCTATATGAGTCTGTTTTACAACAATAAACTTTTCGTTCCTGCTGTACTCAATTCAAGGTAGTTGTGTCTACTTATTGGGTACACATAGCAGGGTTCCAAGGTGCGCATGCTGGCTGGTGCTGGAAGTGATTCCGGGGACAAGAGGAGGATACATGAGGGTGATCTCTGGGAGTTAATACAGCTCTCTTGGTGATCCCGTTACACTGCTCCTCCATACATTTCTGCCCGCATAAGCAAATACTCTCCTACTCGATCCTTACGTTCTTCCCATGGGCTAAAGCTCTCCTCCTCACTTATCACCTCTTCCTTTTCACTCGGGCTGCCCCACATCTCTGGTATCTACTTCCACTAAACCATTCACCCTCCCTCCAAACATCTTAGCTGCTAGAACGTCCTTGTCACTGATATAACCACCCCACTACTTCTCACCCTTTCTCTGTGCCTTATGTTTGTCACCCCATTCCCTCAAGATTGTAAGCTTGCGAGCAGGGCTGTCTCCACCTAATGTGATTAATGGGAACATCGGTTTGTCTTAGTCTCTCAATTCTCATCTTGTCATACCTCTTGAATATATGTATTGTATTAAGCGCTGCGTAGATTGTTGGCGCTATATAAATAAAAGATAATAATATTTTTAGTTGCCTTCGTTTAATCAGATCTCGAATTTAAACACATTTTGAAATTGTGCCCAGTGATGCATTATTATAATATTTCTTATTAAGTATAATTGCAATAAATTGGGAAAACATTAATATATATGTAAATCAAGGTTGGTCACAGTTATGCTCCTATAAAGAACTGAAAAACTAATTTGACTACTGCAGTAATAAATCTCTGTATAAAATTTAATTTAGTTGTAGTTTGCACCAAGTTTAGTAAATATATAAATATGACATTTGTATTATTTGAGCCTGTGACTAGCTTAGCGCACCGACATTTTTTCTTTTCCCTGTTTGCACATATAAATATGACTATTTACTATCGAGTGGTAATGAAAATATAATGATTGGGGTTGCCACAAGAAGGCAACCCTTAAATGCCATTTTTAAAATATATCTATATCATAATCTTTGGGTAGTAATGTTAAAATTCTTAATTTAAATGTTTATTAACAGTATTAGACATACATATATACATAAAATATACATTCTATCTGTCTAAAATCAACTACTGTTTGGAAACAAAAGGAAACAGCTACTAAACGGTAAACTAATTAGGAAAACATTGATAATAAAGATAGCTTAATTTAATATTCATATTTTGCAGCATACAAGTAAGACATTTTAATTAATGTTTTATTGTTCATTTCATATTGGTGAAGCTTAAACACAGGAACAGATATAACATCTGCATCTAATTTTAATTTGGTTGTGTTGGCTAATTTTCAGGTTGTAATTAGTGCTGTTTCTCAATGCCATGAGTAGCTCCCTTCTAATCCAATGTTACATCAGTCAACAAGCACTTTTCATGAACAGAACTAACAAAAATTAGTTTGAAAGAATTTTCATGAGTCCTACTCTCTGTTTTATTTGTATCTACATTTTTTCAATTTATTTTACCTGGCACTTGACTTGTCGGCACAGCCTCCATAGCCTAAATTGGCTGGTTGGGGAGATTAAAGAAGTCCTCGTAATGGGCCCATTTGTAGCGAGACACTTGGGGGCTTGGTTGCCCAAGAGGTTTTTGCACCAGAAGAACTGTGTAGGCCAGGATACGTCACTGAGTTCAGGGGACTATAGAAGATGAAAACCTTTTGGGAAGTAATAGCATAGGACTCAATAAACTAGGGGCCAGGTTGGCAGAAGGTTAGTGGACATTAAGGTTCTTGGTGGACAACCATATTTTATCTGCAGGTTTACATATTGTAGTTGGTACCCTCTCGGAGTAAACATAAGACTTTAAGCAATCTCCACTGTACATCATGCTATATAAATGAAAAAGCAATATGCCTGTTATCATATGATTCACTTGTGTCACCAAACTTTTTTTTACATAATAAAAATGGCACAAACGCACCTACCCTGAAAGAGGGGCTGTTGTTCTGAAACGTTTGTGACATTTGTATTACGTATAATAAAAAGTTTGGTGACACAAGTACACCATTGTTCTTGGGAGTGTGTGGCATATGTATTACTAATTTGTTGGCTTTGTGTTGCCTCAGCTAATCGGTGGTGCTCTATATGTGTGCATCACCCCAGGACAGCATGTTTACTGTATGAGAATCACACTGTATCATCTGTATACAGTAAGGTAGCTTAGCATTATAAAACACTTTCTTTAATTTCATTTCTGTAAATGTCCTTTATGTACAGAATTCCCTTTTGTCCCATGAAATCCTTTCTTTTATAGACTTTCATTAGTCAGAGTGTCAGAGTAATAATTGCCATTCTGCTGTTGACCACAAGTGTGGTAAGGAGTCTGGGTAATAAGATAAGGATTTATTCCTCGTGGAGTAAGACAAATCACTAATGCTTTAAGTAAATTTGAAGAATGGTTGATTGAGTGTTGCAACTACAGGTTAATGTTGATACATACAAATAAAAAAAAGCCAATGTAACATTGTGCTGCTGTTCTTTCAGAGATAATAGAAGACAGAGATGTGTAAGTAATTCTCTAGAGACTCATCACCAAAAGGAGAGAGTTCAGAAAAGTCAATTAAAAGGGTTTGCAGGGTAAAACATTAGGAGAGACTAAAGGTTATCAACACTGTATGTATTACTTGGAGGAGAGTGGGGATGTAAAAGAAACACTTTAACACATAAACTAATTTAACAAGGCATAGGTGGGAAGTTTATTTCAAAGTAGGAGAAGTGTTTTAACAAGTCATGATCTAAAACTAGAGGGGTCAGAGGCTTAGATGTAATGTAAAGAAATGTTCATTTAATGAAAATTTGATATGTAAGTAAAACAACATCCCAGAAGAAGTGGTACATGATACTACAGTGCATAAATACTATACATTAATACAGTATTCTGTAGGCAGACTAAATGGGCCAAATGATTCTTATCTGCAAACAAATTCTGAGCTTGAACACATTCAGATATCTAATATGAAGCTGTCTGAAAATATGATATCAAAACTAGAACTATATATATATAAATAGAAAACAATGCTATATTTTAAAAAAACATTTTCAGTATGATACTAGTAATAAAAATGTTAATGGACGTTCCCTTTTAATTCATTCATGGTACATCTGCAGCTTTTGCTGTAGAAGGAGAAAAGGAAGCATGAAGAACACAGGAACTATAGCCTAGAGCATCATAAAAAAAAGAGAACATCAAATGAGACAGTGGAAAGTCTAAGTAATACTTAGTCAGTTGAAAAACAAGATTTGTGGTTAATTTGTCTAGTAGGCTTTTACCTACCTGTAGAAATAGTGAGATGAGCCCTTAATTTAGATTTTCCAGTAGTAGTATACAAGGTTACATAGGACAATAAACACAACAAAGCAAGAGATTGGTGTGCATCCAACAAATACTATTGAGCACCTATCTCAGACATAAATATTGGGGATTCCGTCACACTATATGGCCATATACTGCTTAGATCGTCACTATGTCAAACTATCCCAATTTTGGCGAGTTCTATCTAATTTTCCATGGCTACACTGCTTACCAAGACTGCACTGCTGTTTAACTTACTGAAATGCTCATGTATTTTAAAGCCCTTTTCTGGACAAACTTAATGAGGCACCAGTGTGGTATCTGGCATGCAGTACCGTCGATTCAGCTCCTTGGTAAGCAATATAGTTATGTCAAATTGGGCTATGCAATTCACGGCCATATAGTGTGATGGAATCCCCAATATTTATGCCTCAGATAGGTGCTTTCCAATAGTATTTGCTGGGTGTGAGCGGATTCCTTGGTTTGTTGTGTGTACAATCTGAATGTAAATGTGTTTTAGGGTGTGCTTCCGTCTCTTTATTAATTTGTACTAAGAACAATACAAAAGTATTTAAACTGTCTATGTTAAGACCTGAGGGGGAACCATTTTGTACAAGAATTCAGCTGTTATCATGGAATCAGCTCATTACATTTAACACAAAGATTGATACACTTCTCTTTTTCTTTTATTCTTTGTTTTACTAGTTCATGTTCAGACTTAGTATAGTAACCACTGTTTACAATAAAAGCATAAATCATGTCTGTACCTTTAAAAGATAAGGCCCCTTTATCTCTAGATTGTAAGCTTGAGAGCAGGGACCTCTCTACCTAATGTATCGATTTGTCTAAGTCTGTCAATTCTAGTCTTGTCATATACCCTGAATGTATGTATTGAAAGAAGTGCTGCGTACATTGTTAGCACTAGATAAATAAAATAATAAAAAAATAATAAGTAGATCTGTTTTTTAAGCTCAACACATGCATGTTATTAAAGTACTTACAAAGTAAGTTAATATACCGTATTTGCTTGATTATAAGCCCTTATAATATTGATTATAAGGGCAAATGCTCTGAAAAATAACCATTGTCTTATATTCAAGGTCGTCTTCTAATCAGACCTCAAATAGAGGTCTGGCTACACGACTTAGATCCAGATCCCCCGCAGCGCTGAGGAAGACCTGGATACTCCTCTCTGGCACCTGGTGGATGTCTGCGCGATGCGCGTAGACAACCTCGGCGGCTGCTAGCATTTCCTCTGCAGTTTCTATGAGGGAGCGCTGGCATCACATGACCTTCCAATGCTCATTCATAGAAGCCCCGGCGGAAGTGCTGGCAGTAGCAGCGGAGGTTGTCTATGTCAGACCTCCACCGGCTGCCCCACTAGACACCAAGGAATCTGAAGAATGCGGGACAAATCTAGGGAAGAGTCATATCAGGGAGGCAGAGTGGCATATAGGGGGTATAAGACATTTCTGGGGGGCAGAGTGGCATATAAGGGGGTATAAGGCATAACTGGGGGCAGATGTGCATAACTGGGGCAGGTTGGCAAATAAAAGGAAACAAACAACAAATGCATTTTTCTCAATCATAGTTTTTATTAAATATGAAAAAAGAGTTTATATGTGAATTAATATTTACCAGTAAAACTTTTTTCCTATAGGGTAGTCTTCAGGATATTCAGGATTTTTCTTTTTTTCCTCAATTGATATTCAAATTTTGGGGGGTCATCTTATAAGCGAGCAAACACGGTGCACTGTTTTTGAAGAGGCTACCTGGGACACTGGAATGACTTTGAAAGAAAGAACATTGCCATTGTCTCATAAATCATGGGCCTTCAAGATATAAAATTCTACATATATACTGTATTAGGTGTATTAAGAAAGACTTCATACCCGCATCTGCACTCTGGACTGACCTAGTTTAAATGCGCTATGAAGAACAACTGTTTATAAGCGGGCAATGAGTTGCAACAGCAAAGGCCTTGACAGCTTTTTTTAGGAAGCATAACAGAGAAGCACAAATCTGAGAAGCTCTTAAAAGCAAAGTCAAAGAAGCAAGGTCAGCAGCAGGATATCAATAAACGACATACGACACACAGTATGCACATGCAGAACACAACAGTGCTCCGTACTAAATGCTGGGAGCAACACTTACAAAAGGGCTATGTAATTAGCCCCTAACAGTTTCTACACCTCGTACATCTGGCATAAACCATAATATAGTCATTCTGTGAATTACACAAGCTGTTGAGTGTAGGGGAACAAAGCAAGTAGCTACACAGTTGGAAACTGGCAAGCTGTAGTTCACCTTTTCTTTGGTGGTCACTGCAGGACAAGTTATTGTTGAAAACTGCAAATCAATTATATTCTCTTGTAAAAACATAACAATTAGTATCAATTTACATGGTTTAATGGTGAATGGAGGTCAACAAAGCCTTTGTGATTCCCTCAATGTATTCACCTCTACCACCTCTGATGGTAGGCCTTATCAATTTATATACCACCCTTTTGGTAAAGTAAAGTTCATTACATTGCATCTAAACGTCAGACCTTCTAATTTAGCTTATAATTAGCATTAATAATACTCAATTATCTTTAGCATAAATGTGTTTAGAATTTAACACAAAAAATTAGTTCATGTTGAGATCTCGTACCAAATGAAAGACCTGCTGTTATTCAAACATAAAAATATTTATTGGAAGATTGAATCAACATTCTATAATTTATACATGACAAGCAGCACTTCATTTTTGTATCCCCCCAACATGCTTATCACAAAATGTGCTTTAGAAATCCAGCTGCCTGCTACAGAATACTTTGCGTAAGTACACTGCTGGCTTCACAATACAGTTCCAATGCTGTTTGTAACACAACAGAATTCAATATTGCTTTCCTTGTTTTATCATGCAGTATTTGGCAGAACATAATGCACCTTCGAGAAAGGGGAAACTATATCCAAATTACTCTAAACATTTTGTAAACTCCTACCAAATGTTTGTACAATGTCTTATATGCAAATGGTTATGCAGAGCTCATTTCACTCCATCAAAGGTGGATTATATTATCTGTGAACCTTTAATCTGTTTGTATGGTTAGTAATAGGGAATGCTGAAACAGAACAAAGAGGTCCATCACAGGTTAAAATAGTTTTTCAAACCAGGTATTGTAAAACAAGGATAACAGATAAACAGTACAACATGTGTATTAAGATTTCTAAAAAATTCTCGACAAACAAGAAATATATTTCTTTGTACATGGTTTACATGGAATGCTTTTAAAACTAACATGTATAATGTATATATATATATAATCACCAGACTTGTGCTTTTACCTAACCACTTCCCTATCAAAAGGAAGTTGTGTATTTTAACTAGACGTTTGTGCTTTATCGGTGTCAGACAAGGAAGCAATATGTGATGAAGAATAAATTGCACAAGGAATCCATTATGCAGTATAAATTTAGGTTGGAACTTGCTGGAACATTTACTTTACAATCCGGTTTTCTGTATCCTATGTTGCAAAGAGTCTTTGGTAATTACACCTTTTAGACAACATAATGCAACCAGATGACCAAATTCTTGAAAAGGGCATGGAAAAGCATGAAAAATCATTGTTATACCCAAGGGCAATACACAATTTGTTAACACATATAATACATACAAATAAAAGTTAAGATTCCTATTGAAGCATGTTTTTATTTCATTATAAACAATGTATATATTGAGGTTAAATATGCCAGGAATTTATTGTGCTGTAGGTTTGTGATCAATACAACTTAAAGTGTGACACTTCTTTCTGATTGGACTTAATACAGTAAACAGGAAGACCAATATTCAACCTTAATCATGTATAAAATAAGGTCAATTAAATTACAGTTAAAAAACCTTCCAAGTGATTCTGATATATATATATATATATATATATTCAATTAAAAGTACATTTTATAGTGCTAAATATAAATTTATAAAAGAAAATACTCAACTGCGATGTGCCAGAGGACTGAGAAATGTCTTGTATATCAAAAAGTTGTTCATGCACATGCACAGTACTCATCCTATATTATTCCTCTTTGAAGGTTGGGGATTAAAATGGGGAACTCTGAAGAAGACAGAGGACACTTTGAGGCCCAATTTCTAGAGAAGTGGTGTTCCATTTTACAGCTAACCTTACAGTCATTTTTCAGATAATCCAGGGCAAATTAGGCATCTAGATGAAGCCAACAACAGATTGCCCAGTCATTTTCAAATCTAAAATCACAATAAGTGTTGTGCAAAGGAGAGTATAATTCATTCTTGCATATATTGCTTCCATACAAAAAAATCACATGAATGAATTTGCCACCGGACAGAAAACAGCATTTTATATTGTATTATGGAAAGTTAAAGTTAGAACAAAGAAAACAGAAAGCTCTAACATTTTTGTTTAAGACTGTGTGCAACAGCAATTTTGAGTAATCCCTTTTGCTTTTTCACCCCTTAAACATTCTATGTCTTCCCTGGAACAGTCCTGGGGAACCACCATTCATGCTTCCCCACGTCCAGAACCTCACAGGAGACTTCCTTTATGAATGGACACTTCACATTCTCAATAAACATGAAGCTCCATTCATCTGTTGTGAGTGCGGCTGATAGGTAAGAGACTTTAACATTTAAAAAAAAATAAGTAAAAAAATAACATAACATGCTGTCGTGCTGAGAATCAGACATTATGGCACAGCCACCCCCACCTGCAAATAAAATCAATAAAATAAATCACAAATAAAACACAACTAATTAAAATAATAAAAAAATACCTTACAACCACATTTTTTTTTACAAATAGGCCGATAACTGTCTGTGGATTAGAACTCCCATCGACCTCATCCAAGCTGATGATAAAGGTCATGGAAGTTGTGGTCCACAAAAGTGGGTGCAGGAGAAAAGCAAAATACTGGCATACTTGTGAATTTGTTTTAATCTAAACTGTGTTTGTATAGTGTATTATCATTTAACCCTTTATTTTCTGTTTGCCTGTCTTGCCCTATTCTGTGTGCTGATGCACAGTTAGATGAGCATGTAATGTCGTGTGCCCTGAAGATTTCCAAAAAAGTAAAATATATATATATATATATATATATATATATATTGTATTTCAGTAATTTGGGAATGCAGCTGAATACATTTTGAAATGTTTGGTAAAAAGAATAATAAGAATTAATGTTGCTAGGAATTGATTACCAACTGGTCCAAATGAATCTTTTGAAATACTCTGGGTTGTCTTCTCTCCAAGAATATAAACTTTTGTGGGGGTATTTTGAGGTGATGGGCTGCCAAACAGTCCCAAATGAGACACAGGCCTCACAAAATAAAATTTCATCATTTTAGGTTTGGAAAAGGGAACATACATAATCCGTTGTGTGCCCTAAAACTTCCAAAACAAAAAAAAACATTCAAGACAATTACATATATTTTGTGGTATTTTGGCCAACTGAACTGGTCTTGGGACCATTATCGTGGTAAAATATTATGAAAAAATGTATTTTTCATATTAAATGTCAGACTATACATTTAAAAAAATGTATCAAATAAGGCTTTTTCTCTCCTTGAAAAAAACAATATACAATTTGTGTAGATGCATTAAAAAGGAGAACCATGGTGAAGAAAATTCAGGTTCTTGGGCACAAAACATCCTCAGTAAAGAAGGGGTTAAATACTGGTTAACCAAGCAGATAAGTGCTCATTGTATGTAAACAGATTGCTTCACAACTAATAATACTGTGTGACTACCACCCAATATCAGGAAACAGCCATAGACAAACATTCAATTCACCTTTCATCCCCCAAATCAGTGCAACAGAAACTGATTAAAATTACCAAGAACAAACATGCTTGAAACCTCAGATAAAAGTTCACATACTGGCATCTTACATTAATACTGCTGCTTTTTGTGCAAAGAAACAACCAGTTACATGGTTTGGAACTGTTACAGAAAAGCATTTTAAAATTGGTTACAATGAAAACCTAGTTTACAAAAAAACATTATCAGATCATAAGAAATATTAATTCATCACTGTTTAAGTGGATACAGTAAATTGTGTAATGAATGCACCCTATTTACACTTACTCTACATCTGTGGTTTACAGTGATCATTATACCAGTCTAAAAAGTTCTACAACATCATTGTTTACAGTCCGCAAAAATATTTTTTCTTAAAAAAAGCAAAAAGTAAAAGTACAGAACTGCACAACAAGTGCATATTATCTAACAGTCTAAATACCCAGAGGACTAAAATGTTGTTCACAATTATAAGGACGATGTTGTAGAATCAAGAACCTCTCCTCCATTGCAGATGGTAGGCGTGTAGTGAGCACTCGCGGAGGCTGCAAAATCAAAAAGAAGAATATACTATTAATAATATCCAAATAACAACAGAATCTGGCAGCACTGATTCATGAAACAGATTGATGACCCCCTCCCCGCTCTCCCTAGCATGCAATCACACTCTCCATCACAACACCAAAAACAACCACCAAAAAACACATGGAAACACAGTATTGCAGGTATGGTTTAATCCCAAATTATGAATTTGTCTAGCAAACACTCATACATACATACATACATGCATACTCATCCACACATATTCATTCATACATACTCATTCATACATATTCATTCACACATACTAATTCCCACATATTTATTCATACATACTTCTTACAGCACCCTTTATTGTACATCTTTTGCCCCATGTTAAAAGATGACTCTGGTACAGGTGCATCATGACTCAGAGAGTGGGGAAGACTGGTATTGGTTGATATTTCATTTATTCTAGCATTAGTACATTTAAAATAGATTAGGCAACAGGGGCCCTCAAAATGAAGTTGGCAAAACACATGGGCATATATGTAACTCAGATCTTTGTTTGTCTTAATTGTAGTTAAATACTAAAGGAGCAGCAATGACTACATGATTAGCTTTACTGATACCTTTATAACTGGCCTACTTGGAGATTAGGACTTGGACATTATATTGCATCCTGGGAAATGCTTTCGGAAAGTGTCATTACTGAGAATATGGATATAGTTTTAACTTAAATATATTACTATATTTTTATAAATTATACTTAACTATATTTATTTTTTATGTTATTTGTTTTTGACAATTAGTCATGTTACAATGGATACATTCTGCATACTACTCCCTTTTTCTAGACACAGTGTCACATCATTGAGGCTCCTTCTATTGTTAATGGTAAGACAGTTTGGTAAGTACTTGATAGATTACATCTAAAAAAAACCATGAATTAAGCAAATATACAGCTGCAAAACTATTGTTTTTTGTTCAAACTTTTTTCAGTTACTGTTAAAGACTTTTATGAAGTGATACAGCGACTATAATAAAGTTTTATCTTTAATGTATCATTCAGCAACAACTAAATCTATAGTAGCAAATGTAAATGTAAACAATATATAAAAATGATTTACAACGAGTGATAGCAATATTAAGAATTGGCTACTGGTGAAGGAGAACTGGCAATTAACATTGTTGATTATACAAATATTACATGGTCATAGTAAAGCAGATATTGCATGTAAATGTCTCTGAACAAATAAAATAAACTGTTATCTCTGTGTTTTTTTAATACTATCGACATGTTCCTGATCTAGCAAATAAAGTAACGACAGAAAGGGTTTCAGCACAATTCTCTGAGCCAAGGGAAAGGTTGCAAAAGAGTGCTTCTTGCGTCCCATTTCTCATTAGTTGTCTTACTAGGCTTGCAATATAATGCTGTTTATTGTCCCCGTAGGTTAGCTCTTCTCATTGATCTGAACTTTCCTATATTGGAATTTTTCAGAGTGGTAATAAAGATTTCTCAGAAAACACTCTGCCATCGTAGCTGAAATTTTAAATTTTATTGACAGAGTTCTCGCACAACACCACAGTAATAGAGTACGCAGATACGAAACATATCTTATTTTTTACAAAGTTAACAAAACAAAGAGATTACAGACTTCTGAATAAATTTGAATTAAAATAGTTTAACAAAGCCTTGGTTACTTCTATGGGGCTAATGTATTCGGAGGACACTTCAGCTATCATATGCTAAATCCCCAATATGCATATGCCCCCCGGCTATTTTCAATGCATTTTACTGAAGACCTCTCCTTGCACATGATATACTTACTGCCAATCTGCTCCAGCTTTGGTCCAGCAGTACACACACACAGAAAGTGCTTCCATTGATTTCTAGTTTAGGGCGTTTCATGCCACCAATTGGCTGCTGGAAGTAGCCAGTCATTTGAATTGCCAGACCATGGAGAAGGAGGGTGGCTACTATCACAGGTAGGTTCTTTATTTTCTTTATTTTTTTTGTTTTGACAAATGCATACTAAAGAATTCACAGCTGCATGCATATTGTGAGAGGGTATCCAAAACAAAGTGAGGAAAGCTAGGGCAATTCTGGATAACTTAAATAGAGAGGACTTATTGAGCACCTATGATGTGGATAAAAAGACCATCTGTCCCACAGGCGAGAAGATTAATTTTGTGGCCAGCTACAATTGGCAATTTGATGCAATATCTTTACAACTAGCCTCCCTCTTCCGGCTACATATATATAAAGTACAACATATAGTTAAACACAGAAAAATATGTTACACGCACTTAGTGAAACCTTCAAAAATTAATAAATAGTGACCTGGCTTAAAAAAAAAATTGAGGAAGCACCAATATCTCGATAAAATATTTCTCTTACTTACCTATGTGAAGAGTGAATGTATTTTCAAACAACCTCAAGGAGATGTAACCAGAATAATATATATATATATATATATTATATATATAATTATATATATATTTGTGGTTCAATAGACAGTGATCTTGAGCTTGAGCCTATAGTGTTGCACGCACATGTGTTTTTTTAAAGTAAAGCTCTTAAAAAATGGCAGCATGAATCTTCTTTTTGTGTAGTGAGGACAAAAACACAAATATAGTGTAGAAGTTCAATATAATAATATATATATTAAAAATATTGCAACTCACATAAATGAAGTTAGTAAAGGATCATCAAAACATCTTATTCCCGATCTTCTTCATTTGTTTAGTCAGGAAATTCAGAACAAGAAATTTAAATAGTATAATTTATTGAAAAAAGCATTATCTTTGATATTCAGATGTAATATCTGCAATAACAGAAATACAAAAATCCACAAATAATTGAATCAAATAGAATAAAATATCAAAAAAGTCACCTGAAATATCCAATAATAGAGCAGCTCTGAGATAACACACAACTTTTTTGCCACTAAAGGATTCTATATGGCATCAATCTAACTACTACACTATATTTTTGTTTATTTTCTTTTAATTTTATGTACCTATAATTACTGAGATATTGGAGCTTCCTCAATATTAGGTCTATTTGAAGACATTTCAGGTCACTATTTTCTCTAAGGGTTTCATTAAGCGCATGTAGCACCTTTTTTCTTTGTTTGAATTTAGTTTTGTGTAAAAGTGAGTATACTGTTCACTGGAGGCTTGTGTAAGGGTTAAACGCTTGTGTTTGGTCTTTTGATATGGTTAATCAAGGCTATATTTCAGGTAGGAGAACGCCAACCCTGTTTAGTCTTCTAAAGAAATCCAAAGGAGAGTCAACAGGTTGATTAACTAGTACACCGGGTAATTCAGGTGGTAGTCACCGTTGCATTTGTTGTTCTCATTTGAATGTCTCCCATAGTTTTTATTCTTAAACTACTGGCAGAGAACTTGTTTTTGAACTGCAATACAGGTAATGCTTGCCACAACTGCAGAAAACAATACGTAGGAGGCACTGGACCTGCACTGAAATGCTAATACGTGAGCAACACTTAATCCCCTCTAGGATAATATGGTGAAGGTAATAAATCTTTGAGGGTCCAAATAATCGAAAGGTTTATACTGCAGTTAGAGGAGATTTACATAAAAGATTGTGTCAGCAAGAAGTATACTGGATTTTCACTTTGGGAAGCAGATATCATGGTTTAATTTCTGTGTTTATTAAACTGTAATGTATTGGTCCATAATATGTTTGGTTGTAAATATTATTTTTGTATTTTTATTTGCATATATAACCTTGATCTACTATATCTATGTTTATTCCATCCATGTACAAGTCATGAGTATTTGTTTATGCTGATTTAAATTATTAATGTATCTATCTATCTATCTATATATATATATATATATATATATATATATAGTATTGTAATTATTGCTTTTGTAACAATGTTGCCAGGGCATGTGTATGTGTATCTATCCTTGTTAAGGAGCTGTCATCAATTAGGTGGTGGTCCATTTATGGATGTGTGATTGGCATAAGCCCAAAACCTGACGAAACGTGTGACTTGACCACTGTACACTGATAAACATGGTGTATTGATGCAAAGTTCATACAACTCTGCCTCTGCCCTTTAATAGGATTGAATAAAAATATTGATCTTTTACTACATCCTCTGTGTACGCTTTCACTCATTTGAAGTGGCTTCATACCGGGAATCACCTCCGATTACTGAATGGAGAAGGTGGTTGTTTGTGACTTTTGGTTTCATTATAGAGGGACATTTCGTATCTGGGAAACTAAGCTGCTGCACTTGTTTTTCTGTAGTAATTTATACACTCGTACAAATCTCCCAAAATGAGGAGGAACCCCCAACAAAACAACTGAAAATGAGAAACCTCTGAATATTTGTTACACATTAGTTTATTAATTTGTCTCTTTTGGCTTTCATCTCCTTATCTTAATCACTTGGAACTTTGCCTATATTTACTATGAACTCATAAAACATTTAGTTGCCACCTGTTACAATAGGTTGCTTAATAAGATAAGGAGAGGAATGGTAAAGTGAGCCAAAACAAATAATAAAAGAATGTACATAAAGTGACTTGTATATTTTTCATGTGTATAGCATAGCACAACTATTTATGGAGTAGTATGAAGGTATATAAGGTAGGGTCACTGTGTACTGTGCACAGGGTTGTGTGACTGTATAGGATATTGTCAATGTGTATTGCTTTGTATGCCTGTGTCTAGGGTAGTGTGATGGTGTATTGTATAGTATGCATGTGTATAGCATTGTGTAAATGTGTGACTATGTAGCATGTGTATAAGTAAGTGTCACTGTTTATAGAGTGGTAAGCAAGGGTTTGGGGTAGACTTGTGCATTTCATACAAACTTTATTTATAATAACTTTTGCCAATTTCTTACTCTGAAATCTCATTAGGAGGAGGGCCCCAATGGAACAAACAGCAAAACCTCTGAAATGTACCTCAGATTTGTTAATTCATTTGTCTCACTCATTTTGTGGAAGGGTTGCCAGTTAATTAGGAGATACTACTTTTGTGGGGGACAGGCAAGCTTAAACAAGCTATGATTAGCATCTTGGCAGTGTTCCCAGAAAAATATAGCTATGATTCAAAGTGGGTACATTCATGAGTCCAATAAATCTAACAGGTGCTGCTTATTTAGAGTTAGCAAATCCCCAGGAAACAATCAAGGCTAGGATGCAAAAGTTACATACAGCAAAAGAAAAAATGATATAGTTACCTATTGCAATGCCAGAGATACCTATACTGAAAAAAGCCCTACCGCTAAAACTAAACCTTTCATAATAACTTTAAAAAGGAAAAAAAAAATCTCAGTGGTTCTGTGGATCCACCACCCTTTCAGTGAAATAAATCTTCCTTAAATTAAATAATACCGTCTGACGTTAAATAAAAGCAAAAATATCAGAGTGGACCACAAGTAATGCGAATAAAATATTAGTCTGCACTAGTGGCTCCTTACCTCCTCCCCATTGCCTACCTTTGTTGGCTTAGGAGAGGCATTTCCTGGTGGGAGGCAAATGTTAGTTTGTAGTAGTGTTGTAGTAGCTAACAGACCATCATGAACCTGATCAACATGAGAACTTTAGTTTACAGTAGCTGGGGTAGTAAAGATTAGCCACAACTACCCTAATCTAGCGTAGGCCACCACAACCCCAGTCTATAACAACTCCTATGAAGTTCAGCCAGCAATATGGCTGCTGCAATATATTGTACAGTAGATGCAGTCAACAAACGTTTGTACTGAAATGTAGCCCTGTCCAGAGCCCAATCTACAGTTACCAACTACTATCCCTACTATTGCTGGCTCAATATAATGGGAGTTGAAGTCAGGTAAAGTAAATGTTGTGTTGCGTAGTGTAGAATTCTTATGTATTACAAATAAGAGGGTAGTTAGAGGGACGTAAAAAAACAGAGGAAGAGGTAGACCTTTCACGAAAGCCTTGTGACCTTGAGTTTAACATAGAAGTCTGTATAGATGACCTGTCCTGGAAAAGCAAAGGAGGGTCTTTTCAGACTGCATTATGGGATGAACACTTACATTGGGAGTATGTGGTCGCTGTGCCGCTGACACTGAATCTGTTTAGATGAAGTCTGTGCGTAACCACATTTTTCTGTGGTTGAAAAAGAATGATGTGAACTTTGGGTGCAAACAGGCAGCCCAGTACCACAAAACCACTCAGACTTACTGAGATGCACATAGTTGTAGTCTGAACCTGTAATAAACGGAATATAACATGTTAAAAGAAGTGATGCACATCTCAACATAAACGTTATCACATGATGGAACATTCAGGAGCCCTGTAAAAGTAAACAATAAATTGCCATGTAGTATTGCTATGCTATTTTGAGAAATCTCCATGCACTTTATATAAAAATTGCTGGAAAAAACCCTACATTTGCTGGAAGAAAAACTAAATTTAACTATGATGCTCACGGTAAATTATACACAAGTAATTCCAATTTTAAATACATATAGTTTAAATTATTTAAAATAATATTTGATCATATTACCTGTTGTCTTCTTTTAGTGAGAAGCTGACTTATTTTAGTGAGAAGCTCTTAACTAACACAGTCACTTTTAGTGACTGTGTTAGTTTAAAGAGACAGAGAAGTAGGCTGCAACATAAAAGTAAAGAAATCAAAAGGCACCTTAAAATTACTGTCACCTCTAGAAAATATGAAAAATGTATTTGAAATGAACAGTTATAACACTTTTAAATGTTGTTTTTAAATGTTAAAAACCCCTATACATTAACATAATACTTTCTGAAGTCCTTTGCTAAAATGTTATTAAAAAATAAAATTACTGCTTGCACATGGATTTCTAGGTTAAAAATGAATTTTAACTTACTCTGTAGTCACTTGATGTCACATAAAAGATGGGCAGGAAAGCCAGCCAGATAATGCAGGTTGTATACATTGTAAATCCAATGAACTTGGCTTCATTGAAATTTTCTGGACACTTCCGTGTTTTGAAGGCATATACAGTACATAAGATCACAAGGACCACATCATATGTTAAAGATATTAACATACTAGAATCTTTGACATTACACTTCAATATGACAGTTTCCCTTTTGTCAGGAAGTGTGAATCGTCGTGTGCCAGGAAATTCCAACATGAGCCACACAGACACGATGACAATCTGAACTGAGATGAGACTCAGGCATATCGCAACTTGAGATTTGGGACTGATGAATTTAGGTCTTTGAGCACCTTCCTTCACACCACTGAAAATCCTGGCAATGCGATTTGTCTTGGTTAATAAAGCAGAATAGCAGACTATGAAAGACGTTCCAAGTCCCAGTCTACGGAGTGCGCATATGACTGGTGAAGGTTTGGCTATGAAGAAAAATGTCATACAGTAACACATAAAGACTCCAATTAAGAGAATGTAGCAGAGTTCCCGGCCTGATGCTTTGACCAAAGGTGTGCTGTTGTGTTTGATAAAGACTCCTCCAACCATACACGTACACAGGATACCGAGACATGCAATTGTTACTGGTCCAATAGCCCATGCGTCTTCCCATTTAATGTAGTCTTCTGGCAAATCATAACAGCTAGTTAAGTCTGCAGAAGGCCATCGTCCTGGACCACAGTCTGAGCAGGTAAACTCATCTACCAGATACTCATATTTTTCACATGGGATACAAATCCAGCAACATACATCTCCTGGTTGCATATTTTTCATTTCATTTGGAGCACAAGGGTCACTGCATTGTGATGTTGGAATGAATCTCTTAGACCACTGGATCAGGTTCACGTCCAGTGACAAGGTTTCTGCCCACTGGCCGATCTTTAGATAAGAGTACTTGCCATTGTTGTACTGAAAATTGAATACATTGTACAAACCTATTCCATCTCCATATGGATCAAACTTCACAATGCTGTCTCTATGAATCAAAGGAATGAAAGGAGCTGCCAATAGAAAAAATATAGAAGTTAATGTATATATTAGAACTGAAACTCAATTAGACACTTCTGAAGCAGCTACTGGGATGTCCAGTTGGCACAACTTTTAAGTAATTTACATGCTATATGGGGCAAAATCAGACAATTCAAATAGAAGAAAATAATATTGATTTTGATTGGCAATATTAATTTAGTGATTGGAAAGCTGTTTCAAATCTTCTAGCCCCTCATAACCAGAACCAAACAAATAAAAAATAAAAATCTAAAAATAAAAAAGGTGAAATGGTGCCCATACTTACCACACTCACAATTACCTTAATATATGATATACAGCAAGTAACATACAAAAAATAAAAGAACGATGGAGTGCTCTGTGTGTTGACCATAAATCTATATTTGATATTTATTGTATTGGGAAGCATTAGCAAGAATATGTATTATGTCATATAATGGTGTTCAGTTGAATTGGCCCATTATTTTATTTATACAAGTCACTGGTTGGATGAGCTATTGTAAATGCAATACAAACAAACATAAGTATAAGTAACATCATACACATATCTACTAAAGGGCTGGAGAAGACTGGCTCTCTAGTTGTTATTTTTTTTCAAACCATAACGCAAAGCCAACTGAGGATAATGAGAAATATATGGTAGCTGTAAATACAGAATTAAAAAAGCCACACAACCATTTAAAATAGGCATTTCTGTGCAGCTTGAAGAATGAAATCCAGGACAGAACAGTGGATATAACAAAACCACTATACACAGTGGCATAACTAATGGGCGTATTAAATACATTCTTCCAATATAATTTTGGTTTTCCAGTCTGCTTCCTTTATTTCTAAGACAATAATAGCAAAAAAAACATTACAATGACTATCATTAAAGGCATCTCAGATAGAATAAGATAAAAGAGAATGAACGAAAGTACTTGCTAAAGAGCACTACAAAATGTTTCATAACATTATATATATATATATATATATATATATATATATATACACCAGAAAATGTTCTGATCCTGTAGACCTGTGACCTCAAAATGATAAATAACATTGCTCTTGACACTATTAAAGGACCTCTTACATAGCGACTTGAAAGCATGAAGTAACTTAACTGTATTTTATTTTATTCACTCTATATATTAATCTATTGTATTACTTTTAATGATCACTCCTGAAAAAAGGATTTTGGATTCTGCCCCAGTCCTGCAAACTGCCAGGCATGGTCGCCCCTTTATGAGGTCTGCCTGGAGTTGAACTCCTCTCCACAGCTTGCTGTTTTGTTCACTTGTGTGTCTGTATTTAATGTACCTTTGCCCTCTTTCCCTTATACATCTGAGGATCTTGGTTCCTCTCTCCTCTCCCCATGTCCTGTTTGAGATATCCGATCCTTGTTTAAAGGATAAGAATCTGAGGATCTTGGATCCTCACTCCATCCCCTGTGTTTCTTGCCTTATTCCCTGTTCTTTGTGGCGTCCTGTACCATGCATGTCTTGTCTGGTCTGTGTATTTATGTTCAGCTGTGTTGGTTATGCTATATCCATGTCTCCCCCACCTGAAGCCAATGTCGTTATCACACCTGACCTAACCAACGGGCTTTATATCCCTGCCTCTCATAAAGGATGTGTGAGTTCATTAAGTTACCTTGGAGCTATAGTTCATGCCTGACCTTTCTTTTGGATTTACCATTTTGCCTGCCTGTTACCTTTTTGACTTGGACTGCCTATTGGATTTACCCCCTTTGCTTGCTACCCGTTCCAGACCCTTTTGGATTCTTACCTGGACTATTCTAACTATGTACTCCTTTGTGAAGTGTGTGTCTATCACTTTGTGTGTACATGTACAGGCTTGCAGCGCAATATGATAATGACAAAGCCCGGCTTTGCAGCATCCACGGAAGCCTCACAAGTGAGGCTGACCGTGGATCCGGGGAGGAAAGCCCTCCCCACAAGAAAAATGGCAGGCTAAAACAGGAATCGCTTCCTAAGCATAAACGGTGTTGCTGACATGCCTCGATATCGAGGCATGTAGCAACACAACCCCCCTACCCCGATAGCCTTGTGATTGCTCCGAAGAGCAACCACAGGTGCCATCATGTAAATGACGTTGCCGCCATTTACAAGATGGCGTCAACAATAGAAAATGAATGAGTTCACAGAGGGTTTATCCAGACCCTCTTGAGAACTCCTCTGAGCAAGGTCAATGGAGCCCAGCTCACTAATCAGTGTGATTAGTAAAAAAAAAAAAAAAAGTTTAAAAGAAATTTTAAAAATATGGTAACATGTAAAAATTCCCCACTGTCACCAAAAAAATAAACAAAAATAATTTTTTTATGAGGAAGTCCTACACTTGACAAAAATTCCCTCAATTTAGTGTGAATGCCCATTCTGGATTTATAGTTACAAATTTGCTGTTTATCATTTTACTTGCTGTTTATCATTTTATCATGAAACAATTACTTAAGTATTTCTTTTATTTTTTCCATTTTTGTTACCTTTCCCTGTGAAAGAAATGTTTTTCTTCTTATATATATTTACTTAATAGGTTACATCATAATTTGCTTATCTGCTACTTTCTGTTTAACAATATTTTCACAGTTTAAAATAATCCAAGTAGTGTATTGGTTTGTCAATGCCAAGGTTATGTTATCCTCTTGTAGTAACATGACTATAATATTGTGGTCTACATTATTTTATTTGTTTTAAACTGTAATGTGTTATGATATCTTTGAACATGCCCTTGTCCATAGCCCTTTGAGGCAATTAAACGTTCTTCCTCCGATGACGACGAAGTCAGAGAACACCCAAACATTCATTTCCAGTTAACAATTAGGTCTGGAGCATTTTTCTTGCCCTAGAACACAATGATCCTCTTAGGGCATCTCACCCTTGTTCTCATCTTGTGTCAGCAATATGTTCATGAACAAACTTGACCTGACACTTTGGAAGTCGACATGTCCACTCGTATTACTGAATTGAAATGATTTATGTCCAAAACCTGTCAAAGTCTCGGACTTGAAAGAAAATTTAGTTGGGAACATACATCATTTTATACCCCACCATTATACGATATGAACTACATAGATATAAAACAAGGTGGTAGAGCCTATCCAACTTTAAAGATAAAGATGGCTAAATTTATTATAAGCAGATAGTGATTATTGAATTAGATTTTGTAGCTCTTTTTATAGTTTTGCTTCCTTAATAGTAAAATCTTTTATAAGTTACATACACTAAACGACCAAAATAATGTGGAATTAATGAAAGAGTTTAGGTTTTTCAGCCACACCTATTGCCAACATGTTTATAAAATCAAGCACATAAACATGCAACCTCCATAGACAAATATCAGCAGTAGAATGGGTCACACTGAAGTGCTCAGTGACTTTAAACTCGGTGCTGCCATTTCTGCCCTGCTATATCTGCCCAGTCCACTATAAGTGTTGTTATTATTGTTAAGTAGAAGCATTTAGGATTAACAATAACTCATGTGGGGCCGCTGAGTGCTGACGCATGTAGCATATTTTGCAAAGAGTTCCTGTGGAAGCACAAGCACTATGCATTGGGAGCTTCATGAAGTGGGTCTTCTTGGTCGAGCAGAAGATCACTATGCGTAATGCCGATGTCGGCTAAGAGGGTATAAAGCACATCGCCACTGGACTCTGGAGCATTGGAAACATATTCTCTGGAGTGATGATTCATGCCTTACTATTTGGAAAGCTGGTGGACAAATCTGGGTTTGTCAGTTGACAGGAGAACGCTACCTACCGAATGGTCTGAGGTTGTTTATCAGGGTTTGGGCTAGGCTCAGTGAACAGCAATGTTAATGTTATAGCATATAAAGATGTTTAAGACAATTGTATGCCTTCAACTTTGTGGAACCACTTTGGGGAAAGCACTTCCTGTTCTAGCATGACTATGCAGAAAGCAAGGTGTCGAAAACACATGGATTGACCAGATTTGTGTTGAAGAACTCAAGTGGCCTGACTCTAACCCCACTGAACACATTTGGGATGAATTAGAATACCCATTGCGAGCCAACATCAGTGCTTGACCTCACAAAATCTTTTGATTTTTTGAACATGGCCCTTCTAGGGGTAGGCTTAATGACGCACAAGGCAAGAGAATACAAAGGATTGAGGAAAATTTGATGACCAAAAAGTTTAAAAGACAGGATTTGTGTAGACAATGACACATTTCCCATGGAGATACAATAAGCACACAATGGACCTAGAATGCATCATTATTTAAAGTGCTGGTGGGGCTAAAGTTGAAGCTTACTGACATTCTTACCTAATTTGTTTCCCATGCTTCATTCAGTTTCATGCTATACACTATTTAGTATATTAAATGTATTAAATACATTAAGTGATATTAATTCCTATTTTCTTTGGGAAATAAGCCTTAGTTTATATGTTCGCCTTGGATATAAATCCAGCAGTGAGGAAGGATGAATGAAATTGGTAAGTTGGAAGGCACATAGATTGCTAAAGTTAAAATCACATAAGAAAATGAAGTAGTTGAGATGAAGAACAGAAATCACAGATAAAGCACAGTAAAATGAAAAATAAACACTTTTAAAGCTTTGAAAAAAAAAATAAACAACTCTGGATATCATCACTTGTGGCCCTCGAAACATAACCCCCAGGATATGCCCTACTGGAAGTTATATTTCTCTTGTCCTGAAAAATATTAATACTAATGTATATTCATGTGCTGTAAATTAATTGCATGTATCTGATTTATGTTTGCCAATAATTTCCTCCATTTATTTTTAAACCTAAAATGAATCTTCTTTACGTTATGTGTTTAACACGTTAAATCCAATTTAAAAATTCCTTACACTAGTAAAAAAAGGTTACATTAAATACATTGAATACCAAAAGTAAGAGCCTAGGATTTAGGGAATGAACAAACAGTATTATCCAGCAAGCTGCATGCTTGTTATTTATATGGTTTAAATGAATGAACACAGCAAGCAAGAAATCAAAAAGCAGGACAGACAGAATATGTAATGTAAAAAGCTCTACTGAATGCAAAATTCTATTACAGGAAAAAATATTCCTAGCTCTAGTCTTACAAAAAGGCAATGTGCTTGGAGATATTATCAGGTAGCTTATGATCTAGGATGTACACTAGATGGCACAGCTTAGTCAACAGCGCAGATAATTCTCTTTTGGCTGGGGAAAAAGCAAAAATATATAGTTTTCTATGACAATGTCATCCAGTTCATATATTTTTTAAAATTAGTAGGCATGTTATTTCTGTTTTAGTGATAACGATTATTTGTATCCACTATTCTGTAAAAGATACACATAGCAAGTTCATATGAAATAACCTTGTATACAGACAAAAAAAAACTTACATTGATATTTTAATAGAAATTTAAACTGATTGATGAACACAGGGTATGCCCAAGACATTTTGTTGCCTGTCTTATCTGTGCTTGTCTGTGCCACTACATAAAGCAATAAATAAAAATAATATTTGTACCCAGATAGCTTGTCCCCAAGCATATTGTCTGTACCATTTTTGCCACAAAACAGCTTGTCGGTGACCCCAAACAGCTTGCCTGTGTCATCTTTGCCACCAAAAAAGAAAGAAAATCCTGTTGGTTTGTGGGGGGGGTCATCTAGGGAGGGGGACACAAACCATTTGCTCTGTAAGGTGCCCTCAAAATGTCTGATGGTATTTCTCTTTCTCCATGAATTTATCCCAAAAGGACATTCCCTCTGGCATATAAAATAGACAGCTGGGTGCAATGGATCCATGTAAGGGCTAGCTCTAGGTGAACACATAAGCACTATGTGACGGCAAGAAAAATAATTTTATTGACAAGATATGTGGGGAAATAACCATGTGGGGAATAGTTATGCATTTAATATATCAGAGTTTTTAAACATCCAAAATATGTTATATTCATATTACAGATATTAGAAGTAACTACATAAGGTCAGAACGAGGAGGATGTTTACATTGGAAATAATACTGAGTATGGTTAAGGGGGAAAGGCAAGACTACCTACATGCAGGATCAGAAAGAAGATTATGTTAACATGGAAGTAGGAGAACCTATGAGTATTGAGTATTGAGTATGAATTTATCAATATTATCTTGAAAAAAACATAAGATGCTGGTATAGGTTGTTGCATACAATGCAGTTTAGATAGCATTTACATATTACCATCTGAACACACATACTTTAATATGTATAGATATTTCATTTTTGGGAAATGTAATTATTATGAGCTATAATTATTATTTTGTTTAAAATGGAAATGTACCATTTCCCCATAAGTCACAAAAGCATTCATTATGTGGTAGTAGTTTACACCATTGGTACAACAAAGGCTGCCAATTGATTTGAAATATGTTTTGCTATCACCTCTAAGTGCTTGTGCGAAATAAGACAACAGGAAGATATCGAACAATAGCTTCCAATGCATGAGGTAGCATTAGAATCAGTTCAGTCTCTGTCTTTCTTTGTAAGGATCCTTTGTCAGTGTAAGTCGGATATTTGGTGTCTTAGCAACAAGGAGGTGTGAGATTAACAAAAGCTTTTAAAATATGTTTTTTTTCCAATTTACAAACAGGGCATTGTATTTCACATCTAACACTATAAACCATCTTTGCAAAATTGTTAATCCTAGAATTATAGATTTAAAACATGCAATAATAGAACATGCATAGAGTAACATAACAAAATCCTTGGGTCTTCCCTGTAAACAGTGTTGACCACACTACCACTGTGTGTTAAAGCAGGGTGGCAATTTGGAACAAAAACAACTTAGTCATACGATAACCCTACCACGTACATTTACCAGGTGGTCTATAAATCTCTACCTTGTAAGATCACGTGCTACAAGAAGTCATTGCATACAGGTTAGCCAATAAAATAACTATTTCCCTAAAAAGGGTTAGTCATCTGTTAACAACTAGAAAAATAGAGTGATCATTGCAGAATTAAGTTCTTGGTCATGTTTTGGATTAAAGATATCATCCAGATCACCAATGACAATTCACATGTAGAAGAACAATCAAACTGGTTTTATGCATATGCTAAATTATCCCTAAGGGTTCTTTTGACACAAAGTCCCAAACACTCAGAACACACATGCAGTACATTATTGTAATTGTATTTATCTTGTAACCTTTTAGCACAAACTCAAGATGAATGTCAGTTCTAGTACCTTATATTATTCAATGTTTCTTCAGAGAGCATCAAAAAGCATGGAAAACATGGACATGTTGTTGCAAAGTTTCTATGTTATGACCTCACAGCAGCTACCAGTTGGCAACTCTTACTAAGCTGTGACTATGCATTGTACGGTTGGTGAAGGTATATTGTTTAATGCATAGTGTTGAGGGCATGCCTGAAAGTTTTTTGTTGAGGGTGGGGGTTCTGATGGACATTGTTGTGAGCAAGGGGTGAGTGGCTGTGTGTGTGAATAATGAAGAATCGGAGATTGAAAAAATGAAGAAGCAGGAGAAGAGACAAGAGGATTACAAGAGAAATTATAGAAATGAAATAAGTAGTCACTTATGTGCAATTATATTCTAAACAAACACAAGACCTGTTTTGCCTCTCTTCCTTTGCTGCATAATGCATAGGTAGCAGGCCCGGACTGGTTAGATATTGAGAAGTGGGGAAGGGGGTACATAGTGAGAAAGGGGGTATATAATGATAAGGGGGTACATGCACCCCCCCCATAGTGAGAAGGGCAGAATGAAATTACGATAAAATGTGTGGATGGATTTGCTGAATGATTTGTGAGACTGCATTAATAATATGCGTTAATGATTTGTGTGAATGAGTAAGTGTTTGTGTCTATCATGAATGTTTAAGTGATTTGGGGAAATGCAAAGATGGTACATGAAGGGTGGGCCTTAACAATAAATAAATAAATAAAAATGGGCTGCTCAGTCTTAAATGCCCAGGCCTATTTTTTGTCCCAGTCCGGGCCTGATAGGTAGTGTGGGAGAATTCATAAAACTGTCCTCACTGATTTAGCTATCCATTATACAGGGCCAGCTTCACCCTTTTTGCAGGAAAAGCTCACCGGGGTTTGCTTTCAAAATGTGTAGTGACAGCAGGGAGTGACCAGACCCTAGAGTTATAGGAAGGACTTATTCTACTAAACACAGGGTTAATGCCAAGAGTATGGTGCTAGTGCACCAACATGTCATTTCACAAATGTGGAACTATAGAAATGGTTGAACCATCTTGGAACATTGATAGAATAGGGAATATCAATCTCTCTCTCTCTCTCTCTCTCTCTAGGCCCTGGTAATACAATTTTTTACCCAAGCTGGTGTGAACTGCATTAACTGTATTTATGTACCAGCCATCCATATAATGTACTAGTGATTAACCCATCGAGTGCTTGACCTCGTAACAGTAAAAGGATTCCTGTTGTTCCACGTGAAATATGTTGAAACAATTTTAGACTGATATATGATGTTGCTGGAGTCATAGTACTTTAATTTGACCTAAAAAAGTACCATATTTCAGTTTCTCTTTGTTACAGCAGTGAGTCTGAAAGTGAAACAACACAATATATCTTTTTTATTTTGGCAACCGTCTTTTCCCTAACACAAGACACTGCCAAAACAAATAAAGCTAGAACAAAAATATCATAGCAACGTGGCACAGGTTCATTGCACCAGGAATATACAATAGTTATGGCTGTAGAGGCAACTCTTTTAGTGCCAGTGGGTTGTTCAGTGCACTCCTCTGCACTATGACAACCAGATGGTTAAATTTGCTGTAATGTATGTATGTGCTGATATGTGCTATAGAAGTAACACAATGGAACACAGTTAATTATGCAGCTCTTGGATGGCGACTAATATGCTGTGTGAATAAGAGTTAAACATATCTTAAAACAGGCAGTTAATGAAAGCAAGACATGGTGGCCTATTTTAACTAGGGTAGGGTTGGTATCTTCTGGCCTGGGGACATGCAAAACCAAGTTCACATTTACCTGCCTGTCTGATGTTTTTAAAATATTAACCCTTTAATAGCCAATTAGAAATAATATTATTAACAAATCACTGTAAATGACAAATGGTTCTGATAATCTGAGAAAATAATGTAGAGAAGTAATTAAAAATTAAGCAATTTGTATTCAAGCACATCTCATCTTTAAAATAGCAGCAAGAAAAGCACTGTCATGCTTAGACATATATAACATACCTGAATTAGAGACCAAAGTCTGCAATTCAGTAAGCAAAGGTTTCATATTAGCTAAATTAGAAAATGTTCTTCCCACTTCTAACACACTACAGCTGTGAAGGCATCAGCTTCAAATAATGTGACCTTGAGAATATCCCCTTTCACCCGAAGACCGGTGCAAAATCCTTGGGACTCCTTCTATGTAATTAAACACCCCTTTAATCTTAGATTACATGCAGGGTGTCAATGTAATTACAGTAAGCCACAACTGGGAACAAGGCCACAGATCCCACCTTGGAACTCTCCTTCTTCAGCCAATACAGTCTGAATTTAATTTCTAAATATTGTACACTCATTTGAGCTTCCCACTAATTTGAGCTGATGCCTTTTCTTGTTAGTATACCAAAGCTCAAATGGCTGCTTTGGTAAAGGTTACAAAAGGAAGTTGAAAATTCCGGATAAGTTTTGGGTTTCTATTTGGTCTATGATTATAGTGACTGCAAAGAATAATGGTTGGCTCATTTAGACTGGGTATTGCAAAGAATAAGCCCCTAAAGCTAAACTCAGTATCCAACTGAGGACCACAGGTTGTCTAGACCTGATATAGGAGATTTAAATTACATTATTGTGCTGTGTAGCACACCTGAAATGGCTATATGCATACTTAAAGCTTTATCATGGAATCAGAAAAAAAGGCACATGTGATAAATAAGATAACATAATGCAGGTACAGATCTCCTACATCAAAGTGTGACATTTTTTCCTGATGTTTCCTTTTCTAGAAGAATGATTTTTTTTTTTAAACTTGGGTTAAAAATAATTCCTTGTCAAAGAGTATGTTTTTGCCTTTCTATGTAAGTGTTACAGGCTTATCCGACAGAAAAGGGGTTATTTTTATTTTCCAATGTCTCATCGTGTTCTACAGAGCAGAGGTTCTTCTGAATACAAAAGGTTGAATCAACAATTTTAGAGCTGCCCCTAGTTGTCTGCATTGATGTCTGCATTCTAATAAGAGCTTAAATGGAACAGAGTGTGTACCTCTCAGCCTGGGATGAAAGCAGTCACCTTTGATGGCATTGCTCTGTGTACATGAAAAATCCCTCATAATACTAGTAACCCTTTTAGTCTTCCTACTCTCTTAAACTCCCCCACTGATAGCAGTGTGGATCTCCCTATAAAGAGAAACTGAGCAGCCTGACAAGCAGAGAATAGTTTGATCATTCCCTCTTCATTCTTATATGTCAACTGGCTCGCTCCACACTTCCTGCCATCCAAGCTCTGGTGCTATCTGTCACAGATATGTCAACTCACATTGATTTCCCACCAGTCAGGATCTTCTGTTTTGAAAGCTGTCCCAGCCACCTCAGCAATGTCTCATTGATAAAAAAAAGCCTTTTTCAACTAATTGCCACCTTCACTTCAGGATCTTCAAAATATAGCTGATTTCAATGCACTGATGAGTGACATCCATCTTTACAGTGTGGAATGATTATTGCACACTTAATTCCCAATTATGGCAAAATGCTGGTAATAAATAGCTGGAAAGCAGATAATGTCTTACTAGAGATTTGAAAATGGAAGCCATCACTTTGATGTTCATCTGCTCTGCAGTCGAGCAGGCAACTGACATTTACAGGAAGGGTGTGACATAAATAGGAATTGTTAAGAACACACACCCCACTAATGTGGTATCAGTAAATTTAACAATTGTTTAATATATGGCTATGCTAGTAAAAAATCAAATCATTATTTAGCCATCCTCACCAAAATTACTAAAGGCATGCAAACAAACTAATTTTCATCATAATAATTATGGTTGAAAGCACCTCATATAATGGGCATATTTAAAATTAGCCCCCCCCAAAATGAAACATCAGCCCATTTCAACTTCAATTGCTACATCTTCATTATACAGATTCCTTTTTACGGTGCAAATGAAACCACTTGCAGTATCTATTAGACTTGTGCATTCGTATTCGGGCGAACATGAAAACGAACACGAAGGGTGCGTTTTCGTTGTTCAGCCCCAATACCGAAAAAAGGAACATGGCAGCAAAATGTATACGAAGACGAAGACACACAACACAAAGAATCTTCGTGTTCGTCTTCGTTTACTAATCTCCCTGGCCCCTTCCCGATCTAGCCTACCTTAACGCAGCATCGCAGGGGTTAACGGGAACGGAAATCCGTAGGTCCGCTGTCAGGAGTAAATAGGCTAGAGGAGGCCCCTGTCCACGACCAATAGAGTCGCTCGCACAGCCCCTTAACTCCTGACAGCAAACCTGCAGTTTTCCGCTCATGTTAACCCCCGCGATGCTGCGTAGATAACGGTAGTGGAAATCCATAAGAGTGACTCGGTTGATGCCAGAGGAGGCCCCCGCAGACCACCAATAGAGTTGCTCGCACAGACCTTTAACCTCTGACGGCTGAACTTGACCTCGGGAGACCATAGTCTCCCTTCTCCAAGAGTTAAAGGTCCGTACGAGCGATTCTAATTGTCGCTTGTATGGACCTTTAACCGAGTTTCAGCACCAGGATTTTAAAAGTCTGTACGGGTGACTCTATAGGTGCAGGTAAACTTCATTGGTTGATGGCAGAGGAGGCCCCTGCCGACGATCAATATAGTTGCTTGTACGGACCTCTAAAACCCTGGCACCAAAGTTGCTGTGTAGTGCGTACATGAATGTACAAGAATATTCGCCCAAACCGAACAAGGGAACAGGCGAATATTCGTAGAATATGATGATTTTTTCCCCCACCAAGACTGACACGAAGAGGTGGCCGGCGCCCAAGTCTAATTACAACCAAGCTGGAAGTAGCACAAGTGACATGCTGAATAATATAAACTAATATAGGGGCAATGCTCGAAAATATAGAAAATATGCATTTTCAGTATACTTTCATCTACAAGGGAATTAAGGGCAGCATCCTCTGTTATCAAGGTTAGTAATTGTATAGGACAGTAGTTTAATGTAAGATATGTGAGATAGTGATGAGGAGTAATAGTTTTGAATTAGGTTTTGAATAAGTAACTGGTAATGAGTAAAAATCAGCTGAGTTTTATGTTGGGAAGTGGACTCTTTTTATCTATATGGTAATGTGGGTGGCCTAATAGATCTTAACTTCTTAAAATCCGCAGTTACTTATTCAAAATGCCTAAAACATTGGGGGTTGACACAGTGGGCGTCCTTTTTATGGCTCCAATGGATTCGGATCTTCAGCTACTTTTTTTTTAAAATGTATACAACCAGGGGGCTGGCACACTGGGCACCCTTTTTTGGACCAGGCTACATTCAGCTGTGTTTAATGTAAGGGACTGGTCTTTTCATATTCGTAGTGTAATTTTGGTGGCCCAATGGATTTTATTCCATCAGATTCCTCAATCAGTTATTTTAAATGCTTAAATTCTGGGGATTGACACACCAGGAACCCTTTTTACCGGCAAGATAGCTTTTGGTCCAGGCTGGAATCAGCCGTGTTTTATGTGAAGGATTGGGTCCCTTGTATACGTATTGGTCATGTCTGTGGCCCAATGGACATTAACCACACAAACTCTTTAGTTAATTATTCACCAGGCTTAGATCAGCTGTATTTTATGTATGGGAGAATACATAATCATATCCATACTGTAATGTTGGTGGGCCAATGGATTTTAACTCCTCATAATCTTCAATTAAATACTTTCTGTTTTCAATAAGAAGCTGGCCAAAGAGAAAGCTAACTTCAGCATTGTGGAATTGGCAACCATACAACACAAATTCCAGTTCAAACCTATCGCTCCTCATATATCGTACTACTGTCCTATATGATAACTAACAGAGGCCGATTAGGAAGCCAACTTCAGCATCGTGGACAAGTTGGTTGTGGCCTAAAAGTTCCAGATGAAAACAGTTCTATATTGCAGAACAAAATGTTAACCAGTAAGGCATAATGTAGTTTAAGGACACAATGTTCTTTTTTATGTAATCTTCAAATCTCTGACCATACTAGAGTCTGAAAAACTGCCAAGTTTCCTGCTCATTCACTGTATCAAACTTTGAATGTGAACTCCTTCGCTTTTACTATCCGCACTTGGGATTCAGTGAATTAGACAAACACCCTTACACTAGGCAAACCACTAATTTATGAACATTTAGGCTAATAAACATATTGTTTCTTCTTAATGCCTAATCTAAAACTAATAGGCTTTCCTAATTTATAGTCAGTTATAGAACAGCTGGGGAATCTAATTTACAAGCTACATCTAACTACATATAACTTTATAGCATGTACTAATATAACTAAGGGAAAGGAATGAGCATGTTACAGAGGTTGGCAAAAACAGAGCTATACAATAAGAGAAAAATAACAATAACATTACAGCTGACATTATGAATATTGTCAATAAGATTACTATTCATAATTTAGTGTTAAATTACATTAAATAAATCTTGATCTCTTGACCCCGAACAACTAAAATCACCACTGAATGTTAATCTTATTAACTAAAAGTAGTTCTGTGAAAAGCAGTTTTACACTTAAAAAATGTATTTTCCCCTTACTCTGTACAATATTACAGTTTCATAATGAAATTCAGTACTACAAATACCATCTCTGTTATTTTTGAATGTCAAAATACTATTTTATTTTGTAAATTGTCGCCCCATTTCTATTTTGTGATATGTGACACAATATGCAATATTCATGTGCTGCCAGGTCAGAAAAACCAGCATTGCATCTCATGACCTTATTAAGTCTTTGGCTAATTACCAATTCTGTATTACTAGTATGACACAACCAAACATTCCTGATGATGTTGCTTCAGTGATGCATCATGAGCCCTAGAAAACAGCATGTATGCTGCATTGATCCAACTGTTAAACCAAGACAAAATATCTAATATTTTCATAAAATTTGCATAGCAAATAATTAAAAACCAGTGCCCCACGGAGTCATGGTATTAAGAAGTTTCATAAAAATGTCCTAAAGCTTATGAGAAAGTAAGGTCATGTAGCACCTTCCTCCCTAGTATCATTTTCAGTTAGCACATTAGCTGATGGTTTTCAGACAATATCATCATCATCAACACTAATCATAAACAATATCCACATAATGAGCCTTTAGTTGTTCCCTAACATAAGTGGTATCATACGATTTAGTGTGCTGCAAACGTAAAATAAATAAATAAATAAAACTTTGGTGAAAGGACATTGTGAAACATTAGAATTAACAGCATGTATCTACAGGGGTTCTCTTGTTCAATCCAAATTACTGTAAACTGTGACAGAGGCCATGCGATATGTGTTTGTTAAATCTTCAGGCTTTAATGAACTAATGGACTGTGCAGCACATGATGTATATTGCTGGTGGCGATCGGTAAATGCAGCTGCTTAATTTGATTATTTCAGAGACATGTCATCTACAGTCTGCACTGTGTAGCAGACAACCTAGCGAAGTGAAAGTTTAAATTATTCTTGTCATCTAAAGTGGTTAATAAAGTATAAAGATTAGTTTTCATTAGGTAGAAAAGGTCCCAGCAAAAAACGATAAAGTATTTATAAATAAGAAAAATTCTCAACCAAATGTGCAGTGTGTTTAATTGGGCCTTGCATAATGACTACATTTAATTTAGTCCGGTCTAGTGAAGGTTAGATGAAGGATTTTACGGTCTGAAATTGACAGGCAAAAATGTATCCATCTTAGGTGTTCAGACACTTAAATGGAAGGGTTTCCTATGGTTTTCATGTAGTATTTCTGTGTAGTCATATCATAGAATGAAGGATCGTTCTATGAATTTTAGCCAGGCTAAGGAGAAATGCAAAAATGCTTCTCCAGCCCTCCATCATGAGTGGTATAGGTTAATCTAGGTAATGTAATTTAAACATACACGCAAAAAGGTTTTTATAGTCAGAAAATGTGGAGACTAGTTGGCCTAAATGGTTCCTAACATTCATCAAATTCTATGTTTTTATAGTTCTATGTAATATAATATATTCAACATTAAAAAAATTAATCTCAAGATATAAAATAGTCTTGCAACTTTGGGAATTGTTGGCCACTCTGTAAGGTCTTAAGGTCCAGTGCAGCCAATAAAGTGCCCAGGCTAGGAAAAGAGAGAGACAGAGGATGTAGATGGTAAGACAGAGGAGAGATGGTCGATCGCAAAGAGTGTTGGGAACAGATGGGGTGGTATGTGATGATGCAGAGGAGGAAGCAGGGACTGGTTGGTAATGCTGTTGGATATTTAGAATAGATGGTGATGAAGGGCATAGAGACAGTGATGGGGCACGGAGGAGGTAAATGGTATGGGAAAGAGGGTTGAGACTGGGGCTTTAGAAGAGAGGTGCTCCTTGATATTGTTGCAAAGGAGAGGCTGCAAAACAGTAAGCTAGGGTACGGGGTAATGAGGGCTGCCAGATAATGTATGCAGGGGTGGGGTAAGGGCATGTCTGATAGTATTGTGGTAGTGAGAGACTGAAAGAAAAGGAGACAGAGAGGAAGGAAGGGGAAAGAAAGGGTGATAGAGAGAGAAAAGAAAGTCAGAAGAAAGAAAATTAAAGAGGGAGAGAGGTAGAAGAGAGAGAATGAGAAACAAAGGAGGGGCAAAAAAGCGAGAGAAAAAAGAAGGGACAGAGAGAGAGAACAAAGAGAAAAAAAGAGAGAACAAAATAGAGAGAAAAGGTGTATATCATTTTAATGATGGTACATACACTAGCTTCATGTAAAATATGTGTACAAAAGATTTTTGTGTTTGTGCACTAAATGTAAAATCCCTTCAAAATTGTCTCTTTTTGCTTTGAAGTATTAGACAGAAAACACAGCTTGCAATAACTAACAAAGGGGTTTGACTTTATCCATAAATTAACACAACGGTGCAGCCATCGACACCTGTCACAACTGACCACCTATTTATTGTAGCATTAGAAAAATGTAATCCGTCTCTGCCTCATTCAAAACAAATTATCAGCTAGTCAAAGACATATTCATTAGAAATGTAGCCAAGGCATCTGCATTTAGGACTACACAATCTGCGGCCATTTTGATTCCCTAGTAAATTAATCCCAATGGCTGCATGCTTAAGTATTTTTTGTTATATATTGTAAGAACATACAAAGAGGAAAGTAAGTCTGACTTTCCCCTAGAGAACATCATATTGTATGAGTCAGACCTGTGTGAGACTGCCGTCTGCCCTGAAGGTGTACCAACACGTCACTATGAATGTACATCAGAGGTGTAAAGGCATTCTGGATATTGTTTGTCTAGGGACAGGGCTATACAGGACACAAGAAAAAGATAAAATGTTCCTCGTTCCAGTAATACTAACAGTGGCGTCAACCTAAAGTTGATTCTAGGCCATTGCCAATACTATTGTTACACAACATGACATTCAAGTCCTTAGAGCCTTATATACTGTTTTAAAACAAAAACACTACTCACTATAAGACAAAGATGTATAGCAACATGTATTTATATTAAACACTTCGAATTGTCCATTGTCCAAAGTTTTTTGTAGCTTGGTACAAAAACAAGAAAAAAGTTCCTAATAGGCATAAATGAGTACCACACACTTATGTCCCTTATACTGTGATACTTGATTAAACATTGAACATGAGACTTTATATTTGTGTCTTGATCTTACCCGTGTACCCACCAGGAGGCATGTTCCTAAGGAAGATCCAGGTATCTCACTTTTCTGTTGGACTGATTGTATCACACTTGGGTATTACTCATTACTGGCATATATATATATATGCCAGTCTATATAACTCCTCTTTTGCCTGGTAATTTGGTACCTTTTTCTGGATGACTTGCTCATCTGTTTGCAGACTCTTTGTGCTCACTGAGACAAGTTACATACTACTTGTAAGGCTCCAAAAAATATATAAAAGGTCTACACACCCCTGTTAAAATGCCAGGTTCTTGTGGTGTTAAAGAATGAGACAAAGATAAATCATGTCTTTGAACTTGAATTTGAACTTTGAACTTTTTCCACCTTTAATGTAACCTATAACATGAACAATTCAATTGCAAAACAAACTGAATACCTCCTTTGCTAGAGTGGGATACCCTAAGCAGATAGGGGATACATCTGATTAAATCTCATAGCATTAGCCGTGCACAAAAAAGGACCAACCCAAGTAAACCACAGGATTTTTAACGTGAGAAGGAACAACCCTTCATTACACATAGTTAATGAGATGGAATTTTTCATCCCACTGAATGTTACTTACTATTTAATGAATCAATCCACCATGAAAATCTTCAACTTTGCTTTACTACCAGACTACCTCTTGAGTGCACATATATCCTGCCCTGGAACCACTGGTATTTGTATTGTAGCAGTGGAAGTTTAGTACATGTGAGTTTTCATTAATAGATTTGAATAAAGGTTTTGGCTACTAGTATAGCCACTTGTCTATCATATCTGATTGAAAATAAGGTCAGCCATTTTTCGCAAAACAGCAAATATACCCAGTAAAAGTATACCCAATGTTTGGTTTTAAAACTAGCAAGGAATGAAGTATTGTTGATTCTACATCTTATCCGTATGTAGTATAAAATCTGCATTAGTTATGCATAAGTGAATTGTGTATTCTAATGAATCCTATTCCCCAGCTGGTGAATTTACCCTTAGCTTTTATTTTCTCGTCAATCAATTGTTCTTTTGTAGTTCTTTTCAAAACTGTTAATATTCGAGTCCTGAAACAGCTGAGTTACAACTAATTTGTACAAGGTGGACATTTTGCTTGTTTTATATTTCCATAAATTAATGCATTAATCTGTACATCAGAAAAAAATGAGGAAATATTGTCAAAATGCACATGCATCAGCAAATGTGCACATTCGAAAAAGCAAAAAAGGACAACATTCCTTGGGCGATGCCCACTTCCAACCCTTTTAGTGCTCTCTGGGGCTAACCCTGTTCTTGTCAGCAGCTAGCCCCAACCCTAAGCATGACTAACACGCCCCTCATGTGGATACCTAGCTCCCTCCTGAAGGTACTTCCTCCACTGTGATCCTTACGTTTGCCCATTTTTCCTGCTTCTAACGCATTAACTTTGAGGATGAAATATTCACTTGCTGCCTAATATATCTCATCCACTGACACTTCATCTGTCAGTGGTCATAATGTTATGGCTGATCGGCCCTTTAGATGACCCTGGGTTACAGAGCCCAACCGTGCTTGCAAAGGACATCAGCAAACCTAAGGCTACAAAACATGGACCAACATGTCTAATGGACCAAAATCAGGTGTCCTGGTCTCATTTTGTTTTTTTTTTAAATCAGACCTGGGTAAATATACTTGTACTGTCATAGATGGATTATATACTTACAGATTTAGCCATAAAGCCAAGATTGAAAAATTATTATTTTCCATGAACGAAATACTTTAACATTCATTCTAATCTTGTTAAAGAAATTGAATTTGAGAAGCATGAAAAAATATAATCCTGTTTTAATTTCATAACAGCTTGTCACAGTAGCACATTTGTTTACACTGCTGTTATAAGATTTCAAGATACTGAAACTCCTACTCATTCACATTTCTTGTAGTGTAGTAATATCATATATGCATATCCATGTCATTTTGCAAGATGTACTAAGGAGAGAGAAAACAATCTACTTAACCCCTTTCAGAGCTAAGAGATTGTCCTACCCTAATGGCTTTTTGCCATTTTTACTATAAAATTGTTTAATCCCTTTTCCATGTTTGGTGTACCGCACAAGTTTTTTTTTTTATGTCACACCTCCCTTGTGAAAAAGCTTATCACCCAGGCCTCCCATGTTTTAACGGCCCCAAATTTAGGCTAAGGCAGGATGAGTTTGCATAAAGCAATTTATTGTTGAGAGGCTACTCACACCACCCTTGGAGTCAGTCCAAACCTCCCCACAGGTTAGGAACCCCAGCAGTAGGGGCTTCTTTTTTAACCCACAGAAATACATATAATAAAATCATTATTAGGGAAAAAAATATACCAAAATAATATTTCTTCTTTTTTTACTGCAATTTCATTTAGAATTTATTCTTCAGAACACATTTATGTTCCGCAGCATTCCCTGATTACAGCAGTAACATATACATTTTTTTAAATCTCAGAAGGCCATGTTGTTTCCTTACATAGTACTGTATGTTGTATATTTTAAATACTTCTTGTTTTGGGGTAGTGTTTGTGATATCATGGTGACATCACTGGGGTCCTATAATTATAATTTTATATTTTATTTTCAATTTAAATGTTTGTTGCATTCTCATTGAGTTTTATTATGTATTTCATTTATACTAATTACCCCATGATACAGGAGCAGAGCTCCATACTGCTGCGTTGCTGATCACAATACTGATGATCAGCCAGCAGGGTGGTGGTGATCAGGGATCCTAGCAGGGTCTGCAATCATGTGTCTCTACTCCTTCCCTGTGTTCTCCTTCCATTGACACCTACCAAAAGGGCAAAGCCCAATGGCTATGCCTCCCCTATTCTTAAGTTGCTGATTGCTGCTACATGGTTTAGACAACCTAGCGGGTTAATTGCACTTCTAGTAAAACTAGTTTTTGTAGCTTTAACCCCTTTATAATATTTTCAACACGTACATAAATAATTTCTGTCTGAGGCATGAATTAAAGTTATAGTAATAATATAATAACATAGCAGAGTGAAAACTGACAGGCCTTTGGTTGCATTATTCTTCAATATACATTAAATCCACAAAAGAAAATAAGGATTTATGCACATAGAATTTTTCTATCTATACAGATATATATCTTTATAGTACAGAAACAATATATTTAATAAGCCCTTATTCGTCAAATATGTTATACTGTGTATAATAACAGTACAAAATAATGTTTGTTTGAACTAACGGTACCAGATTCAGAGCTAACAGATGGAGAATTAAGTAGGAGAAAAGACAAAGAAAACACATTACTTAATTAGTTTGGAACCGAAAAGCTTTCTCTGACAAATGCTGCAAACAACAGAAGTTAATTAAAAACCTACCTGTAAAATTAACTTTCAGTAAATAATCCTTGTAAAGTATTTTGCCGTCTAGAACCTTCATGGCATCACATAAAACAGTGGTGTTTGGACACAGTGTCCTCTGCATTTGGTGTAATGCATGGGCCATTGCATAAACAGCATTGATCACAAACATGATTTTGGACTCCTGTTCATAATTGGAACTGTTGATATTGAGACGTTTGTCACACGGCTTTGCATGTGGGGTTTTATTCTGTAAACTACACTGAAATTTTTGCTGCCAGAAGTCCTTGAACCAGGGATTGCGATGGTTGTTATTCAGATTAAGGCTTTTAAAATACTTGTCAAATTCTTTAACCGGGTGTGATGCAAGCTCTAAAGTTATTGCTCCATAAGCAATATGTTCATTGCCTTTAATAATACTTTCTTGGGCACCCCATCCATCACTAGCAATCCATGTAAATGAAGCATTGAATCTGTTGGCAGCTGCCAGAAGTTCTCTGGTGTCATCACTTCTCATAAAAAGAACCACCACCCTAGCATTTGGCTTTTGAAGCAGTTCCCGTATAGCATTATCATAAGACTTTTTAATATTTGATCGCCCAACTTTTTCTGATGTCGCGATACAAATGTTTCTCATTCTTGCTTCTTGTTCAAAAGCTTCAATTCCTGTCTCTCCATAGTCTCCTTCAGACGCGACAGTAGAGACATATGTCCAGTTAAAGTAACGCAAGATTTCAGCCATCGCTTTTGCCTGGTAGAAGTCTGGTGGCACAGTCCTTGCAAAATAGTCATAACGGGACTTGTCGCTAAGTTTGGCACTGGTGGAAGCATAGCTTATTTGAGGAATGTGGAAGAGTCTTAATAAATTGGCAACCTGTGAATACAAAATTGACAATGCATTTCAATGAATCAGTAGCTAGACATCAAATAAATCAAGTAGTTAAAATGTCGTCTTTCGCAGTACATTTTAACAATACCCCTTTACAATGCCTGCTTTAGTACCCAAATGTAATACAGATATTACTAAACCACATTTTTTGTTCTATATGATCAGCATAATAGTACTATTTGTTTTGGGACTTGTGAAGCAGGCAAATTACATTCTTGATCCATATTAAATCTGCTTTTCCTAACTAAATAAATAAACCTCAGCAGATCTGTCACTTACTCATTCCCCTAAAGGTTTACTCACATAAAATCTAAAGGTGCCATTCCACTTACACAACACATGAATTTCACTATCCAGCATGTGAAACAAATACATTTTAGCC
>VKOC01000003.1:20731559-20743900 GCA_009364415.1 Spea multiplicata | reverse complement strand
TGATAGGAGTGTGATTGCTGTTAGCAGTTTGATATATATATATATATATCAAACTGCTAACAGCAATCACACTCCTATCAAGCCAAGGCAGCCAGTACATGCTGGGTTAAAAGGCATATCATGGGGCTGAGTGGCATATAGGGGGTTAAAATGCATTTCTGGACCTCCAGAAATGCATTTTAACCCCCTATATGCCACTCAGCCCCATGATATGCCTATATACCTCCAGAAATGCATTTTAACCCCCTATATGCCACTCAGCCCCATGATATGCCTTTTAACCCCCTATATGCCAGAGTGGCATATAGGGGTATAAGGCATATCATGGGGCAGAGTGGCAAATAGGGGGGTATAAAGCATTTCTGGGGGCAGAGTGGCATAACTGGGGGGGGCAGGTTGGCAAATAAAAGGAAATTAAAAAAATATATTTTTCTCAATCATAGCTTTTAGTAAACATGAAAAAATAATTTACATGAATTAATATTTACTGGTAAAACTTTTTTTCCTATAGGGTCGTCTTATATTCAGGCTTTTTGTTTTTTTCCTAAATTAATATTTTGATTTTGGGGGGTCGTCTTATAATCGAGCAAATACGGTAGTTACTAGACTTGTGCATTTGGATTTGTATAAATTAAAAGTTTAACAAAATTTGCCAATTTTGTTAATTTGTACGTGTGTCCGAAAATCAAGAAAAGATAATGAGCATGGACAAGTAGCAGGTGCAGGGCTAAAAAGCAGGTAGGGTAGCCACACATCTGAGTACCTTGCAAAGGGTTTAACTACCCTAACAAGGAAATAAACTTGCTTCAGGGGTAATTTGTGAGGAGCCCTGTAAATGGCACTGGAAATCGCTTACTAAATTACTGGAAGTTACTGGAGACTTTGCTGCCTAGGAATTAGTCAAATACCTGTTACAGACTTTAAATTAATATACCACCAATGAGCCATTAAGGTAAATGATCTTAACACTCCCTTTAATAATAGTCTAAATTAATATGATTATCTTATCTATTTATGTTTATTCTTTTGTTTCCTTTCTGCCTACAATTTCCACATCATTAATCTGTTTACCTACACGTATCCTACCCAACAGTTCTGCACCAGCTTCAACAATATTTACTTTCATATCCTGTGTCTTTGCAGAATGATTCTTTATGATAATGCTTCCTGTATTGCAAAATAGTGAAAAATGTTATTACAAATGTTAGATCCGTCTAACCTATAGGAAGCAAATATTTCTAGTTTCTTCCTAGTTTCTGTATTTTTCTTTGTTTATCTTGTCACATTATAGAAATACAATATGTGAAGAAACACTGTTTCTGAATATCAACAGTTTGGGTGGTAGAACAGATGCATTTGAAAACAACACACATATAAACTTCTACCTTTCAATCTTATTTGCCTTTTTTCACTACACGTATTTATCAATTAACCATGCACTTTGATGGCAAATGTTTATTATTGGGAACATTTGCTTTCAAACATTATGAGCATGTTACCAGTATGAAATAGTTCTATAGTTTGATCTATTTTCTTTAAAATTTTATTTCAGTGTATTGTTTGACAAAATATGAATAACTATTTTTTTTTCCCTGTTCTGTTTCACAACTCACAGCACATTTTTTCCTTCCTGGACTGAAAGAACCTCTAAACTTCTAAAATAATTCTGTAATGCTATTACAACAGTGGGAGAGTAAAAATGACCAATAACCAATAACATTAAAACTGACAATTGCTTTAACACATTAAAACATACTGGTACAGAAGAAGAGGGTCTTGCTCTTGTGAGCTTACAATCTATTATGCAAACCCAATGAGTATTCAAAACTTAACATGTGCCCATTGTGAACTTTACTTGCACATTGCTGCATTCATTAACCATTTTATCAAGTCAAGCAATATAACATGACTTTATTTTGGTGTATACTTAATTATAATGTCATCTCTTTGTACTAAAGCCCTGTATACACACAACATGTAAAGTAATAAGATGCTGTCCTTTCTTTGCTTTCACTATTTCTCCCCAGGGAAGACTTGTCATTGGCAGCTTTGGAGACAGGATTAACTGTTCTTCACACATAAATCCACAAGAAGATATCACATTCTCTTTGTTTTATCCTTTATTTGGCTGAGCTGTACATAGCTCCAGCAGATCTTTTAAAGCACATACATAAGAGGGCTCATCAAAACAGTCTCTTGGGGACAAAGTCTCAACCTGATACCCACATTCCAAGCAGATACACAAACACCAATCCATACAAAAGTCTACTTCTTACAGTGTTCAAGTTGCAAACGCTTGTAAATGCATTGACATTTTGAGTAGGTGACCATACAAGTCCATGCAATCAGACATAAGATGCATTCAACATCAGAGATAAATCTATCACAAACAGGCCTGGATTGGCTATTGTGCAACCTGGGCATATCTATGCTTGTGTGGTAAAATAGTTTAGCATGTGCTGTCTGCTGGATACACAGTATCATTTATCAACTGCTTGCCTTAAAGTGCTAGGGTCAATTTTAATCCACAATCTATAACTGATTACAGGTGATTGAATATGGCGTCTTCAGTCAAAGAAGATACCTTTTATGGAGGCAACATAAAAATATGTAGCGTTAGATAAGGTTTTGTGTGTTCTTCAGACTTTTTCCTAACTAATGACTTTAGCATGCCTTATCTGTGTCTGCTAGTTCACCAAAAGACCAATATTCCACACATATTACATTTAATATATTTAAATGGAATCTTTAATTAGACTGTTACCTGTTATGGTAATAGATAAAAACCGGTTCAGTTATTTATTTTTTTCCCTAGAAATCGCCCTTACTCCTCACACAGTAACAAAAAACGGAAATTCAAAATGACCTCATTTAAAACTTTGCTTGACCAGACATTTTATTGATTGGACGTTTCAGGTAATGCAAAACAAGATCTATTTCATAATGACAAACTGCCATAAATTACTATTACTTGATGTTTTTGATCTAATCACTGGAAGAAGCGTAAACTTTTGTAATTGAATATTTATGATTAGAATATCATCAAGCAAGGCCCTCACCTCTTTTTCATCCAATTTGTCATGTTGGTTTAAGTTATTCTTCATTTATATTCTCCTCTCATTATAATTGCGCTACAGAGCTGCTAGCCCTCTATTCATAAATTATAATAATTAAATTAATACAGTTACGTATGTATGTTGCATCTAGTGAATAATATTTTAGAACCTAGCACAAGTGTGATGACAATTTTTCTATTCTTTCCAGGCTAACCATACCTGGGAAGTTTCTAAATAAGATGACCCTGAGACTCCTGAAATACTAACCCTTTTATAACCCATCATGAAGTTTCTATGTAGTGAGTCGCCAAATGTAATCAAATGGGTTTCATACGGGTCCTAGTGGAAACCTAGACTTGTTATTATTATGTCCTTGAGTTCAAGCAGGGAAATAAACCATAACAAACTGGGAGCAAAGGCACCAGTTGGTAGTCCTGAATGTGTTACCCTAAGCAATTGCCTCTTCATCCTGAGATTGGGGCAAAGACCCTGAGAGTCAGGGTCAAATCTTTCCAGGTATGAGGATAACGCTAAAAATATATGTACACATTTAAAATCCTTTAATGATACAGAATTAGTACTGTATACAGTGAGCCATTCTAATACTAAATCGAATTATTAGTCATCTTGCCTTGTGCCTGCTTTAATACTTTCATCAGCTTGTTGAGAATTGTTTTGTCAGGATCGAGTCCTGACAATCAAGAAAATAAATTAAAAGTGATAAGTCAACAAGTCTGGTTTCAGATTGTACACTGGTGTGACAAAAGATAAAGATTCAGTGACCGAGTTTCTGAAGACTTTGAAGCTGCTAAGAGAGCAGTTTTACACTAAAGCCCCAAAGCAAGTACTGTAAAATTCCATTTGAATTTTCTAGCTGGAAGCCCAAACACTGCCACATGCTGATACTGATAAATCCAAAGAGGCACAACCTTTGCAAAGCATTTTTTTCCAAATGTAAAAGTATGCTGTCTCAGCACAGCAAAAACAAAAATACCAGGTTGTATTCTTTTTCCTGTTATATACACAGTATAATAATTTACTTAATTATCTCCATACATTATGTTGTGGGTATTAAAAGCTCATTGAGCTACAGATTAACATATCTGAAAAAATAAAACAACAGGTGTACTACAGTAAATAGTATATGAATATTTAAAAGTCCTTGGTAGAGTTCTACTTAAACATGCCCGGCGGACCCTTTTGTCTCTTTTCTGAGGTTTGTAAGTCATGCTTTATTCCGAATGTCTGCTCCTCTAGGAAGATTGGCCCCAAATGATGGTGCAAATTGTTTGCGGTTGCTTTTGGCACGCAGGATCCAGTTGATGCGTCGGCTATGTTTGTTTGTAATGGCATGTTTGTTCCAAATGGTGTAATATTCAATATGAACTTTGTTTTGTGTGAAACTGTTTGTTTCCAGCCTATTTCTCGTAGGACACACAGATACTGGGTCCATCCTCGTTGTTATTGGCGTTATTATGGGCGTTTTTGCAAAAAAAAAACCCAAGTGGAAACCTAGCCTATAAGCTGCACTTTCTCATTGATATAAATCTTTAAATTAAGGGCGCGGGCCTATATTTCAAGTTTAGATATTTTCGATGTCCTCCTACCTTAGACCATAGACCAGTGCCACTGTCTCATTTCATGTGGCTCAGCTTCTGTTATATCTGTTTGCTCTGCCTTCTTTCTTCTGTCTTCCGCTGTTTGTCTCCTGCTTCTGCGCATGTGTTCAGTCTCGACGCTCATCACACTTCTGCAAAAGGGCTTCTTAGGGTACTAAGGGTAGCAAAAAGAGCTGAGTCACCAGGACTGCCCTTGCCCGGTTCTTCCAAAAGTAAAAAAAAATTTTTTAATTAGATTTTCTTTAAATTAACATAAAACTTTAGAGGTGCTGCCTATAATCAGGTATGGCCTATATTTGGGACAACACGTTATGTTCTGTATTTGCTATTGTTTATGTACAGATAAGTAGGGTGATATCATCTGCAATGTTTTCCAGGACACATATACTTTTTATATATTGGTGACCAGTCCAGATAAAATGCTGCCCTGCAGTATGTGGGATGTATAACTGACTTATTGGTTCTCTTCCATGAGTCTAGACAGCCCACATACTGTAGGGCAACATTTTATCTGGACTGGTCAGAAATATGTAAAAATGATGTGTCCTGGAAAACATAAATTAAATATTAAAAAAGCCCTAATTTATTTTTATCCTATCTTGCCTCTAACACTATATTACATACAATGATTTATGTACCCTAAACCGCTGGAACCACAGCAACTGCACATTTTAAAAACACAGGCAATATTTTCTTAATGGCTTTTGACCGTAATTAATAGACTTGGGCGCCGGCCAACTCTTCATCTTTGTCTTCATGTTCGTCTTCGTGTGGGAAAAAAAAGAACACGAAGAATGTACACAAATATTCGCCCGTTCCTGTGTTCGGTTTGGATAAATATTTGTGTACATTGTTCGTGTTTGTTTTTTGCCATTTTTTTAAGAAAAGGTTAATACAGGGTTAACGCGGTACGCTCTACGTAGCAGCTTTGGCGCCAGGATTTTAAAGGTCCATACAAGCAACTCTATTGGTCGCCGGCAGGGCCCTCCTCTGCCATCAACCAATGGAGTGCACCTGCACTTCATCGGTTGATGGCAGATGAGTCCCCTGCTGGCAACCAATAGAGTCGTTCGTACAGACTTTTAAAATCCTGGTGCCGAAACTCGGCCTGGGGAGCCCACTGGTCTCCCGCTCCAGGAGTTAAAGGTCCGTACAAGCGACCAAATGGGCAATTGGTTGATGTCAGAGGAGGCCCCTGCAGTCGACCACAGAGTGCGAATGCACAGGTCTAGCAATTAAGGAATACTTACTACTATAGGAACAATATCCACACTGTACTGAAACCATTTGGATTAAACATTTTAATTATCCAATAGCAAGGACCCAAACACATTGGTTTAAATGTTTTAATTGTCGAAAGCTGTATGTATAAGAAACAATTCTCATCCACCACATTTATTTGACAGCTTAACATAATGGTATTTAATTGTTATATTTAGTTGCATAGGAACCAATATATCCTAATAAATGCTACAGCTATTTCCCTCTACTTAACTAATGAGATTTTTGTAAAGTGGGTCCCACAGGGCAGCCATGACAGAGTTTCCTTTCCCTGCAGCTTTTGTAGTCTATTTCAATACAAATGACTTTGTTACAAGCCCATCAGCACTTTCAACAGGGTCAAGACAAAAGGAAACAGCACAGCTTGTGAACTGTGAAGTCTTGAGGCTGCAGGCAACACACATTATAGCTGCATCAGCTTAAGATGTCATTTCATCTCTTCGACTGATTGCCAAAGATTCCTCAAAATGTGTAAATCTAGGGAACATTTTTTCCCAATCCATGTGAATGAATATGCAAAAACATTATGTGCATAAATATTTCAATTGCATTGAAGTGTATAATATTACTCATACATTTTAATAATATTCAGCAAATATAACAGAAAATAGAAGGAAAGCGTAGGGGGGTTATAATATAATGTCAAGAAAATTGTATTATGTCATTAAGAGATTAATTTGTGTATGTTACACCCAATATAAGTACTTGTGTTTAAGTAGGGCAATAAAATATATTGGGATGCTGTATTAGTAATAGGAGCTACCAATAATAGGAATCAGATAGGAGTCCAAGTTAGTCAATATATATATATATATATATATATATCTGTCTATTTATCTATCTATCTATCTATAAATATATCTATAGATATATCAGCAGAGGTCAGAAATCAGAGTATGTGAGCACTCACATTGCAAATAAAAGAAGATCGATGTAGAATTCATACCCAGTTATAAATATCCAAAAGGTATTAAAATAATACAATGGTCAGCCATAAGCAAATGTCAAGGGTTCTGGATATCAGAACCAAACCTCAAATCTAGTAATTTTAAACAAATAAATCCCAATATCAGGAGCTAGTATCTAGTAGTCAACACTTCAACCAATTGAATGAGAAAGCCCAGTATATGAAGAAGCCTTATTAAAAACACCTAATTGAGAATAGCTTCCACGATTGACAATGAAGTAAAGAGTAAAAATACATGCTTTAAAAAGAATCTATATTCCTAGTTGTGTTGTGGCTGTATTTTATGATGTCTGTTACCATGGGTTAAATTGGCCATACAATCCTGCTTCTGCTCATGAACATGGTGTATGGTTCTACTTTCTAAAATGTATTTAAAAATGTTGTGTATTTTAGATAAAAGTGGCATCGGGAGGGGGGACCAGAGGGGGCCATGGCCCCCCTACATCAGGATGTGCCCCCGTGTGCCCTCCAAGCTTTTTTCTTTTTGTGCCGCCGTGATTGATGCGGAGGATAGAGAGGGGCGCCAAGTTTTCAGCAACCACTCAGAGCCCCTCAACCTCCTCCGCAAGGCGTTTGTCTTTGGCACGGTGCCGCCATTTCATGCTGAGTGCCAGAATATGACGTCATATTCCGGCGCTCAGCAGTGAAGCAGCACGCATTGTAAACAAAACAGAGGCCTCACGCTCCCACCGCAAGACATCTGCAAGGTACCGTATTTCCCCATGTATAAGATGCTCCCATGTATAAGACAATTTTGGGGCCTGAAATTTGAAAAAAATGTATTACATAGTTATTGAACTCAAGTTTACTTTATCATAAAATTCATACTCATCATCCTCATCACTCCCATTCATTAACTGCCCCATAAACCATAACTGCCCCTGACTTAACCCCCACTTCCCCGAACTTTCAGCAGCCCTAATATAAATGTTTTACTTACTGTTAGATGAGTTTCTGAACCATGTGGATGCTATAAGAAAAGGGGCTGAGCCAATCGACAGTGAGTCAGAAAGGGGCAGAACCGATTGTTAGTGTGACTGCAGGGAGGGACTGGGAAGTGGAAACTGCAATCTACAACCGCTGTATAAGACGCACCTAGTTTTTAGACCTCAAATGGGGAAATACGGTAAGTGAACTATAAAGGAGGGAGAGGGTAGATAGTGAGGTGAATTGTGTGAATGGGTAAAAGTATGAATTAATGTTTGAATGAATTTGGTGAATGAGTGGGAGAATTAATGAATTTGTGAGAATGCATTAATGAATATGTGAAAATAATTTGTGTAAAAGTGAGAGAATAAATGATTGTGTGAATGAATTGTGTGAATGAAAGTGTGAATTAGTGAGTGACTGTAAAAGTGTTTCTATGTATCTGTCAGGTTCCATGAAGAAACTCCCAGAGCAGCAACTCACCGGAGTACCTGCTGATTGCAGATACCAGCTCCCACGCCGCCGCTTTCACCGCCGTTTCCGCTCCTGCTACGATGCCTGTTCTCGCAAAAAACTTAGAGAGCACGCACGCGCCCCCACCTCTCCTTATTCATTCCTGAATGGAAAAGGCGGGGAACGTGTACAATGATGCCACGCACGGGGGCGGGGCAACTTCTAGCTGTGGACTTAAAAACGAGCACTGAGTGATATTGTTCCCTACAGAGCTATGATTGGCTGTTCTCCCTGATTCCTGTTATTGACCCTTGTTTATCTATTACACGTTTACGCTGCTGTCTTCAATCCTGACCTTCTGGCTTCTGGCTTCTGGCTTTTGATTAAATGATTACGCTGCTGTGTCCAATCCTGACCCTTCGGCTTTTGATTTTGGACTTTGCTGTGCTGTTTATCCTGCTTATCAGGTTCTTCACCCTAAACCCAACAGTATCATTGATGTTTAATAGATTTGTGGAAAGGCAAAGATGGTACAAGTAGAGTGTTTAAGTCTTGGGTACCAAGATGGCACAGGCAGGGTGGTTATGGGACAGAGATGGTGCAGGTAGCGTGATTATGGCACAAAGATGGCACAGGGCAGGCTGTTTGGGGACAAAGTTGACTCATGTTGGACTGTTGTGGGACAAAGATGGCAAGTCCTAGGTGTGTTATCTGGGTGCTGGTCAGGTTCTATGTGGGCAGTGTGGATGCCAGGGCTGGCCTTTGGAGTGTGCAACCTCTGATCTGTGCCTGTAATTTAGGGGGTTTTATCTATACCTTTAATGTTGAGTTTTAATTTGAATTCCAATTTATCTATTCCTGCAAAGCTGTGTTATTCTGTTATAACATAGTTCATAAGGTTGAAAAAAAAGACCAAAGTCCATCAAGTTCAACCTATATACATATTGTGTCCCTACCGTGTTGATCCAGAGGAAGGCAAAAAACCCTTATGAAGCAGATGCCAATTGCCCCATACCAGGGGGAAAATTCCTTCCCGACTCCAAATATGGCAATCAGAATAAATCCCTGGATCAACGTTCTGTCCCTATTAATCTAATATCCATAACTTGTAATATATTTGCTTTCAAGAAACACGTCCAGGCTCCTTTTAAACTCTTTTATTGAGTTTACCATTACCACTTCCTCTGGCAGAGAGTTCCATAGTCTCACCGCTCTTACTGTAAAGAACCCCCCGTCTGTGCCGGTGTAGAAACCTTCTTTCCTCCAGCCGTAGAGGATGTCCCCTTGTTATAGATACAGTCCTGGGTATAAATAGGTCCTGGGAGTGATCTCTGTACTGCCCCCTTATATATTTATACATAGTTATTAAGTCCCCCTATGTTGATCCATATCTGCTATGCTATGTTTCCATACATTATTTATGTATACCTGTATCAATACCTGCAGTCATTTTTTCATGTGTTGTTTATTTGATCTATACCTGAACTACAGGGAGTAAGTAAAAGAGAGGTATGGCTTAGTGAATGAGGGGACAAAGGCACTCTGGGGATGATTATGGAGGAGAGGACCTCTCAAAGCCACGGTAGGGTCAGAAGGAGGGAAGACTGCACTGACTCTCACAGTCTTCCCCTATTCTGCAGTCAGTGTAGCAAATGCTTTCCTGGGGTCCGGTTTTTCAATAGGCAACAAGGTCTTATATTAATATATATTGGCAGCAGGGTCTAATATTTATATATATTGTCAGCAGGAGTCTAATATTTTTTTTTCAAAATCCGATGTTTATTAAATTTTTTCACATAGCATGGAGAAGGGAAGGGAAAAAGGATACAGAAAGGAAAAAAGAGGCGTGGATAGAACGGGGGGAAATCAGGAACACACGGCATGTATCAATCGCACAAATAAGTACAAAGCCGAGGGCAAAACACAGTCTCACCAGGTACACATAACACAGGCACCGAGATACTTTACATAAGGCAATATCGAAATACAGTTTTTGGAGGGGCACAATGAAGGAAGCCACCACAACTCCCGCGGAACAGCAGAAAGCGCACAACAACTAGCGTGGCCAAACAGTAAAAGGCGATTATGTGTCAGCCCCACCGACATAGGACAGCCAGTAGAACCATGTGGCCGTTTAAGCCTCCCTGAGTTTCAGAGTTGTAGCGGAAAGATCCTCAACCCCCCGGATCTCCTCCACCCTAGCAATCCAGTCCTGCTGTGAAGGAGGATGGGGCAGTTTCCAATTCAGGGGGATAAGGCTTTTGGCCTCATCGAGTAGGTGACGGACTATAGAGCGTTTGTACTGTGAGATAGAGCGTGAAGTGTGGTGTAGAAGCAATGGCAAAGGTTGGAAAGAAGGGGAGGGGAGTCAGAAAGCATGGTACCCTCATCCGTATTGCATCTCCAACACCATCAGAGGCGTCAGGGAACATTCTGTGTAGCCGCTGCGGAGTTCTATACCAATTAGTCAATAGCTTATAGTTAGTTTCTTACGTCTTGGTCGCTCTAGAGCTCTTGTGGGTACAGGACTCTAATATTAACCAGTGGAGGCTCCTAGGAGCACATAGGAATGCATGCACACGTGAACCCCCAAGCGCAAAATCTAAATTAAATAGAAATAATAAGTGTATTATAATAAACATATAGTAAATATGAAGCCTCCTGTCCCCTGATGTCCCCTATGCAAGAAAGAGCTATGAACAGGCAGCCTGTTCATAGTTCCTTCTTCTATTGCACTGCTGCATCGCGCGTGCGATAGAAGAAAGACCCTATTTGCTCAATTGCTGCCAGAACCTGAGCTGCCCATTTGATCCCAGCCAACACACCCACCTCCCAGCCCTTAGTCTTCCCACCCTCCCCAGTGACTGGCGCAAAGTGGATGCACCAAAAGTGTTAGCTTTTTGCTGAGCTGTTACCCTAACCAATAAAGCTATATCCTTATAATCCCAACAAACTGTAGAAGCTGGAGCAGTTAGTTCTACACATAGCCTGAATAGTGCTTACATCACATTTAGATCATATGTGCTTGGGAAAACTATCTGCCCTGCCATGGCACTTGTCACTGATGGGACAAAATGGGACAACAGGGAACAACTGTGGCTCAGGTGGAAACCCCCAACCAAAACTCATCATCAGCCCAAAATATGGAAAAGGATTGTGACCTTGACACTGCCCTGGGGACACTCAAGAAAAAGAATTAGGCATTTCATTCCTGCTGTTTTGGACCCGTCTACCACCCACCTCTGTTTCAAAATGACTGGTTAACAGAAAAGACAGGAAGAATTAGACATTTGTGGCCACTCTTCTCTGACTGCACCACACTCTTCCGGACAGCCGCAGGTCCTGACAGGTCAGCTGAAACTGCTGCTGCTGTTTTGATGTCTTCCTGCCCAGCATGTGCAGAAGATGCTGCCCAGACCGCTGATGTCCTCAGAGAGCCCTGAAACAACAGGTCGTGGCAACGCAAGTGCACTAGACCTCATTACAGGCCTACTTACTTGTAGGCTTTGAATGGCACCCGTGTGCCTTCTCAGACGCTGTAGCAGGTCAAATCCCAGCTCCAGAAGCAGCCACTTGGTTCACCTGGCTCGCCTCAGAATGCTGATTCCCTCCACTGAGCGCAGAGGGAGTCTGAGGTTTTTGGTACACTTAGCCTACTAGGGCTGACCAGTTCCCCCAACCGCAGGGCCCCGAAAAATGCCAAACCAAACGTGGCACGAAACAACCGCACCTCAAATTCCGAAATGCACACCGCCTCCAGTGCCGAGCATAAACGAACCAGCAACTCAGCCGACACCGGCCTCCTAGAATCCCGGGACATAGATCCCCTCCTCCAACCCTTAACCGCCTGACGAACCAGGAAATCCTTCGTAAAATCCACCATCCCCATCAACTTGCAGAGGAAACTCAGTCCCGATAGGCGAGCGAACGCCGCCGACGGGGAGACCCCAGCCACATCCCATCGACACAGGAGGGAGAGCAAACCCCGGACCCGAGCAGCATGAGAAGGAAAACCACCACAGGCTTCCTCAAACACTG
>VKOC01000003.1:20714924-20731459 GCA_009364415.1 Spea multiplicata | reverse complement strand
TGAAAAACGCTGCAGCCAGATGTTAGCTGTTCTTCAATAGGAAATCGCAAAATGCCATTTCCACTTGGCGTTTTTCTGTTCGGCGTTTTTTCAGTCCTGTTTGGCGTTTTTCTGCTTTTTTGGGCTCTGTGGCAGTTTTTCAAAACTGCAGCATGTTGACACTCTGGCGTTTTTTGCAAGAAATCTTGGCTTTTTTTCTCCAATAGAAGTCTATGGAAGAGAAAAAACGCCATGAAAAAGCCATGTGGGTTTATTGCCTTGGCGTTTTTTATGGCGTTTTTTCCACAGTTACAATGCAGAGGATGGACCCAGTATCTGTGTGTCCTACGAGAAATAGGCTGGAAACAAACAGTTTCACACAAAACAAAGTCCTGGACTGGTTCATATTGAATTTTACACCATTTGGAACAAACATGCTATTACAAACAAACATACGCGACCGGATCCTGCGTGCCAAAAGCAACAGCAAACAATTTGCACCATCATTTGGGGCCAATCTTCCCAGAGGAGCAGACATTCGGAATAAAGCATGCCTTACAAACCACAGAAAAGAGAAAAAAGGGTCTACCAAGTAAATGACATCAGGAGAGGGCAGATACTTGCCATTTATCCTAATCCCTTTTAGTTGGGTGAAACATCTAACTTGTAAAGGCTGGAAAAACTGCCTAAGGTCAAAAAAAGCAATTTCCACAGAAAGGCTAAAACGCCAGAAAAAACTGCAGAAAAAACGCCAAAACGCAGGTAAATGCAGTGGCAGTTTTCTTGGCAGTTTTCCTGGCGTTTTTCATCAAGAAAAAAACGCCGGACAAAAACCCAAGTGGAAACCTAGCCTTAACATGGCATTGTATTCTAAGTATTAGGATCGTGGAGTGGTGGTATAACCCCCCACCACCATCACCCCACCCCTGGTCTCGAAGGTGTTTAAGTGATTAGTTCAAATAAGCAGTAATACTTTTTTGGCATAATGATCAGAAATCTATAAGTATTAGTAAACCATACAAAGATAAAAATATTAGTGACTCATAGAGTATAAATGATGATATAGTGATGGTACAATTATTTAAAAAAAAATTAAGGTGCCTCTAACTACATAAACACAATTTATTACACTTAGGTTTATAATTTAATAAGCTTTGTGCAATGACTGGTTTAATATATTGTTTTTTTTCTCTACATATTGATAGTGCTTATTAAATGTAATTTGACAATTACTTCAATCTTAATTGGGTACACAGAGGTTTCTTATTAAACTTGCAGCGGTGTGATACTGAGTCACTGTTAATAAATGTTCATGCAGCTTTAAGTGATTAGTTCTTGTTATTTGGATTTGTGCCAACAGAGTTAAATCAGTTACCAGTGTAAATTTTACATTTTCTAGACGTTTCCATAATGTAGTCCACACTGCTCTTTTAGTAGATTGTGTATAGTAGAGGACTGCACTGGGAGGCGGTTCCTGCGGGACCTGCCAAAAAACTTGCGGGCACGGGCGGTCTTGCTGGGGCTGCGGGCGGGAGCGGGCGGTCAGGCACTGTACCTGCGGGTCCCGGTAATCCCGCGCAGTCCCGCAAGGCTGCCTTCTTGCTGCTCCCTTACAGTGTCTCCTAGCTTGCTCCGCCCAGGAATAAAACGGAGTCACGTGATGTGACATCACTTCATGTGACTCCGCCTTGTTCCTGGGCGGAGAAAGAGAAGAGACGCCGTGAGGGAACAACTCGAGGGCAGCCGCGCGGGACTGCGTGGGAAATCAGGTAAGGAGGCGGGCATGATTGGCCACAAATGTGGCGGGAGCGGGCGGGACCGGGATTAAAAACCGCTGGAGCGGGCGGGATTAAAAGCCGCGGGAGCGGGATTAAAAAAAATAGTCCCGTGCAGGGCTCTAGTGTATAGTATCTCATAAACACCTCAGAGGATAGTTTGAAATTTGACAGATCTGTTTTTGTCATTGTTTCTGTACTGTTTTTTGCAGTAAAAACAAAAGGGAAACTTTTCAGTTGCATTACACAACTCACCCTGATTATGCCATCCTCGAAGGTCTGCAGGATCTAAAGCAAGCCAGACATGAGTTGCCTATGAGTTAGCGTTAGCTTGGCTTATGGTTTACATTGGTTTACTGTTTTGAGAACAGAAAAGAATCATTTGACAAGTAATCTGCTTGTTTTTACCTGTAAAGACTCAAACCTTTATAAGTCATTGGTCAGATTTTAAATTCAGAGGCATGGTCCCATGCATATTTAAATTCCCTTATTGCATTAGCATCTATCACTTTTGCTATGAGGCTGTTCCATTTATCTACAGTCTCAATAAAGTACACACTGATTATTATATTCATTGAGATTGAGTATTACTCATAGAGCTTTTGCAGCATGTACAGTTTGGAAGTTCAGATAGGAACTTCCACTTTTAGCTGGTGAGTTGGCAGACGATTCTGAAAAAAAAGCCACAGTCCATTAACACTCCTCCACCTAGCTTTACAATAGTCACAACACATTCCAGTAAGTAGAGTTCTCGTGGCATCAGCCAAACTCAGATTCATCTATTAGACTCCCAGATAGAGAAGCATGATTCATCACACTAAAGAACATGTTTCCACTGCTCCAGAGTCCTGTGGCGGTGCACTTTACATCACCTCAGCTGATGGTTGTCAATACTCATAGTGATCTTCAGCTTGTGTGCAGCTGCTTAGTCACTTTAGTAAGTCATGCTACAGATAATGTTTTCATATGACACATTTTAGCACTCAGCAGCCCCATTCTCTGTGAGTGTGCATGGTTAACCACTTTATGAATGAGCTGCTGTTATTCTTAGACTTTACAAAAATGGCACTTACAGTGGACAGGGGTAGCCCTGTGGTTCCTGACACCCTGAGCATGAGAAGGAAAGCCAGATAGGAAACACGAGCCAGGACTCAAAGTTTAAGAGAAGTGCTCTAGAAGAACATCAAGGTAAATGTAGTTGATTGGTGTGAGCCCCACTCGTGAAAATGGGCAGTTGCAAATAAAAACAATAAATATTTAATTATATTTAATCATAAAAAGTTGTTGTGGCTGTGAGCAGAAGAAGTTATCTATAGCAATAGATTTGTTAATGGGGAGGGGGCATTCAGTGGACTCTAGGAGAAAGGCAGGGCTGGTAAAGGACGTTAGACATGAAGGTGCGATTAGAAGGATTAGATTATTTATGAGGTATGGTTACAGATGGGGATTTAATGTGGGCCAGGATCAGGCAAGATGTCACCAGTGACTAGAAGGAGGATAACCAGAAAGAGAAGAACGTGGGAATATGATTTGTGAGAGACGTGGGATGTGTTAGTGAGATAGGTGTTTAGGAGCAAGAATTAAAGGTAATAGGCGGCACACAAAGAGTGACACACAAAGAAAAGAGTATTTCTGTCCCCATACCACATGTAAACATTTGTCTGGGTAATACTCAGTTATATGTGGATATTCATTTAGCTGTTAATAGCCTTAGTGAAGATTTGTGTGAACGTACAGAGCATTGGCTCTTGACATGCAAATGATTTAGCTGCTGCCAATCCCTAGCTAAAATATGCTCCTTTTCTTATGTGAATAAAAAACTTACAGGGTTTTAGAAAGTACGTATAGTTATCCTACTGAGCAGACAAGGCGTTCTACTGCACTGGTACTGTGATGGCTCAGTAGTGCTTACCTTGATCCTCCCTGAGTACCTGCCAATGGGGAGGTCTCTAATGACTTTTAGGATTGTTTTTAAAGTACTGAAACAATAATATTGTTTGCCTTACACGATTTGGGATATAGATACTACCATGATAATCACCACCACCTCAAATTATCAAATGATGTAGCATTGGCAGATTAAAATAGGTTTTGAAAGGTTAGGTAGTTAACCAACGATAATTAATATGGAAAATAATTACCGTATTTGCTCGATTATAAGACGAGTTTTTTTTTAAGAGCAAATGGAAAAAAATCAGGGTTGTCTTACAAATAGACCTCAAACAGGTCTGACTATGAGACTAAGATCCAGATCCAGATCCTCCTTCTGGTTAGCAGCGGGGGTTGTCTGCGTCCATTGCACAGACCTTCCCCGGCTGTCAGAGATCAGCGTTCCCCTCACCGGGGAATTCTCTCTGACAGCCAGAGAAGGTCTGCGCGATGGATGCAGACAACCCCCGTTGCCAACCGCACCTCCTTCCAGCTGCAGCATAAGTTGCCTACGCGAATCGCATAGATGTCTACACGCTGTCCGGACAACACACCGGGAGTCAGAAGCACCGGTAAGTTTTTTTGGGGGGTGTTAAATGGGGGGCATAAGGCATTTCTGTAGGCAGAGTGCTCTATGAAATGCCTTTTAACCCCCTTAATGCCACTCTGCCTCCAGAAATGCCTTATACCTCCCTATATGCCACTGTGCCCCATAATATGTCTTTTAACCCCCTAATGTCAGAGGGTTAAAAGGCATATCATGGGGCACAGTGATATATAGGGGGGTTTAAGGCATTTATGGGGCAGAGTGACAAGCCTGGGGGCAGATGTGCATAACTGGGGGCAGGTTGGAAAATAAAAGAATTAAAAGAAAATATTTTTCTCAATCATAGCTTTTATAAGAAAAATAGTTTACATAGTTTACATGAATTACATTTACTGGTAAAACTTTTTTCCTATAGGGTCATCTATATTCTTAAATTAATATCAGATTTTGGGGGGGTCGTCTTATAATCGAGGCAAATACCAGTAATATATATATATCTATATATATATATAGATAGATAGATAGATAGATATATATAGATATAGATATATATATATCTCAATCCTTCACTCTAGAGAAACATGCTAGTGTTGGCCCTTAGTAATGAAGTGAGGGAGTTAAAATTATAACTCTCCTGCAAACTCTCCTGCCACTCCCTTTAACAAATAAACCCCAAATCTTTAAATTATCCGTTTAACCATTATACTGATACATAATTAGGCACAAATGAAGTTAAAGCCAAACTTTAGCTAAATTACCTTTGCTAAGTTATCTTTAAAAATGTAGCTGTGCTTTCTGTAGAATATCATATTGTGAACTCTATATGTCCAGAAGTAATTATTTTGCAACTTCAAGCAAGCTATATATCTGATTTATTATTTTTACAAGCCTTTCACAGTTGCCAGTTTGCTTCCTTCCCTTTACTTACACAGCAGAATTAATGAAGGATATTGGAATGTACCATACACACAGTAGTGTGAAAATCTGCCTACACACTGAATAATACATGAAAGGATAAAAGTAAACCAGAGTGTTAAGAAATAAATATCACAACTAGGCACTCAGTCAATTCAGCGGTTTTCTTTTTTAAAGAGGTGTTCTGATATTAGTACTGTATAAATACATATTTATCAGAGAGATCATTTTAAGCTTTTATCTTTCATTTTTAAAAAAAATAAAATATTTTAACCTTTAGATTCCATGAATGTATTGGTTAGGCCCCTGGGAATCAGCGTAGCTAAATGGACAGGGAGCATGTATGTGTGTGGGTGAGTGCATGCTTGGGGCATGGGTGTTTTTGATTGGGGTATGTAAATTGAGGGGCGGGAGACCCTAGGGGATAAAAGGTGCCCTCTGGGTGACCCCGGTCACTGTCACTTTTTATTTGAGACGACTAACAGTTTTACCTGCTTGAGCTTTGGTTTCCTACGGCCTGGAGCATGGATGTTGATGCTATCCTCGCTGCTCTCAGGGCTGGTGCGGACAAGGACGGTGGCAGGGCGCTTCGTGAGCACTTTGCTCACCTGTTGCCTCAAGCTGCGGTGCCTGAGCAGCCTACCGGGTCTGGTGGGGCCGCGGAGGCTTCGATTAGCAGGCGCGCCTCAGTTTGCTGGCGCGCCCGCCCTCCTGCTCGGTTGAGCCCCTTGGCCGAGATGCGGGGAGCAGCTGTCGTGAGCGCGCCTCGGGAAGTCTCTAGTGTGGCGCGACGCGTCAATCTTCGTCGTGCCAAGATGGCAGCGGCGGTGGCATCGCGGTCTGTGACGCTGCCGCGATTGCAGCGAACCTGCAGCGGCTTCACAGGAAACCCGGCACAGCTGCGGTACCTGCCGAACCGGCTTCTGGGACTTCCAGCGGCCGATCAGGCCGACCGGCGGCGGATGATGACGTACTCGCGAAGCTTGTACGGGAAGCGCCTCTGCTGCGCCCACGGAGGGCATCACGGTCAGCATGCGGCTGCTTCTTGATAGATGGGCGATGCCGTGGTGAGGTGGCCGGCAGGGCTACACGGGGGGCAGCTGGGGGCCGTGCGGGAGAGGGCATCTCGGAGGACGGTGGTGGGTCCTCCGGGGACGATTTAGGTTCACCTCGGCAGCCCTCGGCTCGTTTACCTTCTCTGGGAACGGGGGTTAGGGGGTCTTCCCTCCTGGGTTATGGCTCCTCCGGTGAGGAGGCTTTTTCTACCCCCCTTCCCCTATTGTCTGTGGCACCTGTGGGTGGCTTACCTGGGGCTGGGGCCCTGCCAGCGGTTCCGGGTCCTTCTGGGGCCCAAGGGCAATTTTGCTCACCTCTTCTTTCCATGCAGGCTGTCGCTGGAGTTCTGCCGAAGGGTCCTTCCCGGCTGTCTGGACCTGCGAGACAAGATGCTGCTGGCAACATGGCTGCGTGTACGGCGCCAAAGGAGGTCTGCCGGTCGCTTGGTGGTGAGTAAACTTCTCAGCTTTCTGGTCTATCTGGGTCTGTTGTGGAGGGTCGCCCGGGCGCTAGTGTGGGTGAATTTTTGTCGGGTCTTCGGGGTTTTCTAGACGCGTGGGAGCGTGGAGGTAGCTCCGGGACGGCTGGGTCAGGTTTAGATGGGCAGGTTAGGTCTGTCTGGGAGCAGTCTGGGAGTGTTGCAGGGTCTGCCGGTCATGTTCCCCTCCCTGCGCCGTCTGTAGCGTGTCCTGGTGGGGCTGCGGTTGCGGTTTCGGAGGTTGCCGGGGTGGTGTCTCCGTCGGCTGGCGGGGTGACTGCTGAGTCTGCCCCTGCGGCCGTAATTGATGCGGCGTTGGGGGTGGCGGATGTTGCCTGTGGGGCTGCGTATATGTGTTGGTCGGGCCCTTTGGGACTGCACTTAAGGCAGGAGACGAAGGAAAAAATCTGGAAAGGCGAGTTTCTGGAAATTTTCTCCCTCTTGCCGCTGGAGGAGGTCCCTCCTCCAGAGAAAGAGGGGAAGGATAAGGAAAAAGAGAAGGAGAAAGAAAAATATCGGTACAGGCGGATTCCAAAAACCTTTGGTAATTGGATTCGCGCGGTGCATATTCCGGGTGTGAAAAACGTGACGGCTGATGCTCTTTCTCGCTTTCAGTGGGCAGAGTTTCGAGCCACGGCGCCGTATGCAGACGAGGAAGGGGTGCCGTGTCCGGTGGAGCTTTGGTCCCTTGGGTTGGACGCGTGACGCAGTGGATCCGCAGTTCGGTTTTCCAAGGCCACTTTGGGGGAGGTATGGTAAGGTGTGGGGACGAGTGGGGCAGTGTTTGAGGAAGCCTGTGGTGGTTTTCCTTCTCATGCTGCTCGGGTCCGGGGTTTGCTCTCCCTCCTGTGTCGATGGGATGTGGCTGGGGTCTCCCCGTCGGCGGCGTTCGCTCGCCTATCGGGACTGAGTTTCCTCTGCAAGTTGATGGGGATGGTGGATTTTACGAAGGATTTCCTGGTTCGTCAGGCGGTTAAGGGTTGGAGGAGGGGATCTATGTCCCGGGATTCTAGGAGGCCGGTGTCGGCTGAGTTGCTGGTTCGTTTATGCTCGGCACTGGAGGCGGTGTGCATTTCGGAATTTGAGGTGCGGTTGTTTCGTGCCACGTTTGGTTTGGCATTTTTCGGGGCCCTGCGGTTGGGGGAACTGGTCAGCCCTAGTAGGCTAAGTGTACCAAAAACCTCAGACTCCCTCTGCGCTCAGTGGAGGGAATCAGCATTCTGAGGCGAGCCAGGTGAACCAAGTGGCTGCTTCTGGAGCTGGGATTTGACCTGCTACAGCGTCTGAGAAGGCACACGGGTGCCATTCAAAGCCTACAAGTAAGTAGGCCTGTAATGAGGTCTAGTGCACTTGCGTTGCCACAACCTGTTGTTTCAGGGCTCTCTGAGGACATCAGCGGCCTGGGCAGCATCTTCTGCACATGCTGGGCAGGAAGACATCAAAACAGCAGCAGCAGTTTCAGCTGACCTGTCAGGACCTGCGGCTGTCCGGAAGAGTGTGGTGCAGTCAGAGAAGAGTGGCCACAAATGTCTAATTCTTCCTGTCTTTTCTGTTAACCAGTCATTTTGAAACAGAGGTGGGTGGTAGACGGGTCCAAGACAGCAGGAATGAAATGCCTAATTCTTTTTCTTGAGTGTTCCCAGGGCAGTGTCAAGGTCACAATCCTTTTCCAAATTTTGGGCTGATGATGAGTATTGGTTGGGGGTTTCCACCTGAGCCACAGTTGTTCCCTGTTGTCCCATCTTGTCCCATCAGTGACAAGTGCCATGGCAGGGCAGATAGTTTTCCCAAGCACATATGATCTAAATGTGATGTAAGCACTATTCAGGCTATGGCCCCTTCAGTCAGTGTAGAACTAACTGCTCCAGCTTCTACAGTTTGTTGGGATTATAAGGATATAGCTTTATTGGTTAGGGTAACAGCTCAGCCAAAAGCTAACACTTTTGATGCATCCACTTCGCGCCAGTCACTGGGGAGGGTGGGAAGACTACGGGCTGGGAGGTGGGTGTGTTGGCTGGGATCAAATGGGCAGCTCAGGTTCTGGCAGCAATTGAGCAAATAGGGTCTTTCTTCTATCGCACGCGCGCTGCAGCAGTGCAATAGAAGAAGGAACTATGAACAGGCTGCCTGTTCATAGCTCTTTCTTGCATAGGGGACATCAGGGGACAGGAGGCTTCATATTTACTATATGTTTATTATAATACACTTATTATTTCTATTTAATTTAGATTTTGCGCTTGGGGGTTCACGTGTGCATGCATTCCTATGTGCTCCTAGGAGCCTCCACTGGTTAATATTAGACTCCTGTACCCACAAGAGCTCTAGAGCCACCAAGACGCAAGAAACTAACTATAAGCTATTGACTAATTGGTATAGAACTCCGCAGCGGCTACACAGAATGTTCCCTGACGCCTCTGATGGTGTTGGAGATGCAATACGGATGAGGGTACCATGTTGCACATTTGGTGGTCTTGCCCACTCATACAATCGTTCTGGAGGGAAATCTACCGAGTGATCTCAGAGCTTTCTGACTCCCCCCCTCCTTTCCAACCTTTGCCATTGCTTCTACACCACACTTCACGCTCTATCTCACAGTACAAACGCTCTATAGTCCGTCACCTACTCGATGAGGCTAAAAGCCTTATCCCCCTGAATTGGAAACTGTCCCATCCTCCTTCACGGCAGGACTGGATTGCAGGACTGGATTGCTAGGGTGGAGGAGATCCGGGGGGTTGAGGATCTTCCCGCTACAACTCTGAAACTCAGGGAGGCTTATACGGCCACATGGTTCTACTGGCTGTCCTATGTCGGTGGGGCTGACACATAATCGCCTTTTACTGTTTGGCCACGCTAGTTGTTGTGCGCTTTCTGCTGTTCCGCGGGAGTTGTGGTGGCTTCCTTCATTGTGCCCCTCCAAAAACTGTATTTCGATATTGCCTTATGTAAAGTATCTCGGTGCCTGTGTTATGTGTACCTGGTGAGACTGTGTTTTGCCCTCGGCTTTGTACTTATTTGTGCGATTGATACATGCCGTGTGTTCCTGATTTCCCCCCGTTCTATCCACGCCTCTTTTTTCCTTTCTGTATCCTTTTTCCCTTCCCTTCTCCATGCTATGTGAAAAAATTTAATAAACATCGGATTTTGAAAAAAAAATATTAGACTCCTGCTGACAATATATATAAATATTAGACCCTGCTGCCAATATATATTAATATAAGACCTTGTTGCCTATTGAAAAACCGGACCCCAGGAAAGCATTTGCTACACTGACTGCAGAATAGGGGAAGACTGTGAGAGTCAGTGCAGTCTTCCCTCCTTCTGACCCTACCGTGGCTTTGAGAGGTCCTCTCCTCCATAATCATCAGGTGCCTTTGTCCCTCATTCACTAAGCCTCTCTTTACTTACTCTGGAGTTCGGGTATAGATCAAATAAACAACACATGAAAAATGACTGCGGTGGCATTGATAGTATACATAAATAATATGTATGAAACATAGCATAGCAGATATGGATCAACAGAATAACACAGCTTTGCAGGTATAGATAAATTGGAATTCAAATTAAAACTCAACATTAAAGGTATAGATAAAACCCCCTAAATTACAGGCACAGATCAGAGGTTGCACACTCCAAAGGCCAGCCCTGGCATCCACACTGCCCACATAGAACCTGACCAGCACCCAGATAACACACCTAGGACTTGCCATCTTTGTCCCACAACAGTCCAACATGAGTCAACTTTGTCCCCAAACAGCCTGCCCTGTGCCATCTTTGTGCCATAATCACGCTACCTGCACCATCTCTGTCCCATAACCACCCTGCCTGTGCCATCTTGGTACCCAAGACTTAAACACTCTACTTGTACCATCTTTGCCTTTCCACAAATCTATTAAACATCAATGATACTGTTGGGTTTAGGGTGAAGAACCTGATAAGCAGGATAAACAGCACAGCAAAGTCCAAAATCAAAAGCCGAAGGGTCAGGATTGGACACAGCAGCGTAATCATTTAATCAAAAGCCAGAAGCCAGAAGCCAGAAGGTCAGGATTGAAGACAGCAGCGTAAACGTGTAATAGATAAACAAGGGTCAATAACAGGAATCAGGGAGAACAGCCAATCATAGCTCTGTAGGGAACAATATCACTCAGTGCTCGTTTTTAAGTCCACAGCTAGAAGTTGCCCCGCCCCCGTGCGTGGCATCATTGTACACGTTCCCCGCCTTTTCCATTCAGGAATGAATAAGGAGAGGTGGGGGCGCGTGCGTGCTCTCTAAGTTTTTTGCGAGAACAGGCATCGAAGCAGGAGCGGAAACGGCGGTGAAAGCGGTGGCGTGGGAGCTGGTATCTGCAGTCAGCAGGTACTCCGGTGAGTTGCTGCTCTGGGAGTTTCTTCATGGAACCTGACAGATACATAGAAACACTTTTACAGTCACTCACTAATTCACACTTTCATTCACACAATTCATTCACACAATCATTTATTCTCTCACTTTTACACAAATTATTTTCACATATTCATTAATGCATTCTCACAAATTCATTAATTCTCCCACTCATTCACCAAATTCATTCAAACATTAATTCATACTTTTACCCATTCACACAATTCACCTCACTATCTACCCTCTCCCTCCTTTATAGTTCACTTACCGTATTTCCCCATTTGAGGTCTAAAAACTAGGTGCGTCTTATACAGCGGTTGTAGATTGCAGTTTCCACTTCCCAGTCCCTCCCTGCAGTCACACTAACAATCGGTTCTGCCCCTTTCTGACTCACTGTCGATTGGCTCAGCCCCTTTTCTTATAGCATCCACATGGTTCAGAAACTCATCTAACAGTAAGTAAAACATTTATATTAGGGCTGCTGAAAGTTCGGGGAAGTGGGGGTTAAGTCAGGGGCAGTTATGGTTTATGGGGCAGTTAATGAATGGGAGTGATGAGGATGATGAGTATGAATTTTATGATAAAGTAAACTTGAGTTCAATAACTATGTAATACATTTTTTTCAAATTTCAGGCCCCAAAATTGTCTTATACATGGGAGCATCTTATACATGGGGAAATACGGTACCTTGCAGATGTCTTGCGGTGGGAGCGTGAGGCCTCTGTTTTGTTTACAATGCGTGCTGCTTCACTGCTGAGTGCCGGAATATGATGTCATATTCCGGCACTCAGCATGAAATGGCGGCACCGTGCCAAAGACAAACGCCTTGCGGAGGAGGTTGAGGGGCTCTGAGCGGTTGCTGAAAACTTGGCGCCCCTCTCTATCCTCCGCATCAATCACGGCGGCACAAAAAGAAAAAAGCTTGGAGGGCACACAGGGGCACATCCTGATGTAGGGGGGCCATGGCCCCCTCTGGTCCCCCCTCCCGATGCCACTTTTATCTAAAATACACAACATTTTTAAATACATTTTAGAAAGTAGAACCATACACCATGTACATGAGCAGACGCAGTATGCTATGGCCAATTTAACCCATGGTAACAGACATCATAAAATACAGCCACAACACAACTAGGAATATAGATTCTTTTTAAAGCATGTATTTTTGCTCTTTACTTCATTGTCAATTGTGGAAGCTATTCTCAATTAGGTGTTTTTAATAAGGCTTCTTCATATACTGGGCTTTCTCATTCAATTGGTTGAAGTGTTGACTACTAGATACTAGCTCCTGATATTGGGATTTATTTGTTTAAAATTACTAGATTTGAGGTTTGGTTCTGATATCCAGAACCCTTGACATTTGCTTATGGCTCACCATTCATAATATTGTAATATTATTATGAATATTATATGAATATTATATATTTAATATAATGATATTATAAGATCCTTTAGAGGAGTGAGTCTTAATAATGGTATGAATTTCTAGCATCGAATCTTATTATATTATATTATTGCAATTTGAGTGCTTTCAAGTATTCTGATTTCTTGACCTCTGCTGATATATCTATATATATTATATATATCATATATATATATAGATAGATAGATTAGATAGATAGATGATAGATAGATAGATAGATAGATAGATTGACTAACTTTGGACTCCTATCTGATTCCTATTATCGGTAGCTCCTATTACTATACAGCATCCCAATAATATTTTATTGCCCCCTACTTAAAACACAAGTACTTATATTGGGTGTAGTTAACATACAACCAATTAATCTCTTAATGAATAATACAATTTTCCTTGACATTATATTCATAAGCCACCTAACGCTCTCGCTTCTATTTTCCGTTATAATTTTGCTGAATATTATAAAATGTATGAGAAAATTTATGACATTTCAATGCAATTGAAATATTTATGCACATAATGTTTTTGCATATTCATTCACATGGATTGGGAAAAAATGTTCCCTAGATTTACACATTTTGAGGAATCTTTGGCAATCAGTCGAAGAGATGAAATGACATCTTAAGCTGATGCAGCTATAATGTGTGTTGCCTGCAGCCTCAAGACTTCACAGTTCACAAGCTGTGCTGTTTCCTTTTGTCTTGACCCTGTTGAAAGTGCTGATGGGCTTGTAGCAAAGTCATTTGTATTGAAATAGACTACAAAAGCTGCAGGGAAAGGAAACTCTGTCATGGCTGCCCTGGGGGACCCACTTTACAAAAATCTCATTAGTTAAGTAGAGGGAAATAGCAGTAGCATTTATTAGGATATATTGGTTCCTATGCAACTAAATATAACAATTAAATACCATTATGTTAAGCTGTCAAATAAATGTGGTGGATGAGAATTGTTTCTTATACATACAGCTTTCGACAATTAAAACATTTAACCCCTTGGCTGCTAAGCCCTTTCCCACCTGGGTGCTAAGCTGTGTTTGTGCATTTTGGTGCACCTTTCGTTTAAACGCGTTTAGAAGTACATTTCTTGGGAATAAACGATACAAACCATATATTGTTTTTTTCAGCACACCCAGCAGATTCCAAATATACCATTTTTATATGTGTATGTCTGATTAGGTTTGCAAAATAAAGCCAAAAATGGGAAAAAGGTGTATTTTTTCACTTCCCACTCAATAAAAACTAGATTGTAATTTTATTTTTCTAAACTCTAATATCAAAACCTGTGTTGCTAAATATTTGTAGTAGGTAACCGGTCTAAAATAAACAGACATTGAGAACAGTAGACTGTGTTTTTCTAATATTTTATTGCTAAAAGTTCAATTTACTAGACTATCACAAAAGACATCTTTAAATTTAATGTACGGGTGCCATCAATTAAACAGCTCTAGCTGCCCGGGATGTTAAAATATGCCAACAAAACTATATATTTTTAGAAACTACACCCCCAGCCGCAGCAAATGAGGTCTCACTTGTATTTGTATCACAAATCTGACTTGCACAAGAAAATAAGTGAATATCACACTAAAAATAAATTAAAAAAAATAAAATTAAAAGCGACAAGTTCATTTATGTCTTGCGCACTCCAGGTTTGTCCTAGAAACACATGCAGCCCCTCATTTGATGCGCCAAGGGGTGTAGTTTCTGCAAATGTATACTTTTTGTACCATAATTTAACTTCCCAGCTGCCTAGAGCTGTCTAATTGCAGGCATCACCCCTAAATGTTTTAAGACAATTTTTAACAAGATTCTGAAATCTGCCATATCTGAAGATAAAGTGGTCGAGACATCTGGGAAGTTAAATTAGGGTACATAAAGTACACATTTCAAGAAACTACACCCCTTGGAGCTTCAAATGAGGGGTTACATGTATTTCTAGGACAAAAGTTGAGTGCACAAATAATGATGGAATATGTCGCTTTGGCTAGAAAATGTTTTTTCTAATCATAGCGACATGTTCATTTGTGTCTTGCGCACTCCAGGTTTGTCCTAGAAACACACGCAGCCCCTCATTTGATGCGCCAAAGGGTGTAGTTTCTGCAAATGTGTACCTTTTGTGCCATAATTTAACTTCTTGCGCGAGCAGTAATGCCACATCAAGGCTTCAACCCTAATTACTGACCATTCACACACCTTTCATATCTCCATTCACTCGCAGAAGCACACACCATACTATCCGTACATTCACTCACAGAAGCACACACCATTCTTTCCCCTTACAATCCCAAAGAAATGATCGTAAAGGGAGAGAAAAAAAATCACTTTTACAGCAAAAATAAGTTTTGCAGTAAAAATGCAAGGCGCTCCAGCGATGAGATGGTTACTCACGTACCTTACAGGCTAAGCGGCTGATTTTGTGCCGTCGTTAGCAGTCAAGAGGTTAAACCAATGTGTTTGGGTCTTTGCTATTGGATAATTAAAATGTTTAATCCAAATGGTTTCAGTACAGTGTGGATATTGTTCCTATAGTAGTAAGTATTCCTTAATTGCTAGACTTGTGCATTTGCACTATGTGGTCGACTGCAGGGGCCTCCTCTGACATCAACCAATTGCCCATTTGGTCGCTTGTACGGACCTTTAACTCCTGGAGCCGGGAGACCAGTGGGCTCCCCAGGCCGAGTTTCGGCACCAGGATTTTAAAAGTCTGTACGAACGACTCTATTGGTTGCCAGCAGGGGACTCATCTGCCATCAACCGATGAAGTGCAGGTGCACTCCATTGGTTGATGGCAGAGGAGGGCCCTGCCGGCGACCAATAGAGTTGCTTGTATGGACCTTTAAAATCCTGGCGCCAAAGCTGCTACGTAGAGCGTACCGCGTTAACCCTGTATTAACCTTTTCTTAAAAAAATGGCAAAAAACAAACACGAACAATGTACACAAATATTTATCCAAACCGAACACAGGAACGGGCGAATATTTGTGTACATTCTTCGTGTTCTTTTTTTTCCCACACGAAGACGAACATGAAGACAAAGATGAAGAGTTGGCCGGCGCCCAAGTCTATTAATTACGGTCAAAAGCCATTAAGAAAATATTGCCTGTGTTTTTAAAATGTGCAGTTGCTGTGGTTCCAGCGGTTTAGGGTACATAAATCATTGTATGTAATATAGTGTTAGAGGCAAGATAGGATAAAAATAAATTAGGGCTTTTTTAATATTTAATTTATGTTTTCCAGGACACATCATTTTTACATATTTCTGACCAGTCCAGATAAAATGTTGCCCTACAGTATGTGGGCTGTCTAGACTCATGGAAGAGAACCAATAAGTCAGTTATACATCCCACATACTGCAGGGCAGCATTTCATCTGGGCTGGTCAGCAATATATAAAAAATATATGTGTCCTGGAAAACATTGCAGATGATATCACCCTACTTATCTGTACATAAACAATAGCAAATACAGAACATAACGTGTTGTCCCAAATATAGGCCATACCCGATTATAGGCAGCACCTCTAAAGTTTTATGTTAATTTAAAGAAAATGTAATTAAAAAATTTTTTTTTACTTTTGGAAGAACCAGGCAAGGGCAGTCCTGGTGACTCAGCTCTTTTTGGTACCCTTAGTACCCTAAGAAGCCCTTTTGCAGAAGTGTGATGAGCGTCGAGACTGAACACATTCGCAGAAGCAGGAGACAAACAGCGAAAGACAGAAGAAAGAAGGCAGAGCAAGAAGATATAACAGAAGCTGAGCCACATGAAAGGAGACAGTGGCACTGGTCTATGGTCCAAGGTAGGAGGACATCGAAAATATCTAAACTTGAAATATAGGCCCGCGCCCTTAATTTAAAGATTTATATCAATGAGAAAGTGCAGCTTATAGGCTAGGTTTCCACTTGGGTTTTTTTGCAAAAATGCCCATAATAACGCCAATAACAACGAGGATGGACCCAGTATCTGTGCGTCCTACGAGAAATAGGCTGGAAACAAAAAATATTACATCATTTGGAACAAACATGCCATTACAAACAAACATAGCCGACGCATCAACTGGATCC
>VKOC01000003.1:20695833-20705906 GCA_009364415.1 Spea multiplicata | reverse complement strand
AAAAAACCCTTTGTCTTTTGTCTACGGATTCAACTAAATGTATTGTGGTCTGCACTTCATATGAGGATTGCTTTGGTTTTCTAACCCAGACTACCTGCAAGCAGCCAAACATCGAGAATAAGGTATAATATATTAATATATATTATACCTTATTCTAGATGTTTGGCTGGTAATAACCTCCAGTTAACCATTTCCATAATTATACCATTTCATGCTTTTCCCATAATTTTTCAGGTAAGTAAAAATGATGGTGAAACTGTATAATAAATCTACAATCTTCAGTTCCCTTACCTCGGTTGCTTACTTTTCTGTATTCATACAGCGGTATAAAGTACAGTTCTTGGTGATCAAAGGTCGAACAAGTTTATACTTGTTTGGATTTTAAATCTAAATCATTTTATATGAGATATAAAGGCAGACAGGTAGGGGGTATGTTATTATGAATAACTGTTCTGTATCAAGTGGTCTTTTGTGCTGAAACCCACAAGGTCTATGCAGATGCCTAAGTGTTCTCATTCACTGAACCATAAATCTGAATTCTCAGTTACAATAAGATAAGTGAGTAATGCTGAAAAGATAACATGTCAACATACGTATGACAAGGCTATAAATTTCTTTTTAACCATGTTTCTCTGGTCATGAAATGAGTAAGGTGATATGAGGACAGATAAGCATCCTAGACTTAGGTTTCATAGCTTGCTATTGCTCAGGTCCCATGCTACCTTAAGGCCAGTCAGTCAGATGGCTCCTGGGACCATCACAATGGGTGCTATACTGCCTAGACTGCATGAGCAATTCTGGTGGAAGTAATGTTCCCCCTCTCTCTTCTTGAGGACCAGAAGGAGGAAAAACATGTGATCTGCCTGACACAAGGCTCCGTTGGGCTGCACATATCCCTTACACTGTAATAATATGTCCTTATACAAAATATTACAAAATGCAACAGGTATATAAACAGAATGAGAATTTTGCCATTTCATGGCATTCAGTGTTAGAAGGTGAAAAAAAGAGACTGTCCTATTGACCCTACCATGGGCATAAAAATAGCTGTATTAGAATTATAGTTATATCAAATGGTGAGAGGTAAAATAGTGTGAAGTTATTTAGTTGACACTAATTTTGACTAGTAATATATACAAAGTGTTTTTATATTACAAGGTATGCAATTTTAGCTCTCTTTTAATTAATAATTGCAAAATAGGATGTTCACAACAAGTATCAATGTCTAGGGGAGAGTACATTGATCCTCAAATTGCCAAAACAAAGATGCAATGTATTAAAAGTGAAAAGCTGAAATATTGAAATTAGGGTCACCAATTACAGAAATTACTCAAAGAATATTATAGACAAAAAAGCAACAAAAGTTTAAAAGGACATGCGAAATACAAGAGAAGATAAGTGTAACACATTATATAATTGCCCATAAAATTTAAAAAACATAATTTTAATAATATGGTATTACATAATTTAATTAGTTTTTCGATTTGCAAGAGTGATCACACTGTGATCATACTAATTAAAGTAAAGTAAAGTTAATGTTTTAACTTTAATGTCGCATTTTGAGAAGGCTGGCCCTGTCTTATAGGTAAAGTAGGGGGCTGCCTTGGGCACTGTGCTGTTGGGGTGCACCACCATGAGGTTCTGTCCTGCGTTATAAATCAAAAGTATGTCATCAAGAAAATAAAAAGGCTAGCCCTGGCCCTTGTATATCCACTGCCAATTCAGGTGTATATAAGTATTAGTAATTATCACATAGATCCCACAAGCATTGTGTTTTATGTGTTACAGCTAAAAGAAAAAGCAACAGTAAACTGTCAAGTGAATATGAAGACATCATTACATAATTAGGATTCAAAAATAGCTGACGAGTAAAAAAAAAATCACAGGTGACCTTTACTGGGGCAACTATTATTAGAAGCATTTTCTCTGAAATTCAATCCGGTTTATCGCCAAACTATGTTTACATAAGTATTATGAGAAGGTTCCTTGTTTTGTTTTTTCATTTAAATGTGTCACTTTATTCATTAAGGTCAGACTACTGAACAGATGGTCAGTAATAAACGGGTCTAATGTGGATTTTAGAAATGTAGATGGCATTTAATGTAGCTCTAGTATAGAAGGATGTAAATAGACATTATTTTACCAGTGGTCATGGGCATCAGAAGGGTGAGGCAAGAAGGGGGGGGGCACTTGCCCCCGACTGGAGCAGCAGGGAAGGGAGAATCAGTAGGCTGTTTAGAGTAGTCGAGAGCATAAAAAAAACACCTGATAGTTAGGGAAGTTCAACAAAAAAAGCTTTTATTTAATTCTGTTCACTCCCTGTTGTCAGAGTGGTTTAGTCTGCTCTTTTCCTTATCTGCGCATCACAGTGCTACATTACATTAATGTTTCTTAACTGCAACTTCCATGTTCAGCTAGCGATATTAAGTGATTATTATGGTAACTAATATTTTGTGTTGATTGCCTCTACCATAATATTCGGCCAGCCATTTTGCTAGCTGAATTTTATAGGAAATGTAGTTATAGACTGGGATTGTGGTGGCAGCTCCCATGAAATAAAATCAGCCATTACTGGCTGAATGCCATTGGAATTATAGATGGGGTAGCTCTGGAGAGGCATTTCAGCAACACCAGCTCAGCGAAAGAAGCTATCGTAGGCATACGTTCCTGCATATTTTGTGGTGTTGTTGAAAGTCTGGCTTGTCATTTGTCATGATGGAGCTAAAGCTAGGACCACGTAGGGTGGCCACATCACAGCATTCCATTCTGTGAGTTAATAAATCCCACATACAGTACTTATGGTCATTAGTAACATGTAAAATGTTTGTGTGTTCTACAAGTCTTGTGAATACGGTACCCTTAGAGCCAGAAGAGTACAACAACTGCAAACACCAGGTAATGAGGTATAACAAATGGATCGGAAAAGCCATAAGCATTACTTATAGAAGCCAAATATTTCTAGTGAATCTTTTATCCAATACTGTCCCAAGGGATAAAAAAGGGAATTATTATTTCACTAGAATCTTGAATGCCTATATTCATCCTTTTTTGAACTTCCTAAATGTCCTGCCAAAACCACTTCACTTGAAAGTACATTCCAAATATTAACTGCCCTAAATGTAATATTTTGTTTGCTTATCGTAAAATCTACTTTAACCTTAGACGATGTCCCTGTGTTGTCTATAAAGTTCTATGTATGAAAGATCCTCAGACAGGTGTATACATGTATTTATCAATCCTCAAGTAGACTTCATAGTGAAATCTTCCATTCATTAAATAAATTTTGGCACCAGTCTCTCAACTTTTTACAAATACTTCATGGTTTTTTTAATGAATCAGTACCCAAAGTGCTATTTCATATTCAATATGTGTAATATTACATTTTCATCCCATACACTGATTCCACTTTTAATAAGGTATATTATCCACCTACAGCAATTAAAACATTTTGTGATTTTGCAAAGAAAAAACATTAGGCCAGTCATGTACTTCCAGTAGACTATGATGCTTATCATGGTCAGTAATCACTTTGCTGGCAAAGGATTATAAGAATGCTAGTCTTGGCAAAATCTGACTATTCTTGAATGCAAGGCCATACTTTCCTGTTTCACCATGGTTAGCCAAATCCTAATTTCAGGCTAAGTACAGATGTTTACAGACATTAAAGGCATAGTATAATATACAAGATAATCATTGTCTACAAGTGGTTTATCTAAGTTGAATGGCACAATGTTTATTTAGTCCTATGGAGAAAACAAAATAAACCAGACCTAATGATTACTTCTGTTACCATTAAATGTTACCACTGCTTGTTTACAACAATCATGGAAAATCTGGCAAGTAAACCCAGAAATACATACTTCACTATTTAAGAAAAAATAATGACATACAGTACTTTTTTTAGAAGCTAAATGTTTAAATACAAATAACAGGATTGAGCAATACTATTATCAAAAGTTAACACAGTCTATTATTCAAAATGTGTAACATTTATCAAAAAACATAGACTGCCAAAGTCCTTGAAACATTGTTCTTTTTTATTGGGTGTCAAAAGTAGGACCATGTGTTGTACCCCCACAAAGAAGTTTTTTTCTCCTTAATTGAATTAAGTCACAAAACATGTATCATAACATCTTCTGAAGTCTTTGATTTAACTTAAGTAGTCATAAATTGTATATTAGATTTTAAATCAGCTACATATATCATCGTTGGCTATCTTCATTGATGCAAAATGTTCAAGTTGAAATATTGAATCTAAAAATGTATCATGCTAAAATGTGTTACCATAGGACACTGGAGCGTCTTGAAGAGCATTGATATCACATTCTTCTTATATCCATAATTGGAAGCAGAGTTGTCCTTAAATCTAAACTTCAGGCACACACTAGCATCTGCAGTGGATGAATTGATTGCAGCTCAGTAACATTTTTAATACTTGAGAAGATGTAGATCTTCTTATTGTCTGGTTCACATTAGTACCATCGTCACACACACTTCTCTTAACAGTTCAATGAAATTAGTCATGCTTCCTTCATTGCAATACCACATTACCTTCATTGCTAAGCTGCAACGCATCTCATTGTTTTTAGTTAATTTAGGCTGATTTACGTATTCAATTAACTTGATTATTTCAAACAAAGTAAAAAAAAAGGTAATCAGTACTGTACTGCATTCCATAAATATAGCCAAAACTGCATTTAAACGAATATATGATAATTGATAATTAGTCTTATTAATGTCCCCATATAAGTAGGAAATGCTGCTCTTTGCCTGAGCCAATGTAATAATGAGATCTAAAAAAACTATTGGTTTTATTAATATCTAATAAAAGATTAAACTTTGGAAGGACATACAGCTATGAGCAAAGTGATTTTTGTATGAAATATATCTTGATAGGGTTTATTCATTAAAGGGAAAAAGGCTGGATCGTTGTGTTTCTAACTCGATGCTCATTATAAAAGGCCAATACTGGCACATAAATCCAAGAAAGACTGAACTGAACGGGAAGACTTTAAAGAGATTTCACTGATTCAACTATTCATCATACATGGTGATCCAAGTTCCATGTGCAGCAGAAGAGCACTAGGGATGGTCCAATATAATGTATAGGGAAGCCACAGGAATTGAAACACACCTCTCATGCAAACTCTCTTGTCAACTCTCCCTTTGGTGAGTAGACCTTAAAGACTTTTCAACCATTTCAAAACTGAGTACAAAACTGAAACAGTTTTGTTAGTGCTTTATTGGTTTATATAAAGTGATATATTGCCACAAGGTTCCTTCTTATTCTTTATAACAAATTACAAATAATTTCCACCCAATTGATACAAAAGTACTTGTAGAATCCTTTTCTTATGTCAATTGACAATGCTTACAAAACCATGACAGTAACTCTCAACTGTTGCCAAACACAGTTATATAAAGAGTGTAAATCCAAATAAACAAACTTCAGATATTGCATAAGAGTATCTCAGCTCCATGTTTATTTGCACAAGCAATAAGCATGATGGAGCAAGTACACAAGATAACCTTTGCAGACCCACCATGGTGCAAGTAGTGATTGGAATTTCAGTAGATCAGTGATGACAGTCTAAAGACAGTTCATTTATTTACTGCTAACCTATGGCAACCAGATGTCCAAATGTAGACTTTTAACAGGTAATGAAAGATGTGACATGGAGTTCCAACAACAAATTATATCAATCTGCATTATTAAAGTAGTTAATACCAGGCAAATTGTGTATCTTAAACTCAGACACACCTCATTAACCATGTACAAGCTCTTAATATATGACATCATCTGACTATATTTAGGTAGCAATGTCTTACAGTATGGCAACCATCTAAAGGGGCCCTCCGGACGTATTTTTATGTTAAACACATATTGAAATCTATTTTGCATGAACTCCAGTGCATTTTACTTCATACATTTGGAGCATGCATTCTTTTGTTACAGGAGCTAGAAAATGAAACTACTCATATAACTACTCCTCAGCTGCAAAAACTAAGCATTTTTCAGTATTGTACATGCGCAGGAGAACATTGATTCTGATCAATAAGGTCTTAGGGTCATGTGCTAAAAAAGCCCAATATGCTAGCCAGGTGGCACAAATCAGGCAGGAATCCTCCCCTAAGGGGAAAATGTTTCCATGTCTTCATATATTTCAGGGAGGTCACTCGCTTCCTACAATGTAGCAAAGTGTCTGATGGAAAAGGAAAGACCCTTGGCCCGAAGTAGTTTACGCTCAGTCTCCAGTCTCCATCTTAGTGACAGAGGATTGGGATACAAGATTGGTCCCTGATGAAGATTGTCTCATAAAGACAACCTGATGTGGTCTGAAGCTAGTCGGAGAAGGTCAGAAAACCACATCCTTCTTAGCCACTCTGAAGTAACCAGAATGACAGATGCTCGGCCCAACTCACAAGCTTTCATGAATGCATCTATTCCTGAGGGATTGTCTCAAGGGGATAGGGAGAAAAAACTGTCTACTGTGCTCGGCCCATGAGCAAATTTGAGGGTCAATGATAGAAGGACAGGGCTTCTTGTTCCACGTTGCTTGTTCAAATAAGCCATAGCAGCCCTGTTGTCTGACAGGATACGCACAGCCTTGTGTTGAATCTGAAGAGCTAGCCTCTGTCGGGTTCTCCAGACAGCAAGTAGCTTCCGGTGGTTTGAAGGAAGTCTCCCTTTGAAAGGAGACCAAAGCCCTTGAACTGAAAGTTTTCCTAGGCACACTCCCCAACCGTAGGAACTGGTGTTGGTAGTGATGACTACCCAGTCTCCAATGTGCCAGGGCAGACATCCTAGAAGATGTTTTAGGAGCAGCCACCAAGTCAATCAAAGAAATCCAGAGATAAGTCCTGAGCAGGAACAATTAGAAGGGTCAAACATGGGCAAGGTCATTAGGCTGAGAAGAGACATGATGTTTCTGAAAGAGGACTTTTCTTTCCACAAGAGTAAAGGGATATCCTGGATCTTGAAGTTATTGGGTGACAGGTTTTCTACAGTTGTGTGGACCGTTTACATCTTGAAATGGATACGGCAAATAAATTGGTTGGGTAATTGAGAAGGAACCTTTTGGGAAGCTTATTTAGAAACTCCAAACTGTAGCCTAGTCGGAAGATAAGTAATGTCTTTTAGCGAGCCATTTCCTGTACAGTCTTTGAAGGGTTGTTTCCTAGTGCATGTTAGTGGATGTGGTTTTATAATTTATAGATTTTTTTTAATATTTTGTTCATCGGAGAGAAAGACAAAAAATCAATGAATTGTTTGTGAGAATACAGAGGAAGACAGCAGAAAAGAAGAGATAAAAGACACTGACGTCACATTACGTGATCCCGCTGAGTCCCTTCTCCGCTTCTATTTTCCAGGACATAAAGAGTCAAGTTCAAGACGCATGGCAAAAATCATTCTGGAAAGAATACATTGGATGTGTATTGTATAATTTTATTGTCTAACTCTAAACTGACTGCACCATACAAGAACTTTAGTTTTTGTTTAGGATAATTCTGGACTCTTTCATGAAATAAGAATCAGTGTAATGGAAAAGGCCATGTAATGGACTAAGTTTTAAATAACAGATATGTACAGCATAACGAAATGCTTAGCATAACTATGTACTTTTCTTAGGTGTGTGTGCATTCTCGTGCCATAACGGCAAACTGTGCTTGGTGGCTAAATTTCACATAATGAACACATGGGGCTAAAAAGTAGAACAGTGTATTTGATCTATAGTCGCATGTATTCTTGCCAGTTACATTAGTAAGCTATATGTTGAAAGGGATACATTTTTCGTCACCATTGTGACATAGAAAAATAATAAAATAGGTAAAGAACATATGTTTATTATGTGTATGTGAATATACATTTTAACATTTCAATTGTCTGAAGATGAACAGAGTTTGGCACTGTAGGTGGCAATGAGCCTAGAATGGAGGACCAAAAATGCATATATCACCCAAAATACATACATACTGCATCCAGAAATGTATTTTGGCTAAGGCCAACTAGTCCTGTTTTTTGGACAGAAGGTCCAGGGGGGCAGCAATCCCCCCCCTGCTGCAAAAGCAGATCATCCTCACAGTGTACTGCTGAATGGGCTGGTTACCAAGGAGATTTTGTAATTTCTCCAGCTTTCCCATATACACTATGTAGGCCTCCATAGACTGCGGGCCTTTAATACACAGAGCGTCGGGATACAATGTCATATCCCTGCACTCTGTAGTGAAGTTGGAAGCCATAAAGGGGTGGCTTGTGGTATTGTCTTTGCATCATGAACCTTCTGGATGTGCATTGATTCCATGTTTGCTGGATATACATATTGGTCATTTCAACAGCATCACAAAATCTCTAGTTGCATGCTTAAATGTATGCATTTTTCTGCATATTTGGAGGTCCTGACCAGACTTTTGGGTTAGCACCCCTCCCACCACATAAGTGCCTTATTAATGGAATTGACAGAGAGCTATATTTTGCAGCAGAGCCTCAGTAGATTTACAGGCAATCGAGTATCACTTATTTATCTCCTAAGTAGTAAGTACTTTCACATGCTGGGAGGTAAGCAATATATGCCCACAAACTGAATTCCCAATATTTATACTTGAGATGGTTATGTTTTTAAAAAGCACTCATACCAACACCATACACTAACATGTACATGTTCTAACATCATGTACAAACAAAAACTCTCACAGCTCATCTTCCTTTTCCAGTTACCTTGTGTGTAGCCCAATCTTCAGTGCAACTCACAGTCTCTAAGCAAGCTGCCGTTCCCATTACTGCGGGGTCATGTAACATGTGTTGCTTGACCAAGCTGGGCAATCTTATTACCCGCTGGGACTCTGACAGTTGACCAGGTGGGATCACAGGTGCCTAGAAGTGGGCTGGAGGAGGAATCAGTGGGGAGCTCCAGAGATCTGTGTAAAATTCAACATCAAACTTACTTTTTAGAGCTTTCCACCAAAACACTCAGGGCTTCAGCCCCCTTAGTCCACCCCTAGTAATACCCTGACAAGCATTTGCAGAATTTACCAGCCTCATTAAGTCAGATACTGTGTAGTATGAACAAAGGAACCAATACAGGAGGCAGATACAGTGGAAAGGAGGCCAGCTCAGACCAACAGGGTAGCCACAAACAGATAAGTAGACTGAGCTGTAAACCAGGAACAAGCCAGGGTTCAGACCAGATATTCAATCCAAATATCAAGCCAAGGGGATAATCCAAAAATGTCCCATCAAAAATTGCCCTATGTAACAGTTTAGACTTAATTACCTAAATATAGTTATTTATTTACATAAATATGTGAGTCAATCTGAACACAATCATAGTATTGTGATTATATAACATAATTTATAAACACATTTTAAACTCTAGTTTAAAAAAATATTCTTACTAAGATGCTTGTTGTGATTCATATATGCATACCAACATCTTGAGCTCAGGGAGAAAACAAACTACCTGGAAAGAGAGAGAGGGACATATTATCTGGTACCAAGATGAGTCTATTTCTCAAAAAATAGTAACACGTGGGAGGTTTGTTTTACAAAGCAAATTATTTTCTTTTATAGCAACATTTTCAATTTACAATGTTTTAACCACTCTTTCCTGTGGAAATATATTGTGAATTCTGCAACTGCAAAAACAAAAACATGTAACTAGGTCTAATTAACCAATTTTAACATGCTCTTTATTTTCTTTCAATCCAAAAAATGAATGTAAATCATTCGGTAAAACATGCATCATAGTCTACTTGTTCAGAACAAGGTTGGTGACAGATAATCTAATATGATGAAAGAAAAGCCCTCAGGTATTCTAGCACAAGGTGCAAAGAACATTAGAGACACATCAGCAGTTTAAGTCTTGAGAAGCAAATGTCAAGATAGAAACAAAGTATCAGAATTTTAAGAAAATTAAAATGACTTTTCATCAAAAAGCCCATCATTTTATATTATGGATTAAGAGACAGAGTAACCTGGAGGGTAATATTTAAACTAAAATGTAAAAACCTAATAAATGCAAAAAAAGCATTATTATTTTAATGTTTTTTGCATTATCTGTACCAACAATTAGAAG
>VKOC01000003.1:20684097-20695733 GCA_009364415.1 Spea multiplicata | reverse complement strand
GACATGGAAAAATAATAAAATAGGTAAAGAACATATGTTTATTATGTATATGTCAATATATATTTTAACATTTCAATTGTCTGAAGATGAACAGAGTTTGGCACTGTAGGTGGCAATGAACCTAGAATGGAGGACCAAAAATGCATATATCACCCAAAATACATACATACTGCATCCAGAAATGTATTTTGGCTAAGGCCAACTAGTCCTGGTTCTTGGGCAGAAGGTCCAGGGGGAAAGCAATCCCCCCTGCTGCAAAAGCAGATCATCCTCACAGTGTACTGCTGAATGGGCTGGTTACCAAGGAGATTTTGTAATTTCTCCAGCTTTCCCATATACACTATGTAGGCCTCCATAGACTGCGGGCCTTTAATACACAGAGCGTCGGGATACAATGTCATATCCCTGCACTCTGTAGTGAAGTTGGAAGCCATAAAGGGGGTGACTTGTGGTATTGTCTCTGCATCATGTACCTGTTGGATGTGCATTGATTCCATGTTTGCTGGATGTACATATTGGTCATTTCAACAGCATCACGAAATCTCTAGTTGCATGCTTAAATGTATGCATTTTTCTGATTATTTGGTGGTCCTGACCAGGCATTTGGGTTAGCACCCCTCCCACCACATAAGTGCCTTATTAATGGAATTGATAGAGAGCTATATTTTGCAGCAGAGACTCAGTAGATTTAAAGGCAATCGAGTATCACTTATTTATCTCCAAAGTAGTAAGTACTTTCACATGCTGGGAGGTAAGCAATATATGCCCATAAACTGAATTCCCAATATTTATACTTGAGATGGTTATGTTTTTAAATAGCACTCATACCAACACCATACACTAACATGTACATGTTCTAACAGCATGTACAAACAAAAAACTCTCACAGCTCATCTTCCTTTTCCAGTTACCTTATGTGTAGCCCAGTCTTCAGTGCAACTCACAGTCTCTAAGCAAGCTGCCGTTCCCATTACTGCAGGGCCATGTAACATGTGTTGCTTGACCAAGCTGGACAACTTTATTACCCGCAGTTGACCAGGTGGGATCACAGGTGCCTAGAAGTGGGCTGGAGGAGGAATCAGTGGGGAGCTCCAGAGATCTGTGTAAAATTCAACATCAAACTTCCTTTTTAGAGCTTCCCACCAAAACACTCAGGGCTTCAACCCCCTTAGTCCACCCCTGGTAATACACTGACCAGCAGTTGCAGAATTTACCAGCCTCATTAAGTCAGATACAGTGTAGTATGAACAGAGGAACCAATACAGGAGGCAGATACAGTGGAAAGGAGGCCAGCTCAGACCAACAGGGTAGCAACAAACGGAGGAGTAGACTGAGCTGTAAACCAGGAACAAGCCAGGGTTCAGACCAGATATCAAGCCAAGAGGATAATCCCAAAATGTCCCATTAAAAATTGACCTATGTAACAGTTTAGACTTAATTACCTAAATATAGTTATTTATTTACATAAATATGTGAGTCAATCTGAACACAATCATAGTATTGTGATTATATTACATAATTTATAAACACATTTTAAACTCTAGTTTAAATAAATATTCTTACTAAGATGATTGTTGTGATTCGTATATGCATACCAACATATTGAGCTCAGGGAGAAAACAAACTACCTGGAAAGAGAGAGAGGGACATATTGTCTGGTACCAAGATGAGTCTATTTCTCAAAAAATAGTAACAATTAAAAGTAAAAATTATTTTCTTTTATAGCAATCTTTTCAATTTACAATGTTTTAACCACTCTGTCCTGTGGAAATATATTATGGATTCTGCAACTACAAAAACATGTAGCTAAGGCTAATTAACCAATTTTAGCATGCTCTTTATTTTCTTCCAATCCAAAAAATGAATGTAAATCATTCTGTAAAACATGCATCATAGTCTACTTGTTCAGAACAAGGTTGGTGACAGATAATCTAATATGATGAAAGAAAAGCCCTCAGGTATTCTAGCACAAGGTGCAAAGAACATTAGAGACACATCAGCAGTTTAAGTCTTGAGAAGCAAATGTCAAGATAGAAACAAAGTATCAGAATTTTAAGAAAATTAAAATGACTTTTCATCAAAAAGCCCATCATTTTATATTATGGATTAAGAGACAGAGTAACCTGGAGGGTAATATTTAAACTAAAATGTAAAAACCTAATAAATGCAAAAAAAGCATTATTATTTTAATGTTTTTTGCATTATCTGTACCAACAATTAGAAGAAGTTACAAATATACATTGTAAATGCTATATAATCACTCTTTAATTTGTATTGAGTTATTTGTAGAAATAACTTAACCGATATGGACTTTTTATGTAAGTTGTATTTTATATTAGTAGGTTCTTATAACTTATGCTTTTTGGGTTGCCTGATAGTTAAACTAGCAAATCTGCCCATTGTTAAAATAATATACACTTTGTGTATGATACACATCATTTTTATTTTATTGTTTTCATAGTAATATACACTATATGGATAAACCTATTGGGACACCTGGCCATTATACCAACAGGGACTTTTGCATTTTAAATACATAGACATTCATATGTAGTTGGTCCACCCTTTTGTAGCTATATCAGCTTCAATTATTCTGGGAAGACTTTACACAGGAGTGTTTCTGTGGGAATTTCTGCCCATTCATTCAGTAGAGTATTTGTGAGGTCAGGAACCGATGTTGGACAAAAAGACCTGGCTTGCAATCTCTGTTCCAGTTCATACCAAAGGTGTTCAAATGGGTTGAGATCGGGGCTCTGTGCGGGCCAGTCACCAAACTTATCCAACTTTGTCTTTATGGACTTTGATTTGTGCACTGGGGCACAGTCATGTTTGAATAGAAAGAGCCTTCCCCAAACTGTTCCCACAAAGTTGGAAGCATATTATTGTCCATGCTGAAAAAGCATCATGGCAATGGAAACTTATTGACATTGCTTTTCAGTGCAAATTTATACCAGTGTTTCTGGTATAGTGATGGGAACTTGAGATTTTACTAAGCTACCACTAATGTGTCCTTCTCGGTATTACTTATTATACTTTATATAGCTAGTGTTATTGTAAATGGATAGTGTTTTAATTACTGTTATACTTTCAGTTCTCCTCAGGCAAGCATCTTTGCCTAAAAAGTATTAGAGAGTATTACTCCAGTGAGGCAGAAGTTAATTTAGCTTGGGTCAATGTATTTTTATTTTTTTTCCAGGGTATTTAAGTGGTGAGCATGCAATTTAGGAAAGTCTAATAGCAATAATGAGTGTTTTGTTTTCCGCAGAGATCCATTCTATGTTTTAAATGGGAGCAGTGATAGGGTCACGGGCTTATGATGAAATGGACTTATTGTGTACATAGTACAAGTTAAAGCACCAGATAGGAATATAATACTCAAAAATCAATGCACTAGTGAGTATTAAGAAGAAAAAATAAAATAAAATTGAAACACATAGTAAGAGTATTTGTCTTATAAAAATAATAATTATAAATATAAGCGTTTACAGTGACTAATGTTAAAGGGGCACTGGGTGTGAATGCTCATGCATATTGGTAAGCAGTATGCCATAGAACAAAATGTTGTTCTTTGAACATTAAATATACTGATGCATATAGAAACATCCGGTCTGCCCAACCTCTGAATATATTGCTTAGTCCTTGGCCTTATCTTATATCTAGCTTACCCTTATGCCTATCCCATGTTTGCTTAACATGCTATTCCATGCATCCACTACCCTTTCAGTAAAGTAATATTTCCTGATGTTACTTTTAAACATTTGCCCCTCTAGCTCCCTTTACACATTTAAATGATTCTATCATATCCCCCTCTCACATTTCTCTTCCAGGCTATATATGTTAAGATTCTCTAACCTTTCCTGGCAAGTTTTATGAACCAGTTTCAAAGCCCTTCTCTGAACTTTCTCCAACATATCTATATCCTTCTGGACATAACGTCTCCAGTACTGTACACAATACTCCAAGTGAGGTCTCATCAGTGCTCTGTACAACGGCATGAGCACTTCCCTCGTTCTACTGCTAATACCTCTCGCTATACAACCAAGCATTCTGCTAGCATTACCTGCTGCTCTACTGCATTGTCTGCCTGCCTTTTAATCCTCAGAAACAATTACTCCTAAATCCCTTTCCTCATATGTTGAGGTTATGACGGTATTAAATATTCTATACTCTGCCCTAGATGCATTACTTTGCATTTATCCACATTAAATTTCAGTTGCCACAGCTCTGACCCTTTTTCCAGTTTACCTAAATCCTTTGCTATTTGGCTTATCCCTCCAGGAACATCAACCCTGTTGCAAATCTTTGTCATCAGCAAAATGACATACCTTACCATCAAGACCTTCTGCAATATTAAAATATTAAAGAGAATAGGTCCAGGTACAGATCCCTGAAGTACCACACTGGTAACAAGACCTTGCTCTGAATATATGCCATTGACTACAACCCTCTGTTATCTGTCACTCAGCCACTGCCTAATCCATTCAAAAATAGTAATGGTTAGCACTGAAGGAGATATATGTTATATAATTTTGTTTCAATAAACTTTCATTGTAGGCTTGGAAGGTCACCATTAATACTAATTACGTCCTTTGCTCTATAGACGTTCATGAGTCAGTGGATTCATCTAAGTTAAAAAATCTCTGAGCCATTCTTTACTATAGGGGAGGTTGATGAGAAGGTAGCTTGTTTGTTTAGAAGTTAGAAAAACAGTACAGGATATCATGTAAAAAACAGAATTATTTTCAAACACAAAACACCACAAAGTTTAACAAACAAAATTCTTTTCACATAATAATAGAAATACAATTTTGAGTTTCCCTCTAAATCTGCATTTGGAAAAATTAGTGAATGCAATATACATTCTAGGTTAGAAGCTTGGAAGTAATAGAAAACTGTAGAAAGTATTCAATACTTAAAGATTGTGCCACAGAAAAATATATCCAAGTTTTTACATTTTAAAAAGCCCTTCTCATTCATTTATCTTAAATACATATAATAATTATAGTGCTGCTTTCCAACTTGATGAAAGGTAAATGAATTCAACATTGAAAAAGCACTAGAGAGATGTTCATCTGTTTATTCAAAAAGTGATGAAATATGTAGACTAAATACTTTTTCTTCCTATAAACATTATGAGAAATTCTCCACACATGATACGTATAAAGGAGAAAATGAAAACCTTCTCTCAAACTGTGTGTGGTTTCTTAACTAATGGTACTGTCGCTGTGCTCATTAACCATGACCTTTGCAGATTTGTTCATGTGGCCATAAAAACGATACCCTCAATTGCATATAATCCTTAAACTGCTAAAGCAATGTAGCCATTACCTCACTTGATTGTAAGAGGGATTCACTAATTGAATGGTGTCCCCACAGAACCTGTGAGCCAGGACTGTGTGTAGTCTTTTGTGTGGAGTAAGGTGGATTATAGACCGGGAAAATGGTCCCCATAATTGCTGTAGTCAGCTCTGGTATTCTTGTACAGATTTTAGAAATGAACCTGGTAAGCTGTTAATGAAGGAAATATTCCACAGCTGATTGCCCTTTTACAAAGCCCCTATACAATGTTTAATGTAAAATGAATAAATAGCATAAATGGAGAATTTCTGCCCTGCTGTAAACACCAATTGCTAACAATGAATGCTACTCATTCAACAAAGTTATAATTTGGCATGCATAAAAAGACAATTTAGACAAAATTAAGACCAGACCCCCTATTTAATCGGACCTGGTGGCAAAACATTATTTTAATGAATAGTAGAAAAAAAATGCTTTGTTAATGTTCACAGTGGCTCAGAAGTTTCAAAGTTAAGAAATATATTTCATTATTCCAGCCATGAAAATCAATTTAGGAGCAATCTAGAGGAAAATCTAGTCACCCTTCTTTTTGCTTGGTTTACCAGCTAATTGTAAAGATTCAAAATAAGAGAGAATGGAAATTTGGAACCCCCTAAAACAGCACATCATTATTCAATTTGACCATGGAAAGGTTTTTTTTATTTTTTACCTTTTTTTGTGACAAATATGGCCATAATAATGTACATGCAGTTTACTAAAATAAGTCAGCTAATGAATAACTAGAATTGGGTTGCATACATTTGTTTAGTTTTAAAAACATTTAACTAGTCTCCCAAGAAAGTGATATCTAGTTTCTCTCAGTATAAAGCATGAGTGCTTACAGATTTCCTGTCTCATAAGGGGAGAAAACCTAAAAAATGTCCTATTTTATCTAGTCATCAGGGTTTTCATCTCTAAATATAATGTCATAACGCATACTTTCACGAGCGTTCAAGATCCTCTCTTTTTTTTCTTCGTCTTTTTTTTCGTCTTCTTTTTCTTCTTCTTATTCAGATCTTGAAAACTCAAATGAGTGCATCTTTATCGTGCATTCATTTTCCTCGTGCTAAAGCTTGTACAAATGATGTGACAGCCTTTCAGGCCATGGTTTTCTAGGAGTCTCTTAATGGTGTACGTAGATAATCTGTTAACTGATGCCTCCAACCAGGGGCATGCCTAGAGTATATGGCACCTGGGGCAGTATCTATATTTGACACCACCTCTATCGGACCCCCCTCTATTTGTGGCGTTGTAAAAACTTGAGTTTAAATGTCTTTACCCTAGGTGTATGTAAACATTCAGCCTCAACCGGAGTGTTCCTTTTATCAGTATTTGCTATGTAGCATGTACAAGAACATATGAAAACTAGAGCTATCTGATTACTAATGGTACTGCACCTGAACTGTAGTTGTACATATAGTGATTTCAAGAGCACACCCTAGGAGAATGTTCTTTTTATTATTCATTCCTATTCCCAGCGAAAAACTGTTGTTTTGGCAAGATTCATTAACAAAGGATTATTTTAAAGACAGGTCATGTTGGAATACTGTGGTCGTTAGACCGACTGTATCTTTATAAAAATCCTTTGTTTCCATATGTGTTAATTAACAGAATTATCTTTCATTGTTATTTGGTGTGTCTTTTTTCCTCTGCCAGTAAATCAAGTCTTTACTGACGCAGCCTTTGCCAAAACAAATTAATCACTTACCAAACCCCCTTTGTGTTATTTAAGACAAATAGAGACCTGTTCCCATATATTAGTGCATAATTCCGTTTACATAAAGACTCCTGGGAAATCTTAATTCATCCTTGCAAACAAAACAGATTTATTGGAAAAAGCATGCATGTTTAGTGGATATGTAAAATAAAGAATTCATAATTCATGACATTTATATCTGTTTATAAAATATATATTTTATAAGCTCTCATTTTAATATATATCATCATTCTTCATTGATATATGAACTTTAAGTAAGAATAGATTAGCTAATGCAAGAAATATCCCAAATTCAAATATGTGCTGAGTTACATTATAGCCATTAAAATAAGATTAATTGTCCCCTGGCGTCTCACATATTTCTGGGATTAAATCCAAAATACAATTTTTTTTTATTTTTTAATTCTTTTTTTTTTAGATTATCTTTTATTCTCTACATGACATTTTGTTGTCTTTTCATGGATGGGTGTATGTGAAATTATGTATGTTTAATGGCAGCAAATAACTGAGTCAAATATTATTATAAAAATATGGCAAAAAGAGAAGTTGTGTTATGCCAATTAATAAAGACAGAGCTCATGGATCATGGACCCTGCCTAACAATATGTTTTGTAAGAAATGTTCGAAAAACTGCTCCAGTGTGCTTACATAGGATTTGCTTGATTTGTGCAGCTACATCATAACATTTAACAATTTTCTTGTTACAGAGCTATGTGGAACAAATAAAAAAAAAACACTGATGTAGTTCCTAAGACAGTGGTCAGTTAATCGAGGTAGAAAACCTTTAGCAGGCAGCGTCACCAATATACTTTATACAGACAGTGCTCAGTTAATCGAGGTAGAAAACCTTTAGCAGGCAGCGTTACCAATATACTTTATAGCATACCTTATTGTGTTAACAAGGCTATGATCAAGCATTCCATGGATGAACCGTGATTCTAAGTATTTTATTTTATTCACAGTCTCATTTTGGACACCATTCTTCTTTTCTCCATTCCTATTGAACCATGTCAACCAACACTGGACATGCAAAGCAAATACTTATCTCATTCCAAGAATGATTACTTGGGCTTCTGATCCTGACAGTTTTATTTTGGAGTGTTTACAAGTGCGCTTCATACGAATTACTAACTCCTACATTGGATAAAACCAGTTATAAGGGATTTTACTTTAACGTGGCATCACACTCAGATCTGTGTGATCGTGTGTAGACCATATTATGTTTTTTTATATGAATACAGCATGAGTTGACACAAACAGCTCAACTTGCCTTTAAAAACAAAGCACCTCAATATGTAAAATGTTAAAATCATAAAAATACATATATATATAAAAAAAGAAACTAGGGTTCCCAGAATCTGTGTTCTAGTCACTGCTTTTTTTTTTTCTTAATTTGATGTTGGTTTTATTTGGCTTATTTATATAACAAAGGGAATGAATTAACAAATACATTGTAGCCTCACATTACAATTAGCACTATTAGCAGGATACAATTTTGGAAATATTATCCACTTTGTACTACATAATATCAACTAACATACTATTGAGTTTTATTATTATTTTTGTTTAATTAATTATTTTTCATTAAACACGTTTGTTAAAATACATTAAAAACTGATTAAGCTTTACCCAACTACAAGCATTGAAATCTACATTGTTTAAGAAAAAAACAGACACAGGGCTTAAACATAATAATTCTCTCTGCAAATAGTTGTTTTGAATTAGCGTGTAACCTTTGAGCAAAATCAAGATGGCTCAAATTGCAATTCATTAATAGAAATGGAAATCCCTGGGCTAAAACTGTTTTAAGAAAGCTAAGAAGAAGGTAAACATTCTGTTCTAAAATTACTGTTACTTTTAAATCACAGTTTGTTTAAACATTTTAAGCCGTCTGAAGAATTTTGTAGCTTTTAAGTGGTTTTATCTTTGCATTTGTTAGGCCAGTGCAAGTCAAATGGCATTTCAGAACAATGTCTGGCCAATTACAGGACACCATTGGCATCAACGTCTGAACAGAAACATCTTTCATAATCAGTTTACAAAAAAGCAAAAGCAAAATAAGTCGTCCAAATGAACTGTATTTGTTTAGACGGCAAACACAGGAATTAACTTAACCAAACTCTGAGGCTAATGTTTGCATTCAATTTTTAAAGTAGTTTAACAAAGGTTTAACTTACCAGTCTAACAAATCAAGTTAAGGACACACAGCATATCAAAAATAAATAAATAAATTATATATTGTGTCTTTACTTTTACAAATATAAACACCACATTTAAAGGGGTTTCTAATATCTTGGGTCTTCAATGAGAACGGTAAACATTTATACGTAGGATATACTAAGCAGAAAAGACATATACTATATTCAAATATATTTGAAGGATTAAAGTGATGCATGGACGCAAAAAAAAATAGCTATTTGAATTTAAATCATACAGCTACTGCAGAAAAATTAAGGTGAAAAACCTTGACCATTTATCAAGGAGGAAGAAAGTTAATGAGTGGATGTCTCAAAGAAGCAAGCATCCATGTCCTTGGTTACACTAATGACAAGACAGGGACCACAAATCACCCAGGGCACTTTAGGTCCAACAGATGATAAAGACATATAGACAGATGCTACAACATTACTTTCACAATGTGAGTGGCCTCCAAGGTATTGGAGGGGTGGGAAGGTTTATTGAGCACTGTCCCATTAGACATTTCCCTGGTCTGCCTGACTAGTCCAGGTCTGGTTGAATCTAATGGTAGAGGACATCATAGCAATCAAGGAATCTGGAGTATTTCGTTTATTTCTTTCTGTCTCACATTTGTAGTAAATAAACTAAAAAAAACCCACAATTGTTAAATGTACTCTGTGATGAAATGTGCCATAGCTTTACATTTATTTATCAGTGTCATTATGGAAAAGTTGTTTAAAATGTACAAGTGCTATATATATATATATATTTCTAATGTGTAAGGATTTGGGTGGTAATGAGGAAAGTGGTGCCAAACATAACACAGGTGCAAAGTATGAAAACAGAGATACATAAAGAAAAAAAAGAGATACTCAAAGAGACACGCAGTCCAAATCACTTTCAGACAGCTGAAATTACAAAGGATATCCACCATATCTACTAGGTCAATTAGGAAATTCCTCCTGACTGCAGGTCCATTTCTTTGATTCTAGCAGCAATGACAATCAGATAACCCTTCTCAGTATGTTTACAAAATAATTAACCACCATTATTCACTCTGCACAAGATTTAAATGTACATGCTGACACATATTGACTAGTGTGTTAGCAGAACTACATAAATAAAATATAAGAACTGTGAAGATATAGATACATATATATTATATAAGTATATTTTTTTATATTATTTTTTTCACTGTGGTGTTGTTAGTCTGGTTGATCATGGTTTTAGTAGATTAAATAAATAATCTACCTATTTACATTATCACTGCTTATTAATTACATATATTAAATAATAGTTACAAAAAGCTTCTTTTAAAGGACAAACATAGTGAGAAAAAAATTCTTCTAGAAATTCCATAAACGATAATAATTACATTATCGTAGGAAATAGCTTTTTTCAACTCCAACATTCTCCATCTAGCATGCTGGTTGCATCCATATTGCATAAAATATTGGTCAGAGGCAACCAAAGATGCTGTGTCTTGTGTGTATGTGTTAGCTCATCCTTCACCCGGGAGCTGCCACATACAGATAGGTATGAGCATCTGATCGATATTTTATGCAATATGGATGTGTCCAGCATTCTATACTGGGAGCTTGGGAGCTTTTTTGAAGAACACCTTAACATACATGCAAAACAGTTACAGAGATTTTGTATCCTAATAAGGCAAAATAATTTAGAATACTGATTAATATTGAGCTGTATATGATTTATACAACCTCTGCTTAGTTTTCCAAACTCTATACTGTTTGTTTAATGCTAAAATTCTGTATGATCATTTTCAGGTGTCCAACAAAATAAAAGAACCTGGGTAGAGAAGGACATGCTTATAATTAGGTGGATACTCAAGGATACATGTGAAAGGAGACCAAAGCTTGAGGCAGTCTGCAGTCAAACAGAATACAATGGACAAAATAGAGGTCAGAGGTCAAAAGATCAGGTCACAGAGGCACATAAAAGCACAAGGCAAGGTATTGAAGGAAAATCTATAATAACTAAAAAATGCTTTGTCTAACAGGAGAGATGGTGAAAGCTGAACACAATAAATAAAACAGGGAACAAAGTCTGACTGTAGAATTAAACATATATAAAGGAACATTACCTAAGAATTCAAGCAAACGATAAAGACAATAGCTAACCTAGATCTATCAAATAAACCCACATTGTCATTATTATTTATTGTTTTATATAGCGCCATCAAATTTCATAGCGCTGTACAATGGGTAGACAGGACATAACAAGTAGTATGTAACATAACCATTTGACTTACAGAAACAACAGGTGAGGAGATGCTTACAAAGACCTGGTCGGATTTGAAGATGACAGCCATGAGGTGAAGCAGCAGTTGATAAAAGAAAAGACTTTGTGAAATTCAAAATATTTTTATTTATACAGAAAACCT
>VKOC01000003.1:20673421-20683997 GCA_009364415.1 Spea multiplicata | reverse complement strand
TTTATAGGCGTTTTTAGCAAAAAAAACCCAAGTGGAAACCTAGCCTAAGAACTATAATTTTTTTTTGTTTCACAATCGTCAGTGATAATTCTTAGTGGGGCAGAATGCTCCATAAGACTATGGCTATAGACTTCTTGTCTCTGCTTGTTCAATGGTACAATACAGTGGAGGTCAGTTCAGTTATAAAATGTTTTAATGTAATTAGCAGGTTAGGTTAGGTCAGTGCACCAATCTGCTAAACTGTTGGAATTTTGCGCAACCTCGCTATAAAAAAAATGACATTTGGCATTTCTTTTTTTGTACAAAAAAGCTATCTTGTCTCACTTGGAAGTATCACAATTTAAACTAAAAATGAATTAATTTAGGTTTTTTTGTCTGTTAATGGTTTAAGTTGATTTGGTTTCCCCAGAACTCTTAAAAATTTAATTAAATGTAATAGGGGAACACGTATAGAAGGGGATGCGTATCACAGCTGCCTCCAAGCTTACCCCAGAAAATCTGTAAATATGTTTGCTGATACAAGCTTTTTAATGTACACATATGCACTACACTAACTGACCATTTGCACGTAACTGAAGTAATACCTTGTAGTAGTGAAGATGCCATAGACAACTGGGTTTCTTTCATCTTTAGTGGGAAGCAAGAATACATCTTCTGCAAAAAGTAAAATTAAACAATTTGAGAACTATACATGACAAATGGACCTCTTAAAACTTTTCTTTTGTTTAAAATTATCTAGGGGGCATAGTACTCTAATGGATAATCTACAAGGGGTGGGTGCACAGCGGGGTCCCTAGGGACCCCTGCAAATTTATTCTGTGACATTGGTTATGTTAGCCTTTTAACGCAAGGTTAATGGTGGTGAAATGATATTTTAAATCACACCTAGAACTTGCTACAACCCAACCCCACGGAGCATGTAATCTGTAATGGTTGTGCCCATCACAATTTTTATATTAATCGTTTCTGTTCAAGTGTTTTTTTACTGTTCTATTAATCTATGGGATGTTTTCATACACTCAGATAAGGAAAATATTTCAGTTTGTTCCGTCCCATCCCATCCCTGATACATAGAACTGCCAAAAGATTAAAAAAATAATTTGTAAAGAGGTTTCTGTCTTAAGTAGCTGGATCAACCTCAAATCTCTGATATCAGTTCAACAAAATAGTTGGCTTATTCCAAAAAAATAAACATATTTGTAATGACAAATTACCAGCATGACTATTAGAAGCTACTAAGATGGAAACATAATGATTGATAAAAACGGTGTTCCTAATTCAAAATATAGTAAAGTATTAATAACTACCGTGTTTCCCCGATAGTAAGACACCCCCGATTGTAAGACGTATCGGGGGTGTCAGAGGGGTCGGCTAATATAAGCCGTACCCCGAAAGTAAGACATATGTCTTACTTTCGGGGAAACACGGGGGATTTGCCTGCAGATTCTCTGCAGCAGTAGCGTACCTAGCGGGGGGCGGTCCGCACCGGGTGCCGCTCATCACGGAGGTGCCAATTTGCTGGCACCCGGCACCCCTCCAGAGACGGACAGCAATGTCCGCCGCTGGAGGAGCCTGCTCCTCCAGCGGCGGACATTGCTGTCCGTCTCTGGAGGGGTGCCGGGTGCCGGCAAAGACCTCCGATACCGCTCCCATGCGATCGTGCGGATCGCAAGGGAGCGGTATCAGAGGTCTTTAACAGACCTCCGGCTCACTCAAGGGAGCCGGAGGTCTGTTAAAGACCTCCGATACTGCTCCCTTGCGATCCGCACGGCAACAGCTGCTGTGCGCCGGGGTCTGTTGTCAGATCCCGGCGCACAGCACTGAAGCCGCGCCCACCGCTGCCCTCTGAACCCGGAAGAAGAGAAGACAGATGAACAGAAGAAGAGGAAAAGAAGCTGAAAGAAGAAAGGAAAGGTAGGAAAGCATTAAGTGAGAGTGGATTGGTATGTGTGTGGATTAGTATATATGTGTGAATTAGTATATATGTGTGGTTTGGTGTATGTGTGGTTTGGTATGTGTGTGTGGATTTTTTCCCAATATAAGACATACCCCGAAAGTAAGACATAGTGGGGCTTTTAGGGATAAAAAGAAAGTAAGACACTGTCTTACTTTCGGGGAAACACGGTAATAGTAAATCTAACATAGTTTGAAGGAAATAAAACACTCTACCGCTCAGTCAGCTCACCTATATTTAATGATCAGCAATGATCGCTTATTACCTTTTCACCTATTACCGTATATAAAGAAGGCTTAATTCTGGGGATAGCGCTAGACTGTTTTTGTATGTAATCCACACCAGTAATTGGTCTTGTTTTAGTAAACATTCTAAAAGGAAGGAAAAAACCCAGTGGGCCTTGGTCTTGTATGGTTCACTTTGTACACCAATCAGTCTGTTCTCCCCCTTACCATCTGTCTGTTCAGTGTATAGACAGGCAGCTATGTGAGCTATGCCTTGGGTCTAAGCACATGAAATATTTTTGTGCAGGAATCACATCATACAAATTCATTGCATGTTTGATTTATTGGCTAGCTAGACTCCAAACAAAGTAAATGTGTTTTCGGGCAATTAATAAAATGCTTCTATGACAGTGTTTTATTGATATCAGCCTAAAGGGTTCTTCCCTTAAGCATCATACATTATTTTTATAGTGGCTGCTGCTGAAGAATCAGGTTGATGGAATCCAGTTTCATCTATACTTTCAACCTATGAAGGCATGATTGCAATCAACTTACGCAGTTCATCAAAATATGTGTCTCCCCCATCTGGTCCCGGAATTGAGCACACCAAGCGCGCTTTAAGAAATGTTGTCCATTTATTAATCAAACTGCGCTGGCCTCCAATGTCATTCTGTTAAAAAAAAGAAAGAAAGAAAGAAACAGGTTTATATTGCTTTAGTGAATTCTGACATTCCCTCTAGTAATTCTACTACATATATAAACAGCTAAGTTTTTTAGAGCCACATGTTTTAGTCTAAATGAGTATGATACAACGACAAAACTAAAAATACATTGATTAAAACAATCTTTAAAAAGACTGTGTAATTTATATCTGTATGTATTTATCTTTTTTTATAAGAAATATCAATAAAATATATGTCAAAAAAACAACAACAAACAAAAAACACAGGCTGTTGAAACTAAATATTTCATTTAAAATGTTGTTAATGTACTTTCATTATATATTTTAGGTGACTAGTACAATTAGCCTTGTCAACCATACACATGCTGTCATCTGTTACTCTAAGCAATCATATTGTACATTTCTATATTCAAAATAAAAGTTTACCCTGTAAAATCATCTAAATTAATGCATATCTTTAAGTGTCTATATTAAGTGATTGTCCAGGGTGGAAGACGTTTAGTGCAAATAATTAAAAGGGTATTACATTTCATATTTATTTTAAAGATAACATAGATATGTCTTACTTGCAATTACTATATAAAACTATATATATATATAATATATATATATATATACTTTAAACTATTGATTTAGAAATGTAAAATAATTTCTAACATTTTTAGTTAAATGTAAGCAAAAGAGGTTCATTTAATGGAGACAATATAAAATATATTATTATCTTGTTTGGCTTTAAAACATCTTGCTTTGATATGTAAAATTAGTCTGACATTTAGTTTTCAAAGCAAGGGAAATGTGTTTCTGAGTGTGTCAAACATTTTGTCTTAAAACATTAGCTTTAGCGATCCAATATATATATATATGTTTATCTGTATTTCTCTCTGTTGTGCAAAGGTCCACATTCTGGACAAGAAATGATAAGTCAAAGAAAGAAAGATTCTTGGGTGGGGATTTAAAGATATAATTCCACACATGCAGCAAGTTACAGATAAGGAACAGCTGCTAAAACCACTTTTTCTGAGTGTCATTCTTTAGGAGGTACAAATCAGACAACTAGGAAGCCTCGTGTAAAAACAGGTGACTTTCTATAAATATTTTCCTAACCAAAAAGAAAAAGTTAATGACATAAAATGTGTTAGCAATCAACGTATACTAAAGAGAAAGGCATCTCTTCTTCTATAGTGATCATTGTCCACACACCCCAGCCTGAGGGGTAATAGAGCAATACATAGACATTAATAATATATTGGGGGGTTTTTTATATTATTTAAAAAATGTGAGACCGCAAAGGTTTACTCAATCCTGGTGGTCCAAAGAAGTATGTGATACCTAAAGTCAAAGAATAGGATGCGGGGTAACATAAGCTTTGAAAGCCTCAGGGTCCCTTCTTCAAATGTAATCATCATGGAATGCGGCCTGTACTAGGAAACAATAGGGGTATTTACAATTGAAGAAGAAACCTATGAGGTCTTGAACGCTTATGCAGCGCTTACTCTGTTAATACTGGTCCACCGAAAGTTATCTCACACATCTTTCAACTATGCTCTTTAGGAACGATACATCAATATCTAGTTTTTGTCCCCTTTTTCAGTGTATGGCATCAATTTCAAGGCATTTTTTCTCCATAAGTATGCGAATGGTTCCATTTATTCCATCACTTTTGCCTAGGATTCATAAGTGGATAACCATTTAATTATTTTCAGAACAGCTAACACACAAACTTATTATGGAAGCAAACAGGACTAGGAATATTTTTTTTGCTGTGGTGATCAATCTTAAGGCGTCTTTCAAAACATATTTAATGATTTCCAGAACAAATGATATATAAATTATACAAAACGTTACATTTTATTTCCCTAACACATAATACGTTGTTTCCTCTTCCTAGCTATAAGACTATTTGGCTCACTGGCCAGACATTGGCTTTATGGGAAAAATGAGCATGGTTAAGTGGAATAACTTGGCAGTATAAATATAAACTCGACTTGAGCACTAAGTGTACTTAGGCTTCACATTACAGAGGCATAATAACTATATAATTAAAATGGGTATAACCAAAATAAATGCATCTTTAGCAATAACAAATGCATCATAACAGATTTTTAACAGAAAGTAAAATCCGTAGCAGTGGTATACAGCTGGCGTGGAGAAAAAGCAAGGGAAAAAGTTGGCAATTGATCTATAGTAGATTTCCAAGGTACAGTATAAAAAACTATGTACTGGTACCTTGCAATAAAAGCTATTTATAATTCATAACTATTTGGGGGGCACTAACTATATGACTGATATGGATGTGTATTACAGCACTTTAGGCATGGGAATAAATCAGGTGCTTGTTTAATTTTTTTCGTTCTTCTTTCTATAAACAGCATGGGACCTCAGAAAACCCCTTATAATCATACCCACACTTAAATAAGTGTGTTAAGATAAACCTGATGAAGTTTGAATAAATATACAAGATTTTACTCTCCTTATGTTATATAATATATGAAGACGTTCAGCCAAATGACTGCCTGAACTTGTCTGGAAAGTTGTTTTATTGTCTCCTTTATATATGGATGCCAGACAAAATAAGTTCTTACAGGTAAATTCAAGAGCAGTATGGCCCTAAAAGAATACAGATAGTTAAATTTGCTACAATACTTATCTAAAATTCATCACTGCTTGTTAGGGAAACAAACCTCTATGATAGATTCACTTTGGTGACATGCTGATAGGATAAATCATAGCTCAAGGGTAAAGACATATTTCTGAGATGTATCATTGTTGTTCAACCACCATATCAGATCGTTTTGTTATCTACATTGACTTTAGAGCCCCCAGGACATGTAACTCGGTCACATAATATTTCCTAGTTTTACCGCAGATATTGAGCTTAAATAAGATAACTGGTTTTGAAAGTAATGTGTGGATATTAGGCCTCTCCCTTTTTTTTAGGAGGTTTTAAGATTTCTTTTCGCTTTGTTTGCATGATCCACGGCAGTCCACATATGCACATAATTGGTTTTCTTAAGGTTTCTCCTTAAATATGTCCCCTTGTGAGCTCATGGACAGCTTCAATAACAATTATTAAAATAATCATAGACGTGCAATTTTTGTTACAGCCGATTATTGTTAATCTATCATTTGCATGTTTTAATCCCTTGATATTATTAGTCCCCAGCCACCTCCTTTTTTCTTTCTATAAAAAAATAGTAAAAAGGGCCTTCCTAATAAACCACCCACTATGTTTATTGGCTCACGTCCTTTGTTGTTTAAAATGCCTCCAATACACAAAAAAAGAGGAGATCTTTCTTAAGGTAAGTATACATATGAAGCTCTGAAGTGTGCCAATCATGTACATAATAGACATCTAGCTATAAACTCCACTATAATTTCTCCAAACCTTTGCTAGGCTAACACACACACAGTAAATGGTTGGCAAAAGTTAAGAGTTGTCCACCTAATTTCTCCACAAGCTTGGGTGGCAGAGTACAGCAACATTTCAGATGATGACAGGCAGCTGGCAAGTTCAATTTCCATCCCTGCTGTTAGTTAATTTTGAATTATGCTATGAAAACACACTGCAAGAACGCTTCCCATGTTTTTTTGTTTTCACAGTACCTTACAGTATACTTCAATAGCATATTTTTATTCTTACTGAATACACGCGTGTGGTACAAATATAAATATGCATTGTAATCTCATAGGGAGTACAGGGTAGCATGTTACATCTGCAGAAAAAAGAAACACAAACCTTATTCAATAGACTCCATTATGTCTGTATTTTTCCCCTTTTTGGGAATACACAGTTCAAGTATTATTTTAGTGTGCCATGCTCTTCAAACACACCCAGCTACCCCCCAGCCACCTACGTTGCCTGTTGCCTGGGGCTAAGAAAGAGTGGGAAGTCTGGTTCCTTCTGCCAAGTAAAACCTAGGAAGTGCAGAAACCAAAATTTTTAACTCTAAGATCTCTAAATACTTTCCCATTTGGGTATCACTCCCCTGAATAATACATACTGTATATGTTATAAAACTAGACTATCAATCTATTAGGCATAACAATAAACATAAAAGGGTGAGAATCAGGTTTCAGTACAAGTGTTTAGGTTTTTGTGACATGTGCTTTCATTCCTATAACTTATGAATCTCCATTGAAAAGGAATGAAAAAAAAGTAATGTTCACAGCAAGGACTAACCATGCCTTTAAAATGTACAATGAATACTTATTGCGGATTGGCTTGTTTTCTTATACAGGAAATGTGTAATGGGTAATATGGTTATGTAACCTTTAATACAATACATGTGGTCCAATGCTAAACTTTCCCCTTCATTTCTAATGGAAAAAGTAGCAAGTAAGCATATATTCCCAGGGCTCTCTATATATATATATCTGCCCCCTTTCCCATTCACTCAGTTTTTTTAAGGCTATACATGCACTTATTGCTTATTGCTGGATAATCAGCAACAGCTCTGTTTTTTTCATTACTTTAGAATACCAGTTTACTTGTAATGCCTCTAAATCTAGTTTAAACAGTTTTTTTCCAAGCATAAGATAGCTGACCCTTGGTAATAGAAATAAACTTGGGTTATTTGCAGAATATATATATATATATATATATTATATATCAATTTATACATGAACAATGAACCTAATTTTATTATATATATTATATATATAAATCTAGTTCATTGTTCATGTATAAATTGATACAGCTACAAAGACAATGTTTCCTCTTGGTAATTACTAGATACAATATCTTGATAAATTTAAGCATTCAAGATATTGTTTAATTTAGCTTAAAAGTCACTTTATCAAAAACACAAAAAGCATTGTATGATTGTTTTTCTTTGATGATTTCGATTCATCTATCTACCTAGAGATATCCAAATCATATAAGAATATATATATCCATATATATATATATAGATAGATAGATAAATAGATAGATAGATAGATAGATATAAGAATATTTTAACTAGAATTTGGATTAAACTTTACGATGATTCAATTTACTTTTAAAGGATTTGCCACGAGTACACATAGTGCCTCTAATCATCTTCCAGTCTGAAGAGTATGTACACTCTAGGCTTATCTAGGACATCCAAACAGATGTGTTTTTCTAGAAGATTAAGTGGTAGTTTTTCATGTTTAGTAGTTGGAGACTTGAGGAAAATAAATCAACAGCATTTATAGTTAGAAAAAGTCATGCAAGAGAAAAAACAAAAGCAAGAAGTATTAGGTGCGTTCAAAGTTTACAAACATATGAGATTTTCTGAACTTTAAATGGAAATTGTACAAATTTCCACTTACAATTCCATATTTTATATAAAATATTACACCAAAAAAGTCATACTTGCGCTACGGATTTATTGAGTATCAAAAAAACATTTTAAACCTTGTAATAGCGTAATAACGTCAGTTTATAAAGAGGCATAAAAAATTAAAGCATTTTAATACTAAGTGAAAAAAAAACAGTACAATGGTGAGATATAGCAAAGAACAAACTAGAGATTTAAATTGGCCCACCAGAAAAGAGAAGGAAATTATGTACTAAGAAAAGGCAAAGATTATCGTCCGTTTTGAAATGTTTGAGAACTTGGCTTGAAAAAAATCAAATCTAATTAAAAATGCTGCTATTTCACAAATAAACATACAAGGTCAAAAAATGAAACATTGTTTGATTGTAAAAACACACTGATGAACTTTTTTCATGCATTTTAAAAGTACAAAGGAAGTTGTATACTAAATATCTGCTTTAGACTATTTAATGTCCTGGGTGGAGGTTTTCAACATAATAGGCCCAAAGTAATTGTGATACATTAGCAGCTACTTTTCAGGAAAATGCGGTCCTTTTAGTTAAATATTTACATTACGTAAATACTGAACAATTTTCAAATTTTTAACAACCACAATTTTTTTGTCTGATGTCTTCAAGCACAAACACCCATAAACCATAATATTGAAAAAAAACCCTAAAATAAATTACATTTAAAACGTAAAGTGAACCTACTGGTTTACCCATAGTCTTACTAATGTTCTCAGGTACAAAGCATCTCTCATAGATTTGTAGTGGATATAAGAGAACACTAGGAAAAATATATCTGGTACTGGGCTTGGGTGTTACAAAAAAATAAAAGATGAATAACTACAGGACATTTTCTTTAGTTACATGACATCGATCATTTCCTGCACAAAAATGTCAAAATAACTCACTGCTTTTAATACAATATATTTTCTCTTGGGTCTATTGCAAAGAGAAAAGAAGATGTTCAATTATCCTTTGTATTAAAGACATTTTATAGCTAAAGAATATATGTGAAGATGATTTGGTACAGGATACAACTCTTCAATAGAACGTGTAACAGATGTTTGTCTCTAGGCAAATAATTTCAGCTACAATTTCTATAATTTTTAGGCCTTAAACCAAAAAGGAAGCAGACTATTTTATGCAACAGCTGTCCCCTTAGGGAATGGGATCAGAAGAGCAGAAAACTGGGCCAGTATATACTGGTAGAGACATCACTGTAATATAGGATTAAAGGTTACATAAATAATCTTTCTATACTTTTGCTGTTGTGGAATGAAGATTCGGTTAATCTTTGTGTCACAGTAAATTGTGTGGTGACCTAAATATTAAAAAGGTTAAGCACACAATATGTGCTGTATTATATCAATTATATATAAACCACCCACAATCCAGTTTCCAGTAACATATCTGATATTAAGCAATATAAGATTTTCAAAGGGGATTATAAAGAACAGTTCATTTGTCCTTGTTTGCTGCAGATCGTAGATTATATTTTAATCTAGATGATATTAGATTATATTTAATCTAACAGGATTACGCTCTCTGAATGTCTCCCTACCTTCTCTGCCAACAACTTCCATATCTTGCAACTCCACTTATTCTGTAGCATCTCCTTCATCTTGTTCTTCTGTCTTCCATCTTTTTTTCACGTCTCTGCAGACTTGGCCTCCAAGTAAACTTCCTCAAAATTTACGGCGCATCCAGTGACATCCTCCCCCATGATTGGAAGATTAGGAGAGAGAGTGTGATGGGAAGCTCCACCATTTTGCCCAAAGATAAGCTTCTGTGAACGTCTGCAAAAATGGCATTGCTTCCTGTGACATCCTTCCCCGATTGGAGGATCTTGGGAGAGGGTGTGCCCAGAAACTCTGCCATTTCGCCTGAAGATAACTTCCAGTGAACTTCTATAAAAATGGCAAAGCTTCTGGTGACATCCTCTCCCTGACTGGAGAATGTCACCAGAAGCGCCACCATTTTTGCTGAAGTTCACCATGATGTCATGTCCATGCTAGACACAGAAGCTGTCAGCGGAGAAGGAACTGAGACATTTAAAGAGTGTGTGAGAGTGAATGTGGGCCATTTTCATCTGAAACGATTGTGCAGGAAACGGAAAATAAACTCAAAATTTCCTCTGAATCATTTCTGGCCCATTTCCACATGTCTAATATGTATGTTAGTATTACACAGGTAATTTATATATACCTGTCTTTTTTTCTTGACCTTGTATTTGCTTTATTTGCAAGTTTCATTGACATGTTATGACTGGTATGTTTGAGATAAAACACATCTTTCTTGTGGCATTTGCATTGTTTGATTTCCAGTTATATGGCTGGAAATGCTAAATCCTAACCACACTTAAATTCCAATAAAAGTCTAAATAGATTCTAAAATACATTTTCATAAATAAACTGGATAAAGAGGCC
>VKOC01000003.1:20635600-20647485 GCA_009364415.1 Spea multiplicata | reverse complement strand
CCAACTAGAATTTCTATGTATTATTTATGATTTCTATTCATATAAATTGGTTCACCCATTTTCTTAATCCCTGTTTACACCTCTTATAATGAAGATATGCCTATTTTTACATATTTAAAGTACTATAATTGCACTATCATTTCATATTACTCGTGTAATAGATTATTTTCCATGCAATGTATATGAGTTCTAATAGTTTTAAAGAAGGTTTCAATATTAACCCCATAATGACAAAGCCCGTACATGTACAGGCTCAAAATGCATTGTTTTCAATGGGTTTAGGGATCGCCCATTGTCCTTAAGGGGTTAAGCATCACAGGGTTATGCGCTCAGTTTACTTTTTAACCTGGAATTTAATGATTGCACCAGCAAACTTTACATGTATGGATGTACCAAATGCTTATGGAATCTATGAGCATGAACTTCGACCCGGTAGAAGTGTAGTCCTCCCTAGACACTCGGAACAAGGAAAGATCTGGTGCGTGTCAAGTAACATCTAACTATTTCAGTATGCCTGCCACTAAATGAAATAATCAGTAAAATATATTTCCCCGACAATTAGAAATAATGTAGAGTAAGGTTTTTTCCATAAATATGAAAAAGGAATATGAAATGATTATTACATATACGTGTTCATCAATACATATGCACTCTACATGTATTAACCACAAACAATACTTAGAACACTTTTAATTAATAGCATATTATCTTATAAACGTGAAGGCCGAACATATGCGCAAATATATACAGTATAATAATATAATGTTCTGTGCCTTTGTTTTCAAGTATATTATATCATGTCCAAACGTGAATGTATCTCCAGTGGTTTGGAAGAAATGTCACTTAAAGAATATCAGATAAGATCTGAGAAAGAATAACAGTTCATCAAGAATTTATAAAGTTGAATCTCTTTGTTAGCATTTCAAAAGATGAAAAAAAAATGCAATTACCAAAATGATTAATGATGAAAAAACACAAGCCCAGATTGCTTTATTCATAAAGGAACAATTTACATGCAGTCTCACACTGTGTGCATATGTTTTGTTGTTATAGGAAACAGTATAGTACAAACATTTTAAAAGTTGCATAGCTGTGTACATACATACTGTGTATGTTAATATTTTATTAATTAATGATTGCTAAAATGCTTTTGTTCCTTTTTTTATACTTATATATTATTATTATTTATACTTATATAATCGGTAATGTATTTACCTCAGGCTCTGCTCTAGGCCTGCTAGGCCAGCAGGGCCAGATTAGGGATTAGGGTGACCACATGTCCCGGATTGCCCGGGACAGTCCCGCAATGGGATTTTAAATCCCGGGTCCTGGGCAGCCTCAATAAGGAGTCTGAGCCAATCAGGAGGAGGTCTCAGCCAATCAGGAGAGACTTATCATCTCTCCTGATTGCCTGAGAGTTCAGAAGCCTCTCCTGATAGGCTTGATAGGAGAGTCCCTCCTTCACACCAAGCTCAGAGTAAGCTGCAGCCAGCACCAGGAATGTGTGTTTGTGTGAATGTGTTTGTCTGTTTGACTGTGCTTGTCATTGTGTTTGTCTGTTTGTGTGACTGTGTTTGTCACTGTGTTTGTCTGTCACTGTTTGTAACTGGTAATAGAGGAGTTAATTCTCTGAATCTATTCATGCCTAGGTATTAAGACGGTGGGGTTTTACAAGTCATATATACTACTTATTTGTCTGTGTAATGAGTTGTTATGTATATTATTAAATCTGAAATCCACAATGGTTTCCAAGGCTTTCTTATATAATTAAATATGATATTAATCTAATAGTATATGTGAATCAGGGTGTATTTGATTATATATATAATATATTAATATATATATATTATATGTGTGGTCTCATCTGCTTCATAGTGTGTCCCTGAATGGCATCCCATATTAGAAATGACAACGCGGCCCTTGGCACTTTAAGGCTGGTGGACGCCAAAATACGTAAGTGCAGCTGACAGCTGGATATGAGAGACCACGCATTTAGTTTTTATACTCATAAAGTGTGCGGTTGGGTATATCCAGTGGCTGCACACTGCTGGAGCTGCAGTGCACTGACTGCCAGCTACCCACTGGGGCCTCCTAAACCTGTCAGCCTAAATCAGACTATTTTACTGTATTTAATAAGCGTACATATAACCAGCACAAAACTTCAGAACTGAGACAAACAAACATCGGCCAACAACCCTATGATGCCTCCCTATTTTGATGACGTACAGTGAAGCAGATATCATGACGCTTATGAGTCTCATTAGAAACCAGCGCCCTGGTGCCCTCAATAATTAAGGTGCACACACGCTGCAGGACCATGGGAACGTTATGCAACAGAGATCATGTCAGGAATTACAAGGCAAGTCCTCTTTTGTATTAGTTCAGCAAATCTCTGTCAATATGAGTTTGTTTTATATTGAACAGCACTGCATAAATTGTAAGAACAAAATACATCATTATAGTAGTCAGATGTATAAACAATATTAATACTAAGAATAATAATTATAAAAAATAAAAGATATATTTTCCTTTTTCTAATGGCAACGATGGATAAGTCCACCAGGAGAGGTAACGTAACGTGTCGGTTCTGTTGTAATGCATATGGTTTTGTTGTATAAAGCAGCAGGGGGTTATTCTGGCAGTATGGACTCCTACTGGCCTTTTCTGATGTATAACTCTATAGGTATTTTCTATATAGGTATATGATATATAGTTATCCTATGTTTGCCAGACACATGAATATACAGGCTTACTGTGTAGCACCCAGGAGCCATACCCTTGGCACTGACATCCAAAAAAGATTTACAAAATGTTGATACAAAACTATCATTCAATAACTGCAATAACCTATATTTAATCACTGCAAAAATAGTTTTCATAACACAAAATGCTAACATTAAACTACATCATTTTTTATATCATCGTGAAAGCATGATATAACATTTTGTAGGATGTTGAGGTCCTTTTTTGTTGCTGTCACAGAGGGGAAGCAGAAATCTAGATTACAGACTGAATTTGACAAACTGAATTTATTACTTCTGGTTAAGACGAAAGGCAGTACAAGTGCTCAAGTGAGTGTGACACGATTGAGGATGTAACACAAATGGGAAAAGAGGCATGTAACAGTTTGGTGCTATCTAACATGCTGTCCTCAGTGTATTTCACTTGAAATGAAAAACATTCATCTATGTTATTCAGAGTATGCACAATTTACTAAGCTTACCATACATGTTCAGTGCATTTTCTCATTATTATAAAGGAGCTCCATTGTTTCAACTGGAATCGACACAAAGCAAACACTGTCAACCTGTTCTAAGTCGTGTAAAATGCATTAGTAAAACATCATGGCTGAATTGCTCTGTTAAGTCTAATATTCTAAGAAGTTGTTTTTGCAATCACCATAAACCCTTGAGAAACACTAACACTGGGCTTCAATAGCTGTCTTCCTATCATTAGCAGCAATGCAATGGAGATTATTTCAGCCATTTTTACAAGGCGTACATGCATGTCTAAAAAAATATTGAGATTTGAGTAAGGTGAAAAATTCCTTTTAATAGACACCTACAGGATTTCCTCGCTAATGCGTATGTCTGGGCTTGACCTTAAATAACCTTTAAGTAGTCAGCAATGTTGGTCACAGCTTTTATTCTTCTTAGAGGAATGGATGGTGAATTGCTCTAGGCAAAGTAAGTGTTTAATTACTCAAGTACATGTGAACCATTATTGCTTTCTTAATTTAAACTCAAAAAGTGCTCATTTTCTTCCACTGAAAAGCATCATCTATAGGAACCATATCTCTTTTGTATAGTTAAAGACATAATGTCAGTTTGTAAAACACGGAATGTAGAGTGTCCTTGGGTTAAGTAAAAAAAAAAGGATTAGTTTTCTAAATCCCTGGATGGAATTAGCATGGCTCCCTTAAAGCAATTGCTTACTTAAACCTTAATGCGAAAACAAAAAAAAAGAAAAGAAAAAAGAAACCTTTGAAATGTTGGATAAGGTAAAAGAGCTAAAAGTTTGATGGATGAGTATGGGAGGGATTTGCGGTAGAGATAAGCTCTTTTTTACAGTTTGATGTTAGCCAGTGTTGTTTTGACCCCTACTAAATCTGAAGACATCTTGTCTGATTAAGACAGCCATTATGTTGTGTTACAAAAACACTGTTTAGAAACTGTAATTCAAAAATACCAAGCATTAAAAACAGTATAGAGAACTACTGACATAATATTCAGGGATACCTTATGAGTGAATATGGAGTTAAATGCCCAAGATGACCAGATTTCTTGGGCATTCCAATTCTACCTCATCAATTAGTCTGGATTTATCTGTTCTTTCAGGAGCTAGGCTGATATGTTTGGGCACATTGTACAATTACATAATTTGTCTTCTAATCTCTACTGTGTATGGAACGCATAGATGTTTAGCACAGGTGTATGTTTTCAAACTTTCAAGAGTGTCTATCATCATTTTTCCTTCATAGTATTGAAACGTAGCAAATATAAACATAATGCCATGCAAGTTTATATTAAAAAAATGAACAATTTTCTTTTCAGATCACTATATGGTCCAAATAAAAAAAAATTACATTATTACCTCGGTTTTATTCAAAAGGTGCCAACACAACTGAATAAACTGCATACTAACCCTAACTGGAAGGGAAAATTGTGAGGATAATCATTTTTATTTTATCTTTAGGTCCCTATCACACACACACACACACACAAACATATATATATATATATATTTATATATATAATATATATAATATATATTATAAACACAGCGCACACCACACACACACACACATATATATAATATATATATATTATACACACACACACACAATATTTTTTATATATATTATATATATATATATATAATATATATATATATGTATATAAACATTATCGTTCATAGTTGTAACAATGTAATTATTATTTTTTTTGCAGGAATATTAAGAAAATAACTACCTGCCCAAACGTATCAAGCATTTAAAAATTATTGTGAAAGATGGAATCTAATGGACAGCTATATAGATCATTATCCGGTCAAATAAAATTACTTTAAAAGATTAGCATATGAAACAATGCATTTCACCATTCTTTGGCCATACAATGACTTCTTCCTTGAATCCAATTGTCACAAATCTACTTTTTGTGATGAGTTTACCTGTTAACTGGGAACCAAAACTAAACCCCAAGATTATGTCACATAGGTCACTGGTCTGCTTTTTAAATGGTAATGTTATTGGGTCACAATTCACATAGGTCATATTTGATCATTCAACCTCACTGTGAAAGGATTTCCAAATGTCAGTCTTCCGAGTCATCTATGGACTTACCTCAAAGAGGCCTGAATAAAGGGTCTAAAGTAAACCTTAATGTAATGGTGTTGGTTTATTTATAATTTATTTAATGTGAATTAAAATATCGTTCCTTGGAGAATATTGCTTTGTCAACACATGTTTGTTTTTTTACGTTTATAAAACATACATTTTAGATAACATATGTCATTAGTACAGTGAGAAAACTTGAGCTGTAGACAGCAGCCCCATCTTGTATTGCTAGTTAAGTATCATCATTTTTAAATATAGTTCCATTTAGGACACTGCAGAATCTGTTGATGCTACATAAATAAAAATATTTAAGTTTTTATGATGGCAGGAACATTCGCAATGTCATTTAATGAATACTTCATATAATGAGGTAGTATATAGGGTTGTAGCCTTACATGCCTGACAGCCTAATAATACCTAATGAGAAGAGACCAAGGGACTGCAAAGTTATTTCAAAAACTCTATAAAGCAAATTTATTTCAGTGAGTATTTACCCTAAACAATTTTCTAAGTGTCTTTTATTTTAATATTTTATCATCATTAAGATATTTGATCTTAAATGGCTAAACCTCAGGGGTAAATGACGTGGATAAGAAAAAAAGACATTTGGATCTACTGTTATACACGTGACAGGAGGTGTGAGGATGAAATATTATGTTCATCTGCATGCTCACCAAATTACCAATATGTCTACTGTGTCAGCCCTGAGGGGAGGTCACACACTCCTGTATTGCATTCATTTTTATTGGAAAATACTTCATAGTATACATTTTTGTGTTTTTTTTCTGCAATGTGCTTTAGTTATTTATGACACAGTTTTTGATTTGTACATTTTGGAAATGTGTATGTCGATATTCAGTAAGTTTCCCGAAAATATCCAATCAGCCCTACTCTGTAACCTTATGAATTAGAAACAAAATGGATGTTCTCAAGCACGAACATGTCTTGTCTACCAGTCCAGTGATTATCTACAACATTAGCCTATGACTCCCTTGCGGGGGGGGTTCAAAAAAGAATGAACTAAATACAAGTGCGTTATATTATATATATAGTAGTTCCAAAGGAAACATTGCCATATTGTGTGGAACTTAGGGGAGATATGTTAAGTGTGAGGGATAAACATACTGATTATCATGTAACGTAAGCAGAATTAATGAAAAACATTTTTAAATTACTGATCTGCAATCTAAGCTTTTGTCTTCTCCCACAATAATTTATATTAAGTTGTTTTCTTTTCTTTCATATGACATTTTGATGATGTTTGCGAAAAAAAAAATAAAGCTCAAAGGAAGAGCTTCTTACCACATGGTTTTACAAAGTGCTTACAACGTACAAGCTACAACTATCCAAATCCCTACTTAAGGTAAGCACACAAAGCAGATTTTTAGCAAACATTTAGCATGTTGATGAACAATTACAATTTTATCACATATTAATTGGAATCTAAAAACTTAAACATTTAAGTATACCAAACTGCCATGGTAGTTTTACCATTTTGTACAATGAATTTTGATAATGAGAATTTTTTTCCACATATTAAAATCATATTTAATACATGATTGTTTAAAAGCAGTCACCAAGAGCCATGAAAGACAAGTCAGTATCAGTGTACAGTAGCAGTTCATACATACAAAGTATTAATTGTTTTATTGCATGTCATTCTAAAACTTTGTCTGGATAACAGTTCATGAGGTTGACCCCTGTTGTAATTTACCTTGATTAGGTGGCCTCATTAAAAACAATTTCTAATTGTTGAAAAGCAGAGGGGAAAAAAATTATTAACCAGGTTTCCTCATAATTACACAAAGGAGAATAACTCAACAATCCAGACTAAATCAAACACGGAGAGGAATAAATTAAAGTTGCATAAAATTACAGTTTATTATTATTATTATTATTTATTATTATTATTACATTTTATTATTATTATTACATTTTAGGCAACAGCACAAAATGCTTTAACCCCTTCCGGACCGCCGATTACATACTGCGTCTTCACTTGAAGACCGCAGTATGTTTTTAAATATTTAAATTCCGTGATCGTGATTCGCTGAAAAGCGATCACGTGCACGGAATTGAGGGGGGGTGGCTGCTACTGATCGCTGGGAACACCCTTTGAACGCTGGGATCGCGTAAAGGCAGTGACGTACCTGGTACGTCCCGGTCTGCCGGTGACCCGTGACCCGGAAGTACCAGGTACGTCCCGGTCTTGAAAGGGTTAATCTGAATGACACATACACAAAGGGACTATTTTTTACATGTGGACGCTTGTTGACTTTGAGATGTACAATGGAGCTGATCTTAACAAGATTTATGTCTATGTTTATGGTTTTTTTCCTTTGAGACGTAAGATATAGAAGTATTTTGAGGCCTATAGGAACCATTCTGCACATTTGATTTACCACATTTGTTCCCTTCTGTAAAAACCTCAAACCTTATTTGGTCCATGGTCTCATCTTTGATTAAGGATAACATTGTTCCAAAGTGCTCTTTTCTCACTGTATTAACATCTACCACTTCTGCTGAATGGCTCTTACACTTATATATTAACCTCTAGTTGACAAGAATAGCTATGTTTGAATTGAATTGTTTTAATATATGAGAACAGAAACATGAAATGTTTGTAAAATTCCATTTCAGTAACATGATAAAAAAATAAAAAGTTGTAATACTGTTTTTAACTATTGTCCACAACAAAGTTGTGGAAATAATAATAATATATATATATATATATATATATATATATATATATATATATATACAGTATTTGTTTAACTCTCCCTTTAAATAAATTCATTCCATCTGTGTAGACAGCTTCTTACACAGTATAAAATATATTAGAAATAAGAAGTTCACGTATTTATTAATTGTTTAATTAAGAGGATAGGTGATTAGAAATGACAAATGTTTTAATTAAGACCAAGGTGTTTTCTCTTGGATTGCTTATCTTTTAAGTGTGATTTTAATGATTCTTGGCTATGCCTACAGGATATACGACCTTAACCCACCTAAACAGGTTTTGTTGTCAGTAACCATTTGAACATCTACTCAACCAAATTGAAAGAGGTTCACTGATTGGGGTTACTTCAAAGGAAAACAGTGACAAAGAAGAAAAACAACTGCAATTTGTCTCTAATTGTTAATCAGGGGGGTAGAGTTATCAAAAGACAGGCACTGGTGTCAGTGCCAGAAGTCATACAACAAGCCAAGATGCAACTTGTGTTTGTAAAGTATAATTAGTTGAAGGCTATTCTGAGCACTGTCTTAACAGTACTATTTGATACTGCGTATAAAGGCTTTTTTAATACATGAAAATGGTCATTGTCTTTGCTTTCCAACTTATACGGTATCTCCTACCACAGTTAAATGGAAGGTTGTATAAATAAAACACAATTAAATGAGATGATTAGCATTTGTAGTACCCTCATGGTAGAGGTTAAAGTTCAAACTCCTCACAGTCACGACTGAAAGACCAAGGTTGCTGCATTTGAAACTGATTATTTATTTAACAAGAACTTAAGGCATAAAAATTAAGTGCCTAATTAAGAGTAAATATACTAATCCAAAGTGGAATTCCAAAATATAAAAGATGGAGTTGAAATGTATCTTTATTCTACTGTTTCAAGAGCAACCTAATTCAAGGCTTTTGTAAAAGCAGCATGGTTCACAGTATTTGAAAATCTCAAATTTTTGGCTTGTGTAACATTTCACCAACAAATACTAGAGAAGAGTGGTATATATACATTCCTTAAGTGAAACTTAACCTCTATTAGAATACAGTTGGAATTACTTCTTCACGCAGAATAAGGTTTATTATTTACCAACAGAGATAGACTTTGGATGATGTTAAGGTATTATGTGCATGTGAACTAGGAGCACAATACTTTGAAAAAAACAAGAGAGCTTTTTTTCTCTTGCAGACACCACAGCGGTGTCCCAGCTGAATCTCAGCAAGTCTTCCATTTTCACAATGAATATGCTATTGTTTGGAGATATCCTTCAGCATATTTACTAAGATGATAAATGTTGCACAATTAATTAAGAAGTCCTTTTGGGTACTTTCGGGAAGCATCCTGTATTAAAGAGCATGCAGCATTAAAACATACCATGGGGCACAGATGATCATTTGATGATGTCCCATTGTACAGCTCTGCAGAATATGATGGTACTATATAAAACAATAAATAATAAAATAATATTATTAATGTACATGCTATGGTATTTTGTCACATTTTCCACAATTCCAGGCTTCTTAGTACCCACTGGTTTGTTGTGTGTGCACAACCAGTACTACATAGTATATTAGACATGTATGCGACTGGCTTGCCCACGCACAATATCAAGGTTCCCATACCCAGTCAAACCGAATACAAAATGTTTAATGACATTGACATCCACAAAACGCACTTTAGTGGCTACACACATGCAACAAACTAGTGGGATACAGCAGATAAGTGATTTCGAATTGAGAAAGATTTACACTCAGTGGGGGTTATTTGTAAAACAGGTTATTATGGGCTATTTAGTATTTACTGTTTCTAAATTAAGTATGCATTTTTCAAATATTTCTCTAAAAAATGTAAGAAATGCAAATATGGTCAATTAATAGTTTTTTTTTTACAATTGATATGCATATTTGCATCATATTTCACAAATGTTGAGACTTTTATGACATCACACAAGGCTTGGTTCACACATTAATGTCCTGTTCTAATGATGTATACAGGTGAATACAGAAACTGGAATTAAGCAAGTCACATCAAACCAGGAAACAAGGCACAGTTACCACACCTCCTAGCATTTATAATGGCCAAAGTGGACACCATTACTTTAGAAGTTGTGGTTAGAAGTATGGCTAGAGTGAATGGCTTTTTATCAGATGTTGTAACCTATATAACCAAAGCTAAATCTAGACATTGAATAATGTATTTTATATATTTCTAAAGAAATTTCCCAGTATTTTTATACACACTATTGTGACAATTAGTGCTATACAACAACCTTTTGCTTTTGTAATACTTTCTTATTGGCCAAAAACGCTAAGCGCCTAGGAAAGGAGAGGGCGGAAGGGTGAAAGAGAGGGGCAGTGAGATATTTTTAATCTCTAGTAGTTACCTTGTGCTCACAATGGGGAGACTGAGGTTAAAACAATACTTGTCAGACTTTGCTCTAATGTAATAGACTCCATTGTGGGGTAAATGTATGTTTGTACATGATTTGGCCGGTACTTGAAGGTTAGGAGTAGTTGCTGTCTTGTTTACATAGTAATTATGGAGCAATTGTTAGTCAAACAGATAAGCTGAAGAGGCTGATACGTTTGATCTGAGCATACCAAGAGACAAATACTAACAGTATATTTTAACAGGTTGTAAATAAATGAAAATATAAGTAGATAATGCTTCTGCAAAATCATTTTTTTAATTAATAGCAACACTTTCTAAAATACAATAATATGCTATTAGGTTAGAAATCATTAGTCAATGTATGTGAATGAATGCCTTTTTTATTGTGAGTGGGAGAGTATTGTTTAAAAATATAGTGATTCAATAGAATACATTAAAGAATGGATTGTACAATGGCTGTATAATACAATCTTTCTAAGAGTATTTTCTTGAATAACAGTTGAATATTTTTTTAAAATAGCTATGTTTTTCGGTTTGCTTGTTACTTATATCAGGAAACTGATTAGTGAACCAATCTTCACAAGTTTACCCTGAACAAATGCCAACCACCTTGTAATCCTTTTTCTGTCTTGTAGAACTGCTGTGCTATTACTTTTCTAATAAGGTGGTAGATGAGTGGAACAGCCTCCAGCACAAGTTGTAGAGGATAATACATGGGATAAGCATATAGTTATAAGATTTTAGTCTTTACATCAGGAAAGATTAGATGGCCCAAAAGGTTTTTATCTGCCGTCAAAGTCTATGCTTTTATCCAGCCGCCAGTCAGATGTACATATTTATCAGTTGTGGCCTTAAAGTGCCAGGGCCAGTTTTATTCATAACCCTCACTGTAGCTAAGGGCAGGTGTTTGACCATTGGGCTGAGTTTAGTAGTTGTTTATATTGACAACTTCTGACACGTCAAACAGGTCATTTTGTATGACCTCATCTTGCATTATGTCATGAGTTATGTTCTGTCTGTAATCAATTGTTTAACTTTAAGGCAAATGACTCATGAAGCCATTTTAATAATGACAATAAATGATCAAGTGTATCCGCAATGGATGTTTATATAGATAATATACAGCATAATAGTTTATTACTTGTATGCCAGTAAGGAACCTTATACCATCCCCTCCTTCCTTTTATTTTCAAGATTGTTTTACACAGATGTTTTACTTTGTTTTCCCAGATGGAAAGTTGTCATAATTAAGGGCTTCTTTTTCTAAAAGAATGCTTGTGCTGTGTTCAGTTATACTCTGGGGCATTTCTGAAGTATGTCAACACTGATTATTTATTAAATCAAAGCTTTATTATCTGAGTTGGCCGTCATGTAATCTACATGTTCAGATACGGTCGTGTTCTAGAATGAGCCATTAAGCTCTGAAT
>VKOC01000003.1:20618837-20635500 GCA_009364415.1 Spea multiplicata | reverse complement strand
CAAGCTCATTTCGTCGCTTTACCACGCCTGCCATCTTCTTCGCAACTTGCAGATGTTTTTATCAATCACATCGTCCGTCTTCACGGTCTTCCGCTCCACATGGTGTCCGATCGCGGTACACAATTCATTTCTCGCTATTGGAGACATCTCTGCCTGAGACTCGGAATACAGCTCCACTTATCGACTGCTTATCATCCGCAGACCAATGGACAAACCGAAAAGACTAACCAAACACTCAAACAATACCTGCGAATGTTCAGCAACGACAGCCAAGACAATTGGTCGTCCCTCCTGCCGCTCGCAGAGATGACCTATAACGGCTCCCTGCATGAGTCCATTGGATGTACCCCGTTTTTTGCTGCCTTGGGCTATCAACCTGTTATACTGCCTCCTCCGTCTTCTCGCTCCTCCTCCATGGTACCCGCGGTCGACAAACGTGTATCTGACATGGACGACCACTGGAAGAAACTCCGGGAGGTCCTCTTAAAGGCCCAACTTCGCTATAAACGCTTTGCTGACGCCAAGAGAACTCCGCCTCCGGACTACCAAGTGGGCGACCGTGTCTGGTTATCCACGCAACACATCCGTTTGCGGCAACCTTCCCGGACCCTGGGGCCTCGGTTTATTGGCCCTTTCCGCGTTCGTGCCAAACTTAACGACGTGACGGTGTCTCTTGCCTTGCCACGTACCATGCGAATTCCACGGTCCTTCCACGTCTCCCTGCTGAAACCCTATGTGTCCAACCAGTTTACCGTTCCGTCCAAGCCTCCAGCCCCGCTTGACGTCCATGGTCATGAAGAATACGTCGTGGACAGAATCCTTAATTCCCGTTGGGTTCGTAACGGTCTTCAGTATCTCGTGGCTTGGAAGGGGTACGGCCCTGAGGAGCGGACGTGGGTGCCTGCTCGCTTCGTTCATGCTCCCCTTCGTGTCGCGCGGTATCACGCGCTCTACCCTCTTCGTCCGGCTCCGTCTCGCTCGGGACGCGCTCCTGGAGGGGGGGTACTGTCACGCGCGCCGCGGTCCCTACCTCTGACGCCAGGGCTGCCGCGCCTGGTCCCGACTCCTCCATCGCCGCTGTCCATGCCGGGCGCACACGGCAGTGTCGCGGTCCCACCTCCTCCTCTTCGGCTGGGATCGCGTCTACTAGCCATGGACGCTCCGGTACGTCCCCCGCGCGTATCGAAGGGGACGCAGTTATGACGCGGCTAAGGTCCGCATCTGGCGTACCGCAACGTACGCAGCGTACGCAATTTACGCAGCGTACGCAGCGTACGCAACGTACGCAATCTATGCAGCCTATACAGCCTGTGCAGGGTACGCAACGTACGCGGCGTACGCAGCGTACGTAGCGTACACTGCACAGCTGTTTGTAATCACTCACCTATTTAAACACCACTTTTCTCTCCAGTATTCACCCGTTCAAAGTGTTATGCTTTCTGGGTGTGCTTATATTATCTCGATTTCCTTGTGTACCGACCTTTGCCTGTTTTTTGACTACGATTCCTGCTGCCTGCCCACGACCTCGGACCTGTTTACCCGTTTTGCTCCTATTCTGCCTGCCTCGACCTCGGATACGTTTGACACCGCTGCCTGCCTTTGCCCTTTTGATTACGGACTGTATACTGGACTTCTCTACAGTGCTTATCTGCATAGTAGGATCCTTCCTCTCTCCCTGACCCCGTGACAGTATTAAACTAACTTACATGTAAAAGAAAATATCATCATGTTACAATAGTAACAGTGAGATAAAGAGCATGCACAGAGGAAACTCGGTGGGGGTTCGGAAGTGATAATATGAGAACTATATGACTACATAAAGGTCATACAAGTCGGGGGATGTATAGAGCGTATTGCTAAATAGCAAAATGAAATACTTTTTTGCTATAAAAATAAAAATGCTGTTACAATGCGCTCAGGTTCAGTTTTCCTAGAAGGTATGGAGTTATTTAAGAAATAGAGTCAGATGCCGGCAAAACTACATTCACTGGTCCTGTTGCAATATCCAATAAAGGTCAGGAAGTTCAATTCTGGGATTCTGGCTAGAAATAATGTTTGCACTGAGCCAGCTTTACTGTACTGATGGATCTCCCTTACACTCCAAATGTTAGGCAAGAGTATAGGGCATAGCTTAAAGTGGGTGAGACAAAACACCATTCTCCCCACACTGAGTATAGACCTACCAACAGGTTTGGTAATGAGCAATGATTAACAGATGCCCCTTGTATGTATGTACATGGAACATAGCCAACTTAGGTGGAACATGGGTGGGAGAAGGTCATTTTTTCTACCACTATGCACCATAGTGGGAGATGTATGCACCATATGTTGCACTTTAGAACGGTATCGATTCTGCCCATTAGGCTATCTGGACCTGTGTCTGGGCTGTAATTGCAGATAATGGGCCTGTGCTAAGAGGCATTAATCCATTGTTCAATGGCTTTTCAGCTATACAGTATTCTTAGTGTATATGTATACTCTCTATTCAACAAGATACAGAAATGCCTCTTTCCGTTTTATCAGGGAAATACATGGCTGTCTTACAATGACATATTAAAAATGTGTACCTCTGAGAATAACCATTTGATATTGGACAAAACAGTTTACAGCAGTGGTATTCAACATGTACAGGCCCCAGAGAAACTCTCTTTTTCTGTTATGATGCTGATTGAGCATTACAATAACTGCTTCATAGAGTTGTGGACAAGCAAAAAAAAGTATATCAGATTTCTAAAATGCAGCTCACCATTACAACATAAAGAAAGTTTATATTTTAAATATGATTTTGATTTGACCCGAATCCGCTCATCAATTAAGCAAGATATTATGTTGCATTGACGTTTTAAAGATCAGTATTTTTCATTTAACTATTACAAGTATTTCTATAACAAAGCACTGAACTGAATATTAAATCACTATGAGGATGCCACATTATTAGAGAGAGGTTTTAATGACCCTTATTACTATATTACAGTAGGCTGCATAATAACAAATAAGAAACAATGGATGGAAACTGTTTCAATTTCTTTTCTTTGTGATTAATTCAATAAACCAGTCATGAAAGAAAAGATGTTTGATTGATGGGATTGGCAGAAATATTTTTTTTATTTTAAAAAATGTTTCTTATTAACATTGGGAATGCATAGTACTCTTAAAATTATTTATTCAGCATACATTATATAAACATCTTATGCCCCACTCACTTTATAACTAAAACCACACTACATGATTCTCATGAATCTCATCCAAAACACATAACATCAGCAAATCTGCGAGTTTATTTTCATTAACAAACTTAAACATTTTAGTGAGGCAAAGATCTGCTTTTTCTGTCGATCAATTAACTGCTTTATATACACAATCAATCATTCCTCCTTCAGGGCTTCAGACAAACCCTAGGCTGGATTAATTAAGTCAAAAACACAGTTATGATATTGCATTTTTTTTTTAAACAAAGAACTGTAATGTTCTCAAAAACAATGTGCCAGCATTGTCTGACAATTAGACACTGTTTGATCTCGAGCTCTGGGTAAAGCTACCTGATTTCAGCGGGTGCTTCCTTTCTTATTAAAAGAAACAGAGTTATAAAATTGTTACATGCAGTTAACTACTTTAAAGCTTAGCAAAGTGGGCTGAGGTCAATTTTTTTTTTCAGTGTGCCCGAAAGAGTCATAAAAAGTTTTTTATGTCAGGTCTTCATTGTTTTCTTTGGGGAAAAAGTTATTTGAGCAAACATTTGCTTTCTATTAGCCGTACCCTTGCACAGAGGCAAAAGCCAACCAAAATCCTACGAAGAATTTTAAATGTGCCGTGAAAACAGTAATACATTCTTTACACTTTGCTGTTCTTCGGACCGTAATTAGGCCTTGAACATAAAAAGAACGCAGCATCACATATGTAAAAGGGGAAACAGTAAATGCATTCATCGGCCAAGCCGGCTCTGATGCTATCTTCTACAATATGAAACTTGCTTTTAGTAAAAGCTGTCTTCTGTACTCTCATTAAGACTTATGTCAGACGTTGGCTGCATTTTAACTGTTAGCTATTGCAAATGAGGAAAGTGACAGAAAAAAAATGAGCAGAAATATTCAAGTATTTAACACTCAAAAATAAATTAAACCAATGAGGTACCATTAAATATCCTGGAGTGTTTTGCACTGCATACTAAGATGCTTCTTGCAGCAATGGGTGTTAAAGCAATTACTGAGTTCCCACATGGGATTCAAATTGTTATCTCCACCTCAATATATTTATCAAGTAGTTCAGTAGGCATTGTATATACCAGTGTTATTTTTAAGTTATTCAGTTCTCTGGCACGTAACAGGTTAAGTAATCATTTTAGTAATGCTATTAACGCTAAGCTCAAGAGTGATGTTTCTTACAGTGGCCTTAGGCTGTCATCATTATTATTAGATTAATTTGCACAATACCCAAATATAATTAGACAAATCTGTTAACTGTAAATAAAAGATTTCAACTATTCTGCTCAAGCACCCCAGTGATACACAGCGATTGGATTTCGCTTCACATGAAATTCGTGGTAACATAAGTCGCAACCTGAATTCAGGTGTCTCGTGCAGTTCAGATGTCTCATGCAGTTTAATGTGCTTTTGCTGGGATGTTGAGTAGGACTATAAAGAGTTAAAGGGACAATCAAATTAAATTAACTAATTTGCACCAATAATAGTACTGTATCAGACATAGGGTCTATAAATGAATGTTGAGATCTATAGGTAAGAAGTGATTGTGTTATATATATATATATATATATATACATACATATTAACCACTGGTGTTATTTAGCTTATATATTCATATTTTTATACACGGTTTTAATATTCACTAAATAGGCATATTGATTTTGTTCTTGAGTAATCAAGACTAATATAAAGGGTCTATTATGTAATGTCAATTTCATGGTTGGAACCAAGTATACATAAGTATGAAATCAAGCATTGTCAACACGGATGGTGTTTTAGCAAATATAAGTATTTCTTTTATATAGTTAACATTTTACCCTATTGGCCTACCAGCTGTAAAAATGTATTTTGTCATATAATGTGTTTCTGTGCTTTCCTCATTAAATACCCAAGTAAACATTTTGCATGATGGAAAATATTAACTATAATTGCCCTGACCTCTATATTGTTTATTGGGTTAAGCCTCTGCTTGCCACCTGCCTGACCTCTACTGCTCTATTGGATTTACCCTTTGTATGCCTTGAAAGAGTCTGGCCACTTTGTTCCCATTTATGAAAATTACTAGACTGAAACTGATGGAAAGGTCCATTCACCATGTCACTCATCTCGTGGTATTTTGGCTCTTTTTAGCACAAGTGCACAAACAAATCTTTAATCTTTATAGTGATATTACTGTTCTTAATGTATTTGGACGTCATATATATAAGCAAAAGAAAGCAACCTATAACCTATAACTTATTACACTAAAGCTAAAGACTGGATTCTTATTTAATATAATATTAATCTTTTTATATTTGTTAATTTTTAACTATATCTTATTTGTTGCAACAACTATTACATTAGCCTAAAGAACACTAATTTATATATATACAGTATACTATAAAATAAACATAAATCAAGTCCTGAAAACACATAAAGTAATGCCATTTAATACTTCAATAGCATTTACTTTTTATATACTTTCATATGTATTATTTTAGTTTTGGTGGTAGTTTTGGTGGTTTGAAGACGCCAATCACTGGCAGGAAAAAGCCCCCAATTGAAATCCAAGAATACCTCTTTGTATTTGAATGCAAAATTAGGCAACTAACAGATAACATCTCATAACTTGGCTGGAGTGGAAGATTAAACAGAACATCTTCCCAGAATATATATATATATATATATATATATATATATATTATATATATATATATATATATACTTACTTCTTGTATGTTCTTTTGTATATTATTTTTGTAGCACAGGGACATGGAAATCATCCATGTACAATGTACAATGTAACTACAAGTAACTAATATAGAAGTTAATATCAATTCTCTATTAAATTTATATAAAGGTCTACTTTTAAGCAAAGATTAATACAAATATGTTGGACAGTGTTACAATGCGGTTTAATTAAAATTTGAAGAAATCAATCAACTCATCCTACTGACTTTAATGATGATTTTCAGTCTATTTTCCAGAAAAGACTGCACGTAAAATAACTTCCTAGACTATCAGCACTTTAGCAATTTCCCAAGCATTAGAACAATACAATGTATCTTAAGCAACTTAGCAGAAAGGATAAGGTAATGCCTATATCAGATTCAAAGGCTATGCTTTGATTTTTTTTTCCTTCCCATGTCTTGAAGATCTGAAGACACAGCTGCTTTACAGGGAGTGTTTCCAGCTTCCTTTCAAAAAAGATGCTGGGCAGAGAATGCCTGACGTCGTATTTTAAGACAAAACCCAAAAACATTCCCACCGACACCCTTTCCCTAACATACTTTAAGATGAACAAATAAAAACCCACCCTTGCATGATACTTTTTCATTTTAACTTGCAAGTTACTTTTAGACCAAGACAGCACCCCAATAATTGCAGGTTCAACATTGTTCTTTATGATACTAATAAGTAATGATATAACTGATGATAGTAATTAGTAAAAAATAATATTGGAAAACATATATTTAAAAAAAAAAAACAATTTATTGACCAACATACATGTAACTTTATAGTTTGCTAAAAAGTTCCAGAATTTCTTTCAGACAAAGCTGATGGCTGGTTAAGGCAAACCCAATTTGAATCACTTTCTTTACCCTATTTCTAATGCTTTTACCCATTTCTCATTGTGCTGTGAATATGAAGCCTGTTTTTTTATTAATGTATATGAAGCCTGCTTATTTATGTATTAATGTATTTATACATTCCTCTATACATAAAGAAATAAAACTGTTGATGAATGTAAAGATGGCCGTGCTCTTGACAAGTGCCTAGTAGAGTTTCCTGTTGTTATCTAATGCAATACACGTTACAACTTCTTTCATCTAGAAAAGTTATGGTTTGAATGGAGACAAATATTATATCATCTGGGTTTATCATAGTTCACAATTCACAATATATGTATTTCTATATTGGAGCAATTATGATAAATGAGCACCAAAAAACAACAAAAGAAATAATATTTCCAGACTATATTACTTTCTTAAAGCTGATTAATCGATATTACTGACATACCAAACAGGTTCCATAAGTCCAACACAAATCTGAAATATATTTTCATTATTTTCTTAAATAACAAATCATTGGTTTAGTTGCTATGTAAGAATTAAGAATTGAAGGGCAGGCTAGTTTGAAGTATTATATGGCTGTATTAATAAACCAAGCCTGAAATAGGAAAAAATATTATAAATTAGCAGTATCTAATTATTCATACTCAAGCTTCCATAGTAATTATCAGCAGGATGGTATGTGATCCAAAACTAATATTAGAGCCTTTTGCTTGTCACAGATGGTGCACATTTAATGCCTGGCCCCGACTATATAAAAAGTATGTGTTTCATTCCATCCATAACACATAAAAACTTTTATTTTGCATTGAGCCAAAATGAACCATATTTTGCACATGTTACTAAAACATTGCTTTTACTCTCTGTTTACATCCTAAAAAAACAGTGACTGAGTTGCTCCAGCAGGACTTGATTAATATCAGTAACATGTTTTCTGTTGACTAATGGCTTGTATATATTTAAGTGGTATAAGTTTTGGGGTTCAGCCAATAAAGCCGCTAATTTGGCTTGATGACTAGACTAATATAAATAAGTGTGAAAAAAAAGATGATTTGCCACTCTTAGTGGCCCCTACTGTGCTATTTTATTGATCTTCCTGGCACCAAATGTTTGATGTTCATTTATTAAAATACCGATTAATGGCTTCCAACAGTAGGAATTCCCCTTAATGTCTACAATATGCCCATAAGCCTGTTTTGTAATTGACTAGGTGCCAAGTTTTTCGTGTGTAGAATTTGTTAATTCACATAAATTATGGGGTTTTCCATTCTTTCACAGCGAAAAATTGCTGAGAAAACGTATAATATAATGTGCCTGCTGTGATCACTAATGCTACGCTTTTATTGCGCAGAATAAAACCTTATTGTAAGGTTTTCGCATAATAATAATAATAATAGCACTTTTAAGAGGTTACAGCTTGAAGTCTGGAGTACTCTCTTATTATAATGGAAGAACGTGTTACTTAAAGTGGATTAAATGTTTTAAACTGTAAGCACCATGCCTGGATATATGTCGTGGTTTGAGATGGGGCTTTACTAAAATGTTTATGTGATTTTCAGACCTACTGATAGGTGTGCAACTGAGTAAAGAATTTAATAGAAAAATATTTTATTTACACAAATTCATTTATAAATATATTTTCTGTTGTTTTTATGCACTCATACCCTGCAAAAATGTTCCTAGTGCTCCTAGGAAAAAACATGGGGGTTTGGGTCCCAAACACATAAAAAATATATTTATGGGCACAAAAAATATTTTCTGATGATAAATTGCTTACTCCAACAATGTCTTGTAGTAAGGCTTATGTTGTGTTTTGTTTTTTCTTCCGTTGTCTACAATAACTACTCTACAGAGCACTGAAATATAATATGTTGCAGAGGCATCTTCCAGCATGCAAAAGAATAGGACTGCAAATGTAAGTAAAATAAATGGCTTTCTGCTGCAACAATATATTTTCTACTGCCTTGACTTCTATGCCTCAGGGCAATGCATTCCAAAGAAGGATTTTAAGGTTCTTAATAGGTATTATTTAACTACTGCAATTACCATGTTGCTTGTCAAAATCTAGTATTCACACAATGCACGCTGAAGGCAGCATTGTGAAACAGACCAATTAATAAAAGCTGATTACTACATACTGTAGCTCTTCCAGAAGCCTCAAATTATATTTTAATACAATTAAGAATAATGAAATAGAAACAGTTTAAGGAGATGCCGTGATTTTTTCTTACATACATATCTTCCTACAGATATTTATATGATTATTTCTGGGGTAAGGAATTAACTGTAAGGTACTCAGTGGGTTACACACGGCTTTTAATGATATGCATTTTTCTTTAGATAAACAGGACTGACTAATATGTGTTACTCTATGGTAGAATCGGGATGCCCTTCATTGTCTTTTTTTCAATTTGGTGAGCGATTGCTTTCTGTCCTTGTCGAGTTATTCTTACTTGTCTTCTCCTTGTTTGGATTGATTTTGTTTGTTATACCATAGTCCTAATCTCTCCAGTGTATTTCTTGCTTTACTGCTCTTCTTGCCAGAAGCTTATTCCGCAGTTCTGATCTCTTGACTGTGTAACGTTGCTTGGATTTTGGCTCATGTATGGCCTGCTAACGTGGTAGCTAAATTTGAATGCCTACACAAGCCATAGTCACCTTTGTGCTCTCAGCTAATGTCCCTCTGTATTTCCTTGTCATTTTTCCTTTTCCTTTCTGTGGAAGTCTCTAGATTCATTTACAGTGGCTCATTTTCATGATGTCCTCCATCTCATCCACCCTGCTGCAACTGTTTCTCAACTTCTTATATCATTTTGTTATGTATTGTGTTTTGTGCTTTATTTAGGCTTTGTATCCCTCTGTTTTAGATGTATGTTGATGATTAGCTGGTGTCCTTAAAATGCCAAGGCCAATTTTAATCCCCAGTCTGGCCCTGTCTCCACGGCACACTAGAATTATCAGTGTTTTCTGATACAATGTGAAAGTTAAGATTGGAAAAAGGGTGTTTCTCTTTGCTTCTGGCAACGGTGCAAACATCTCTACTTATTTATAACACTTCTAACATTTCTGTCCTTTCTTTATAACCTTTCTAACTGCCTTCACAACAGACATGGCCTATGTTAACTAAACCAATGAAGAATTTTGTGTCTCCAGTAACTTCATATGTTATAGTTTACTCATTCTGCAGGCCTTTAAACCCTGCCGAGACCCAGCAAGCCAGGACACATTAAACTATTTGAAATATATTAGTATTAGATCAACCATGTGCAATGTGTCCATACGCTTTGTGGTAGCACAGTACCCCAATAAGGGGTTGATCACAAATTAGTAAACATTGGCCGGATATAATGCCAGACCTAAATTCACAAGATGTAATTGAAGAGCAATCCTCCCACAGACTGTACTAGGAAAGAATGAGATAAGGGCAGTGATACATTTTATCTCTGTTAATGAATATGGCCCAGTTTGTTAGCCCACATTGTCTCACTGCAGTCTATAATTATTTAATGACTTCTATTTTATCTAAACCATTTAATTAAGCCCCTTATACATTCTTTAGTAAAATAAAAAATATGTTTTCCGACTATAAAATGTTTTCAATTTAGGGTTCCCCTTTTTTACGTTCCATTAAATACTTTCTAAATATTAAAGTATTAGATTGCCAAATACATATGTACAATGTATTTAAAAATGCAAATTGTTTTTTTGGTGAATGAAATATTAAGTGTTAAGCCGCATAAAGGATCTTTTAACGTTTTCAGAAGCCTACCTAAAAATACTACTTACCGCACACACAAAACATTTAAGTTTATGTGAGTAAAGACAGATGAGGCTTCATAGAGAAACAGCCTGGTAAGCATGATCATGTCATTAGGTGTGGAAAGCATTCCTGACCCTTTGATAAATGGATCAGTGCTCGTGAGAGAATGGTCGATCATATAATGCTGACACCATGGATGGTTTATCATATTCTGCCAACGCTGTTGGATACCATGGCTGCATTATCTCCTGTTTTAGGAAAGCTGTATATTACATTTACTAATTGCTTATATATTATGTTTAAATCAATTAACTGCAACCAAAGTATTCAACAAAAATCAGTGTATTTGTTAAAAGTGAGAAAGCTACATAGAAATATAGAATTTGAACCCTTTTGGCAAATCCTTGGTCTCATCCTAGATTCATGATAGACATATGTCTACACTATCCATGTTTAAATTCTCTCAATGTATTAACATCAACCTCTTCTGTTGGGAGTCTGTTCCAACTATCTACCACCTTCTCTGTAATGCAAAACTTCCTTACATTACAGCTAAACGATACATTACCACGCAGGTAATGTCTGATTATATTTCTAGCTCAGATGATCAGTTTAGTAATTTGTGAGATTTGAGATGCCAATCATAGAATACACACAACATTACTATTCAGTAGATATTTGTCTGCTTTCAAACTCAGTAAAGTAAGAATGATATGTTATACCATATAAACTAGACAATTGTATGCAACCCGAGTTCTAGGAAAGAAAAAAAAATCTAAAACACAGTTGTAGTAAAATTATAGTTTATATGAAGCAAGGGTTACGTTTTAAAACATAAGCCATAATATGAACATAAATAAAAACAATAAAAAGGCTTTCACTGACATCCTATTTTAACTGCTTCATTTCCAGCGTATATAACTTTCACATTGCTTCTAATCTTCATACAAACCACAACTGATCCCCTGGCACAGAAATTCCATATCTTAACTCAAAAGAAAACAAAATCCCATTGTGGATGTCTTGGGTTTCCCATTTCTTTTGGCACTTTCTTATCTATGCCATCTACATTTTCCATGGAGCTCTACATTACAATTCTGTCATCAATCACAGCCACAAAGAAAACTCAGCGCACATTATTATAACCTGTATCAAAATTCTTAACTGCATTTTATGGCACTATAATTATATAGAAATATTAGGTTAACACTGATTAATGTACCCAAAAATGTTACTCTATTTTTTATATATATTTTTTATACCCCCTATGTTTATGGTTCTAGGTACCCTAGTTAATAACCTGGATATTATGAACGGCATAGCAGAATTTTATATATGCAGTTCCAGAAACTCAAATTGTCTCCTCATTACAGAAAATAAATTATCCTTAAGAAAACCAGTTGCCAGTACTGTCAACCTTGACATGCATGACTCTGGCTTGAACAGTTCCTTGACCCAGAGTGGTAACTACCAGAATATAACAAGCACCAATCAGCACAGCATTAAAACTAAGGATTTCAATTTCTGCTTGAGGTTGTTTGTCATTGTCAATTTCCAGAGCTACTGACATTTATTTTATTTTTTAATGTAATGTTACTATTTTTGTTGCACTGTGTAAAATAGGCTTGCAAAAGGGCATCAGCTGACCTGTCAAAAAGAGGATAATCCTGATGTCAGCAACTTAATTCCACATTGAGTTTTCAGCAGTTGCACTGATCCATATACATTAGTTGTTAAGTATCACGAAAAGTGATAGGCGAGGACACATTTGGCCATTAATGGACTAGTAATGGAAAAAGGTTGGAGATCAATGCTATTAAAAAGTGTGTGCTCACCAAGGGAGGGCTGGCAGTCTAAGGCCTAGGGGGCAAGTCTAGTCATGTGGCACGTTGTGCCACGGAATCAGCCCACCATCCATGCCCATCTTTTCCTGATTTTCTAATGCATATTGATGTTATGTGATGGGATTGGGAGTTAGTACACTTAAAAAAAAAATCATACACGAGACGCCTGAAGCCACAATTTAGTGCCACCAATCTTTCTTAATAAAATATGCAGATTGAAATAGAGTAAATAACACAAAACCTTTACTTTTCCTCCTCTGAAGTAACTAAAAATTCAGGAGGGTGTTTTATCTCTGGATAACTAAAAAATAAATTTGTTCAATTTATTCCAACAGAAAGTAAAGTGCCAGGAAACAGATGACCAAATACATACCAGGACAGGTTCTGCCACACTGACACCCAAACACACACACACACCATGACAGGCTCTGCCACACCGACACCCAAACACACACACACCAGGACAGGCTCTGCCACGCCAACACCCAAATACCCACACACCAGGACAGGCTTTGCAACACTGACACCCAAAAACACACACCGGGACAGGCTCTTCCACACCGACATACAAACACACACAGCAGGAAAGGCAATTCCCCCCCGGCTCAGTCCGCCCCTGATGTTCACTCCTTCCTAAAATATATACTGTCAGGAACTGACATTTTTGGGAAGGTATTTAATTTTACATCTATCATCGACTTAAAAAGATTTAACATTTGGAAAAGTGTTCTCGAGATAAGCACTGATATTTGGCCCATGGCTGTATTGGAGATGACCAAGTGGCCCAGGGACTTTAAGGCCAGCCGTTGGTAAAAGATGCCAACGTGGCTATGTATATCAAGCTATGTTCCGCAGGACTATTAACTCTCCATTTAAATTGTGATACTATGTAATTGTCAGAAAGCTAAATATTCTAAACATTTCAGACATTAAACATAACCATTGCTAATTCTTCCTAAGTGTAAAACAAGATTCCGTGAATCTCAGGAACAAGTCGTCGTCTGACATCCAGTAATGCCTTAGCCCTTTATAGTGGAAAGAAACTGCTGAATGGCTTTCCTACTTTGCATTTCTACTTTTACCTGTTTAAACGCCGTGTTCCATCTTTTGGGTCATTTTTGTTTTGCAAAGATGTTGTGACATGATTAGTATTTTGCCTGATGGGCTCCCTAGCTTCAAGGGCTCAATAACTAAATGTTTACAGTGCCAGGCCCTGCCTTGGACCAAAAAAGGCACTGGCATTGAAATCATGTCACCCCACTAATTAAACAATTACATGCTCTCTGCTTATTAAATAGACCCCGGTCTAGAAACTCTTTGACCAGCCCAGGCCTGGACAGAATCATATGGGATATACTGCACAAGCACTACAAACAGGAAGTAAACCATACTTCCCTGATACTTCCCTGTTTAGCACGCACTACATATAACACATATATTTCATTAGATAGACGTAGATGTCATGCAGAGCTATGACACGACAAAGATTTATATATAAAAAGTAGACAACACTTAAGTAAAGTAAAATCAGATGTTGGGAGGCTGCAGTTAATGAGGTTGGCTTCTACAGTCCTGGGGCTACTGTTCAACATGCTTGTTATGCACTTAAGCAGCCGTAGCCCAGGGAAGAAGCTGTTTTCACCACAGGCTTTCAAGCATTAATCTGTCATGTGTACAAATTCAGGGAAAGTGGGTAGATTCCATACCCCAGGGATAGGTCTGTTCAAATGGTGGGTTATCCTTGGTGAAACGTCACGTTGGGGCTGCTTTAAAACCATCAGTCTTCACACCTTATTTTCATTAACATAGTTTTAAAAGAATACAGAGCAAACTTCAAGCGGCTTGCATATTAATATGAGTGTTGAAACTGCCAATGCGTTATAAAGATGAAAACTATGCTTCACCTCAGCATCTTGATTTCATTACATATAAGGAATTTGTTTCCTGCTCACATTCCAACACACTGATATGATAGAAATATGGATTTTATATACAGCATGAAAATATGTGAAAAAAACTCAGTTTTTCGTGACATAACAAACTATTGTGATTTTACAATACATTTACATTCTTTTGTTTCATTGTTATATTGACTATTTATATCACATTTATCTGACTCAATAAATTTAAATATATTGAGTCAGATAAATGTGACATGTTAAACGTTAAACAGTCTTATAGGCCTTAGGTTGCATAAAATTAGAATAATTGTATTCTGTATCTTCAAAACAAAACAATATATATATATATATATATATATATATATATATTATAGTATCCCCTTAAGTTTATGTGCATGATACAAAAGATAGTTTCCAAAAGTCATTTTCAGCTCCTCAATCAGTGCCTAGGAAACAACACAACTAATAATCACCTATGACTGATCCCATAAGATTAGCTCAATTGTCATGGAACACGGTAATTCTTCTGCTATCACACTAACGTGTCCCTTGATAATGTTTGGAGTTGTAGTGTATTGACGCTGCTAAATGCATCTGTGATCTGGAACCAGTAAAGGACCGGGAGGAAAATAGGAGAGAAGCATCTCAGAAACCTTTCATCCTTTATTCTTTGTCTACTGCCTGCTGTCAAAAAAATAGCATGGAGTTTCAGTGGAAACATTGTTCATATAAAAAAGGTTTTGTATTATTAAAGATGATATTCTAAACAAAGGAAATTCGGTAACATGTGGCCTTAAGCAAAGGTATTTAAAAGAAACTCACATTACCCCTTAAGAAAATGAAGGAAAAGGACTACATTTTTATACAAGCACCTGCTGTTCCGATAAGTACAACTTGAAGGTGTACCTAGTACAGAGAAATAATAACCTTGCACCTGGTGCTTTTTTGAGAAACCGATAATTACAGCTCACTCATTTTAGGCTGAGTCATGGTAATATTTACATATTCCCTCATCACTAGGAAGTGCTGTTATTTTTATCCAAAGGTGTGTAACGAATATGCACAGTCAGAATATTTAAACACAATAAAAGTGATGTAACTATTCTTGATAAATGGTACATTTAAAAATTAGAAATTGTGTAGCCCCTGCATAAACGGAAAAATATACACAAATGGTTTCAAAGGAGCTGCCTGGACTAAGTACTAGAGACCAGTTGAGGTTTTACATTATTAGAGTGCAGAGCAGTTTTCATGACATCACATGAGGTAAGTATAAAGAATGGTGCAAAATAATAATAGTGGAGCAGTCAATATCATTTACCCCCCAGGGATTACATATGAAGTAAAATGTTTTGTTTTGGGTTTTTTTTTCATTGGGTTCTACCTATTTATTCTTTTTCTTTGGAACTTTATTTTTATTATGGTTTCAAATTATTAGCAAACAGGCAAGGTCACATAATATATCTCTGCTTTGTAGAGCATTTGCAATGTGCACTATGTGCAATAAGTAGTCTGTTGCATTTAGATATAAAAATGTACAGTACAATATACAGGGTTACAATCTAATGCAATCTTTGTTGGGAGATTGTATGGGTGATATTGTCAATTGAGGAGTTAAGATGTATCATGCCACGGGCACACAAAATACATAAAATATTCAGTTTATTTACATTAAGTAGGGTTTTCTGAGAAATAACATGGGTTTTTTTATATATCTTCATCTGTAGTTCTTTCCTGAGAAAAATGCTGATTAATGCTGATTAAAAACACACATTTAATAGTAATTGCTAACCAGTTACTGGACATTTTAAATTAGATTTACTTATTCCCTTTATGTTTCCATGGGGAGCTACAATTGTGTTGATCATTGTGGTTATTTGTCAGAAAACACTAGAAATTCATTAAAGGGAAGTGCTGCACAATCCAACTAGCTATGATATTTGCCAAAAGTCCCATTTAAGAAAATGGCAACATTTGGGATTGTTACATTTTCCTTTGAGGGAGTCAGATAAATGTGACATGGAATGTATGCTGTTTTGAGCTTTGTTTTACTAGACAAAAAAGGAAAATCCTAAATCCGCAGAAAATCAATTCAATTGTTATTTAATTTTTCCATTAAAATGTGAAAAATATGATATCATATCATACATGAGTAACTGCAGGCATGTCTGTAATCTATGTATGGCTGCTGTCAGATTTTTTTAATCAGTTTACCACTGATTCAGACAAAATCATATTATGTAATTTATGTCAAGTGCAAAAGATGACCATATGACCTACGACTAAGATCAGAGGTGCCGCAAATGTGTTTTCCATTGCAGTATGCATAGCAATTGGCTTTCATTTCCAAAGGTGATAAAAACATCCCTTTTCCACGTCTGTCATAATCTGTAAATTCATTCCATGC
>VKOC01000003.1:20552258-20613721 GCA_009364415.1 Spea multiplicata | reverse complement strand
CGACTACGTGTGGCAGGCGTCCTAACAGCCACAGATACATCACTAGATGTATCTGTGAACTGACAACGTCAAAATCTGACGCTGTATCAGTGGCCTCAGAATCTGTGGCCAAAAAGGCATACGCCTCCTCAGCCGTATACCGCTGCATGGTAACAATTGCAGCAAAAATAGTGGGGAAGGAAAGGGTTAATGGCTATAATAAAAAATAAAAAAAACCTAAAAAAAGTAAAAAAAACCTAAAAAAAAAGAAAAAAAAATGTAACCCCCCCCCAAAAACAATTGCCACTATGCAAGATCACTGTTTATGCAGTGATCAATGGCAATGAAGGGGTTAATATTATATGGGTGGCTCTTATAAGAGCCTTTGGATAAATATATATATATATTTATTAGGGAATACCTGAAATACACACTGATCTGTCTCCCTCCCTCACTAGAAGCAAGTGAAGGAGGGGGGCAGATCCAATACTGATCAAAGGCAATGTTTAGAAAACATTGCCTTTGATTTAGCAAATCATGATCACTCTTATGAGTGATCTGACCACTAGGGGTGTTATTCACTGGATGTCCATGACATCCAGCAACACCCCCCCCCGATGACGTCACCAAGCTCCGCCCCCCGGCTTGATGGGCGCCGCCATCTTGAAACACCGCGTGTGTTTCGAAGACACCGGCACCGGGAAGGTAAGTTCAGCATTTAGGAAGCGATCGCGAGTCGCTTCCTTTGCTAAACAGGTGTTGCAAAGATGCCTCGATACTGAGGCATCTTAGCAACACCAGCTAAGCAAAGGAAGCGACTCGCGATCGCTTCCTAAACCCGTTTTTCGGCGGCGGGCGCCGCCATGTTTGAAAGACGTGCAGTCTTTCAAACATGTTTTTTTTTTTGCTCCTAGGAGCGATCGGGGGGGGGCGGGAATGGTTTTTTTGGTGTTGCTCAATGCCTCGATGTCGAGGCATTAGAGCAACACCGTTTGAGTGAAAAAATCGATCACGGATCGATTTTTTCACCCGTTTAATGACGTGCCGGTCCTGGCACGTCAATTGTCATAATCGTCACGATTTTGAGTGACGTGCCCGGACCGGCAATTGTCATCAAGGGGTTAAAGAAGTGAAAGAAGTAAATAACCCTCTCGATTTTCTCCCTGGTATTATGAAAGTACATTTTCTTTGGTTGAGGCTTTGAAAATTAGACTTGAATTTAACACAGCCCAAAGACTGCATGAGGCTCACGTGCACTATAATTGGGTTTCCATTGGAAAGTAGACCAAATTGATAGGCCAAATGATTCATATGTGCCATCATTCTTCTACTAAAACAAGCTTGCTTTATTTGCTGCAAAATCCTAGATACAAACTCAACACCGCTATGATTCCCTAGGTTAGTGGGCCTCTTTAGACTGCAGTGCCATCAACACCAAATATGTGAAGATCTACAGTGCTGAAGGCTGTATGTTACAATATTGCTTAAATAGCCCGATACTGTAGTTCTATATAGAGATATAGGCATTGATGTATGTACCTTAAGCACTGGCCTAGGCCTAAGCCAGGGCATTGCCGCCGGCTGAACCCTCCATGGAAGGAAACTGTGGAGGACTGTGCTGACTCGACACAACCGTTCATATTGTTAATGGGCCGGCTGGGGATATCAGTGACCTCCTATTTAACCAGACCATTGAATAGCAGCGCTGACAAGAATGCATCACTGGGTATAGGGATATAATCTGTTAAGAATGTGTCCATGGAAAGCAACATTGGTCCTCTGACACAAGTACAAAATAATCAGTAACTAGGTGTTTTAATGTGTGTGTTCTTTAAAGCACAAACGTGCATGTTATATTTTTCTACATGATACAAATTAACAGTTATATACTATTGCATGGGCTATGTATGTTGTGCGCTGTCTGATTCCACAAACCAAAATCTCCCTGGAGCAGCGAAGGATTTTGAAAGTCAAACTCCATGAAGATTTTCACTTGATCGACACCACGTGTGCTGGTTGTCAGGTTGGTTGTCAGGTTTGATTGAAACATATCATGCAGAACTTGAAACGAGTGATACATTGTGTATTCCTTTTATACTAACAAAAAACGATTCTCAAATTTGATTTTAAGGAGGAAGACTACTGTGATCACAACTGTTTCATTAAAATGGAATGGACAACAAAGACACCTTTACAGAAATAATAGTCTTCCTAAAGTAACAGCTATTCCCATTTTCATCCCTCTAGGATGCCTTACTTTTGAAAACACTTACTTATTAGATTTTTTTTCGTCTTTTTTCAGTTGGATGAGAAGATAGACAAGCAGTACACAGACAGTTACTCCAGGGTAAGTACGGTAGTTACTACTGCTGCATACCGCTTTTGGTAATCTTGGAAGGAGACCAGCAGATACAGTGGCATGAAAAAGTAAATTAACCCTTTGGAATTACCTGCTTTTTTTTGGGGGGGTGCATTACTTGTAAAATGCAGTCTTAAGGAACAAGTGTAGACAAACACAATGTCACAATAATAACACCCAAAGGATACTTTTTGAAAAACTAAGTGAACTGTTGAATTTCATAACAAGTTAAACCTCATTTGACAGCAGTACCCGCAAACAAGCGCTCCCCGTAGAGCCATTCTTCCTTACAGAACAGATTAAGCTCCTCCAAATACTTAGGGTCTCTGGTGTTCTCCATGTTTTCCTAACTCTTGACCCCAATTAGCTTTTGTTGAAGTGATAAGCCTACGGTTAACATACTTTTTCCAACTTACACTGTGAAAGTGATATGTATTTTTTAGTTAAAACTGTTTGTTCATTATTGTAACTTAGATCATATAATATTTTAAGACACATTTATATGTAAGTGCTGTTAATTCCAAAAAGTTCACTTATTTTTTCTTGATACTGCATAGTCACCCTTGGTAGACAATAAAACACAATTAGAAATATAAAATTATCAAGGCTTATAAACTTTTTACATATTTTAAATAAAAGCACATTTATTTATTCATCCTCTTTGGTTAGTGAAGATTCTCCACCTGTCCTCCAAAGCCAGCTTTAGAAGGGCACTGGAACAAAGGGGAGTTTCGCTCGTCATGCCTGATAAACACAGTCTTCAGTACAACCTTTATGAAGATACATGCCCCCCCCCCATTTTTCCTTTATTACTCACCCAACCATTTATAATTTTAAAATATATTTTACTTCTGCACACAAAGATCAAGGGTGCAGAGTTGCTTTGTATTGAATGCCTTATTGTTAGCAAAGTTAGAAAGCTTATTCATGTTTTGTGGTAGGAAATGTTATAGTTACACATTACAAGGAATGTAACATTGTTTGTGATTTAGGATTCACAAGGAACCCTAGTGTGTATATGATTAGTTTATACACAGCTTGAAACAAAAGAATTGAAGATATTCTACAAAATTCTTCTTAATGAAACAAATGTATGCTATTGTGTGTATTCTTTCTAAGAGAAGACTAAGGCAAAGGTTTTTCAACATTATGCAGCATTCAAAAAGCCTAGAGGCAGATTATCACACATAGTATATGTGAATTATATTATTTATTTCTTTTTAGCCATCATCCCGTAATGCAACATCAGGATTACCTGGAACCTTTAGTGGTTCATCTTCTCGGAGAGGAAGTGGAGATGCAAGTAGTCTATTGGATCCAGATGCCTCGCTTAGTGAATTAAGGGTAAGCCAATGTATTTTAATATAATTGTTTCTGCTCTTCTGTTAATCATTATTGAATACTTAAACAAAGGGCAGTGAAAAATGTCAAATAGAAACAAGGATTCGAAGGCTGCTACTCCATACATTGTGTGATGAGGTAGGGTTGATGGGCGGATACCGCTCATTAGTGTGTGCAGCAGAGGGGGTGTTTAGAGGCAGGAGCTGTTACTCCATGTGCGACGGGTAGGGTTTGTGTGTGGGAGGTGGCTGCTCATTCATTGTGTTTGCGTGTGGAGGAGAGTAGGTAGCAGAGCTGAAGGCTGCTAGTTCACACCTTACATGGAACACACCACACATGGAACACACCACCCCATTCTATGAGCACACAGTGTCACTGAGCAGCCTTCTGCACTCCAACCCACACCCGATGTTCAAAGCATGAATAAGCAGCCTCCTCGTATGTGCTGCGTATGTATGAATAAGGTGCCCTCTCTGCACACGCCCTATGAATAACTAGCCTCTCACAAACCGTATGGAGTAACTCTCCGCATACCAACCCTGCACACAATTAGAACAGCAGCTGTCCACAGAAATTGCTGGTCGTGCTGGGCTTAAAGTGAAATTCCCTTCCGACTGCAACACCTGCACACTGATTGGGTCTTTACCTTAAGTGTTGCCCAGCACAGTGACAAGGCTATTATATGTATTAGATATCTAATAATAAAGCTATTTAGTCTAAAACCATATGCAGTTTTTTTCTACTCATGTTAAAATACCTTGATTTTAAGAATATTAAAATCAAGGATATAAACTTAATGGATACTTACTACTGTCTTTTTTTTTTTTTTGCTTTGAGCATATTGCAGTACTTGACATTATCTTCATTCTTTTTCTGTAACTGGTATAGAAAACATGTGCGCACATAGCACAATATACCCCTCTGCTGAAATGTACCATTGAAATACCCTTATATTTGTAGAACCTCACCTTATTTCCTTCCAATGGAGCAGAAAGGCAACAGATCCATCCAGATGGTGCTGGTGTAAAATAGACTAGGTTTGGAACTAGAACATTGTCTCTCATAGTACGGTTGACTGGGTAGAAATGGGTGGCGTAGGCCAACCAATGTGCTCTCATACCTGGAGACTCATGGATTTTATGGGTAATAAAGAAAATATACGGCAAACGTGTCTCCCCTGAAACAAATGAATTTGAATATTTACGGTAATTCATTACATTACTAATTTGGTCTTTTGATTGCTCTTGTGTTTCTAGTTTACAGGTAAAGTTTTATTTATTCTATTTGTCATTGCTTCCGGCACTTTTCATGATTTTTTTTTCATGAAAATAAATGTTTGATAGGCCATGAACTATTCTATCTCCTGCAGGATATCTATGATCTTAAGGACCAGATCCAAGATGTAGAAGGGAGATACATGCAGGGACTAAAAGAGCTAAAGGTATCAGGGCCCCAGTCCTGTCACTTCCCTCCCAAAGCATGCTTTCTGGACTTAAATTGGAAGTGATACATTTCCAGCTCCCTAACCGACTGCTTGAGCTTGACTAACTTTATGTAAATGAAAGTGAAGTAAAGCACGTGCTAAAGCTGTAATGCTATCTCAAGTTATATATTGGTGTCGTCTATTTACATTTGTATTTTCTTCAGTAAAGTAGGCATGTTTCATAACTTAAACAATGTCTACCCTATTAAAACCTGTTTAAATATTGTTCTGTATTGTCTTGTTGCAGACTCTTCAAATGTATGCATGCTATGTGAAGAGTTTTACTGTAGTAACCAAACAATATGAAATACCGTATTGGCTCGATTATAGGCCGCACCCTTAAAGTTTGATGCTATTTTAAAGAAAAAAATAATTTTAAAGAAAAACTACACATTAGTGGAATGGTAAAACAGTATTTTATCTAATGAGCAGGAATACATGTATTTTAACATTTTTGGTATCTATTATGCAGTTTGTCAGCATAGGTTATATACAAACATAAATCTGGAAAACCAATAGCCATTTTAAGGTCCCCCCTTAATTCATAATGCACCTTACTTATAGATGTGACCCTCTGCCTCCTAGATATGCCTCTCTGCCTCCCTCATATGCTTTATGCCCCCCCGACTTACTAATGCATCCCCAGACTCCTTGGTGTCTGCACGATGTGCGTAGCAAACCTCTGCTGGTGCTCGCCACTTCCGCCGGGGCTTCTATGCCGGCGCTCTATCATAGAAGCCCCAGCGAAAAGTGCGGCCTATAATCGGGCCAATATGGTATTATTGTGCAATAACTGCAAATTGAAAATTTATGATCACTGTCTAATAACTATGTGCTGGATGCTATAAACTGCTCTCTTGCAGATGTTTTTAAGCCCCGAGGGTTTATTTTGAAAGAATTCACCTTTCTTCAGAAATAAACTTGTAAAATGATTGGTCTAGATATTCCAGGTCCTGTTAGAGACAAAAGAAAACAGTTCTTTATATTAACTAATGGTGTGTAATAATACTATACCCCACAACTTAAACTCCGCCCCTTTATAATTCACACTGTTTAGTCTCGTAAAGGTGCTGTTCCAGCACCTCTTCCAAATTTGTTTGTAAATATATGTACTAATATAATTGTTACTACTCTTGAGTGCCTAAGCCTGCTCAGAAATAATTCTTTAAAATGTAAAATGTCATATTTCTGTTTCTTGTATTGTCACATGTAGGCACAGATTGCTTCCATATAAAGTGAATAGGATTCCTAAAAGTCTCTGTATTGTTTTATGTGATTAAAGCCTCATGGAAAACAATATGAAAACAGATCTGCTAAGGTTTATTTTTACTAACGTTTCTTTTTTTAATTTTTTATTTATTGGAAGGGCATCTTCCTATAGGATGCCACGTGCTCCTACATGTGTTCTATCAATGCTTTGGACTCCTGTAGCTTTAAGGGCAAAATACAGTTCAACAAATGCGGTGTGATTTAATCTCACTGCCCTTTCTGGATGTTGGTCCAGTAACACGCTAAATGCTGGCCTATATTCCCCTTTGCCCCAAACACATTTATCAAATAAAAGTGTTCTACAGTATAATGACAATTTGTTTTGCCTGCGGATCTCAGATGCACCTTGAACTGAAAAGTTGCTCTTATATCACTACACCAGATTGCCTAAAGTACCCAAAACTGAGCTCATAGTCATTGTAAATAATCTTTTATACATGGGTAATATTCTCACTTGATGTCATTTCTCAATTGCACAGGACTCTCTATCAGAGGTAGAGGACAAGTACAAAAAAGCCATGGTATCCAATGCACAGCTCGACAATGAAAAAAGTAATCTAGTATATCAAGTTGATACTTTGAAAGATGTCATTGAAGAAATGGAAGAACAGATGGCAGAGTACCATAGGGAAAACGAAGACAAGTCAAAGGTACCATGCAGGATAACTACAATAAAAGTACATTATAGTCAGCGTGGAATCTTAGTGTAATCACCATACTGCTGATTAGCATATGGATTTTTTGCTTAGTTTGTGTATAATTCTTCTCCACATTTGCATAGAGTCCACGGGTAATGTGTTTTTAGTTTTAGAATTTAAAACTAAATGCTGGATGTTACTATTCACCTCTTTTGTCAATGTTTGCTTCAAATGTAATGTAATCCTGCATTGTTGAAAGATACATTTAATGAAGAAAACTAAACATTTTATTATTTTATGTTGCCTCAAATAATGACTACACATTTCTAAAAGGTTACCAGCACCGCACTGTGTTCACAAGTACAATGTGTTTTCACTATTCTCTGTGACATGCATTGAGCCGCAGCTATAGTATACAATTTCCGTTCAGTAGTTCATGGCTTTACTGACTTGATCCACTGTGGTTAAGTCAGGGCCGATTTTAAACTGGTTTTGTCTGTTTAACATAGGAATTGGAAAGACAGAAGCATACTTGCAGTATCCTCACTCATAAATTAGAAGAACTTAAAGAAGGTATTCGTCAAAGGGATGAGCTCATCGAGGTATAAAATTAACATTTTTTATTCTATTTTGTAATATAATGTGTGTTAAAGAAAATGCATTTGAAATTTTTTTCCCCCCAAATGAATTTTGCTTCCAAATAATTTTTAATCATCAATCATCTATTGCAAATCACATAGAGGTGCATGTAATCATCTCAAAAGCATGGTCACAATGCAAGACCCTGGATTTGCCAAGAACAGACCAAATCTAAGATTACTGTGTGATTGAGAAGAAAAAATGGCTCACAGTTAATTATTTAGCCACTGTTTTGTTTTTAAATGGATACCTTATGATCTGACGTGTTTAAATCATATTTTTAATAATAAAAATGTGTTGATAGTCCCCTCCCAACTCCAGACTACAAGATACCCCTTTCATCCACAAGTATTATTGAGTTGGTGTGATAACCTCAAGTATTTTCCCAGTGAAGCAAGCCTTGTCCTACATCTCTATTGATCAATTTCATAGTTTTGGGGTTCCCATTCCTAATAGGATTTTACTAGAAATCCTAAAAGACTTGGATGCATATACATTGTATATTGATATATATTGCTATTTCCTCTATAATCCGTGTTTCGTTTAATGTAGCTGCGTTACTTTTAGAAAATACTGACAACAAACTTGATGCTTAATGTTTTATCCATATTATTCACTGTAGTTACATTTTTACCATTTACAGCACAATAAAAAGTTAAGTGCTGTAAGTAAATGGCTGTACTAATGCAAAACTAGTTAAGCACACCACTGAATATTTGCTCTAGATTCTCTCACTATTTTCTTAAGAACATTTCCTGTATGTATTCTTTGCCTTCTTTGTTTTTTCCCTTTTTTCTCTACTTCTTTCCTCTTGCTCTAGGAAAATACGCTTTTGAAACAGAAAGTAGACTCTCTAACCAGGGAGGTCTATGACCTGCAAGAGACTGTTAATTGGAAGGATAAAAAAATTGGGGTAGGAACAATTGTGAATAGAAAGCAGTGCATGGTACATTGCAAGGAACAGACCAATAATAAGGAACATCTAGTCAACTGCGTTTTCATTTATATATTTCCCTATTTTGATTATATGCATATGTCTGCATGCTGCAATTCTGGGATATTTTTGGTGTTAACTGCTGCCCCAAAGCGGCAGCACAGCTGTTTCACCTAACTTTGAGGTACTTAAGACTGAATAATGCTGCATCAGACCCATTGAGTCTACTGTTCAAGCCAGAGTACAGGTTACAAAACAGAGAGCATAAAGGGTCTTCCACTTTGTTTAAAAATCCTCTAAAAGCTTGTAAATGATTTATAGCCAACCCTTTTAATTGTAGGCAGTGATACCTTAGAAAAAGACAACTAATATATATGTGTGTTAATGCCACTCTGCCTCCAGAAATGCCTTTTAACCCTCTATACGCCACTTTGCCTCCTGAAATGCGTTATACCTCCCTATATGCCACTCTGCCCCATAATATGCCTTTTAACCCCCTAAATGCCAGAGTGGCAAATAGGGGTATAAGGCAATTCTGGAGGCAGAGTGGCACATAGGGGGTCAAAAGGCATATCATGGGCACAGTGACATTTAGAGGGTTAAAAGACATATCATGGGGCACAGTGGCATATATGGGGTATAAGGCATTTCTGGGGCAGAGTGACAAGCCAGGGGGCAGATGTGCATTAACTGGGGGGCAGGTTGGAAAAAAAGGAAAAAAAAACAATATTTTTTCTCAATCATAGCTTTTATTAAAAAAAAAAAAAATGTTCACATAGGTTTACATGAATTAACACTTACTGGTAAAACCTTTTTCCTATAGGGTCGTCTTATATTCAGGCTTTTTCTTTTTTTCATAAATTACTATTCAGATTTTGGGGGGTCGTCTTATAATCAGAGACGTCTTATAATCGAGCAAATACAGTATACACCCACACGCATTATGTTTCTAAGTTTAATACAGATTTTTATACATTAGTTAATATTCCCCAAATATTGAATCTACAATGTAGATTGATGAAACAAACCCTTCATAACCATACTAATTTGTTGTATGAGAAGAACAATACAAGTTGCAAAATAGCTTGTTCCTTTATTAGCTTGGTCTGTTTCTCACAAATGTATTTGAAAACGCATGCTTTTCTCGCAGATATCCATTCTGTGATATGTGGTGTGTGCACTCTGTATACCCGGTGTGCTTCCATAAAGTCCTTATGCACTTGCATATAGTTACTCAGTCCCTGAGAAAATGATGTTGAATGTAGTGAGATACACAATTCTCCCCAGAGATATTTTTTTTAGTAAGTCTTAGACTTAATAGAGCCGTTGCACGAAAATGTACTATAGCACCAGCATAGATAGTTTTGATTGTCTTATGTCATTGTCCTACTTTGAAGTGTGCCTTGCCATTTAGAATAAGGATAATTAAATTACAGTTGTTCCCATTATTTTTAGGATTAGTACCAAATACCAGTTATTTTTTTTCTGCATGAACTGTATTTTCAAACTCAGGGCCAGAGCTTCTACAGCTACTTTAAGTACCTACGAACTTGTAAGTGAACACATTTCTTTATTCCTTGGCAAAAAGCCTTCAGATGAAAGTACTTTCTTTACAGGTAGCCCATATAACTGCACGTTCAGACTCTCTGTACCTTCACATTGTTAAACCTTTCCCTTGAAATTTACTTGTTCTGTCCTTGCTTTCTTTCCTTCTTACTGTCCTCCCTGTCATTGCTGTTGCTCTGGTTAATTGCCTGCTTGCAGGCACTAGAGAGACAGAAAGAGTACTTTGACTGCATTAGGAATGAGCGGGACGAGCTGAGAAATGAGTTGACTGATATGAAAGGAAAATCAAAGGTAGGCAAGGTATGGGACCACATGACTGCGCTAATTTGTATTGAGCGTTTATGCTGTTTATAATTTCGAATTTCCATGAAAGCCCAAAGGGTTCTCCATACCATTTGTCAGTGTTTAGGAGATACTGAATTTAAAATGAGAATATTGGTTGTTACATTTTTTTCCTGTTGACAATGTAAATATCTGTGAACGTTTACGTGAGATACAATTTCATTCTAAATAACTAGTGCTGCAAAACTGAATCCAAATATCACTCACACACCTCAATCGCGTGCTATTACTGTTGAGTGTGTTGTATTTTTTGATCGGTCAAGAAAAGTGGAAATAACCTTTAGTTGAAAATCAGAAGTTTCTCCAGCAAGAAGAGCTGAGCTGGCCCTGTATGATGCATGGTTCAATCTGTAAGCAGACTTTGAATTTCTATTTGATGCTTTATACAGCAACGTCTTTGTGCTGCAGAAGCTCACTGGGGTCGGTTCTTCGTAATGTGAAGTTAGGGAGTTAAAACACTCCTGTCCATCTCCCCATATGTGCTTTTGTTAATAAATTTGGGACATAAACTATATTACTCCTACCTAACAGTGCATCTGTTTACAAGCTTAGGTTTCCTTAGACAAATAAACTGCTCTCTTGGAAATTAAATATTGATTCCTCTTTTCTTTTAATTACAGAAACATGGCTTAGTCATTATTCCAGATGGTGATGGTACACCTAACGGTGACATAAACCATGAACCAGTGGTTGGTGCGATAACTGTGGTGTCCCAAGAAGCAGCCCAGGTATTGGAATCTGCAGGGGAAGGCCCACTTGGTAAGTAAAGTTTAAAACCGCACACATTAACATTAATCGCATACAGATAATAGAATGAGTTAAATGGTTATCCATTTTCTAAATTATTAAAACCTCAGTTGATAGTAATGTGTGTATAAAATAACTGTACACAGTAAAATGATTGCATCTATATACTGTGCTGAGCCATAATGCTTGAAACTGTAATAATTTAATTGGAGAGTTCCACAATTTTGTTGACCTATGCTGCAACCTTTGTTTTGTGTGTGTGTTTTTTATTCTTTCATTGGATATGACATTAAGCTAAACAAGACCTATAATGCGTGTCTATTGTAAATGCTCCCTTAAATTTATAGTAAAAGGCAGGTTCCTTCTTTGCTTTCTTCAGCAGATGATTACAATTTGTGGGTACCACAGGAATGTTTCATAGCCCGTGCCTCCACTTCCAGTTGCATAATTAATGTTCTATATCTGTTCCGTGGAATGAGAATTGTATGTCATTTATGTTATATTTAGATTCAAGAGCAAACCACTGTCATAAGTACTGTTTTACAGTGTTAGTACTAACACAGAAGACACTATTATTTTGTATGGAGATCTTTAATACTTAAACAACAAAGAAGTGATAAAAGGACTGCTTGGCTAAAAAAGTGAGTAACAGAAAGGTCCTCAAAGTTAAGAAATGCAACAAAAAGAATATATACAAAATGAGGATTCTTCAATACAGCTCCAGGGTGCTGCTCTCTGTGAGGTGTGCTCCTCATTTCTCTTGTCCAAAAACATGTAAAACAAAAGAAAAAGATGGTGCAACTCCTGGTGCAAGTCAGTTATAATAAAAATACTCACAATGCACAAATAAAATCAATGCAATATATAAAATGCCTAATACAAACATGCAAAGTGGTGAGTGCGGATCATATACAAGATAAAATAACACATTTCAGGGCTTCCGAAAAATAAAGCTCCACAGTCAAACGTGCAAAAATACAAAAATCTAGTCCATGGGATAATGTGGATACATCAAGAGAAGGGGTAAATAAAACCGGATAGTGTTGCAATAACCCACATCTTATGTGTTTCATAGGGCAATGTCTACTTCCTTGGAGATAAAAATGGCACGTAATGAGTGGGATACATTTAAATATATGTGCTGTAGCTGAATCCAATCTCAAACAGCCAATAAGTACTTTTAGGAATTACTTACTCGGGTGCATTCATTATTAATGTGCACTTTTTGTTGTAACCCGCCCCTTGTGCTCATTTATAAAATAAATAGAGGGAGATGAGCTAAGCAAACGGCTAGTACGAAAAGAGAAAGAGCCGTCTAGACGTCTGTAAACCATTTCCACTGTGCAATATCTCTGTGCTAAAAAAGTAACGTCCAAAAAATCTAAACAATAAAAGAAAAAGCTAGTATGTAAGCGGGCGAAGCACATTATTTATCAGCATCATGAAATAAGATGTTACAACCAACAATATGAATTAGTGTAATGGCAATATTGTGAAAACAGAACATGTAGATAAAGACCTACATTAATGTATGCAACATTGAAGTGAACAAATTGCAAAGTTCCAGAAACCTTGTTCTCAAAGGACTATACTCTATGGGTTCTGCTAACATATCTTATAACACGTTTGCATGCAATATACCACATAGTCTGTGTTGCAAGTAAAATATGACCTGATCATCCTTGCCTGCAACTAATGTAATTCTATGTTGAATATGTCTACAAGTAACACAACCATTCTTACTTCTATAGTGTATAGCACACAAAGCCCTTTTAAGATTTGTATGCACTTGTACAATTTTTTGACTGACCACGTGTAAGAAACCATTGAAAAAAGTAAGGGTTTGAGAAGAGACACTCCATTTTTCTGTTTTATGCGACTTGAGGTGCATTACGATGGGCCAGTTATTTTATACACACAACATTACTATGTACTTTAAACCAACTAGCGTGAATGGGAACTGAGGTTTTAAACTGGCCCTTAATACGCATGAAAAATCTTTATTCACAATGCAAAAGCTACATACATTTGATTTAATCTTCATAAGATTTCCCCTTATTTGTATGTAAAGGAAAATTGTCTAAAATGTTTTTTTTTGTAAATATAAATTCCATTTTTTTTAATTGAACAGCATATAAGTGATAGAAATATTAGTGTGATTTTTAGCAAAGAGCAGACACAGAGCATTGTTGAATAGGTCTAAATTAATCTGTGGAATCACAATTCCTTGTTTCTAGTCCTTGAATCTAGTTTTTTATATCTAACTTTTGAGAATTTCATGTCTTATATGTCATATATACCGTATTGGCCCGTATATAGGCGGCACCCCCTTAAGGTCTTTAAAGTGGAGGTGCGGTCTATATTCGGGGTTTAGCGCAGGGATGCCCAGTTCGTGTCGCCCAACGCACAGGACATGCAGTTCCGGGCACCGGGCAGGTGTGTGTGTTTTTTTTTTCTTTTCATTTTCATTTATCCTTGCTGCAGGGTTAGGATCCAGATCCCCCAGAGCGCTGCAGGCGATCTGGATCCTCCTCTCCGGCAGCCATTGACATCTGCGCAATGCGCTTAGACAGCCTCTGCTGCAGGCACTTCCACCGGGGCTCCTTCCGTCATAGAAGCCCAGGCGAAAGTGCACGCATCGTGTAGATGTCCACTGGCCGACCCCGCTAGACACCAGGGAGTCTGGGGATGCATTGGTAAGTCGAGGTGGGGAGAGTGGTATTTCAGGGGGGCAGATTGGCATTTGAGGGGGCAGAGTGGCACTTCTAGGGGACATAAAGCATATCAGGGGTTATAAAGCATATAAGTGACATATACCCCCTATATGCCACTCTGCCCCCCGAAATGCCTTATACAACTATATGCCACTCTGCCTCCCTGATGTGCCACTAAGCCCCTCAGATATTACTTATACCCCCTATATGCCACTCTGACCCCAGATATGCTTTATACCCCATTATATGCCACTCTGCCGCCCTAATATATCTTATTCCCCCATATATACCACTCTACCCCCAGACTAAACCAGTGCATCCCAAGACTCGTCCCCTGTGCTTCAGAATCGCTGGTGTCTAGTGGGGGCAGCCGGTGGATGTCTGCGTGATGCGCGTAGACAACCTACGCTGCCGTTCACTGGCTGCTAGAGAGAAGGATCCAGGCCCCCTGCTGCGCTGCAGGAGATCCTCCTCTCTGGCAGCCAATGAATGTTCTGCGCTATGCACGCAGACAACGTCTGCTTCTCGCCGGCATTTCCACTGGGGCTTCTATGATGTAGCACCGGAAGGTCAGGTCATGCTATGCCGGCGCTTGGTCATAGAAGCCCCAGAGGAAGTGCCGGCATCAGCAGATCTGGATCTTAGTCTTGTAGTCAGACCTCCTATTTAAGGTCCTGATTATAAGACAACCTCGAATATAAGACAAGGGGTGTTTTTCTGTATTTGAGTATTTGCTCTGGAAAAAAAACCTTGTCTTATAAGGCAAGCAAATAAGGTATATAATGTATTTTTGTAATGCCATCATAGAATAGATGTATGCTTAAGTTCATCTGACTGCTCTTTTTTGTGTTTGTCTATCTTAGATGTGAGGCTACGAAAACTGGCTGAGGAAAAGGATGAGTTGGTGTCCCAGGTAAACACTATACACTTCTCAGTTTGCACTGTATAATTTATTTTACTGTATAAAAACATGTATTTTTGAGAAATACATACATTATATAAACCTTGACATTTTTCCATGGAAAGGCTGTTCGTGGTCACTTTAAGTTCTGAGAGCATATCCCATAAAAACTGCTTTGTGAATCTGATATATTTGGCTTTAACCCCATAAGGACCAGCCTGTTTTTTACTTTTTGTACCCTTTGCAACTGAGGCTGTTTTAACACTTTTGCGGTGCTCGTGTTTAGATGTAATTTTCTTCTCACTCATTTAGTGTACCCACACAAGTAATATATTGTTTTTTTCAGGACAAGAAGGGCTTTCTTCAGATACCATTTTGATTATCTAATTTCCTATAATAAAATATGATGAAAAATGAAAAAAAACTCACTTTTTATTTGAAAAATAAACTCATCCAGAAAAGCTAATGAAAAAACTGCTAAATAGATTCTACTATTTGTCCTGAGTTTAGAAATACACATGTTTTTATGTTTCTTTGCTTTTTTCTGCAAGTTATTGGGCAATAAGTACAAGTAGCGTTTTGCTAATTCAAAAATTCAATTTTTTCCCAAATCTGGTCATTCTGGTCAATGCAATTTACCCCATCAAACCATATATTTTTGAAAACTAGACACCCCAAGGTATTTCAAATCCTAGTATTTTAACCCTTTCCATGCATTAGATTCTACCACCAGCCTTTGCCAAAGTTTGTGGTAGTAATTTGTTTTGGTTTTTTTTCACACAAATTGTACTTCAGGTATAAATTTATAGCTCCAGGTATACATCACTATCAAACAACACCCCAATATGTGTTCAGCAGCATCTTCCGAGTACAGTGATACCACCCAGGTTTGTCTGGTGTTTGGGGGCTAAAAGGCAACATTTGGGAAATGCGCCCCCCCCCCTTTTGGTCAGTCTGTGCCTATGCCCTAACTTTGAGCCCTGCCACTCCGATTTAGCCCATCTAACATTCATGGTTTAAAAATTAAGCCCTTAAAACAATGTCGTTAGCGACAATCGACTTTTGCCAGGACGTCATGTCTTTAACATGGTGCAGAAAGTAAATTAAAAAATTAAATTAAAATTAATAATTGAAAAAAACAATAGTAAAAAAAAACAGTAACAATGTAAAATAATCCCACAGATGTCCACTATCAGGGAACCTTCAAGTTGAGAAAAAATGCATAAGTTTTTTTTTTAAAAAAATATATTTTTGTGAGCAAGTCCTAAAAATTAGCACATTAGCTTAAAACAGTTCTCGCATGGAAAGAATTAAAATACTGCATATTAAATGCCAGTGGCGGATGTCTACTTTTAAAAAATGTATGATTTAATGGGGTAAATTGAGGTTGGCCCGGTTCAACAATGTCCCAATTAACACGTGGTGAATGATGTAAAATAACTTGATGGGGTAAATTGCTTTGGCTGGCTTCAAAGATACCTGAAATGGCACATGGGGGGAAGAATTACCAGATTTGGAAAAAATGGCTTTGAAATAACAAAAAACGCTACCTGTACTTATTGCCCCATAATGTGTAGAAAAAAGCAAAAAAACATAAAAACATTGGGTATTTCTAAACTCAGGACAAATAGTTGTGATAGCTGTAAAACAAATATTCCCCATTAATTGTTTTCATTGTAATTGCATAAGTTGTATTTTATAATACATTCCATGTGTGGCTATCATTTTCCCCCTATACTTACACCAGAGGTTACATTTTGTTTCCATTAGGTAATTTGAAGAAACTAACTCATTCAGTTTTGCATAGTGTATGGGCATGCAGAGGTACACAACAACTACATCTTGAGCGATACATTGGCTAATGATTTGAAAAGCACAGTTACAAGGAAATTTGTTGTTTTGTTGTGCATGTTAACATTGTTGAATTTATTTTTTAGCCACGATTGAATTTTTTTACTCTTGTATTCTTTCTTTTGATTATTAAAGATCAGAAAGCTGAAGATGCAACTAGACGAGGAGCGCCAGAAAAACAACAAGAGTAATACTACAACTGATCCGGCAGGCCTGGAGAATGGGTCTGACCTGCAACTAATTGAAATGCAGAGTATGTTTGTCTATTACGAATTCATTATGAGCACATAGAATAATCAAATTGTAAGAAATTTACACTACTCAAATACCCTTTTGTTATAAGAAATGCCCAAAGGAAATGAAAATGCCCATTGTGTTTTAATAATGTGGGTAAGATGTGCATTGTAGAAAAAAAAAGAGAGAAAAAAGTAAATTGTTTTGATTCGCATAGTATAAAACCCAGCCGCAATTATACCTAACCAGTACAAGCCCAGCGGCACCCCCCGCTGCCCTCAATGGAATGTAATTTTGTTTTGGGAACTTAATAGGTATAGCAACTGATACTTATTAATGGATATTCTTGTTTAAGAAATAAAATATTTTTGCAAATATTTTTTTTTAGGAGATGCAAATAGACAGATTAGCGAATACAAATTTAAACTTTCCAAAGCAGAGCAAGATATAACAACATTGGAGCAAAATGTAAGTAACTTCAATGTCTTTCCAAAATCCGCCCCAGGAAATCAAGATTGTAAAGCAAGGGCCCTCTTCACCTAATTTATCAGTGTGTCTTAGTCTGCCAAGTCTAGTCTTGTCATACCCCTTGAATATATGTATTGTATGCTGCGTAAATTGTTGGCTCTATATAAATAAGATGATAATGTCTTTGGAGCTGCATAGTTTAAAACACTTAGTGTTACATAAACTATAATTAGTCATTTTTGAGAAAAAATATGTAGTTTAAGTCACTAACTGCAATTCGTAGAGATTTTCTGTATGGTTAGTAGCTGTAAGAATGTAACTGCCTTCTGCTTTCCCTTCTTGACTGCAAATATATGTTTGACTGCCATGTATGATACATTGAGCAGAGCCTAAATGTACAAAGCATAATGACAAGTCTGCTTATATGGTGGGAGATTCCAACCCAGTATTGATTAAAAGCTCCTTCTGGAAAATCTCCCAACTAAACCATTTGCTACTGCTAAGAGGGGTGCTTGTTTCTACTGTGTGCAGACCCTTTTATATTAGGTGGTTGTCTATAGCTTTTGCCTCACCAAGGCGCCAAGATTTGGTGCGCTATGGCTAATATTTGTAAAACACTAAACAAAAAAACCACCAACTAGTATGTGCAGCTTCATACGGGATTTACAGACTACAATACATGTTTCTCTGCAGAAAAATAATTATAAATGTTTGAATATTAAAGTAGTATTTGCCCTTAAGAGACCACTGTTCCCTCAGCTCAAAAGAATCACCTATGACAAACTGATCTATTTTATTTTAAAACTGTGCTAGTTTTAAGAGAGGATTAAGGCGAATGGTCGATAATTAAAATATTCATTTCAAATAATAAAGCTCAATCTCACTTAGGTACTAAGGCTTGAAGGACAAGTTGTCCGATATAAAAGTGCAGCAGAAAATGCTGAAAAAGTTGAAGATGAACTAAAAGCAGAAAAGAGAAGAATTCAAAGAGAGGTATTGTAAAAGCTGCAGCTTTTTATAACCATGTCATGAGAACATATTAATTATTAATAGTGCTTTTTAGGCATTATCTTTAATTATAAGGCATTATCTGTAATAATAATAATAATCTATTTTAAATGTTATGGTGTTTGATCTGCCATCTTCCAGCAATATAACATTTTAACCAAAAGCTTTGTGCTATATTTGTGAATATGCTCATGCATTGGTCTACTTGAACAATGCGGGTAGAATCCAGTAAGTATGTTACATCTGTACATTGGGGTAGATATCAAGTCCAACAAAGGTACTACCAGGCATTAACATATCCAAATATAACCAAAGTATTTCTTGTTTTCAACAGCTCCGAACAGCCTTAGACAAAATGGAGGAAATGGAAATGACAAATAGCCATTTAGTGAAAAGGTTAGAGAAGATGAAGGCCAACAGGACTGCACTTCTGTCACAGCAGTAATAAAAGAATGAAATACAACTAAATGCACTGCTCCTTATGACAACACACCCTTATATTGTCTTACTATGGATATTCTTGTTGGCTCAACTGGAGCAAATGTTGCCTTGGCCTTCCAGGGCCCTAGCTACAAAATAACAATTTTTAATTTATGAGAGAATGACAAAACTGGCATGGAATATGCCAAACCATGGTGATTTCTCTTTTCAAGACACTGATTTGGCTAAATTTACGAATTTGAAAGCAACACGCTGGATTGCTGGTTTTTGAAAAAATCTTTTTTTTTCCTCACAATATTATAATTACATTTACTCATACGCCCTACTCCTGCCTGCTGCTTACATATGCAGGTGAAGAAAAGCTACTGCATAAAGAGGATATTTTTATAACAACTTCATCAAGGATACCTATCCGACACTGTGCAAAACATGAGACTTAATGCCTTCCTTGCCAGAGAATTAAAGGAAGAGAAGCAAGCAGCAGCAACAATTTCTTTGTTGCCAAATTTAGAGTGAGACTTAATTTTCTTTTAACTGCGATCTCAAGCACATCTGTAGTGCAGTGGGGAAAAGGGGTTTAGAAAAAGCCAAGTGCCTTCTTCCTCTTCACAGTAATTTCATCTTTAATGCTGTTAAACTGTCTAAGGATCCTAAATCAACCTGTGCTAACGTTTATACTTTGGAACATTACAATTTTGGAGGGGGATGTGTATTCATTAAACTTTATACATTTTGAACAAAATACATTTTGTAAAAAAAAAAAAAAAAAAAGATTTTTTTTTAATTTGTATAAGAAATGTTTAACAAAAGACTTGGACTGTATATACATCTTGCTTTTATTGCATGGGTGATGGCACAGCTGGATGATAGTATTTTAATAAGATTAATTAGCTTTCGGTAAGAGAAGAAACCACAGATATGGCTGAGATTTTGCTGTACATTGTAAAATTGTATTATCTGCTTCAGTGCAAGTGGAGACCTCAAACTTAAGAGTATTGATGAGGCACCTATTAAAACGACACTTTAATGGCCACGTATTTGGAGTTTTTTTTTTTTAATTTCAGGTAAATGAACATAGAAGCACAAGGCCTTAAACCTTACTTGGTCCTTGGTCTTTTTTTTTTGGAGAACGGCTCTTGTTTTGGATAAATGTGTATTTAAAGTATTAACAGAATATGCATCCTTCTGTAGTAAGAGTGTAATGGACATTAGACTATCCTTTTAAGGATAGCCATACGTATACATAGATTAATTCCCTAGTGTGGCCACTAGATATTTGTTTTCCCACTTAACACCAGCATCATTATATGTGAGGATTTTTGCTGCAGGTTTCATTGTGTAGGTGGGGAATAGGCTGGGAATGTGTGTCAAGACAAGAGGCAGTTGGCAGGTAAGTGAAATAACAGTATTCCTCAGTGAACTTGGCAACCTGCAAGTATTTCTCTTACAACTCTTTTCAGGAATTAGCGATTTTCAGCCTATTTAGCAAAAAACAAATAAAATATTTTGCATTCTGTATCACAAATGCAATGCAACTGCTTTGCATATTTGAAAATTAATCATTACTATAGTTACATCTTACCCATAAATCCTGACGCCTGATTAATAGAGCAAGAACACTTACAGCACACCCCTCTTACAGCACACCCCTCTAATATTGGTATCCTTGGTAAATATGAGCAAAAAATGCTGTCAAAAATTCTTGTTTAACCCTTAGAACTTTTCTTCAAAAATGCACAAACATACCCTGTAGGACTGCAACAAACGATTATTTTCATAATCGATTAGTTGGCCGACTATTTTTTCGATTAATCGGATTAAAAAAACAATATGCAAATTTTTTGTTTATTTAAAATAAAAACTTATAATTTACATTAAGATGTGTCATTAACACTGACATAATAATTAAAGCTATATTTTAAAGGAACCAAAACATACTATTTATCAAACTAAGTTTTAATACCAAAAAAGTTATGCACATCTCACTCCCAGCTTGCAACCCTCCCCAGAAATGCCTTATATCCTCCTATATGCCACTGTGCCCCTGATATGCCTTATAGCCCCTTTATGCCACTGTGCCCCCCTGATATAAGAAAAACAGCGCTAAAATAGGTATAAAAATAGAGACAGATCTATAAAAAAAGAGAATTAAGGGTACTTCCCTGATATTAGCCTCAATTAATGCGCAAGGATTAAATTCCCCTCAAAAAAGGAATCATATATATAATTTGATGTTACAGGAAAAAGTCGATATTGCAATGATTCAGGAAACACATTGGATAACAAATCCCCAAAAACTTTGGAAATATAGATTATATCCAGAAATATATTTTCAAATTTAGAAGGGAATAATAAAAAAAGAGGAACAGCAATTTATAATTACTAATAAGTTAAATTTGAATTAATATTTCATGAAGATGACAAACAAGGTAGATCACAAATATTAATATGTAAAATTAATGATATATTATACACATTGGTGAATATATATGCTCCTAATAAAAACCCTTCTAAATTTGTGAAAAATCTTTTTACTGGAGTACAACAAATAAAAAAAGGAACATTATATATGGGGGGTGATTTTAACTGTATAGTTGATCCGAAAAAGGATAAAAAAATATCTATAACATCAATATTAGATCCTTATATAATAACAGAAGCAAGAAATATATCTGCCTTTATAGAAAATAACCAATTGTATGATATTTGGAGAATCTTACACCCTAACGAAATAGACTTCACTTTTTTCTCTCAACCACATAGATCTTACTCCAGAATCGACTATATATTAACGGAACCAGATAATTTAAAATCAATAATTAGTTCCAATATAGGGCAAATTACATGGTCAGATTTTTATTAAATTTAAGAATAACCAAAATTATAGATCACACTGGAGATGGAGATTAGATGATTCATTATTAAATAGCATGGAAATATTAGAGGAACTAAAGAAGCAAGCTAACATGTTTATTGAAATAAATAACAATGGGGAAGTAACAAATTTAACATTGTGGAATACGTTTAAATGTTATATGAGAGGATGCCTAATAAAAATAGCTTCTAACATTAGGAAGAAATCATCCCAAAGTTTAGCTGATTTATATATTGAATTAGCAAAAAAAGAAAGATTGAATAAAGACAATCTTACTATAACAAACACACTAGAACTTAATAAAATAAGAACAGAAATTAACATAAAATTGGATGAAAGAGTGGAGAGGGGACTCTTAAAAATGAAACAAAGATGGTATTATGGTAGTAATCGAGTAGGTAAATATTTAACTAATAAATTGAAATATGAAAAGAAAAAGAATATGATAAAAAAGATAATAGTTGGAAATGAAACCCATTTAAATCCAAGACAAATTGCAAAATGTTTTGAGAATTATTATAAGTCATTATATAATTTAGAAGGCCCCTTAAAATCACAAATTGAAATCAGAAGATATCTGCAATCTCTTAATTTACCAAAGTTAAAAGAACAATATTTTGAAACATTAATAGCCCCAATATCTGAGGAAGAAATTAAAACATGCATAGAAAATTTAGAAAGGAAAAAAGCTCCAGGGCCCGATGGGTATACAGCGACTTTTTATTTATCATTTAAAGAGATAATTATTCCATTATTATTTAAGTCTTTTAGAGAAATCGCAGACGGCTCGGATTTTCCTTCTGAAATGTTATTAGCCTCTATATGCCCAATATTGAAACCCAATAAAGACGCAAGTAATGTATCCAATTATAGACCTATTTCATTAATCAATATAGATATTAAAATCTATTCAAAAATTTTAGCAGAAAGACTGAAGATCTAGTCCACTCGGATCAAGCAGGGTTTATTATAGGCAGAAATTTATCTGATAACACTCGTAAGATAATAAACCTGATGGATATAGTTAACAAAAGATCAACATACACAGCTTTTCTTGCATTAGACGCAGAAAAAGCTTTCGACCGAGTGGACTGGAAATTTTTGTCCGAAACCTTAAAAATTTTCGGCTTACCTAATGAATTTAACAGACAGATATTAGCATTATATAAAAACAATACTGCTCAAATTACAGGATTAATAACAACATCAGATAGATTTAAAATAAACAACGGAACAAGGCAAGGATGCCCTTTGGCACCATTACTTTACGCTCTCTCAATTGAGCCTTTAGCTCAATCTATAAGAAATTCTAGTGGGATAACAGGCATTAAAATAAATCAATATGAATTTAAAAATACACTATTTGCAGACGATATTATTTTAACATTATCAAATCCGGATAAATCTATAAAATATGTCTTGGAAATAATAGAAAAATATGGTAAATTTTCCAACTATAAATTAAACATCAATAAAACTCAAATTATTTCTATTAACCAAACTAAAGAACAAGCAGCATTGATGAGATCATATATAAATGTAGCTTGGAATAACGATACAGTAGATTACCTAGGAATAAAAATTAAATTTAACGTCAAAGAAATGGTAAGAGAAAATTATAATATATTAATAAAGAAAATGGAAATAAAACTGAAAAAATGGAAGGATCTTGAAATCTCCTGGTTGGGGAGAATAAACGCCTTCAATGCATATTACTTACCAAAAATACTATATTTATTAAGAGTGATTCCTCTAAGAGTCCCCTACTCCATCCTTTCTCAAATTCAAAAGATGATATTAAATTACATTTGGCAAAATAAGCTCCCGAGAATCCCCTTCAAAAGTTTAACTAAAAAAATTCAAGCAGGAGGTCTTTCGATCCCTAACATTAAAGATCTCCATGAAATTTGTATGATGAATCATCTATTCCTTGTGGATAGACCTGAGAATGATAAAACTGCATGGTTTACAATTGAAAAAGGAACTATAAGTCTTTTAAGATTTTCAGATATTATTTGGATGATACACGAAACAAATACATATATTAAGAGCGAAAGCTCAATTATTAAGGACCTAATTATAACAATAGACAAAATGAAAAAAATAATGAACATAACAAAAGGATTGCTGTCCACTACACCAATAGAGATCTTAACAAATTATATAAGTGATTTGGATTTAACTAAATGGAAATATACAAATATTAAATGTATTTCCGATCTATACAATATAGGATCCCCTTAATCTTCTATTCAATCGAAGGGGGAGCTCCCTAATACAGAAATATTTAATTATATTAGGATAAAGCATTTCCTTAAAACAGTAGATATTATAAATCTCCCAATACTTGAAGAATTCTTAAATAAACATCATAAAACTAGATTAATCCATCGATTAACTACGTTAAAATATAATCTAGAAGCAGATAATCGTATCTCTATTAAAGAAAAATGGGAACAGGATATTGGAGATATTTACTCAATAGAAAAATGGTTACATGCTTATACAGAAATCAAGAAATATTCACACTGTTTAGGGATGCACGAACTACACTATAAAATTATTCATAGATGGTACAGAACACCAGTCCAAATCTCTAAATACGATAAACTTTGTTGGAGGTGCGGTAAAGAAAACGGTACTATTTTCCATATGAGGTGGGGATGTGAAGAAGTGAGAAAAATAGTAGAAACTCTCTTCAAAGTAATTAATGGATTAGTTGGTTGTAACATAGAGCCTTCTCTTCAAATTTTTATTCTACATATGGATCTTATGAAATTTCACAAAATACAGAGAAATTTTATAATACAATTAATATTAGCCTGCAAACTAGTTATTGCAAGGAATTGGAAAAAGACTGGGGAAATATCCTGGGACGAGATCCAAGCTCAGATCCATTTTCAATGTAAAATGGAGAAAGGCTATTACGGAAGTATAGCTAAAAATAATAAACACAGAGATATCTGGAAACCTTGGATAACCCGCGCATAATTAAATGGCGCTAAAAAAGGGGAAAAATTAAAAAAACTAAACAAACAAAAATTTATAATAATATATAAAAGAGATATCCTTTATTTGTATAATGAATGTGTGCTATTAGGAATTCGTAATAATTTAATTAATATATAAAATTTTTCCCGTAATCGAAAAGATCATATTTGAATAACATGAGAAAGGGATATTACATATAACCTATTCCTATGTAATGTGCAATACGTTTGTATGTGAAATTTCTTTGTGAAACTGTATGTATATTTATGTATATTTATTATGTATGAGTCTATTTTGTAGCTATATAAACTAATAATAAAAAAAAAAAATAGAGACAAAGAATAGATAATACACAATACAATATAAATATGTATAAATATATGGATAATACAAACAATAAATCAAATATTACAGCAATCAAAAAATAAAAAAAACCACAAATGCACAAAAAAGATCCCCACCAGGGGGTAATATATCAACAAAAGAAACAGGGGGCAAATACGCATAAAAATAAAGATAATACTCCAGGCTTAGCTTACCCAGTGGTGCTTACTTGCCCCATTTTTCTTGTTGATATATTAACCCCTGGTGGGGCAGGTAGAAGTGAAGAGAAGTAGAGGAGGTTGCGCACATCGCGCACTAAAATCCAAATCCCCTGCAGTGCTGCAGGGTACCCGGATCCTCTCCGGCAGTCGGTGGGGGACTGTGCGATGCGCGGTGACAGCCGCTTCGCCCCTCCACTTCCGTTGGGGCTTCCATGATGGAAGCCACACCGGAAGGTCACATGACAGTGGTGTTTAGTAATAGAAGCCCCAGCGGAAGTGGAGGGAAGCGGACTCAGGCAGAAGCAGAGGATGTCTGCGCGTTTTGCACAGACCCCCACCCGCTGACAGAGGAGAATACAGGTCCCCTGCAGCTCTGTGGGGGATCTGGATTCTAGTGTTATAATCCGATCTCTGTTTGAGGTCGAATTATGAAAGGAGAAGAGTTTTTCAAAGCATTTGCTCTGAAAAACCTCATTTTATCGATTCGTTGTTGCAGCCTTAATACTCTGCTCTCATGGATATCAAACAATTACAAAGTTAGCACAGGTTTGTCAAAAGTGAAATATACAGAATTATATATAATTGTACATTTGGAGACTTTCTGACCACAAGATGCAACTAAGTTCCGCAAGTCTCCAGCTGTGATTCTCTTCTTGTGCGTTGAGATACTATAGATAACGTTCTTTTCCAGGTTGATTCATAACGTTGCCAGTGGACTGAAACATCCTAATTATTGCCTTGATGGTGAAAATGGGAATTGTCAATGCCTTGTGTTATTTCTTTACAACCAATTCCCATTTCGAGCTGTATTCCTTAGTCTTACCCATTGTGAGAAATGAGTAAAAGGAATGTTATCTAATATTTATACCCTGTGAAACAGGAAGTAATGGTTGAACAATTTCCTGTTTCTAGTCACCCAGATATACTAAAAAAAATGTAAACTATATATTTTTTCATATAGGGGTGCCAATAATTGTAATACTTAACATTTTTTGGGATAAACATGCGTTGTGTTTAACGGAGCAGAGTATTTTGCGCAAGTTTTTGAAGAAAAGATCAAAGTGTTAAACAATAGACTACAGCATTCTTTGCATATTTATCAAATTAAAAGTCAACACTGGAAAGTTTCTTCAGCAATATGAACTGAGTTGAGAAAACTTTTACCCCTTAATGACAAAGCCCGTACATGTACGGGCTTGCAGTGCAACGTGATAACGACAAAGCCCATACATGTACGGGTTGCCGTTAAATAGCTGCATCGCCACAATCGGCGGTGCAGCTACCACGGAAGCCTCGCAAGTGAAGCTGACCGTGGATCTGGGGAGGAAAGCCCTCCGCGGAAGAAAGATGGCCGCCCGGCTAAAACAGCTTAGGAAGCGATCGGAATCTCTTCCTAAGCATAAACTGTGTTGCTGACATGCCTCAATATCGAGGCATGTGGCAACACAACCCCCCTACCCTCATAGCCTTGTGATTATTCTGAAGAGAAACCAGTGCCATCATGTAAATTACATTGCCGTCATTCACAAGATGGCATCAACAATAGAAAACTGAAGGAGTTCACAGAGGGTCTATCCAGGTACTGCATCCAACCATGCAAGGTCAATGTGGTTGGGGGGGGGAATAAATATATGGTAACATGTAAAAATCTCCACTGTCACCAAAAAAAAGTTTTTAATAAGCAAGTCCTACAATTCTTTATCTTCACGCATGGAAAGAGTTAAAATATTGGTGTCTAGTTTAAAAAAAAAGTTGATGGGGTAAATTGAATTGGCCGGGTTCAAAGATGTCCCAAATATGGGACATGGGGGCAGTAGGATCAGATGTCTTAATGGCAAAAACATGCACACCTCACAAAGGTGGCCTTTTACCTCCCAAATAACCCATGCATGTGGGGTATCACTTAGCTCAGGAGATGTTGCTGAACACATATTGGACATATACCGGTAAATTTATACCTGAAGTACAACGTGAGTGAAAAAAATACAAAAAAAATTTACTACCATAAAGTTTGACAAAGGCTGGTGTTAAAATTAGTGCATGGAAAGGGTTAAAATACCAGCATGTCAAATACCTTGGGGTGTCTAGTTTTCAAAAATATTTGGTTTGATGGGGTAAATTGTATTGGCCGGCTTCAAAGATACCTGAAATAGGATATGTGGGCAGACTTTTTGACGTGTCAAAATTCCAATTTGAAAAATGCACACCTCTAAAAAAAGGGCCTTTTAGTCCCTGAACAACCTAACAAACCCATGCATGTGGGTTATCACTGCGCTCAGGAGATGTTGGCAGTGATATATACCAGGAGCTGTAAATTTATACCTGGAGTACAGCGCATTTTTTTACTACCATGAAGTTTGACCAAGGCTGATGGTAGAACTAGAGCATGGAAATGGTTAAATCCCAGCATATGAAATACCTTGGGGTGTCTGGTTTTTAAAAATATATGGTTTCATGGGGTAAATTTCATTGGCCGGCTTCAAAGATACCCGAAATAGCAGAATGACCAGCTTTGGGGAAAAAATGGTTTTGAAATAGCATAACGTGCAGAAAAAAAAGCAAAAAAACATTGGGTATTTCTTGGGTACTCTGGACAAATAGTAGAATCTATTTAGCAGTTTTTTCATTAGTTTTTGCAGATGAGTAAAAGTTTTTTTTAAAAAAAGTGAGAAAAAGTAATTTTTTAAACAAAAAAAAAAATCACCATATTTTTTTTATTATAGAGAATTAGATGATATAAAAATAACGGTATCTGAAGAAAGCCCTGTTTGTCTTGAAAAAACTATATAATATGTGTGGGAGCACGAAATGAGAAAGCCGAAAATCACAGCTAACGAGCAATTTTTTTTTCACAAGGCTAATGCTGTTTGGTCCATTATAATTTTTTGGCTTGTGCTCTCTAACACCCATACAACAACCAAATGGAGCCCTCACCCTACAAGTGAAACCAGATACTGCCAAACAAGGTTTATTGCTGCATACAATCACATATTCTGTTTGTAAATATAAAGTATATATTCATTTTTACATCCATAAAAATGTTCTTTGGCACCGTTTTCAGTAAATATAAAGCAGAAAAATACAAACTTTATTAACATACATTATCAACTTTGTTAAAGAGCATGCTCTTCATAAAACATTTATTCTGATGTAACTATTGCCAACATACACATTAATAGCCAACATACATTTTGTTTCATACTGTGCATTTATCTATACACATTCAAATAGGCAATCGAACCTACATTTTCTTTTTACAGCCATGACGGTAATCTAGAAAACAAGGCTAGAAATGGCATTTAAAATGGGGAAACTAGCCAGATGAGCTAGCATCTTTCAAACACTTTATACAGGTCTGGCAAGTTTGCAAGTTGCAAGATACTTCCATCTTCTGCAAACGGTTTTGGGGGAAGGAGGTGTGTTCGGAAGGCTTTATATAGTATGTGTTCAGTTGTCCACTTCCATGATGGAGAGGTTATTTCAGCACTCTTCTCCTAAACAGAGAAACAGGGAGTTAAGCTATTGGCTCTAAATACAGGGGGGAGAAAAAACACATTCGCCCTCCATAATGCGTAATTATTAGAGTTAATCTTATGTCTCACATCCACTCAGTGTTTAGTGAATACACCCTTGACAGCCGCCTCCACTACAGTGGATATAAAAAGTCTACTGTTAAAATGCCAGGTTCTTGTGATGTTAAAGACAAAGATAAATCATGTCAGATTTTTTTCCACCTTTAACCCTTTCAAGACCGGGACGTACCTGGTACGTCACTGCCTTTACGCGATCCAGCGTCGCTTTGAACGCTGGGATCGCGAGTGGGGCGGCTGCTACTGACCGCTGGTTTTCCCAGCGATCAGTAGCAGCCACCCCCCCCCTCAATTCCGTGCACGTGATCGCTTTGCAGCGAATCACGATCACAGAATTTAAATATTTAAAAACATACTGCGGTCTTCAAGTGAAGACGCAGTATGTAATCGGCGGTCCGGAAGTGGTTAATGTGACCTATAATGTAAACAATTCAATTGCAAACAAACTGAAATCTTTGAGGGGGGGGGAACCTCACAATAACCTGGTTGCATTAGCGTGCACACCCTTAACCCCTTCAGGACCGGGAGTTTGATACTAAGGTGTCGCTAAAGGACTGGAGCCGTTTTTGTGTTTTTGCTATGTCTTTCTTCAAAACCGTAATTTCTCTCTTATCAATTAATGCACCCATGAAATAAACTGGAAAAAGTGGGGAAAAAATGAAAAAACATTTTTTTACAGTTTTGTATACATACAAATTGTACACACATTGAACCAATGGGAAAAAATTATCCAAAACCACCCAACATGGCCAGGATTTGCATCTATTTTGACCAGTATAGGGCAAATATTGCAAGGCATGCATCACGTTTTTAAAATGTAATTTTTTTCAAATTTGGCCTAATAACTGCAATAGTTGTCACAGATACTGATTACCCCCCAAAATTATATGTTTATGAATAGTAGATAAGTCAAGGTGTACAACTAGGGTAATTTTGACACTTTTCACTCTAATCCAATGGCCCCCACAATCACCAGATCTCAATCTAATAGAACACCTTTGGGATGTGGTGGAACGGGAGCTCCGCATCATGGATGTGCAGCAGACAAATCTGCAACTGCTTGATGCCATCAAGTCCATATGGACCAAAATTTCTGAGGAATGTTTCCAGCACTTTGTATAAAGTATGCCATGAAGAATGAAGCCAGTTCTGAAGGCAAAAAGGGGGGTCCAACCCAACCCGGTACTAGCAAAGTGGCCACTGAGTGTAACTTAGAAATGAAAAGAAGGCTTATGTAGTTTCAGATATTTGCAATAAAACACTGCAGCTTAGCTGCTTTTCGCACCGTTGAGCATTTTAAATCGCATCAATACTAGGTTCACAAGGTGCTGTCACAAGCCGCGACAGGGTTCATAAAAATAAAATCAAACCGGAGACAGTCAATTCAGGCTTGAGTTACTGCTTACTGGAGACCTGGAATTGCTACAGTGGAGGTAAAGTGCCACTGTGACAAGTTTTTATTTTTATGTATTAAGGTATTTGTAAATAAAAAGAAATATATAAGACTATCAAGACATGGTAAAATCATTAAAAATTACCTCACAAGCAGATTCTTCCAATATGAACTGCTTCCTGAGTGAGTAAAACAGCGAACATTCTTTGCTGAAGCTTTCAAAGCATTCCTTTTCATCATCCCAGTTCACCTAGAGAGAAGACAAAAATGGCAGATTTGGGGATGTCAGATATCTGAAACACACCCCTGTGCGTAAGGTCAGGATATACTGAAAAAAAAATGTAAAAATGTAAATTGTACTGGCAAATTATGCTTCTGCTATGCCTTATCTATAGCTGCTAAGATTGTATCTTCCTTACGGGTTGTCATTTATTGTTTCATATAATGCCAGCATATGGAAGCTAAGGGAATATGAGAGGACATTAATGTGTAATGTTTCAAGTGTCCCTGAAGGACCATGGGACCCGCCAAAAAACTTGTGGGCGTGGGCGTTCTTGCTGGGGTTGCTGGGGAGCTCAGGCACTCTACCTGCGTGTCCCGGTAATCCCGCACAGTCCCGCAAGGCTGCCTTCTTGCTGCTCCCTTATAGTGTCTCCTATCTTGCGCTGCCCAGGAACAAAACGGAGTCACGTGATGTGACGTCACTTCCGGTGACTCCGCCTTGTTCCTGGGCGGAGCAAGAGAAGAGGCTCTGTGAGAACAACTCGAGGGCAGCCTTGCGGGACTGTGCGGGAAATCAGGTAAGGAGGCGGGCGGGATTGGCCACAAATGTGGCAGAAGCGGGCGGGATTGGCCACAAATGTGGCGGAAGCGGGCGGGATTGGCCACAAAGCGGGCGGGATTGGCCACACCAACATTGCGGGAGCAGGATTAAAAAAGCAGTCCCTCGCAGGGCTCTAGACCAAAACATACAGTCCTGAGTTATATAATACATCATGTAGTATTCAATATAACATTGAATTTCCAGAATCAGCATTATAGCAGGAGGATTTACCAAAAGTCATTGCAGATCAATACTATCCATGTCTTATTTTGGGTGCAAAATTTAGGTTTAAAGTAGGGATGCACCGAAATATATCGGCCGAAAAGGGCATTATCGGCAAAATGCAGAAAATAATCGTCTGCAGGGGACTGCTACACAACACAGAAGGTGAAAGAGAAGCAGAGTATTATATCAAGGTGTAGGAAGTTAATTGTTTTTCTGGTGGAACTACAGGGAAGAGATAGGGGAAAAGAAGAAATAGGGGTAAATAACATACAAAATGTATAAGTAATAACCCCCCCCCTGCCCATTTATAAGGATCGGTTTAAATGTTTGAGTTGCCTCTCTGCTCTGGCACTTGTTTAAGACCAAATCTGATATTCTTGTCACTGAAGGAACACACAATTACAAAGGACAAGGGATGGTGGATAACGTTGCTTATGTGTTTTGATGTCTGTAGATATGTTTATGTATATGCCCAGAAAATTGCCAATATGTGCAGCGTGTTGCAGGTAGAGGCTACAGAAATAATGATTCAGCCTTAGATTATTTCCATTAAATACCCAAGGATTGAACTCTTCACATAAGAGATCCTTCTTGGTGAGACTTCTGAACAAATATACATATGACCTATGTCTTCTACAGGAGACCATTGGATGTATTTTACAGGATATAAAATTATATCTAATGCCTCACTACGGGATAACATGATGTGTGGAAAACATTTAACCCTGATTCGAAGGATTATACACATCTTTCACAAGTGTATAAATCATACTCCTGTATCAATTTGATCTTAGGTGATGAAAAACTCCTAAAAATAATGGGAAAAAAACTAAAATACCGAACATACCTTGGTCTGATCCTGAAGCAATGATTGTGACCTTAAAGATAGATCATGAACAGTCACTCCATCATGGAGACCGAAAGATAGTCTACTGAGGACAGAGGCTAATATATCAGGGAACAAACTGACCTATACTTTAAATAAAATCTAGATGAGTCCCTCCCTATGACCCCAATTTGATGTGCTTATAAATGTGTAATAAGGGCACATTTGATAAACATGTTAACAATAAAAATAAAGGAGAGTCCTCAACTATATATGCCAAACAAATTGAGGAATTAAAAAAATAAACAAGAGGTTATTAGAGAAGGCTGATAAAAATCTGGAAAAAAACCCGAAACAAACCTACTATACTATAGAGGTAATAGGCCAGGTAAGCTTCTTACATCTAAACATAAAAAAGAACAGCTGCCCAAAGTATACACACAATAAATTATAAAGGCAAAACTATCTATTCCCCTAAGGGAATTAGACAAACTTATAAAACAATACATCATTTATATTCTAAGAAAGCCGATCACCAGAATCTAGAATCCTGTAATTTACAGACCTTAACATCAGATCAGTTAAAGGTACTGAATGCTCCTTTCACTTTAGAAGATATCAGAAATGCCAGAAAGTTACAATTAAAGCCCCTGGCCCCGATAGTTTTACAGGATACTTTTATAAAAATGTATTCCTCTATCCTGGCCGAGAGACTAAAACCATTAATACCTCAAACAATATACACAGATTACTGAACATCATAGATTTAAATTAATAGAAGCAGAACACCAGAAAAAGCTTTTGAGTGAATTAATGAAATTTGGTCTATAAGGAATGACCTTATACACAGGTCCCTCAGTTAGGATATCAGGAATAGTTTCTCCATGATTCAATATTTTGAACGGTACAAGACAGGGATGTCTGCTCTCTCCTCCATTATTCATACCGGCTTTAGAACCCTTGGCTCAGCGTACAAGAGTTAATGCAGATATCAAAGGCGCGCCTATTAAACATTACGAGTTAAAAATCAACCTATTTGCAGACAATGTAGTAATTACGCTAATTAATCCGAGAGTCAATTAAAACTCTGTTAAAGGAAATAGAAGTATATGGTTTTCATACTAAATACAAATTGTCTCTCTCAAAATCAAAGACCCTAAAAGAAGAATAAGAGATTGAAAAGGTTGGTTGATGTATATTTGGAAAGCCAGGGTAAGCCAAAAGGTCTTATCTAGGAACAGCGATAAAGGGAGATTAGCGGTCCCGGATTTTTTTTAAAAAATCTTTTTATTGAGTTTTCCGTGTTTCGTTTACAACAAAATCAAAAGCAACAAAAACGTGACCCCACAAGTACGTCCCTCAGAGAATACCAAAGGACAACATTGCAACTAATCAGGTAGAAACCAGGAAATACAATGGGTGAAGTCACAAAAGTATCCCTAACCTCCCACCCGCCTGGTCAGCCCAGCAAGACAAATAACCTTAGTGAAAAACAACAAAAAAACCCTCACAGCAAACCGGCAAAGGTCAGGTATTACGAACAAGGATCATTACCCGGTAGCATCTGTGCACCATACCAGGAAGTGTCACAGAAAGTCGCTTTGATTTGGCATTTAACAGAGTACCAATAAAACCATCCCATTTTTTGAAAAATCTATGGGTGCCTCGTTCTTTGTGTATCGTCGCATCTAACCAATCCATTCTGAGCAGGTGGGACAATTTATTATGAAATAAAGACAATGAACGAGGCTCAGCATGTATCCGCTGCTGTAAAATGGTTTTCCTGGCCACAGCCAGAACTATACAAATCAAGGCCTTAGCACGTACTCCTCGATCATCGTGATGGCCAAAAAGTGTAGCCTCCAGACTTACTTGGAAGTCCCAGATATTTAGGCTCACTAGGAAAGCTTGAACGCGTTTCCAAAACTCACGTATAGGTGGGCAAACCCAGAAGTTATGAAATAAGTCGGCAGCAATCATACCACTTTTGGGTGGAAGTAAATGCCTATCAAAAATTGTCTGTGAGGGGCCAGGTAGCAGTCCCAGATTTTAAAAAAATATTACAATACCCCCATGATTAGACATACTACTAGATGGGTTAACCAGTACGCAGATCTAGAGGCATGGAAACTAATAGAAAGATATATGCTTAACCAAGACCTTGACATAGTCATATGGTGGTCAATAGCTAATGGAAGCTCCCAACTTCTGCTTGGCAAAAATTACATAATGGATCACCTAGGATTATTTTGGAATAGATTCAGGAAAAAGCAGGGATTTAAGGAAGGTTTATATCCTGATGCTCCTATTAAGTTATTAAAATTACTGTATAGTGGGGGCAGGGCGAGCAACAACCCAAGATGGACTTGTAGAGCTTTTGCTCCTCCACTCACCCCTTTTGAATGCTGTAATTTCACACTTCAATCCACCCTGTAATATTTCTCTGCAGCTGTCCGTAGCTAGAAGATGTCTGGGAGACCTCGCAAGTCCTCCAAACAGAAGTCGGTACAAGATTTATTCACCAAAACTCCTCCCACACCGACAATCTCAGACCGACATGGCGACAAAACAAGACATTGCCAAAATCAAAGACCTAGTATGCTCGGTGAAACAGGACTTGATGGAACATATCTACGCAGAGATCGGGGACCCGAAACGCGATCTCCAGGATATTGGCACCCGCACTGACACGCTTGAACGATCGCAGGCCATCATCCAACGAGACAAACGCAAAATGGCGGCCGAGATTGCAGGCTTGCAGCAGGAGGTTCATGTGCTCCAAGAAGCCCAAAGGGATCTGGAAAATAGATCTCGGCGCTCCAATTTTCGGCTAAGGGGGAGTCTTACATGTGGGAGACTCTGAACTGGTTTGGTTTCCTCGGCAATATTGTGCGGGGTATCCGTGCTCTCTATGACAATCCGACGGCCTCGGTTGCACTGATGAGTTGTGAATCCCGGTCCTTCAACATACTCAATGGTACGCAACAGGGGTGCCCGCTCTCTCCCCTTTTATTCGCCTTATGTTTAGAACCTCTGGCGCTCGCCATCAGGCAACATTCCTGATATTGCCGGAGTCACAGTCTGGAACCGCCACTATAAATTGGGGCTCTTCGTGGATGATATCCTACTGACTCTGTCTCAACCCCTTATCTCTCTGCCTAATCTATACAAAGTCTTGAATGAGTTCTCCCCCATCTCCGGCTATAAGATTAACACCGACAAATGTGAAGCCTTAAATGTCAACCTTGATACTTGGACGCAACAGACTTTCGCTGCCACTTTCCCATTCCAATGGAAATCTTCGTCGATTAAGTATTTGGGCATCAACATTACCAACAACCCTCAGGCGCTTTACACTGCAAACTATCCCCCACTTCTGACACTACTTTGACGCAATCTCCGGTTGTTGTCTCAGTATCGCATGTCCTTGATGGGCCGCATCTGTGAGGTTAAAATGAACACTCTACCACGTTTGCTATACCTATTTCGTGCCTTACAAATTGCTGTCAATACCCGCGACATTGTATCCTTCCACTCAAGCATGTTTCAATTTATCTGGAATGGCAAGCGGGCCAGAATCAACCGGCAGACAATGTACATGCCTAAGGAGTGGGGCAGTCTGGCGGTGCCATGCCTTCACCATTACTATGTATCCGCCAGACTTTCACAGATGAAATTCTGGTATTTTCCTGGCGGCACGTTGCCCTGGGTTGACATTGAACACAGTTGTATTCCTAAGCACCAACTACAGTTAAGTTTATGGCTCGATCATGATCGTTTGTCGGGCTCCCCGCTCCTTTCTACTATGCAGGCGTCCTACTCACTCTGGAAGAAGTCCAGACATAAGTACCAGTTGCAGGGACAAGTGTCCCAATTGACCCCATTCTTCTTCAACCCCCTCTTCCCAGAGGGCATGGATACTCGACGATTTAGGTGGTGGATCGAGGTGGGGTTGAGCAGATTAGGCACATTAGTACGGAGAGGGCAGATACTTTCATTCGAGGAACTACTACTTCACAATCATATCCCACAATGCGAGAGATTTCGATAACTTCAGATTCAACACAGGACGTTGGTGTCTCCGAGTTGAACAGAGGTTCCTTACCCGCCGCAGACTACATGGCTCTATTTCTCTACACTATTCGCATCTCATGGCGATGACATACGGTTCTCCCCTTCCTACAGAGCCCGCTGGCACAAAATCTTACAACAAACCTTTGAAGATGATGTTTGGTGCACGGCGACGACTAACACACACCGCATTACTGTTAACACTGTCATACGGGAGCGTTCCTACAAGGTTGTTGCACACTGGTATCTCTCGCCGGTGCGGCTTTCCAAATTAAGCCATACTTCTGATGCAAACTGTTTTCGTCACTGCGGCGAGGTGGAAACCTACCTCCACGCCTGGTGGTCCTGTCCGTTTGTCCTCTCCATTTGGCATAAGTTCTTCCGAGACCTCTCAACGGCACTGGAAACTCAATTGACAGCCTCCCCTCAAACGGCTCTACTAAACATGGACATAGCAATGTCACAGGTGTCAGTGCCAGGACGAAAACTGGTGTTTCGGATCTGTGCCGCTATAAAACAAGTCATAGCCAGGAGATGGAAGGGTGTTCCACCTTCTGATGATGAAATTCAATCCAACATCTGGCATATTATCTCGATGGAACTGATTACAGCTAAACTCCATGATGAGATGCAGAAATTTTGGGATATCTGTGACCCCTGGATCACTGCCTTTTCCCAAGGGAGCGCAGTTCTGCCATTAGTTTCTCTCTAACTTAACGCACCCATGGAGATCTACCCTACTGGGACCATCCTTTCCTTTTTTTTTCTTCTCTCTCTTTTTTCTTCTCTCCTTCCCCATTTTCTTTCGGTCCTTTGTCTCCCTCTTATCCCTCCCCGGCCCAGGTTGGTTGTTACCAATCGATGGTAGCCCTGTCAATACACCACTGTATACGCCATCTTTACGCAATTAAGATTACAAACAAAAACGGAAAATACTGTTAACTATTGTTCGCTCAGTTGTTCCGCATAATGTTAACAGCCATATTGTACCAGTCATCTCTGTGTGTAATCTCCTTTATTTCAGTACACTGATTATTGTCACCCTCTTTGACAAGCTTGTACGAATTTTGCATATGCCTTACACTTTTCTCTGTACCTAACTGTACACATGTCTCATTATTATTCCACTGTGCTAATGTCGACGTTAATAAAAAAAAATACTGTATAGAAGATTTGCATAGTGAAAGCTGGATTGATATAAATTAAAAGATTTAATGTTAGATGGTAAATTTAAGGTTTTTCACCTTTTTTGAGAATAAAAAGCTTCCTGTTTGGAAGCACACTCAAATACTGGGGGTCCTCTCGACTAGGAGACCTACAGGAAGGATAAGGTTAAACTTGCAGAAATCTTGAAATGCAACCTCTTTAAAGAAGACGATGTAGAGTGGAGGCAGGATATAAGAGGCGTTATGGCAAGGTGGGAGAAAGACCTGGAACTCTCTATAGATGAGTAGATTGGTTGGAGATTATCCCAAAGTTATATTAAAAAAATATATACAAAAAAATTGTCTCACTGCCTTAATTTAAGAGAGCTACAACAATACTTACATATCCTAATTAAGAGTATAGCTTTAGCATTAGACTTAAGTAAAGGTTTGCTTCTCTCTACTATGCAAATATAATACTGATGTGGGCTGTGTGTCTTTTTTTTTTTATATATATAGTTAGTATGTATGTATCTTATAAAAAGACACACAGCCCAGATTAGTATTATATGTTAGTAAATGTAGGTTTTGCATAATATAATGTACATTTTATGCTTTTCTTGGTACTACATTTTATAGTGAGAATGCTATAATTTTATCTTACCTCAGTGGCCAAGCGCAAAATAAACATAGGCAGTCCTTCCAAAGGTGGAATATAGTTGTCTATCAATAGTGGGAGTCCAGTAAGGTTTCCTTTCTGTAAGATCAATACACAATTTATCTTCATAGAAAGCAGCACCACATTTCTTTGTGTATGTAACATTTGTGTTAAGAGGTGGCAAAAGTACTGTTATGAACCAATACTGGTAGGGGAGTTTTGTAAGAGTCTCCAAATAAATGTGTTCAGCAACATCTCCTGAGTACAGTGATACCACCCATGCAGGAGGTGTTCATTTGTCAAATTGACATTTTGACATGTGATCACCCTGCCCCATGTCTTTTTGGGACATCTTTAAAGCTGGCCAATTCAATTTACCCCATCATATATGTTTGAAAACTAGACACTCCAGGGTATTTGAAATGCTGGTATTTTAACCCTTCCTATTTAGTATTTTTTCTGTGTTTTTCCCACACACATTCTAATATTGGAATGAATTTACAGCTCCTAGTATATGTCACTGTCAAAAAAACCCCCAATATGTGTTCAGCATCTCCTGAGTACAGGGATACCATGCATGGGTTTGTTGGGTTGTTTTTGGAGGGGTGAGTACATTGTTTTGGAATTTCAACATCTGGTCAGTCTTTGCCATGTCTTATTTTTGGAACATCTTTGAACCCCTTAAAAAAAAATTAGATCTAGAAACCCCACAGGCATTTAAAATGCTAGTATTTTAACTCATTCAATACAAGGGTTTTTGTGAAGATAATAGGGCTAATTTTAGGACTTGCTCATTAAGACACACATACATATATACACACACAGGCCACTTTATTAGGTACACCTTGCTAGTACAAGGTTTGCCCTCCTTTTGCCTTCAGGACTGCCTTCATTCTTCATGGCATACTTTCTACAAGGTGTTGGAAACATTCCTCAGAGATTATGGTCTATATGGACATGATGGCATCACGCAGTTGCTGCAGATTTGTAGGCTGCCCATCCATAATGCAAATCTCCCGATCCACAACATTCCAACTGTGCTCAATTGGATTGAGATCTGGTGACTGTGGAGGCCATTGGAGTACAGTGAACTCATGAAACCAGTTTGAGTTGATGTGAGCTTTGTGACATGGTGCATTATCCTGCTGGAAGTAGCCATCAGAAGATGGGTACACTGTGGTCATAAAGGGATGGACACGGTCAGCCACAATACCCTGTTGTGTTTAAACGATACTCAATCGATACTTAGGGGCCCAAAGTGTGCTAAGAAAACTTCCCCCCACACCACACCGAACTGATAGATCCATGCTTTCATGTTGTTTACGCCAAAGTCTGACCCTGCCATCTGAATGCTGCAGCTGGAATCAAGACTTATCAAACAAGGCAATGTTCTTCCAGCCTTCCATCGTCCAATGTTGGCGAGTCTGTGCAAATTTTAGCCTCTGTTTCATATTCTTAGCTGACAGGAGTGGCACCCTTTGTGCTCTTCTGCTGCTGTAGCCCATCTGCTTCACGGTTGGACTTGTGCGTTCAGAGATAGTATTCTGCATACCTTGGTTCTAGCAAGTGTTATTTGAGTTACTATTGCCTTTCTGTCATCTCAAACCAGTCTGCCCATTCTCCTCTGACATCAACTAGGTAATTCCATCCACACAACTGCCTCCCACTGGATATTTTCTCTTTGTCAGACCATTCTCTGTAAACCCTAGAGATGGTTATGCGTGAAAATCCCAGTAGATCAGCAGTTTCTGAAATACTCAGACCAGCCCATCTGGCACCAACAAATCTGCCACGTTCAAAGTCACATAAATCCCCTTTCCCCATTCTGATGCTCGGTTTGAACTTCAGCAAGTTGTCTTGATCACGTCTACATGACTAAATGCATTGAGTTGCTGCCATGTGACTGGCTGATTAGCTATTTGTGTTAACAAGCAATTGAACAGGTGTACCTAAAAGTGGCCAGTGAGTGTATGTATGATTCTTTTGACATCAGCGAGGATTGTGACAAATCACATTGTAATTAGTAAGCTGGGCTCCATTGTCTTGGATGAATTTAGTACTTATAATCATCCTACAAGGGGAACTCAAGAGTTCTCCGGAGGGTCTGGAGAGAGACCCTCCGGAGCGGCCACAGTGCAAGCCATTACAGCAACACCTTTAAAGTTATGACATGCCAGGCATGTCAATATCGTCAAGGGGTTAAAGAACGACAACAAAGCCTGCCTCAGGAGCACCAGAACATTTTCAAAAAACTCTTACTCACCTCATCAAGTTCAAGTGAAAAATAATCTTTTAACATCTCACACTTCTTCTGCAAGAATTGAACAATGTACTCAGCAAGTCCTTCCTTTGGTCCATCTTCTTCTGTCCATCCACTTTCGGAGCTGTCCAAAGCTAGCATTGCCAAGTCATAAAGCGGTGCAGATTCCTGGTTTAAAATTCATGAAAAACATGTACATGATCATAAATAATTGAACCCACATTGAATCAAAAATAACTCACAAAATGGACTAGACCACAAATTGGAATTACAAATCCTAATTTTCAATTGGGCTTCTTTTAGATAATGCATTATTTATGATAAAAAAGCTTGCTGTCAAAAATCTTTTCTGCTAATGAAATGTAAAAAAAACAAACAGAGGAATATACTTTAATTGCATATAATCTGTAGCAGGAGACGAGAAGTATATTTTCAGATGGAATATTGGAAGCAGTAGGGTGCCTGCTTCCCACAATTCCCACCATATACACATACTGTACCATATCATATTATATTCATCAATAAAAAAAACCATCTAACATTTCCTAACAAATTTGGGGTAGAAAAATGTATGGATACTTACAGATAGTTTCAGAATGCCAAAGTTGCCAAAGTCATAAATAAATATTTGATAAAAGAGCTCCTGGCTGGAAAGAATGGAAAAACACGTTGGTTTTTAAAGCTTAACAAAAACCTTAAGTGTTTTATTGTCATTTTGCACATTTTATAGTATATCTCAGGAACGGTTATGGCCATTTTTTTATGACTTACAGATAAAATATTTTAATTACTAATATTCACGTACACATGGATTATAAACCTTAAAATGCACAACCATGTGGTGCCTAATATATATATAATCTAAAAGTAGTAAAGCCAGCACTCACCATCTTCAATAGTGCTTCATTTTTATTTCCAAAAGCCAAGATGTCAACGTTTCAGTCCACCTCGTGGACTTTCCTCAGGAATATATATTCAAAACCCTACATACTGTCACAGCCTAAACACAAGAATCTCTCTCCCATTTTATTTATTAATTTTAAATAATGATATCCTTAAGTATCATCAGTAAAATTATCCTACTTTACAGCTACTGTTTAAGTGATTCTACGACTTATATCAAGCAGTAAAAAACAGATTGGAAAAGCCACTTCAATGAAATAATTAATAGTAAATAAAAAATAGAGCAAATTTAGCTCTTTTGAGAGTTTCTTACCTCAGCTTTGTTGTATTTAGCAGGTACAACTTTGTCTGATATTGAACTAAAGACCACTGGGGACTAACACAGCCAACAAACGAGTGATTACGCAGCATGCCCTGGAGGCCTTTGAAGAAAGAAAGACAGAAAAAGGAAACGCACGGTTCTTTGTACATTTGCTGGTACTACGTATCGAAATATAGGTTGCAATCCTAAATACGAGATTGAACCATTTTGATATCAAATAACCATTTGGCCCATCTAGTTTGCCTGTTTTGTTCCTTATAGGGCTTGTCTATCCCATGAATGTTTACATTTTTTAATTTTCTTACTGTATTTACCGCTATCATTTCTGCTATGAGATTGTTCTGCTTATCTACCACTCCATATATAATATATATATATATATTATATATATATATATATATATATATATATATATATAGTTATTGGATTATCTAGAACATGTCTCCAACCAGAATTTAAAAATAGGACTGGAATTGGAGTCGTAATTGGCACTTTAAACCGATAATTAGTAGGGAAATACAATAATGCCTGGGAAGAGTACATGGTTAGTGGGAAACTAGAAACACATTTTAATGGTCATCACATTCACACTGTATGTATCTTTTCTACACTATATGACCAAGAGTATGTGGACACCTGAATACTGCAACTATATGAGCTTACTGGACATCCCATTCCAGAACCATGGGCATATTGCAACTCTACCCCGCCCCTCTTGGCAGCTCTTCTGCGAAGGCCTTCTACAAGTTTTTGGAGTGTCTGGCTCACAATCTGCGTTTAATGGGGTTAAGGTCATGAGGAACTTAAGTATGCTTCACAAACTTGTCAAACCATGACTTTATAGACCTTGCTTTGTGCACAGGGGCCCAGTCATGCTAGAACAGAAAAGGGCTTTCCCCAAACTGGTGCCACAAAATAGGAAACATAAAACGGTCTAAAATGTCTTAGTATGTTGTAGCATTAAGCATTACCCTTCACTGGAACTAAGAGGGCTAGTCCAAATCCTGAAAATCAGCACCAGACCACTATCCCTCCTCCAGCAAACTGTACAGTAGGCAGCATTCTCCTAGCATCTGCCAAACCACTATTTGGAAGTATACTATGTGAAGTACATTCATCACTCCAAAGAACATGTTTCCACAGCTTCAGAGTCTAATGACAGGGTGCTTGGCTATGGAAACCCATTTCATAAAACTCGCTACGCACAGTAGGCGGTTGTAAACTTGTAGTCAGGGAGCTCCTCCGTAAGACCCATTCTACTGCCAATGTGTCTATTGAAATGGCTGCCTATGTGTGCTTGATTTTATACACTTGTTAGCAATTGGTGTGACTAAAACACCTAAACTCAAATTAGGAGGGGTGTCAGTGTACTTATTTATTGCATATGCTATGTTCTTATGTAATTTCGCAATTTCCACTGCCTGAGCCCAAACACAATTACCTTCATGTGCCCTTTCCTCAATTTCTTTTCGAAGGGTCAAAACACTAGTTAAATTTATAATTCTTCTCCTTGGAGTGGAGGCAGCGGTCATATAATTGTCTGTTTCAACCTCCGCCATCTCTTCATCAAAGTCAGTGCGTACTCTCTTCTTCCTTCAAAATGATAAATACAAACTATGTATTTCAGTTTAAAAAAAAAAGTTTTGCCACCCAACCCAAAATAGCACCCAGGTAAAAAGTAACACAAACTTTATTAAGCATAAGGTATTGCCAAAACAAAATGACTAACCAAATTATGAAGTGTTACATCACCATATGTATTCTTGCTCTGAATCTCATAAGTCCAGAGCTACATATTCCTGTTCCTGCTAGTCCATTATGGAATAGGTCTATTTTCAACAGACAATTAATCTTATAACATACTTCATTCATAAATGTTTGTGCTAAAGGTAATATTTGAAAAGTATACAGGTTCTTTACATCGCTTTAGAGCCCTCTTGTGTTTTAGCGATGCTTCTGTACCTTGCAGTAGTGTCCAACTCCATACCCTTGAGGAAGAAAAACAGGCTAGGAATTCAGGGTATCCATGCCTGAAAACAAGTAGTTTAAGGAAATTTCAATTGAATTGCCTTTGCACATGCTGGGATAAACAAAAAAGCAGCCCCTTTTTGCAACCACTAAAGGCTAGAGTTGTTCACCGCTGAGCTCAAGCTGTAGCTGCTTTACAAATACAACATCTATATCCAACCAAAAGCTCACTCTTAAATATTGCGAGGGTGTTTGTTCATTAAAAGTATCCCTGATAGCACTCCAAAATCCTCCTTGGATTTAAATCATAGCCTGCTTTTGTGATGTACCTGGGTGGTGCAGTGTCCCCAGAACTGCAAGCGGTTCCATCTGTATTTTTGTCATCGTCACTTCTACTATTAGAGACCTCAGACACATCATGCATGTTCATATCTTCCATAATTTCTTTTGGGCAATTTTCCTCCTTAGTAACTTCAGAATTCTGACTTGCAAGGGCAGTTGATGGCAGAGACCTGGAAAGAGGCTGAAGAAAAGCATCTAGCTTTTGGTCCTTGGCGTCTGTTCGGATCATCTGATGAGCATACACCTTCTCTCCTGGCTTCTGAGAAGAACCTGCCAATGGTTTAATAACCTCGCTAGCAGATATAGAGGCTCCAGGCAACAAGGTCTAGTACACAATGTAGAAGAAAATAAAGAAAGCAGATTTGAAATTACAAGATTTTATTTGAGTACATTTTGGTAAAACAAACGGGAAACAAAAGTCAGTGTTTTCCTGATTTGTAGGTATACGCAGATCTACTGGAATGTCTTTAGTATGTTTGTTTTTATTTAAGAATCAGCACAAATACAATATTTCCTTAACCCCTTCGTGACAATGTATTTAGGGCTGCAACAACTAATAGATAAAATCGATAATCGATAATGAAAATCAAAGTTAACTATTTTCATTACCGATTAGTTGAATAGATTTTATCGATTAAAAGATGAGGCTTTTTTCATTGTAAAGTATCCTCCGTAGAGCTGCAGGGGACCTGGATCCTCCTCTCTGGCAGCCGGTGAAAGTGTGTGCAATGCGCTCAGACAACCTCCGCTGCTGCTGGCCGGGACTTCCGCGACTGACCACTGGAAGGTCACATCACGCCAGAGAATCAAGGTCCCCTGCAGCACTGAGGGGGAACTGGATCTTGGTGTTTGTCACTATAAGACGAGGGGGTATTTTTCAGAGCATTTACTCTGACAAAATCCTCATCTTATAATCGGTAAAATCGATTATGAAAATCATTGACAATTGTTGATCGGCTCCTAAACTTTAAAACAGGCATCTGCCGCCATATAGTTTTTGTCGTATATTGACGACACTGGGAGGGGCCAGACACGGTCCCTGATGCCGATCTCGGTGTTGCTCTAGGCCTCGCCAATGAGGCATTACAGCAACACGGTTTGGGTGCAGAAAGCCAACGTAGATCCCTTTCGACACCCTTTTAAAGTCAAGACGGTTCTGGCACGTCAATTGTCATTAACTGAATGTTTTTGCGTGACGAGACCGGACCATCAATTGTCGTCACTGGGTTAAATGTACAAATTGTCAAACTGAATCCTGAAAAAAATTCTGAAAACAACCATGGACATTAGTACCACAAGATTGGTCTTTGAATCCACTCATAGAAATATGGCACAGTGATTGTAAGATTTTTCAAAATGCAATGAACTGTTAGTTAAAGGTGCTGCACTCTCTAGCACGCTAAGTAAATAAAATCTAAAATAAATCTGCCAAAACAAATGGGCAAAAATCACTAAAAAGCTTGTACAGCACCCTGCACTAATATTGGCTCAAGTGTAAATCTTGGAAACACATAATATATATGTATACATATAGACACAAACAAATGTAACAATAATGATTTGAAAATAAAGTGGTAATGAGAATGCTATTTTGTTTATTCCTCACCTGAGTGAAATACATTCTTGAAGAGTTGGATCCCAGCAATTTGCTCTCTATGTGCTGCTGCACCTTCTCAATAATACTGTCTTCATGCAAAAAATGAACTTCATGTTTTGTCGGGTGGACATTCACATCAACATTTTGAGGTGATATTTCAAGGCTGCAAGAAAAGTGCAATGACTGATAACTGGAGCCAATTTAGTGGTTTTCAGAATGCTTACACATCATACAACACAGAGTATGGCTTGAGCATCTCTTCTGATTCTATAGGGTAGTAATTAACTGATCTTTTATGTTCTGACACCATACAAGAACAAAGTGGAACATGTTTTATAGAAGTCTAAAAAATGTATTAAAACCGTATATTTTGCAATCTTTTAATGCCCTCAATATTCAAGGTAAAAACGAGACGGGTAAAATAAAGTCAATGAAGTCTAATCTTTCCGAGCCATCATTGATCGCACCTTTAGGCACATGTCAATTTGAAAAAAAGGATTAACCCCCCTCCAAACACACACACACTATAAAATACACTAATGCCAATATAGACAATATACTAACTCACCTCAGATACAGAAATGGATGAGTATTCTTTGGTAAATAGGCAGCATACACAGACTCTATAGCTTTTTTTAAAGCTGTTGATTCAACCAGTCTTGCTGTCAGTAATGTTAAGAAAAGAGCATAGTTTTATTGTAGGCAGTTTACCCTTCACTAAATATGATATGTGTCTACATTTTAAAACTACAAGTAAATATATGGAAAATTATGTTTCGTGACACATAAGGGTTCCATAACATTAGTTGAGATTATAACCGATAATACAAAGGCTAACAATGTATAAAAATTGCTAAGGTCACCAAATTAGCTCTAGCATAATGTACTCACAGGTCACACTTACCATTAATGAAGAGTAAGAAAATGCATTTCTTCAATGAATAGTTGGCATTAGTCACATATCCTTTCATTTTAAAAGCAAGCTTGGCATCTTCACATCCAACTTCTATTAGCTCCCTGATACAAACAGTGACATTTTAATATGACTGCACTGCATTTCCAATATTAAAGGAACAGCCTAGTGCTCATAATATGTAGAATCCTCTCTTTTCCTTTATTTGTCCACTTCTCTAATCCCCCCTCCTTTCCCCATATCTCTTATTATTGCCCCATCTGTATTCTTCCCCTCCTCTTCTTTCAGACTTGCTCTCCCTCCCTTTATGTCCCCTCATACCGCCTTCTCTTTCTCTCCCCTCTCACTCTTTCTTTTGTTCTGCCTCCCCATACACAAAAGCAGTTAAATACAAAATACCATAAACCTTTGTGACAAAGCTTTTCTATGCCATAACCAAAATGGCTGTGCTTGAACAGAACAGAATTTCCTTTTTTTGCCCATCGCTCATGCAGAGAGTCTGATCCACTGTAGACAGTCAACTCTCCACTTTGTCAGCAAGAGCCAGCAGACTCCCCAATAAACTTCTGCTGCAGGAATAGCTCTGCTAATCATGTATAGTGAATAGCTAAATCAATGGAAGCCCTTGAATTATGTAAAATGCAGGGTCAGCTCAGCTGTTCTTGCTGGAGAAGTCTGCAAGTGTTGGCCCCTCAAAGATTAACAAAGCGAGGAAGTTGAAACATCAACTTTCCTGCAAAGTCTCCTGCCGACTCTCCCTTCAGGGAACAGCCCCCGGTGAGATCTCCATGAGAAAAGGGAGAAACAAAAAGAAAATGGTAAACTCCAGTTGCCATGTTAACCTTAGCGGCTTAACCTGCTAGTTACAAGAAAGATACCTGGAGTATGTGCAAGGAATCTCAACTTTTTTGAGCTACTCATCATAGAGTACTAAAGCAACAAGATTACTTGTAAACATATAAAAGAATAAAAGGGTAAAAAAACCCCCAAAAACCTTAATATCCATTAGGCCTCCAAGTAAAAGAATAAAAAAAGTTTATTGCCCACAACACAGTGGTAACATTAGTAGTGCCCCCTATGTTGTGAAAAACATTCTAAGCAAATTAAGATTTATATATATATATATATATATATATCTACACTTGGGCCTCAAATGCTTGTGTACATAGCCCGTAAATAAACTAAGTAAAAGACTTAAGACTTTCAGCACTAAGTATTCAAGGATGCAACTTCATTTAAAACCAAAAAACCCAAATACAGTGCTAGAAAGAAAAACAAAAAGGAAATATCAAAACCAGGGAAACTATCATACATATTTATTCTATACTAAAGACAAAAATGTAACATAACACTGAACTTATGTAAAAATAGCTAGATTTTATGTTTATTAACCCCTTAAGGACCAGTCTTTTTTTTATTTTTTGTTTAAAAACTTCTGCGGCGCTCGTGTTTAGCTCTAATTTTCTCCTCTCCTAAATAGTGAACCCACACAAGTTATTGTTTTAGGACAAGAAGGGCTTTCTTCAGATACAATTTGTTTGATCATATCATCTAATTTTTTATTTGAAAGATCTTTTAGTCATCTACAAAATCTAATGAAAAAATAGATTCTACTATTTGTTCTGAGTTTATAAATACCCATAGATATATGTTTCTAAGTTTTAGTGCAATAACTACAAGTAGTGTTTGGCTATTTCAAAACCATTTTTTCCAAATCTGGTCCTCCTGCCCCAGGTGCTCTTTGGGACATCTTTCATGTTGGCTAATGCAATTTACCCCAATCAAACCAAATATTTTTAAAAACTAGACACCCCAGGGTATTTCAAATGCTGGTATTTCAACCCTTTCCATGTACAAGATTCTATCACCAGCCTTTGCCAATGTTAGTGGTAGTGATTTTGTTTTATTTTCACACGAATTGTACTTCTGGTATGAATTTATAGCTCCTGGTATACATCACTGTCAAACACCCCCCAATATGTGTTCAGGACCACTGGAGAGGCCCGACTGCCAGCCTCCTCTCTATTGACTATGGGCCCTTGGTTTGTAAAGACTTGTGTGGCTACCCCCAGCAGTATACCATCCCACCACTTGCTGAGGTCATTATCTCCAGCAGACAACCAGGATCTGCAAGCAGGGAGTGACCACCATTGTTTTAGTAGGGCTGCAACAACTAATCGATAAAATCGATCATGGAAATCGTTGACGATTTTCTTTATCGATTAGTCAAATAGATATTTATCGATTATTATTATCTCCTTATATAATACGACCTCAAACAGAGATAGGATTATAACACTAGAATCCAGATCCCCGGCAACACTGCAGGGGACCTGGATTCCCCTCACTGTCAGCCGGTGGGTGTCCGTGCGATGCACACAGACAACTTCCGCCTCTCCCCTCCGCTTCCGCTCAGCCTCCCTCCCGACTCCCTGGTGTTTTGTGAACCTCCGTTGCTGACAGGCACTTTCACTGGAGCAGGCCCCCACCGGCTGACAGAGAATCGAGATCCTCTGCAGGAGACCTCGATTCTCTGTCAGCCGGCGGGGGTCTGCACGATGTGCACAGACAGCCTCCGTTACTCCCCTTCACTTCCGCTGGGGCTTCTCTGAAGCTGCAGTGAGAGTGCCTGTCAGCAACGGAGGTTCACAAAACACCAGGGATTTGGGAGAGAGGCAGAGTGGTGTATGGGAGGGGGGGAGAGGCAGAGGGTGAATGGGGAGGGGGAGAAGGCAGAGTGGTGTATGGGTGAGTTATAGTGGTGTATGGGGGTATAATGAATTTCAGGGTAGCAGAGTGGTGTATGGTTGTGTAATGAATTTCAGGGAGGCAGAGTGGCATATCTGGGGGGAATTAGAGTGGTGTATAGGGTGAGTATAAAGAATTTCAGAGTGCCATATCTGGGGGAGGCAGAGTGGTGAAACAGGTAGTATAATGAATTTCAGGGTGGTGCAAGGCATTTATGGGGGCAGAGTGGCATATCTGGGTGCACAGTGGCATATAGGGAGGAATAAGGCATAAATGGGGGCGAGTGGCATATAGGGGGTATAAGGCATATCGACATTAGGCATATCAGGGGCATAAGACATATCTGGGGGTAAAAGGTATATCAGGGGGCTCAGTTGTATATCACTGGCATATAAGGTGTATAAGGCATATCTGGGGCAGAGTGGCAAGCTGGGGGTCATATGTGCATAACTGGGGGCAGTTTGGTAAATAAAAAAAATATATAAACAAGGCTTTTTTTCTTATCAATTCTATTAAATATGAAAAATAGTTAACATATGAATTAATATTTACTAATAACTCTGTATTAAAACCTTAGTTTGAGAAACACCGTTTGGTTCTTGTTAGCGTTTATTAAGTATGTCAGTAAAATAAAAAAGGTGAATAGAGAAATGCCATTGTGATAAAGAGATGAAAGCGTAAATTGTGAGTTTTTTTATTACACATTTTTTAAATAAAAAAATGTGCATTTTTTATCCGATTAATCAAAAAAATTATCGGCCAGCTAATCGATTATTAAAATAATCGTTAGTTGCAGCCCTATAATATTGTATAAGTCAGCCCCCCCCAGTTCCACCACTACAGACATTTACCCCGGCCAGTAATAGATAGTGGAGGTTGGGACCCTATTGTACTGTTAATCCCTTTACTGCACCTGTTGTCTCTGGGAGGCAGATTAAGGGGGCGGTTTGTATCTCAATATTTTGACTATGTTAATGTGTATTTTGTTTGATGTATCCAGCCCTGTGTGTGAGAAATAAATCAGTCTTTGTTTTGGTTTTACCCTACACTGAGCCTTGGCTAGTGACTGGGGAACTGGGGAAAGTGTAGTGTCCCAGGCTAAGCGGAGGTAGTCGGTTGGAGTATCCAGCTCCGTGACAAGCAACATCTCCCGAGTAAAGTTATACCCTCCATGCACGGGTTTGCGGCTAAAAGGTGAAATTTGGGAAGTGCGCCCCCCCCCATTTGGTCAGTCTGTGCCTATGCCTACTAGGGACATCTTTGAATCCGGCCACTACAATTTACCCCATCAAACCATTCATTTAGTAGACAACCCCTGAGTTTTTGAAATGCTAGTATTTTAGCTCTTTCCATGTCAGGAGGTCTAGGAAGAAACAGCGTTACAGTTTATTTTTGTGAGCAAGTTTATTGTTTTAGCGTATTTTTCATTTTTTTAAAAAAAAAAATATATATATTTTACATTACATGCGATAGAAAGCTCAGCTTCACTTTGCTTGTAAGGTTGAGTGCAGTACCTGGAGAGACCCTCTTGGCAACTTGTTTTTTCTTTTAAAGGACACCGCCATCTTGCGAGAGGTAAAAACGCCTCCTAAACTCCTTTAAAATGGGCATCCCAGGGAGGGGACACACGATCTTAGATCGCTTGATCTAATGTCATGATGTACAAGGCACGTCATTGGTTGTTAAGTGACTGTTCTGGATTTGTTTACATTTACCTAAAGAATGCAAAAGCATAGCACTATACAAAGTCTCCAAAGTTAATAATAGTAGTGTACCTGCTCACAGCATTTCCATATATAGACCGGATATTATCTACAGTTGTTGCACGTGATAATGTCCTCACATCTGCCATTGTCTCGCCTTGCTGAGAAAATCAAAGAGAACATATGTTTTTTTTCTTTTATTTATTTGTCAAAAAGTTTTAGGGAAAACAATCCAAATATATGTGGACAGTATACGGATTTGCTGTAATTTTGTTTCCCATTCTGGGAATTTGGATTAAGGAGCCTTTGATTTATGGAGAATACAAAAAAAAAAATCACGCACACATTATTGATTCTGATCACAGGATTCTATTGAGATCAGTACAGTTTCGACTCTGTACTGATGTTTATTGCAGCACATGCTTTTTTCCTCTTAAAAAGATCACATACATATACACACATATATAAATTGCAGTTTAATATATATTTATACACATTAAACTGCAATTTATTTATGCTAAGTCATGGGTAATATAACATATATATAGTGAAGTCAGTGAACTCCCCTGCCAAATCACATCAGTGAATTAACTTTTTTTATGCACATTAAACAGGTGGCATTTGCAGCTCCAGATAAATCACTCTGCCTCACATACCACTAGCAATAGCTTATACAAGTTTACTCTTAGTATGTTTTTATGCTGACCGCTATAGGTGTCCGCTTTCTTGGCAAAAAAGGGGGGCACAAAGAAAGTTTCAGCCCTGACAGGAGCATATTTAAAAGTAGGTTAAGAGACACCAAAAATGTAAATAGGGGCCCCATCTTCATCTGTGGTAAATTATGCAATAGCATACGTGTATGTGGCAACTTACTTTTTTAACTGAGAAACTGATGCCAGAGTTGTGGATGGCGTACCTGTAAATAAAATCAGACCAAAATGTTAATAGTCCCATAAACAAGGGGAATACCTTTAACTCATGATGTGTAAAAATATACGAATCAAAACTAAGCAGCATTGGCATTTTCACCTAACAAAGTGAGGGCTTTTATTACTGTAACAGCCCTTCTAAGGAAGGTGAAAGTCCAAGCGATAAGCAGAATGATCTCAACACTAAGAAAAAAAATGTAGGACATACAACTGGACTCTAGGAGTGAGCTCTAAAGAGGCTGCAACTTGGCTAGTTAAAAGACAGCACCCTAGTTGTTACTGAATAAATAATCACATTATCTCAAATACATTACAATACTTTGACACAAGATATTCACGAAATGGATGAAACATATTTGCTGCTGAGGAAATGTCAAGGGAGGTTGGAGATATAATATATTCATCCTGATTTACATTATTTATGATAAAGGTTTTGAAGACTTATGTGTAGTGTACCTGCTCACAACTTCAACTATTCTTGCATGTTCTTCACTGGGGCTCTTCAGAGCTTTTCTCCTTGTAGTTACATTATAAAATAGATCTTCAACCTGTAAGACAACCACAGAAATCTTAGTAACAATACATACGAAACAATATTATATTATCTCATACACACACATTAATTAGTCAAGCAGTATTTATATAGGATGAACCAGTACTACTAGTTTTGAATCATGCACATCTTTATCTTATGAAAAAGCTGGTATTTACCGTATTTGCTCGATTATAAGAGCAAATGCTCTGAAAAATACCCCTCATCTTCTAATCAGGGTCGTCTTATAATCATACCTCAAATAGGTTTGACTATGAGACGACTAAGAACCAGATCCCCCGCAGCTGCAGGGGACCTGGATCCTCCTGTCTCCATCCCCCCCCCGCCCCCCCACTTACTGGTACTTCTGAGTCCCCGGTGTGCAGCTGGGGCAGCGTGTAGATGTCTACGTGATTCGATGGACGCAGACAATCCCCGCTGCTAGCCACACCTCCATCCAGATGCAGCGCAATATGTCTATGCGAATCGCGTAGACAACTACACGCTACCCCGGCCACATGACAGAGGACTCAGTACCAGCCACATGACAGAGGACTTAAGTACTGGTAAGTTTGGAGGAGGGAGGGAGTGTTAAATGGGAGACATAAGGCATTTCTGGAGGCAGAGTGCTCTATGAAATACCTTTTAACCCCCTTAATGCCACTCTGCCTCCAGAAATGCCTTTTTAACCCTCTATACACTACTCTGCCTCCTGAAATGCCTTAAACCTCCCTATATGCCACTCTTCCCCATACTATGCCTTTTAACCCTTCTAAATGCCAGAGTGGCATATAGGTATATAAGGCATTTCTGGAGGCAGAGTGGCACATAGGGGGTCAAAAGGTATATCAGGGGGCACAGTGACATATAGGGTCAAAAGGCATATCATGGGCACATGCATATAGGGTATAAGGCATTCTGGGCAGATGTGCATAACTGGGGCAGGGTGGCGAAAATAGAAGGAAATAAACCAAAATGATTTTTCTCAATCATAGCTTTATTTAAAAAAATTGTTTACATGAATAACATTTACGTTGTAAAAACTTTTTTCCTTTAGTCGTCTAATATTCAGGCTTCTTTTTTCTTAAATTAATATTCAGATTTGGGGGGTCTTATAATCAGGGTCGTCTTATAATCGAGCAAATGCGGTATATTTATTTCATACCATGATTCCTAGTAACCAAACTGCTAAAAACTTCCTATCGATCCAGGGGTCCATTGGATATTATGATGATGTGGCTCAGAAGTGCTTTAGGCTAGTTTCTGTTAAGAGTTTATTCATACTAAAGAACATGACAGCGACACATACAGTCCTCAGGAGGAATAGGTCCGACTATGGTGGGAGATGCAATCTACACGGGTACTTCGGAAATATTTGAAAAACCAAGACAGATATGGGGATTAGACCGTACAGCGTAAGACAGACACCGCCCTAGTAGAGTGGGCACAGAGACCCAAGGGAGGTTCCAGCTTAGCCTCCATGTAGGCCGAAATTCAGCGTTTGGTAGTAACTTGACCTTGTGTGGGTTCTGAGATAAAGAGGTTAGAGGACTTGATCCACTTCTTATTTTCCTTGAAAAAAACAAGAAGACATCTCCTAAGGTTAAGGGAAAGCTAAGCTTTTTCCTGCAATGAGGAGGGTGATAAGAAGGTAGACAAGAATACCTGGTTCTTGTAGAAAGCCCTATTTAGTTTTGGCAGTAATCCCAGACAAAGTGAAAGTACCACCCTATGTAGATGGACAAATCTTGGAGTTTGCACACTCACCTAGCAGAGGCCGACTAGAAAGGCTAACTTCTTCTTGTGAGGGGCTCAAAAGTGTCAGTTTAGCAACCAGTATGTTAGGATCCCGGGGAAAACTTACGACAGTCTTCTACGTCACAGTCAGGCAAGGGCTTAAGCAAATGCGGAATAGCAGAGTTCTCAGCTTATGTGAAACCAGAGAAGCACTGAGAACATGGAATTTTTATTATTGCAGACCTCTATCAGTTGTCTTGCAGGATGTCAAGTATCAAAGGTACGGAACTGGGATCAGTGGGCTCATGTATCTGTACCAGGTTAAAAATGTACCCCAAATGTCTACATATCTCTGGGAGGTAACCAATGTTCTACTGCTGAACACTGAGGCTGACTTAACTGCCAAGACAAGGGTATTGATTTCTTCAGATGGAAAGAGGTACGCTTTCTCTCTAACGTCACCTTCCTCTTCAGATAAATAGCCCCTTCACTGAAAAAGTCAGATCGGATCCAGCAAAACAGCTATGGCTAAAAAGATGTTGCCTTAACCATGATAAAAATTCTGTGTTTGAGCTGGGAGATTCACATACTGAAATAGCTTTTAAACAAGCCTGGCAGAGGTTCTTGCAGGGATCCTGGATGATCTTATGACAGCCTGAACAGGACAAATGTAAGTAGACTTTGGCCTTTCAGGGGACATATAAACTCACTACTGATTAGACATATCTAAGATGCAAATAAGATGTATTCTGGCAGCAACCTGCCAAATGTATAAATATACATGCCACGGGTTTAACACATGTAGGGAGATGTGTCCGACTGAACACCTCCCCTGCACTGTAAATAGCTGGGGGGGAATGTAAGGGGCAAATGCATGTCTTTCTCTCGCTTTTGTTTAAAGCATACTCTTATCCAAATATAGGTATACCACAATGGACAATTTCCCAGGATTATGTATTTTGCTGCCAAGTATCACTACATTCCAGTATATGAGATGTATAATCCAGCAAGAAAAAGCATACGGCTGCCTCAGGAACCATGAAGTGCAACTAAAAGGAAAAGGGCTCTACAGCCTACAAAGAGACATCCTCCCTACCTGTAGGAAGGCAGAAAAACATTGAGAGCTAACGGGAAGGAGTTTTTATATTGTTTTAAGTCCTGCCCTACTATCGGTAAGGAGGAGGAGTTTCTCGTGTGTCACCAAGGATGACAGGGAAAAAATAATTTCATGCCACTTGTCTCAAAATCCAGAATGTGTCCTATTTGGAATCATTACAGAATTATTTCCAAACAAATTTCACTATTTGCTATGGTACCGGTTTCTTGTGCTTAAGGTCTCCATTGCCAGGAAATGGAGACAGTGGCATGTGTCCACAATATTAGACATAGAGATCATCATCATGTACATCAGGAAAATCTAACTCATTCCATCAGCAACATCATAGGAGCCTTTGTAAAGATATGGTTCCAATGGGATACTGCTCAGGGCTATACTGTTTAATACTGATGTTGTAATATAATGTGTAAAATCCTGCCAGGCACTTCGGCAATCAAACATTTCTTAGTGATGAGCCATCAACAATAAAAGAAAATGGGTAAGATTGCTCATTTATTGTCACCTAAGGGTTGAAATAACTGGCAATTTTGATTTATGATCTTTTCCAGTAGGCGTTTTGCTTTATACAATATTTTCTGATACCTGTGTAATGCTTGTTGACCTGTGTATTTGGGATCATTATATTTTTGACTATATTCAATAAACAAAGGCAGATAATTATCCTACGTACCATAATCTGAGTTCCTTGATTGCCTGCACATGGTTTGGGGGGTGCTTTTAATTTGCCATCTGCATAACAAGCCCTGAGGAGGGGAAAAAATAATAACTGCTAACACAAACAAAAGAAAGGCACAGAACGATGACAGTAAATTCTCACTCTTCTTTATGGCCACTGTGGCAGCCAGAATGAAACATAACAAGCAATGAACTCTGGGGACGGAAAAAAGGACACTTTATGCCCGAGGAGCATCCTTATCACCAAATAAGACTCTTATTAGGGGCACACTACAATATATTTCACATTTGGAACTAAAGGAAACACAAAAAAATAACTTTCTTGCATGAGCTTTGACAAATATTTTGATAATGAGGAATATATTCTTTCTTCACAAGCATTTGTAATAGCATGGTCTAACAACGTGCTCCTCAACCCTTTCAAGGCACACCTAACAGTCCAGGATTTAGGTATTACTCGGGATTGTCTAAGGTGTTACACAATTACACCAACAAAAACACCTTAGACACCCCTGAGTAATACCTAAATCCTGGACTGTGAAGTATGCTTTGAGGAGAGGATTGAGGAGCACTGGTCTAACACATTATAAGATCCCAGCAGCAAGGCTCATCTGTGCTATTACATGTAAAGAGCATTTATATTAAAAAATGGCTGACCCTCTAAAGATAAGGTAAAACATGAATGCAACAAACAGACCTGTGTTGGCTGGCTTCCTAATCACAGAGTGACCTTGAGATAACATAGTTTTATTTTCCTTTGCCCATCTCCAGTCAATGCATATATGCTAAACTCTGCGATTACCATTGATTTCACTGGGAGTACTATATATAAAGTCAGATAGGAAAGGTGGACAACAAAACATTGAAGCCACTCCAAAAACAGCTCAGAGTTTTTAAAAAAAAATATTTGAAGAAAAGCAGTTAACTTTTACCGTACAGATTTCTACTTTATTAAGCCGGTGTTATCAAAATGGAGATTTAAAATAATGAAGATCCAGTGGCAAATTCTTACCTGTAAGCGCATTTCCCATCTGCTGTTTTTGTGGTTATAGTAACATGGGCCACATGACTGATACTTGCCAGTGCCTGAAATATTGGGAAATAAAATTGAAAATCCCGTTTACCAACCAACTCCCTTTATGCAGTTGGGACAATTAGTTTAAATGGGGTAACACGTAAGGCATAATATACAGTGCTGTATACGCTAACATAGGTAAACATTGTCCAAAAAAACAAAAAAAAACTTTGCTCTCTATAAACATTCTTTATCTGCAGACATGGAGGCTGCTTTTGGTAACTTTTCCTGCCCAAACACCATGCTGAAGTGATTCTTTATGAATGGATCCTTCATAGACATTCAGGCATTGTATTCTTTACCATAAAGAAGTATGAAGACTCATCATGGTGTTTGTCTAGGAGGCTAGGCTAAAATACACACACATGAGTAATCTGCAGCAGCCTTGAAAATTGTTTTCCGCCAGTTCTTTCTGCATTCATCGTCAGACAGTCAACTGGAAAAAAGCAGGTATCCATCTAAAAAAGTCACACTTCACCTGGAGCAAGAATTCAATGGCTCCAGCCTTAACCACATCTAAGTGTCTTACTAAAAATGCACATTAAAAAGTACTCTGTAAGTAATATGAATTCTTCAAGGGGGAACCCTAAACCCCCCAATAGTAACACAGAAAACAAACAAGAAAAAATCCCAGCCCTGCAGCCAATAAGTGTCAGGGAAGCACTCCCATTAAAATCAATGTGAGCACTTCTTGCGAACGGGGTCTGAATTAAAAAGTACTCTGTAAGTAATCAAATTCTTCAAGGGGGAACCCTAAACCCCCCAATAGTAACACAGAAAACAAACAAGAAAAAATCCCAGCCCTGCAGCCAATAAGTGTCAGGGAAGCACTCCCATTAAAATCAATGTGAGCACTTCTTGCGAACGGGGTCTGAACAGATCCCTGCCTACAGAGTTCCTCAACCAGAAGAGTTACATAGTTATATAGGCTGAAAAAAGACATGCGTCCATCAAGTTCAGCCTTTCCTATATCTTTTAATGTTTTGCTGTTGAGCCAAAAGAAGGCAAAAAACCCAGTTTGGCTCTTTCAAATGTTGCACTAACCAGAGAAAAAAAATAATTCTTGACCCCAAAATGGCAGTCAGTTCTCCTTGGATCACATGTAGGGAGATGTGTTTAACTGAACACCTCCCCTGCACCGTAAATAGCTGGGGGAACATTGGAGGGGCAAATGCAAGCCTCTCTCTTTTTTAAAGCATGCTCCTATCCAAATATAGGTATACCACAATGGTCATTTTTCCCAGGTCTATGTTGCTGCAAAGTATCACTACATTCAGTATATGAGAAGTATAAGTTCAAAAAGGCAAATCTTAAATAAAATTCTTATTTTAAAAATAAGTTTAAACATGCCATGTACTGCAGAGCATTACACTGCGTGCCACTAAGCAACATGTGAAAATGATCTTTGATAAGGAAAAGAGGCGGACATGGCAACCCTTTATTTGTTGTACACAACACAGGTTATCACATTTATTATGCTAGATTTCATGACAAAAGTTAACTAATCTGTGGTAAAAATAGAAGCAGGTTTTCTTAGGCTCATTGACTGAAATTCTCTTTGTAAACTACCTGGGATCTTAACCTTTTTATAAGGTCTATAAGACCTTTTTTTTCATGAACAAAAAGAATCTCTGCCTTTAGTAAAAACAATGCTGAGAAAAAGAAATCCCTACTTTTTCTGACTTTTACTAGAAAAATCTTTTAGTCCTCCACAAAAGCCAGTGAAAAAACTTGCTAAAAAGGTTTTAGCATTTGTCACGAGTTTAGAAATACCCAATGCTTATTTGCTCCTTGCACATTCCTATTTAAAAAAAAAATAAAAAAAAATTGTCCCATGGACATCTTTAAGGCCGGCCACTTCAATTTAACCCATCAAACCATATATTTTTGAAAACTAGACACTCCAGGGTATTTTAAATATTGGTATTTTAACTCTCTCCATGCTGTGGAATCTTAGCATGTGGAGAGTGGGTAGGAAGAGGTTAACTGTTTCTGCTATTTGGTGATAAGAGTCTGATACACTGGGAGGTACCGGTAGTATTGTTCTGTTGAGGAACAGGATATGTATGATAGAGGGCATAGGTTAAATTACAGCTGGTGAGAAACTGGACCATAAGTGTGGGCTCAGGGTCAACTTCAGGGCACAGGATGTCTGCTTTAATTAACTGAAACCCCACCCATATCATACATATTAATGATATGTAGGTTAGGCTTTTGCCTTTTATGGTAAACCCAGAAATAATACAAGTGTGCCAGCCCTTTTGTAGGAGTTTACTTATTTCTTTTGTTTTCAATGTATATATAGAGTGTGAAAATGTAAAGCTGTTAGATTTGCCTGGTTTTGTGCAGATCTCCCTGCAGCTGCTTGTATCCGGAATAAACTTTTATGCATTCAAAGAAGTCTGGTGGTCAGCACAACGTTTGATTTCCACAACAATGCACTAATTCAAGGGCGTCCAACATGTCGCCCGCAGTCCAAATGTGGCCTGCCGGACCTCGAGGTGCGGTCCATGTTAGATCTGCAGTCAAGGCCAGATTAACGTAGGTGCTGATGGAGCTGCAGCTCCAAGCCCCTACCTGAAAACAGGCACAGCCAGGGCCGGGCTGGTGAACCCGTGGGCCGGACGCACACTGAAGTGGCAGGTGTGGCCGCTGTAAACAAGTATATGAATAAGTGAATGAATGAGTGTGTGATAGCATAGATATGTAAGTGGGGGGGGGCATGACAAGTCCTATGCTTGAGCAGGTCCTGGGGATGCAATCTGGGTGCTTGGATAAATATACAATGTGGGGCTAGCTGGGGGCAATACACAAGGGTGTGGGGACATTAGGGTAACTTTCACATATTGCTGACTAGCACTGATAAAATGCTGTCTTGCAGTATGGGAGGAGTATAGACTCATGGAAAGGAAACCAATTAGTCAGATATACATTCTGCATACTGCAAGGCTGCATTCTATCTGTGCTGGCGCCATCAATACACAAGGGGGCAGCTGGGGCCATTACATAAATAACTACTAAAAGGAGGGGCAGACTGGGTGCCATACACAAGGGGGGCAAAAACACAAAAAGGGGGGGAGCGATAAAGCAGTGTGGAATTGTTTTCTATTGTTGTAGCTTAGCCCATCTAGATGTGGGTGCCAGTGCCTGTCCTGGTGTGTTTTTGGTTATTTGTTTCCTGGCACTTTAGTTTCTGTAGGAATAAATAGAACTATTACATTTTTACGTATACAGATATGAAAGGCCCTCCTGAATTTGTAGTCACTTCAGAGGACAAAAATTTCTACCCCCAGAAACCAGCAAGAGGAAAAATAAAGGTTTTGTGTTATTTACTCTATTTCAATCTGCATCTTTTATTAAAAAGGATCAGTGGTACTAAATCGAGACTTCAGTCGTCCCATGTATGATACTTTTTAGTGTACTGATGTACTCCCAATTCCATCACATAAGATTCTATCATGTATTATCTGCCTCGCACTGATGTCATCTTTATCCTGTGCATCCTGTGGATAAAGACGAGTTAAGATTCTGTCTATTTTATTTATTTCCATAAAAAGGCTCATTAAAATCCTCAGCACCAGGCCCATGATGCTCTTAATCCGGCCCTGCCCCCAGTCAATACCCACAGTGTGTGTCTGTCAGCCAGAAACCAGCCTGTACTCGCAGCGTGCTCCAGCCTTGTGCAGTTTTAATTGGCTAAAATTTTTATTAAATGGTTTGTGGACTGACTTTGTTTTAGTATTGATAGAATGTAATATAAAAGTTGATCAAAAACCAGTTTGTCAACTGCTTTTTTTTTTTTTAAATTATTGCCAAATTAACCCTGTATTAATACGCATTAGAAAGCCAAAGAACATATTCTGAAAAATGAGCACGACCCACGCACACATACATTTCTGATGATGTGGCCCACTGTAGAAAAAGCTTGGACCCCCTGCATTAATTCTACCACCAGCCGGAGAGCGGCGACAAGTACCATTGTGAGATATTTTCCTCTCGTAAGACGGCAGCCACCAAACCCCTCTAAGAACCCTGCAGGTTCAAGATAAGTCAATGGAGTTCAGCTATCTAATCACAATAGTACCATGTTTGCTCTATTAGACAATTTTTTTTTCCAGAGCAAATGCTCTGAAAGATAACCATCGTCTTATATTCGCGGTTGTCTTCTAATCAGACCTCAAATTGAGGTCTGACTACAAGACTAAGATCCAGATACCCCGCAGCGCTGCAGGGGACCTGGATCCTCCTCTCCGGGAGCCGGTGGGAATCCACTTCTGCAACAGCAGATGACCTTCCGGTGCTCATTCATAGACACTACTAGACACCAAGGAACCTGGAGCACGGGGAGAAGTCTAAAGAAGCGCTGGTAAGTCGGGGGCATATGGGGGGCTTTAAAGAGCTTTCTGGAGGCAGAGTAGCATATAGGGGTTAAAAAGAATAACAGGGAGGCAGAGTGTCATATAGGGGGTTAAAAGGAATATCAGGGAGGTATAGTGGCATATAGGGGGTTAAAAGGAATATCAGGGAGGCAAAGTGGCAAATAGAAGGTTAAAAGGAATATCAGGGAGGCAGAGTGGCATATAGGG
>VKOC01000003.1:20382608-20552158 GCA_009364415.1 Spea multiplicata | reverse complement strand
ATTCGGATTTGTACAAATTTTAGTATTAACAATTTTGTTACTTCTTATGAATGTCCCGAAACAAGGATTGGGCCCCAACGAAATAAATGAAAACAAAGCTAAAAGCTCAGAATTTTGGTTTGAAGTTCGTTTTCCGCACTTTCTCTCTGTCACCCTCTGTCATGCTCCTAAACTCTCTCTCAATGTCTCCCTACCTTCTCTGTCTCCTTTACCACAACTCTGCCTCTTCGCATTCAGCGTGTTTTCATTCTGCTTAATAGAAAATTCGTAACTATAAGGTTCAGTGTTTCCAAATATAAAAGTGCTTCAAATTTCATCTAAACTGAAATTTGTTTTCCAAAAACAAATGGACCAAAAATTAAACAAAAACTTAGCCCAAATAGTTTTTGGTCCATGTGCACAAGCAGGGATATAACATGAACAGTAATAACACACAAAAAATAACAGGAGTATATGGTCTCTGATTAACCAGTCCCTCGATACCCCAAACAACCCCCACCCATCAATTATCAAGAGAACAGTGGTCCACGTAGTGAGACCCTTTAAAGTAGATTTAGCAATACCCAACACAAGTGCTTCTTGGTGTTTGTGTGTCTGCTTGCAGATCTAAAATATGAAGTATAGGTGTTTAAGTGCAATGGTTGGCCTACAAGTTCTGTGTCCTTCACTATATCACAGGGGCTGTTCTCTTTCAGATAGCTCATCATCAGCTTCCTTCTACCAGATACTTTCTCTGCTTTTCAGCAATGGTCAGCATACACTGGACACAACACTGCCTGTGTAGCTGCAAGATACTTAGGGAGTATATAGGACTTTGAAGCTGTGATAATCCTCCTATCTCATTCTTTTTTTGATAAGCTATATAGGGATTTATTGGAGCGCCTTGGATGGGGCACCATCAACCTCCTGAACAAAATTATTTGTGTTTCTTCCCACTGGTAGTGGTAGCTAGACATGTCCAAAAACAATTCTGACAATTTTTTTGTTCGTTTTTAGCCCATTTGTTTTTGGCCAAGACATTTTGACCTTTTTTCAAGGTTATTTTTGATTAGGGAAAGAAATTCGTTGTCTGGGCCCACATTCACTCCCTCTGTGCTGTGGGGATGTTTTTCATCAGCAGGGACTGGGAAACTGGTCGAAATTGAAGGAATGGTGGATGGCGATAAATCCAGGGAAATTCTTAAGGGAAACCTGTTTCAGTCTTCCAGAGATTTGAGACTGGGAAGGAGGTTCACCTTCCAGCAGGTCTATGACCCTAAGCATACTGCTAAAGCAACACCTAAAGTCTAGACCACAATCCAATTGAGAATCTGGAGCTGGAGCAGTCTTGCCTTGAAGAATAGGCAAAAGTTCCAGTAGCTAGATGTGCCAAGCTTATAGAGAGGTGCTCCAAGAGACTTGCAGCTGTAATTGCAGCCAAAGGTAGCTATACAAAGTATTGACTTTTGGGGGTGTGAATAGTTGTGTCTTATTTCTTGTTGCAAAAAATATTTCAAAGTGGTAGGCATGTTGTGTAAATCAAATGGTACAAACCCCCAACAAATCCATTTTAATTCCAGATTGTAATGCAACAATTAAGAAAAAATGCCAAGGTGGGGTGAATACTATTACAAGGCAATGTGTGTGCCTTCCCCGGGTCTCATTGGTTGACAAACATTCACTATTGGTGTGGGGGTCTAACATGGAAACTACTTAAAAGAAATGGATTTTGCAGAGCACGGTACCAAGAATATTGCAGGGACTTAAACATATATTGAACAAAGGCATGTGACCAAACAGTTTGGGACAGTTAAGTTTGCAGAATAATGCATAATAGCACTGACAATAAACACATAGACCAGACTGGTAAATGTACAGAAGTAGAGAATGGCAATGCAATGGCCAAGGCACCAGTCCCAGTACAGATATACTTTTTTATTGTAGATTACAAATGATAATGTGAGATGTAGATCTTCATTGCTGACTATCTATGTGTATGCAGATTTGTGTGCTTTAGTTGAAGTGCTTCATGCCACAGTGTGACAGCTCCACCCTTTTGAGGAAGCCTCCCGCACTGCAAAAAAATATCAGCTTTCTCACACTCTAACTCATGCTCTCTCTCATTCACAAACACTCTCTCAACATCTTCCTACCTTCTCTGCTGACTGCTTCTGTGTCTCCTTTCCCACATATCTGCTTCTTCTTTTGCCTCCTCTTGGTCTTCTGTCTTCTTTCTTTGACTGCTTCTTTCTGTGAACCTGACCTCCCAGTGCACCTCCACAAAAGTAGAGATCCTAGGCACACCCTTGGAGGACCAGGAAGAGGCTGTCCCCCATGGCTTCACCATTTTGTGGAGGTGCACAGAGAGGCCAGAATAATGCAGATAGATTCAGAGAGAAAGAGAGGTCCAGAAACCCTTCTGTCTATCCGCAAATCTTTCACTAAAGAACATGCCTTGGGGCCCACTGGGACCCATGTAAAGGCCGACTTAGCTTGCTTTTTTTGTGTAAAGTGATAAAGAAGTGATAACACACATATGTTAAGTTTCAGTATTTCCTCAGAATACATACATAATTTACTATACCAAAAATTCCAATATAGACTAGGAATTTTTTGTTTCTCCAAAACAATTACAGAAATTTTTCAAAATGTAATAGACAGTCATTCCACCATAGAAATTTGTTTATATATGTAAAATAGAATAGTAAGGAATAGTAACCCCTTACTGGAATACCCCATTTTCTACTACAGTAATAACGCGAATTGCATATATATATATATATATATATATGTATATATAGTATATATACATTGTCGGCTAAGCAACCAGTCACATACCATTTCCATATGGTTCCAATTCATTAATCTGGATTCTATTACCTGAAGAAAGTGTATCCTTGTTGAGTCAAATATTTTTTCAGAATGTACAGTGGAAGCATGCAATATAACCCATGAACAGACTATTATAAAAACTGGTAACCACTCCAGGTAAAAGATATCACAGCCATACTGTTATAGCTTATAGTTATTTAGATGAGTTATGTCACACTGCATGCAGCATTATTTTAGAATTATTTCTTTTATTTTTTTCTAAAATTGACGGCATATGGCTTGATTTATAAATCACTGTACCATAGATAGTTATATGAATTATTGTAAAATGTTATAATATAGGTTCAAAACAAATGCTAACTTTGGAAGTACTTGTATTCTATTTAGATGATCAGCCTCTCTGAAAATCTCTCTGTTCTATCCTCACAGGAGTTTTAAAGCTATTTCATTTTATCATCTTACAGATCTAGATTCTAAGTGAATCTGACACTCAATCAGACACCTATAAATCAGTGCACACTCCACTCCCCCAATGTTTAATTCCTGTTCATGGATCTGCTGTGGTGATTAGTATACATTTCTTTCTTTAGCTCAGCGTATAATACTAATAAAATACATATTGTAAATACATTTTCCAAAAAGTTGTAGTTACATTTATTCTTTTATAGTTTTCGTAGAAGCCAACATTCCTGGCCTTTTTTTTTTGCATGCTTCCCTGGTAACATCTCATGAAGCACTGATGAGGATGTGAGTGAAAACTCATACATAGCATCACAGTTTTTCCTCTTAAAAGTTCCTGCCTATTTTTGAAGTTGGTATTTTTACCTCACCACCAAGCATATCAAGCAGTTTCTCCTATGAAAATGTTGCCTATTTTTAATAAATTTTTATTCATGAATAACTTATTTTATAGAGCTAGTGTGGCTGTGAGTGGAGAAACTTGCATTGCAACATGAATGTTGATAATATTGTTGTTAGGTCCAGTATAAGCAATCACTAAAGAGAAAATTACACAATGATCATAAAAGCTTATTCTCCATTAAAACACCGTCATTTAATTATGCCTGGAAGCTGAATAAAAAACTATTTTCCCCAAGCTTCTGTATGTTTTCTGGTTACAAATCTTTTGTCCCAACCTTTCAGCAGGCTGCGAGCTAAAGTTTTAGAGGAGGTCTTTCAGGATAAGGTTATTTTTGTAGAGGTTCACACACTTAAACATACTTAAGAATTATTGTTGAGGCTAATCTTACTCATGTATTACACAAATATAACATGAATTAATAGTAATCATACCATTTAGCAAGATTAACCACCAAACATGTCTTTACCTTCTTCTTACCATTGTAATTTGAATATCAATCCCTTTGGACATACTGTAGGATAATCTGTTAGTATACTCACCAAGAAAATGTGTTGTGGACATGTTAGACTTAAGTTTCCAGTGGAAAACTTTGGCTGCGTTCCAAGATTTAAAACAAACACCTGTGTTTTGTGTATGTCTAGTATGCTTATGAGGTTGGTGCTAGTGTTGGTCACATACTAAATAGACACACATATGATGGTCAGTCAAAATAATAGGAATTATGTTACTGAACAAATCTTCATTTTATCAAACTATTATCTATATATAAATTATAATCATTTTTATTGACAACATTATATGGTAGTTCTTCATAGAGATATCCTTCCTTCTCCTGGCCAAAATGGACATTGTTCAGTAGTACCCAGTCAAGTGAGCAATATCAAATCCAGTCCAGCTCAAACTAAAATATCTCACAAACCTTTTAGCTCATACACGTCATAAAAATAAGCTCACAACACTTTTCTGAGATAATAGTAAAAAAAATATTTTTCGATGGTGTTCTCACTAATAAGTATAAAATTGAAACAGCAATCATTGTCAAGATTTTCTATTAGTCTGTTTTAAGATTATTATATACAGTTGTTAGTCAAAGTTTATACTTTATTTGGCAAACGTAGAAAAGGTGTAAAGGTGTAAAGTGGCATACAGTAAGCTTTCAAGACCTTCCTCAGATGGACGAGACCCCTTAGGCCCAGAAAGCTTCTTTTTTTGGCCCAATAAAAGGTTTCAACTTTCTCTAAAGAATTTATCTTCTCTTGAGCTAATATGGCTTTGTCCATTTTCCTTGTTAGGATTATAATATGTCATATGCTTGGGTGACCAGATTTCGCTACCTTTATGCTGACTGAGGTTTCCCCCAAAAGTCCCCTGAAACCATTTAAAATCTAAAGGTGAGTTGTATTCTAAATGCACTTTTCATGCCATTATATCTACTTACAAAACATCAACAACTAATGTATTCTATTGAATATATTTTAACATATTCACAGTGCAATGAATGTGATAAATCTAAGTTATGTTTACATCTTAAACCAATGCTTATTTCCCATTAATGTTATGAATACATGTATTTATACAGTATATATTTCTTGTACCTTTGTCTAATACATGTTGATCAGTAGAAAATATTTCATAAACTACCTATACGGGTAGGAGAAGGAGAAGCGAGAGAGAATTTAAGGATAAGAAATTGGTTAGATAATACTTGCCCTGCCAATGCCAAGCATTGTTCATTACCCATACCATAGATTTCTCCAGCTAGTCAGTAGATATTTTCAAGATGGAAAAAGATATTCTCTTGCACACTATACTAGAGATGACAAACCTAAACATCCTTACTTACTCGAGCTAGAAAGACGATAAAAGATTCTTTATTAATGGTGTTGACATTATTTATATATCTATATATCTATACCATGTGAATGGAAAAGGATTTGACCGGCAGCCAGATAAGCGTTTGTACTCAAATGCAGTGTAATGCCACTTGCACATTTACATGTATTAAAGCCAGTCTTTTACTGTCCTCCACCAAGGGTTCAGTAGGGCATCAAATCTGCTTTTTTAATGTGTAACATGATGATCATAAAGGACAAACTTCTGTAGCTGGCAATCAGGCTTTTGTTCTTCATTGAATGCTTGACTGGATATAGTTTAATCCGCCTTGAGAAAGACATCCGGGGGCAATCAACCTATTTAAGTATTCACAGAAGTATTTGCAACGTGAGTGTCACTACCATTTTACATTTCTGAAATTGCACTTTTATCCAAATCATTTGTTTACTGTTCACAAATGAAGCATTTAATAAGCTCTCTGTACTTTCTCTGGTGTGGTCTTTAGTGAAGGGAATAGCCTCACGCATGTTATTACATTTTAACATGTGGGATGTAAATAAAGTTACAATGCACCGATGTACCCTAGCTGGAAGCCATGAATAATACATTTGCCCTGTTTTATTTATTATATATTATATACATATATATATATATATATATATATATATAAACAAGGATTTAAACAAGGATCTACAACATCCACCAGTAACCAAAAAAATCAAATAAAGTCATGTTCTCCATTCTTGTTTTTTCCACAGTAAGCACTTCTATCCATAATAACTTGCACCAACCAAAGATTAGCTGCTGCTACTAATGACCATTGTCGAAATATTTATTTCTATGCAATCTCATCTTACATCTGTGGAAAAAAAGTGACAAAATTAGCATATCTCAACAATCTCAACTACAAACTCTGCATGTGTTATTTCATGTCTTATGCTGTAAAATGCTTGATTTATGCGATTAAGTTTATGTTGTAGTGGGAAATATAACATTAGTTTAAGTTATGTAAAACCAACCTTTTCTAGATTGAGACTCTAGAGGTATGTGGTGCTGCTAAATCTACACCTGTGCTGTGTATATATCCCTTTCCTTCTCTTTGTTTAAATTATATGGCAAGTAAAGTGATTACTTGATAACGAGAGGACTGAGTGAAGGTGTTTATTACTGTCATATAGTGAGGAAGTAAACACCAACCTAGCCAACTAAATGTAATTAAGCTTGGTAACATGTTTGATACATGTCCTTTTTTAGTGTGATATTATTTAAAACAATGAATCACTGTACAAACTATTGGTTATTTTGTAAAAACAAATGTTGATGCTTCTGAAACTGACGATAATATCTATTTTGGTTTACCTATTAGAAATGTCCATATGTATTCTGAAATATATTGTACACTCCTTTGTTAGCTGCTTTGCATATCACGTTAAATCAGTAGTTTAAACGGAAACATGTGTTTTGTTAAAAAGAACAAATAACATACACATTGCAACTGGCAAGTTTAGAACATTAATAAAATCTGCCAAGAAAACATCTGATGTACATCCAATATGCTTTACCAGTTCTGTATTGATTCTTATTCTTTTTTAATTTGTGGATCTTTCACGCAAAATAAAACATTCAAATATTTATCAGAATTAGAACTTCCTTTGCTTTTCTGCAAAATTAAATGTGAACCTACAGACTGACCTCATTCAGTGAATTTATAAGGTCTCATCATTCAGTACTGATAAATTATAGACAATGCTTGCCCAAGTTAAGCAAACTTGCTATATATATACAAAATATGATATAGTGATTCATGTTTGCATGTTAAATATATGGCACTACAGCTGTTACAGACTAAGATTAAAATAAAAATGAGGTCTATAAAATTCATATACCCAATGTTGTGGTATGTAAAAAGAGAATTAAGCAGTATGTACAAACTATGAATTTAAGGTAAAAATACTATGCATATAAATTGGAACATAACAGAGACAGAAAGGTAATAAACCTTAAAAAGGATTGTTAGGGATTATATTTGTTCAAACCCATCAATAAACTTAATTTTAGATATGCATGTTATAGGTTAGGAATTCTTTGGAGTTACTTTTCAGCCATGTATAAAAACAAACAATATTTTATTGAAGGTTCCTTTAACCTCAGTTTGAGTGTGTGTGAGAAAGGAAGTGCATGTGTGAGCATTGGTGGGTGTGTAAGTGTGAGAGCATGTATGTGTAAATTCCTGTGCGTGACCATGGATATGTGTGAGCATTGATATGTATTTTTAAGTGTGTGTATGAATGAATGTGTGTGAGAGCATGGATATGTAAATGTTTATGTGTGAGGATTGATGTATGTATGAACATGGATGTGTATGTGTGTGTGTGTGAGCTTGAAGGTGTACGTGTGTAAGCATTAATTTTTATATGCAAGTGTGTAAGTGCATGTTAGCATGAGAATGTATCTGCAGCATCTGCTCAGGTGCCAAATACATATTCTATAATAAAATCAAGGAAAGTCTCCTGACAACTGGCCTTTAATGAATAGACCCCAGTGTGTAATGATACCTATGTCATCCTGATGCAGTTGCAACTCTGGAGTCACCATACAACTGTCTGTACTGCTACCTATGAAGCAATGCACCAAGCAACTCTTTACTACACAGCCATCAGAATCCTTTTGGCAGTTAGAGACTATTTCAACCGAAAACCATTTACCAGCATTCTGTAGTTGCCTTCACTTCTGGCATTTTGCATTCTCTGCTTCTTGGATTGATTATCTGCTTTGACCCTTGGACTGATTTCTAGATTTGTCTTTGCCTCATTTTTTTTCACATTAGTCACCCTGGTTACTACTGTTACCTCTCAGTTGTGATTATCTTCAGATGCTCAATTGCTAGTGCTCATCTCCAATGTGCTGATGGTTGCTATTTTCTGTGGGAAACTGTCCATCCTTCTGCCACTGTGTTCTGTGCTTTGAATTATACACAACACTATACTCAGGCTTAGATGCTCTGCCACCGGCGTTACAGTTTTTCATAGTTGTCACCAGGTAGCACAGATACTGATATATCTTGCAATTAAAACTAAACCATAATACAAAATACATGCCCAAAATACATGGTAGATCAGTAATGTCATAAGTACATACAGTTTAGCTCCATGTCGTATTTTATCCTTTGTCATATACCTATGTAATCAGCGTTCCTGTTCTGCTGAAATCTATGCTAATTATCACCCTAGAAACTGTTAGAATATTATACTATGTGAGTACTTAAGTGATGCAAATAAATATAATATTGTGAAAGCATCCTTGATTGAAAGTTGTTGGAAAGCTTGAAGAATATTGAAGTTGAAAACGACTTTTGATGGGTCAAAAATTCATGCACAGAGATATCTGGCAGGTCAATGGAGTATGAATACAAATTGGAGAAGGCTTGCTATCACACAGAAGTAGATTTGTTTACTAGAAATATGCGGTATTTCCCACAAGTATTATACCACGTATAACATATTGTGTGATCTGTAATAAGTGAAAAAAATGTATTTGCCATGTGACATTCCATGGCAAGCATTTTGTATCCGTTGACTTTAATAGTTGCTGTAGTCTCATCCAGAACATAAGAAAAGTCCTTCTTGTGAGTTCTTATAAAGCCAGTTTGACAGTGTTTGTTACAGTCACTGCATAGTAGTTCATCCAATATTTTTGGTTGCCCTCTGAATGTTTTAAAGCATTTCTCCTCCCTGGGAGGTCTGTTTACACTTGTCTGTCGACGCATGAACGCAACAACTGATGTGATCTTTGCAGGGAACAGACAACCAATTCTCTCTCTGGGTACAATCCATTTATCTGTTCCAGCATTAGCCTGTTGAATGCTTTGAGTAACAATTGTGATGAACCATTCATGCCAATGAAACTTCAGTGCTTGTGATTCTAAATGTCTTTTGAACTATGTACGTAACTTTGTGTGTATATATATTTATATATATCTAAAATATATATTTAGATATATATAAATATATATAAATATATATATTTAGAGAGAGAGGGAGAGAGAGAGAGAGAGTTTGCTTGTAAGAGAACAATAGATTACATTGGAACATCGATCTCCAATATATACATATGTAAGCCCTATTTTTTCTCGAAATAAAAAATAAAAAATTTGGGAAAATCACAGGACTTTAAAATATATCATGCATTTGTAGATATTTGTATTACTTGTTTTATGCTTCAATATTTACAGTAAAATGTGTTAAAGTAAATGCCATAGCTGCAGTGGACCAGTCACTGGATATGTTCTGCCACACACGTGAGCATAAAAATTTTGCTTGTGGCTACGAATATCCAGGCGTCGCTGCACTTATGTAATCAGGCAGCAACTGGCCTAAAAGTACTGGCCGCCTCGTCATGCCCAGTCTGGCCCTACTCTACACTATTTAATCTTCATAAATGTTCTTTGATGTCAAGATACCTATAAAACATACCTTACTGTATGGATAGAGGACAGAAGATTAAAAGTACAGACAAAAAAAATATTTACTGTATATGATTATGGATAATATAGAAAAAAAAGCTACGAGTTGGACATGCATGGTCCATTGCTGCTCTTGGGTAAGCTCCATTTAGACAATTTTAGTTTAAAATATTATGAACAAATGCAGGCTGCATTGAATTAACATAACCACATTTACTCCATAATTCAAAACACCAAACCACAACAAATTATCTTTATAAGGTCATGCTTCTAGAACGTTATTACAATGATTGGAATATTTAGCTTTAACGGTCCACCTCATATGAAGGGAGAGGTTCACCCTTTTGCGGTGGGGCCAGAATAATGAAGACAGATTCGCTGAGAAAGAGAGGTGCAGAAACACTCCTCAGCAAATCTGTTTTCGTTATACTGGTCTCCCGGTGAAGCGGTCAGCGGAGAACTTTGGGAGGCATTCACAGAGAGTATGAGACAAAGTGAATGAGAGTATGAGTAAAATTCAAATGAAAATTCAGTTTTATTGGGGCTCCCTCCTTGTTTTCAGAGATCCCCACAAATTGACCAAATTGACAGATTTTGTAACAATCAAAATCTGTAAGAATCTGAAGTGTAATATATAGAGATATGATATCTGAACACTAATGTTTTGCTAGTATACATGTGATTGGCTGCTGCTTCAGTGACTTCAATACTAGTGAGCATAAATACAAAGTAAAGTCTTTTGGTTTCAATAAAGCCAGCCAGGGGAGAATTGAAACAAGTCTAATTTTTTTTACTATTATAACTAAAGAATGCATGCTCCAATTTGCATTAAAATGTCTGGGAACTCAGGGGTGGGATAGGTCTTCCTGATTTGGAGTTGTATTGGAAAGCTGCTCACCTTCGTCGTATGGTTGAGTGGTCTCCTGTCCCTCATAAACTCTGGATCATGCTGGAGGAAGCTTCTCTGATCCTCGTGATCTCATTAATGATAGGGCAGGAACAGGTGATAGATGGTGTTTTCAGCTAATTAGTGGCCCTTGAGAGAACAGGGCGGCAAGGCACTGCCTAGGCTCAATATACCAGTACTGGTTGTAACTCTCTGATGGTGGCCTTGTATATAATTTGTTATACATAGGATAAAGTACAAAGTATAGGAGTACTCATTGCTTTGTTGCAGTTTATGCACTATAAAACCCTAACATGTATGTTTGAGATTCAAAGGCATCTGTAAAATATTTTTTGCAACCATATACCATTTACATTCATTTTAAAAATTGCACCAGTTTAATTTAATCTATTTAAATTACATATTTTTGTTAAGGCAATTTAATATAAATGCCTTACATTATTTATATTTAATATATGTAATTCTCCCTTGCAGCTTTTTACTTGTATGGAGAATGAAAGATTACGTTACACAATAATATTATAGGGAGGTTCTATTACACAAAATGTTTTTCATGCATTATTTAATTTTTAGTCTAGAATATGTGACTTTGATACAAAAGCAAGAGTTTTTTGTTGTTTTTGTTGAGAAGTGTCATAAAATCAATGTTTTCCTTAACTGTTACCTGATTTTAGTTTCAAGTTCATTCAAAAGACAATTTAGAATTTGTTGCTGTATATAAGGATTTCATTTTAAATATGATGAGGTAGGAGATTAAAATGCTAATGTTAACCCATGAAGGGTACATTTCTCTAGCCAGCTTGGTTTAAAAACATTAGTGTTTCAGCTGCTGGTCTTTGTCAACATGATGTTTGTACTACACAATGATTTGTTTAGGTTTCCCCGGGATGGAGTTAGAAAAATAAAACAGTTGCATTTAGGCTTTCAGTGATTTTAACTTTATGAATTGTGACAAAATGACTGCCAGTACAGTTTGATCTTTGTTCTAAGTTCTAAAGTTCTGAGTTCTAAGGTATGGAAAATGCCCTAAACAAAGGTGTTAGTTTATGTTGAGCCTATTTATACTAGGAACAGAGTAGGGGCACAGTAGTTGGAATGAAAATAAAAAAATAAAATCCTTGACCAACTATGTGATTTCTTACCAAACACTTCCATGTGTTGTTTCCTTCATCTATCATGTGTGAAATAAGGGCAAAGCCCTTAACCTTAAATGTGTTGTCAGCCAATAACACCTGATGTCTGACTAGTAGACATGTGCAAAAAAATCAGGGGGCTTTTTAAATTTGGAAACAAAATTTGTTGTCCGACGCACACATTCACTCTCACTCTTTCTCTCACATTCTTACTCTCTCAAACTCACATTATCATAGAGATGATGTCACCGGAAGCTCCGCCATTTTGCGGACGTTCATGAGAGGTTATCTTACAAAGGTTACCAGCAAAATGGTGGAGCTTCCAGGCACATCCCCTCCCCGGATCCACCATTCGGGGGAGAGGATGTCACCTAAAGCACCCCCATTTTTGTGGAAGGTTATCTTCGGGCAAAATGGAAGAGCTTCCAAGGGTTTTGCTGGGGGCAATTTGTACAAATCCAAATGCACAAGTCTACTGACTAGTGCTTCTTGGCTGTTTACATCCCCAGCAATACAAGAATCCTGTCTCGTTTTCTTTTCCTGTGTTGTATCATTTTGTTCAATAAGTACTTTTCATTATACATACTTTTTAGCTAATTATGTATTTGTTCTTTCTCTCTTAAGAACTATAACTTGATTTATCATATGGCAGAGCTTCTAAAGAGCTATAGCCCAATGAGATAATCACTATACTATTTAACAATAATAAGTGTTGATGCATGAAGAAAACAACATGGAGGTTGCGGTTTTATGCCAATTGACCACTTTATTGACATAAAAATAATTTTACATTTTGGGCTGTATTTAGAAGTAAGTAAAGCAATACAAAAACTTTAATGACACTTGCTTTAGATAAACATGACCTGATTTCCCCTTTTACTTGGGACACAGATGGAAAATGCATCTTTTTCTTAGAAATGCATTGAATGAAAGTGCTGTTCTGCGGGGTGAATTTTTCTGTTAAAAAAAAACATCTGGTCACCCTTCTTTAAGTATATTAAGGTTATTACCAAACTTTAAGAGAAAATATATTTTTTGTATAACAAGCATAACAAATTAACATCCAAATTATAAACTTAATTTATAACTGTAGGATAGAATTGTACAATGTTAGCCATAGAAAGAAAGTTAACAAATCTGGTAAATATTTAATTAATTAGCTAACTGGATTGTATTAGATTGCAAGCTTTAGAGCGTCAGTGTAAAATGTAATATTTGACAAGCAGTCATTTTTTGGTGTTATTAACTTTGCGTCTGTATAACATTAGTTGTGTGGATTGTGAGATTTCAACTCTTTCATTTGGTTTTAACCTTGAATCAAGAGTGTCACCGTTTTGGATGGGTTTGTAGTCCAATGTCTTCCTTTCGCTGTGTCTTAAAGTTCTCTATTAATGTGACCATCGGATCTTTTTCTGACCTTTCTGTGCACATTATACTTATGTGAATTCATCCACTGTCCTGGGGGCCGGTCAGTTTACTAACATTTTAGTTAGTAGTCCTGTATATGGAGAGAGCACATCCACAATATCTCATACTGGATGATTTACAGGAGAATGCATCATTGATTTTATGGTGTTGCCTGTACATGAAAGTGGTACTTTGTCTGTGTACAGTATTTGCAGGTCTTTTGAAGACACAGGGAATGGATATTATTATGTAAAAGGTTCATGAAAGGTTTGATACCACAAATGTAATAGGTATACATATTTACTACAATCAAAAAAGTGTCTTGCTGTAATTACAAATATGATCACCCTGTGATTTGTGAGCAAGATGTAGTGACTGGAAAAAAAATATATCTAAAATATATCTAAAATCTGTTAGAATAAAATAAAAAAGATAGGTATGCATATATTAAATTTGGATATACTAAATGTTCAAACAATGTAGTAAATCCGTGATCTCCTAATTAATCAAATGGACTTTAACATGTAAGCACATATGACGGCCCCTTCTATAATGAAAAAAATCAAAACTGTTTAGATATTTTGGTTATCCTAATGAAAAAGTACTACACTTCTTTGAAGAATAAACTATTTCAGATTTTTTTCACTACAGAGACAAAATATAAACTGTATATTTAACTGCTCAGACTGTGTTTAAATCAACCAAACATTTCAGTGTAACCAAAATCTTCACTGTTCATTTGAAATCCTTTATGTGTATAATTATTAATTATTTTACTTTGAATTATAAAAACAAGTGTACTTACAATTAAATGAGATCAGAAGCTCAATAGACAGTTCAGCAATAGACAATTTAGCATGATACATGTTACATACCCCAAATAATTTTCTACAAAAAATAAACACTGTTGAAATAATTTAGGGAATTGTGTAATAATAGAAAGGGCACATTTTGAATATGTTTGAAAAGCTTTCCGTGCAAGTTATATAAACAAATCTTGAGAAGGTTTATGAGACAGGGATGGAAAATAGCTCTACGCCTGCATTAGTTCTACTACTTATCAAGAGTCTTCTGTTAAAGCTCTGCATAAATGTATCTACAACGGTCAACTTTAGTATAGACAAACCTAACATTATAGACTGAAGCCACGTCATCGTTTATTGAAATAGAATAACATAAATGGTGCAAAGCTAAAGGTTAGATGTGACATGGACATGTTGATTCTAATTTAAGTAAACTATTTAGAAAATAAAATCAGATAACTATAGCAAAGTAATGTATATTTCCTACTTTGTTGACAAATGGCTTAAAGAGCTTCCAGTGCATTTCAGTTAACATATAAGCTGATAAAGGATTTTTAAATTGTGCCTAGTAGCTTTAAAATCATTTAAGATAAAACATATTCTGCCTGGTTGTGTAAATGTTTGAAAACAGTTGAGATTACATAGATGATTATGGTAGCAGAAAAACAATTTATTTGGGAAGCCCTTAAAAGTGACAATTTTAAAACTACAAAAGTTGTTTCCCACAAATCATTAATTTCTAGTGAAGAAATGTCTTACAAATGGGCAAGTAGCTTTGTAGATCTGCATTTTTAAAAGAAACACCCATATCTTAAGGTGTTGCCCATGCCCAGCACGAAGCCTTTCTATTTGCTCCTCTTACAAGCACACTCAATTACTATTTTTCTGTTAAATTTACACACAACATAAGTTGTGGTGGGGCAAAAGTGATGGAAAAGCCCCCCACAAAATGAACCACCAGACAAGCAGAGAGACTTGCTGATCCTACAGAAATATCTGCATCACATGTCACTCAATCTGTGAGATAGGTCTCCATCAGGCTTCCAGGTTGTTAGAACTTGCTTCTCAAATAGCAGAGAATAATGAGTAGGTGAGTACTTGCATTTTTGGATATTTTTAGACTTGTGCATTTGGATTTGTGCAAATTGTAAATTTACAGAATTTTGGCGAATTCAGCGATTCATATGAAGACACGAAAACAAGGCAAAAAAGGCCCTTTCACTTACACTCTTTCACACTGAAAATGGCTACACTTTCGATTACATCCACTTCCTTGATTGGAGAATTGGGGGAAAGGATGTCACTGGAAGCATCATCTTTTTGGGTGAAGTTTGAGCCAGGTTTTGTCTGCGGAGATGTAGACAAAGATAGGAAAAGAAGATAGGGTAGAGAAGGTAAAAGAGAGAACGTAGAAGAAAGAAAGTGAAGAACAAGAAGATGCAGAAGTGGAACCAGAAGTTGTCAACAGAGAAGGTAGGGAAACATTTGCAGAGCATGAGAGCGCGTGAATGAGAATGAAAGTGTGCAAGCTTTAATGTGGGCACTGAGCAGCAAATTTCATTTGCAACTTAAAAATGCCCCCAAATTTTCATCTGACCCGAATGGGCAAGGAACGTAACTTGTTGTTTGAAAACTAATTGGCCAAAAACGAACCAAAACATTTGTCCTGAATCGTTTGTGGCCGATTTGCACATGTCTACCAAATGCATATAACTGTATAGTGTGAGTTCCCCTTTAAGAAATCCTTACAAAGTTAATTTACTTAGGCTGGGAGTGACACTTTACTAATCTATTTGATGGACTCTTTTGGCAGCTGTGATTGTATTTAAAGTCAGTCTCACACACTTAACAGCTTACCTAGATAACAAGTGTGATTAATGATTTATCACATTTGTCAAGTCTTTTTTGCTGATTAACCCTTTCAGAGCTACATGAAGCCTAATTGCGGTAATGTCTCACTTTCAATTTAGAGTCAGAGTCTTAGAGATTTCACAAGTTAAGGGAAGCACAAGAAAATAACTATATTTTACTTAAAAACATATCTTATAATTGAAAAAGAATCAAGACAGGGTTTTTAAAAAAGAGCAGTTCAAAAAATGATTTCAGTAAAGTTACACAAAACATTCTTATGTTTAAGTCTTTACATCAGAAAAAATGGGCAGACCAGATGAAACTAACAGATTTTATCTTCCATCATAGTCTATATTTCTGTGCATACAGCATGTAGCTCTGAGATGATCTCCCAGTTCCTTTAAGGCTAGAGAAGATACTACACTAAAGTACTATGCTGGTGAGAATAGCTGTCAATAGAAACATTGACAATATCTCCAGTTCAACCCATTCTATTTTAGTCCCTTATAACTCTTCTGGGTAATTGACACCAAATAAACTAAAGTATTTTAATGTCATAGATGACATGATAGTTGAAACACACTATTGCTTTAACACTTACTTTAACGTGTTAATTATAAATTATAATTACTTGCTAATTATAAAATAAAGATAATGTATCCAATGTATATAAGGGTATTTAAGGAAAAAAAATGTTATTTGCAATTAACACCTTAGAAATTATTATAAAAATAGTTTATTTCAGCCAAATAAAACTTAACATGTTGCTGTCTGTAAACTTAATTATCACTTTCTATCATGACAGCTTTGTTTTCCTAACACATTATGCACTGTTTAAGTGTTTTATTTTAGCACTTTGTTGAAATAGAGATTTGTGTATGACAGTTACTTATATAACGTATTTTATCTTGTACAATCAAATGTTAAAATTAAAAAAGTGCATTTTTTGTGTCAAAAATATCTGCCTCACATCTAGGGTTGCCACCCATTTGGTTTCTCAGGGACAATCCTGGAGTAAAGATGTAAGTCCCGAGTCCCAGACTTACCTCTCTATGTTCCAAAACTACCAAGCGGGTGGTGGTTTATAAACAGAAAAGGAGGCGGGGTTTAGTTCAGCCACATAACTATGCATTAGATAACCCGGCGTTAGAAGTTCCGCAGCTCAGACAAGGCATGTACTGCATTGAAGATGAGCTGAAGCTCTTTCATCCCACCCCACTTCCTCTTCTCTATCGTTCTCTTTTTTGTTATCTTTCCTTGCTTGTTTCTACCATTTTCTTTCATTAATACTTTCTTTTCTCTTGTCCCCCCTCTTCTTTCTCTCTTACCTTTCTTTTTCATCTCTCTCTTTTCTCTTTGTTATATTATATTTATCACACCCCTGAACACGAACTGGTCATATCCAATGTAGAAAGCCTTTAAAGATTGTCCAGAAAAATGGCTCTGTAATAAGTGTCAACCCTATTCACAACCATGTTGCATTTTTCATTGCCCTGTATAATGCTAAAAAAACGTATTGGCAAAATTGCAACTGCCTTTCTTAGTTAAAATAAGACATTTCAGGATTGCCTGTTTACTGTCTATGGATTAGCTCCTTACACCAAATTATAATATAGTGTGGTATATTGGATTACTGCTAGAAATGAAAATGTTACTTATATAACATCAATCGTTTATACTTGGAGGCCATTCCACTTATCTACCACCCTCTCAGTAAAGTTGACTCTATTTCTAAGTCTCTGACCCTCTAATTTAGGATTATGACCTATTTTTCTAACATTTCTCTTACACTACAGACTCCAAGCGCCTTAACTCAAACATTAAAGATGTAGCACACCATCCAATCATACTGCATTAAGTATACTACGTTTGGACCGTCAGTTTCCGTGGTATATACAGGGCAGGCCCAAGACAAAATGCCACCTGGGGTGAAGTTTAAAATGCTGTCCCCCTATTATCTACCCTTCCTCTCCCTCCGTCCCTGCGCCCCCCATTATCTACCTTCCTCTCCCTCCTATTATCTACCCTTACTCTCCCTCCCCCCTCCCTATTATCTACCCCCTTATCTATTATCTACCCCCCATTATCTACCACCACCTTGTACTTACCTTTCAGCAGTCCCACGGCGAGTCTCCCTGTTCGGTCTCGGTGCCAGCTTGTAATGCTGAGCGCCGGAAATGACGTCACCGAGACCGAATAGGGAGACACGCTGCAGAGGAGAGAGAGGGGCGTCGCGCGGGTACTGACAGCTTGGTAAGCGAAAACCACTCAGTGCCCCTCTCTCTCTCTTCCCCTTTAAAAAAAAAAGAAAGGGCTTTGGGGCGGCAAAGTACCGTCCCTTCAAAATTGCCGCCTGGAGCAGTTGCCCCACTCGACTCCATTGCCGGGCTGGCCCTGGGTATATATGTAGCTTTTTTATACGTAAATCTGGCAAGATCTTGATACACAAGAATTACACAATAATATATGCAACTTAACTAAAATGTGCATGTCTAACATACAATACAGCTGCCATGAACATAATTCAAAACAGAGGACAGGAAATTGACTACTCTATGCTTGAAGGGAATTGTACACCGCTACTGCACTATTTTGTATTTTCATAATTCTCTACAGGCTTTACTTTCCTCATTAATAGTCAAATTGACAAGGTGAGGTCATTTTAAACCTGGATTAAATTATTTTTAGTCCTTTTTGTACTTTTTTGGTTTTTGATACTTGAAACATCTGCTTGATTACCCTACTTTTTTCAGAATTGTATATTCTGCACTTCTACTTTGTCATTCTCTTTCTAGTGGTTATTTGATTAATATACCAGTACTAGTATGATTTACTGACTGGAGACTATTCCTTAGCCAACTAAAGTAATTTATCAGACAGTCATAGCATTTAAACTATTATTATTATTATTGTTATTCAACTATTGTAATTTGCTAGGTGAGTCTAATCACAGCAGACTGACCCTATATGTAACAAAAATTAACAACCACTAATGCGTGATATCTTATTGCGCGTAAATGTTAATGCTGCAAGCCATATCTATTGCTCATTCTGTTTTAGTAAACTATTTATTTTAAATCTAGATATAAATCTTTGAAATAATGCATTACATTGTCTTGTACATGTCTATACGTATCAACAAGTCTCTACTATTCATATAGCATAATTGCTATGTAGCTTTCCTGTGGAAAATTCAAAGTTTACCAACCACTCAAGAAAAGTCACAGTCAATTTCACTTCTAGTCCCTGCATATCCCTAACTCAATCTGATTTTTACAAACAACTAGACCTCAAATATTTACTTCCCCTCAAGTCACAAAACTAGACACGTGACACAAAAGAGCAAAACAGGTAAGCACAAATATAAAAAATGTCTGCCAATGAAGAATAAAAATACACCAAATGATTTATGTTTTAAGGATCATACTTTTAGAGAAGTTATCTGGATTGAGGTTTAATATTTTTAAGTTTAGCTCTCAAATTCTAGCAATTTGCCCTTATTGTATTAACAATAAAAATAGCAAAGTGTTCAATTTGAATGTTTTTTGTGTTTTTTGTAGATGTTATTTAAGAATTATAAAAGATTTGATCTAAAAACATTATGAGGTCTTACCTTAAAAAGTTTAATGAATGTACAGAATATACATACAAAATATGGTAATACTGTATTAATGTGCTGTTGTTGCATTCTAAGATAGTTGCACATAATTATCTTATATTATTTTAGATTGTTTTGTTCAGGTATAATTATTGGGTTTGAGGAGCTTTGAGAAAAAAAAAACAAAACAAGTTCTCATTTACATTTCACACTCACTCACTCACGTGCTCTCACTTACTCTCATGCTCTCACACACTTTCTTGTCAATGTCTCTCTACCTTCTCTGTTTCTCTACTTCTCCTTCATTCTGCTTCTTGTACTGTTCCTTCTTTCTTCTGTATTCTCCAGTGGTCTGTTGCTCCTAGCTCTTTGTAGCTTTATCTCTGCCTGGTGTAGTAGTCAGTGACAGGGAGAATCCTCGGCACACGCACACTCTCTTTTCCGTCAAGGCTCTGCCCTGTTGCACATGGATCTGCAGAGAAGACCCACCAAATTGCTGAAGTATACAAAAGAGGCCAGGATAATACGGGGGTGAGTTAGGAGCAGCAGAGAGTGGGGAGAAGAAGGAGAAGGGCAAGAAACCAAGAACAAGAAGAGGGGCTGCAGAGAAGGAGACAGGTAAATGAAGACATGGAACCAGTTGTCAGAGAAGGTAGGGAGACATTGAGAGGGACTATGAGAGAAAGTGTGGGATAGTGTAAAAGAGTGTGTGAGGGAGTGTGAATGAGATTCGTTTGTGAATCAAAAAAGAGTTTTGAATAGCATCCAAACCAAAAGGGCAGGAAAATAAATTCATTGACCGAAAACGAAATGACAAAAAGCAAAAATAAAATTTTGTCCGAATTAAAGGAATAAAAAGAATATTATGGGCCTATATTTATATGTATCATTGTTTTCATCCTTTTCCTTTCATGGCCCTCCTAGGCCAATAGGGATCCCAAGCAACTGCTTAATCTTCTTATATGGCAATGCCAACCCTAGTCTTATTGAATACTCTAGTGACAAACAACAGAGACTGATGTATGGAGTTAATCAAGCAAAATCTCAGAAAGGGTAAGATAATATGATAGCAACAAGGCATTGGTAATCAGAAGAAAAAGCACGTAAGTTGAAGTTGGGAGGGCTGTGTACCATTAAAGGATTTAAACTTTGTTGGAGCTAGGCAAAGGAAGCTGCTTTGTTTGAACTAGTGAGTACTGGTTCAGTTCAATCAAAAGGTAAGATGTATTAGATTCAGAAGTTTATGGAATGATAAAAATGACTCAAGCACATTTAAGTGAAATTTAAGAAATCTAAAGTGAAATATCTTATAGATATATGGGGCATGACATTTTCAAGAGCATTTTCAAGGTAACTGATTTACTGTTAAGTGGCCAGCTTTATTCTTCACTGGGAGCAAGTATCCTACCAGTATGTTAACATCACCCCCCCCCCCTAAAGTAGGGCATTGTTTCTTTATGAATATTAGTAACCCTATAATTTAGATTGCATTCACCCTAAGAACAAAGATCAAACTTCTAGGGTCAGAAAATGGGCCATTTAGCTTATCTGTGAACATTTACAGCTCATTTACCACCATTATATAAAGGAATAGAAGAAAAAATGTTGTTTCCTACTATTACCCCAAAACACTGTACAAAATCATCATAGTAAAACAGCTTAGACAGTTTAGCTGACATATTGTGCTATTATTCACATGGGATTTGTAATGTTATTTGTTGTGATCAAAGAATATCTTGAACACTTTTATTCATTGAAACAATTCTCCCTATTATTTGATTGACTAAATTTATGTTGCAGTGTATAGCTGTAGAACACTGACCAAAGCATACCTTTCTTTCATTATTCACTCTAAACTACAATGCAATTGTACTTATTCTCTACTCTTATTGGTTCTCCCCTCCATTCTTTTGTATACACTGCCTAAATTTAGAGGAACAGATGTTGATCCTTTAATTTCTTTTGTTCCCTTAATCCTTCTTTTAAAAAAGCATAACATCTCATCTACTTATGAAATAATGGATAGGTCTAATGGAAGAGAGACATATTAAAAGCTAAGCACAAATGCATAGCTGAAGTACTATAGCACAAGGATGATAGAATGTGTCTAGCAATTACAATCCAGCTGAACCCACAAATCATTTTCAAAAATGCAAAACCAAAATACTTTGTTATCTAACCGAACATGGCATGTATTTTAAACTGGAAATTTGGAGAAGCTAGAAGTATATTAAGTTATACGGTATAAATGGCCAACCCAGTAAGAATTTCTCTAAAAGATGGCCTAAAATATGTATTGCGATGTAACTTATACTGTGCCAACAATATGCTGATGTTGGATTTTAGGATTTGAAATTGTCTGACTCATGACCCCATTTATGCTACTAAACTGCTTTTTTGGACCTTTCAGCATTATTTCTATAAACTAGAGCTCAGCCTTTTTGCACCTCAACTTCAGGAAAACTAAATCATTCCCCTTAGTAAAATCTATGACTTCCCTTTTGTATTTTACTTCAAGAAAAATATTCCAATCATATGTTTGTTGTTGATTCCTTTTCAAATATAAAATTTCTATTACTCTTATTAATACCAAGTCCCATGACAAACTAATTAAGACAGTCAATTGGATTTTGAGGAGGCTGGAAACCTCCTAGACCTTTCCTACACTTCAACATTCTTCTTTCCCTCAACCCACTTTTTTCCCTACCCTTTGTGTTTCCCCTTCTCCATAATCTGTGAACTTTACTCCAGCAATTTTCCAACAGTTTATATGTACACAGCTAAGGAAAAAACTTACACGTGGGAAGACATAGTAGAGAGGGAAAAGGCTGACTGACATCACCATATACTCATCTGATTACTGCTCCAGTGCCAGATTAGGTGCTTCAGTAAGAAAGTGAATGAGGGTAAGGCAAAAGCAAATTTTGTTTGAAAATAAAAAGCCTTCTGATTTTCATCCAAAACCACAGAGCAGCAAACTAAAACTGGTCAGTTGGTGCAAGTCTAATACGTGCATAGATGGATCCTAAAAAACCTGGCCTGTTTTTCAATGACTTAATTTAGCACCTTTGGCTTTGGTTCACTTAAATATTTTTTCTCCAATAATGTACATTTTTGTATAGCACCCTTTTCCCATAGCTCCCAATGAGTTAATAAGTAAGGAATTTAAAAGAAAGGGTTGTGTTTCCCCACAGATGTAAGAGCTTATGTTTCTGGCATGCATTCTCACATATTTCTCCCGTAAATGTTTTTCTATGCTCACCTGATGTGGTCACATGTATTTTTACTTTTCTATTGTCTGGATACATGCAATCCAAGCCTTTCATTCCTTACTTACTGAACAAATTGATGTAAGCACGGGCATTAATACATTTATAAAGATAAATGTATTATTAGATACTCAATTTACCTCACCTGTACATTCATATCATTAAACATGTTGACAAAGTCATATGTACATGATACGTTGGTTAAAACACTTTAGTATCTGAATGTAGAAATATTTTCAAGTACAACCTCATGAATTTCAGTAAAATGAGAGAACTACATTTTAGAGGATTCTTACTATAAGAAAGCATGTATTCTTTTTCCCTAACCATCAATTTGGCCCAAATAAAAATCGGTAAAAAATGTATTCAAGCCAAAAATAGCTAGATCAAACTAACTTGGCAGGGTCTAGCAACACCTTGGAAATGCCTTATACACAATTCTCTGAAAGTAAGTGAATACCAGGAGAAACTTGCAGCTCACTGTCTGAACTAAGCTTCCCAAGTTGATTTTAGAAGTCCCCATCTGAAAACAGTTACAAAAAACTGTCCCAATGTTAAAATTAGTAAGACAACTCCCTACACCTAGCATCAAATCTCATTTTAACCATGGTCAATCCTGGAGTCTCGGGTAAAGATCTGCTTCTCCAGGTTTCTGGTTCGATTTCTTCTTCCTCTTAGTCCCATACTCGCATAGTCGCAAGTCCCATACTCATTGCTAGTCCCACCTATAAACACTTATAGCTCCCCCTTCACAAATACACTCTCCAGAAAAGAGAGCTAGCATTTGAAATACCCATGGGGTGTCTAGATTTAAAATATTGTATGGTTTGAGGGGTTAAATTGAAATGGCTAGGTTCAAAGATGTCCCAAAATTCTAAATTTGAAAATCCACACATCCCTTTTAGCCCCCAGACATAAACATCATGACACGTCCATGCATGACACATATCAGGGTGTTATTTGACAGCAATATATATACTAGGACCTATGAATTGATACCTGAAGTACCTGAAGTGGTAGAAAAAAACACACAAACAATACAAAAAAAGGCCAGCACAAACTTTGACAAAGGGTAGTGGTAGAATAAGTGCTTAGAAAGAATTAAAATACCCCAATTTGGAATATACTGGGATGTTTCGTTTTAAAAAATATATGGTTTGATCAGAGGATATTGAATTGGCTGGCTTCAAAGATGTCCCAGATAGGACATGGAGGCAGAATGACCAGATGTCAAAGTTTGGCAAAAACTGTTGGTAGTAGTATTGCGTGGAAAGTGTTAAAATACCAACAACAAAAAAACATAAAAACATTGGTATTTCTAAACTTGGGACAAATAGTAGAATCTATTTAGCAGTTTTTTCATTAACTTTTGTAGATGAGTAAAACAGATTTGTCAAATAAAAATGTGCTTTTTTCAATTTTTCACCATATTTTATTTTTCTTTATCGGAAATTAGTTTCTTGTTCTGAGCAAAGTAATACATAACTTGTGTGGGTACACTAAACACAAGCACCACGAACATTTGATCATGAAGGGCACAAAAAACCCCATAAAAAACAGCCCGGTCCTTAAGGGATAAATGTAGGGAATGTAAGAAAATGTAAGGAATGTAGCAATGTACCATTTCCCTGAAATTTAATATTAAACATGTTTTAGGTTTTGATATTGTCATCTTATTCAGTTTAGTTACTAGAACATCTTATGAAGAAAAAAGATACACTATTAGTGGAGATTTCTGTGATATCACCTAACTGTTGTTTTATAGAACTGGGTGAGATCTGGGTGTCTGATTGCCCAAAGGCAAAATGTTTTATGCACCTTTACCAATTATCCACAGGTGTATTTCCCTAGTGCGTCATATAATAACTGTACAAATAATTATGGGTTCAACTACCAAACTGTTTTTTTTTACTATATATAGTGTGATGGAACTGTTTTTAATCAACCTTTAGTATTCATTGGTTCATTGATAACCATAATGAGAAACCAGCCCCTGCATGAATCTTTGTATTGTCTCATATAATGTTACCTATGACAGTTCATGTTACTAGTGATTATATATCATGTGTGGTACTGTATCTATGGGTGGGAATTGGAATACAGTTTGCCTTGAGCAAAGCTTTTACAGGCAGCTATTGTCTTTAATTGTTATATGGAGAATCAATTATCCCTAGTGTGACTATTAATGCTTTCCTGACATACATATTTGAGTACAACAATAGAATGAAATGTGATGTGCACAATTTAGTACATAACAAGTACATAACAAAAAAAAAGTTCCTAGCTTTACAGATATAGATTCTGTAGAACTATTACAATAGGGCAGGGGCGTCCAACATTGGACTCGCGGGCCAAATGCTGCCCGTGGGACCTCAAGGTGCGGCCCGCGTGAGATCGGCAGCCAGGGCAACTGGGATCCACAAAAGAGCCCTGCTACTTACCTGTGAGAGGGTCTTTTATACTGCACAGAGGATAAAAAGAACTATTTCATTTTTACTTATACAGAATCCTGAATTTCAGCCACAAAACTTTCTAGGCCCAGAAATCAGTTAGAGGAAAAGTAAAGGTTTTGTGTCATTTACTTTATTTTATTCTGCATAAAAGGACATATTTTCTCATAGTGAAAAATGGGTGTGGCCCTCGCACCCTCCTCCTAGCTGGACTTCAGACATCTGATATCAGAGATCCTATTTGTGACGCTTCAAATTGCTCAAGATAGGGCAGATTTTTGTGGCCTTTTTGCCAATATGCAACTTGTGTATGTGATGCTGGATGGAATTTGAACATAATCAGTGCGGTACGCTGAAATATTGTACAGGATGGTAGGAGATCCCATTCTAAGGACAGTCAAGTGCTTGTAATCAAATGCCATTACTTGTTAACTTGCTTTACAATTAACAACCAAGAAGTTATGTGTACCTCTGAGTTATTTGTTGATAAAGAAAGCAAAAAAAGTGCATTACAAGCCATTAAATTGGTTTAACTTTTCTTTGTTAAATGTGCCATTGTGTAAATGTAATTCAATATTTTTGAACAACTAAAAATGATTTTCAGGTTATTATATGAATACATTTCAAGGCGTCTGGGTGTGTTTGGTCACAAATCACTTGTGCTTAAAAAAACTAGTGTTTTTATTCTTTCAAGGAAACCTACATAAATTTTATCTAATAGTTAATCTGTCTGCAAGATGGTCAATTAACAGTCAGGGATACATTGGGATCAGGGATTTTCTCTAAATTTTAGAAGCATGTTTTGAGATTCAGCAGTCATTTATGTTCTTGTTGATTATTTGTGGATTATACTAATCTGACCTGGAAGTGCTACCTCTTAGGGGGTTTATATAGAATTTGTTTTGAGCAATAAAATAATCTTTTGCCCTAATAACCTTAATTATAGAGTAAATGAGAAATAAAGGGATGATGAGATTGGAAATCTCAGTGGTTTACACGTGCCTTTAAAGGATTAGTCCAATTTAATGTGGTGGCTTGAAATAAGGTGGGGTGTCTTTACATGGGAGAGGCCAATTTGATGAAGTAGTGGCCTAATCCCTTTAAATATCCAGTGATTTTTTTATTGTGAAAACAATCCTTATAAACACTGATTGAAATACTTAAGGACAACCTTTAGGTTTATCTAGTTTGGTTATCCTAGTAGCAATGCAAGCATTTACTGACATAACCCAAATAGTTCATCCCAAGGGAGGTTCACCATCATCTCAAGTCGAACAAATTACCCCTTGGGCACAGAAAGGCCAAGGATGATTTAGGAGATTTAATATGATTTAAAAAAGGCAAACAAAAAAAAGTTTGTAAATAGTACACCAAGCAGAACTCCAATACAGCGAAACAGCTGCATCAGTAGTACCGTACATTGCAGTCACATTCTTGGAATATATATAGAATCCTTGAATTTGATGCAAATATCCTAACACAGACTGTATCACAGCTACAAGAACATTGCACTGGTCAAATTGGTAAATACAGAAAATATATCCGAAAACCACTACATAAGTGGTACTTAAAAATGACGTTTTGGGATAAGTTTTATAGATATGTCCATAGTATGCAAATAACGATTCCTTAAATAATAATTCTTTACATCTCTATTGGTCAGGTTGACTTTCTAAATTTTCATGGGAAAAAAAACATTGTTGCCATTCCCATGGGGGTCATATTACTGGATACTAGCAGTGCTGGTATGGGTTTTGCAAAGAATTATGAATTCTGACCTCATCATTCACACAAAATTCTTTGAAGTAATCGTAACATTAGAAATGGTGAGTGGTGGGCATCATTACCATAATACATCTTCTTTGCAACAGACCTCAGTAAATCTCAGAATATTGTGCTGGTGGTTCCATTCACAGGTATAATAAAGGGGACAAATATGTAATCTTTAGTGAACTATATAAAAAGAACAAAAAGTTACCATCCCGTGAAGGCAGTGTTTAGCATTATTCTTCATAAGAACATAGCAACGATGCAGAAAATTGGTAATCCTGGCAATGCGTTATACATTTTTCATGCATGAATCATAAAATAAATGTGATCAAAAGCAAACTGATAGGCTTAACTGATTTATCTGATGCTCTTAACTGGTTTATACTGATTGCACCAATAAATCTGATATGTATGTCCCTTATGTAATTTCTGTGGCAGAATGATATGACATGTTTAATCATACCACGATCTTGGTACTTTAATTCTTCACAGCTGTGCACATCTACAATCTTTAGATATTAATTTACATGGTCAGCAAAATATGATTCAGATGAATTTCTTAAAATGAAGGCTTGCTGATCTCAGTGGCTATGCAGGTGTTTTTCTTGCTATGAATATTGTGAGCCCCTTATTGCAATTCTAAATTCCCTGTGAAAATAATTGGCTTAAAGGCTTTTAGAATAAATGAGCCATAAAACTTGAAAATATACATAATTAAAGGCCTGGGTATTTCTTGTTATTTGACTCTGGAAATCTTTCAAACAATTCAACATAAGACTCTCTGATGTCTTGACTACATCAGAATGGTTTAATCCCTGTATCACTTAAGGTCTGTATTATGTTAAAAAAAGAAAGAACCAAGTACATTTTTTAGTAGCCTTTTTTATAAACTACCTAAAATCTTTATATATGCTGAGAAATAATATGGCAATATAACTAAAGGATTTCAAGTGTCCTGTGGGGGGTCAGCCATTTTTTGCTCCATGCACATGGTGTCTAGACAGAGAAACAGGAGAACTGTATACAAACGTGACATTATATTGGTGAGGGAACAAGGAAGAGATCTGTGCTTTGGAGGTATGAAAGTTCTGGTTTTTCCACTAGGCATTGGGAGAACAGGAAGTCTAACCATCCTCCTTCAACCCCCTGTAAGCCAGAATGATATAGAATGAATATTTAAGTGGAAAGTTTCAGGCAATAATCCCTATGGCAGTGTATTAGGATAGTGTTTCAAAAAAGCAGAAAAAAGAAGCATCTGCAGCAGTAGCCAATGACTTTGTATTAGTCTCAATTCTATGTTTAGTTGGCCTGCTTCACCCTGATAATGTCTTACTTGTTTCTAGTCCTCATGAGTAGAGGGTATGCCATCTGATTTCAAAAAAAGATAAATACAATGTATCATTAATAACTATGAAAACTTTTAAAAATATAAATTAATAACATTATATTTTTTGCATGGTTGCCTTACTGGTCAATGATCCACTGCTTAATAGTGAGCAAAAAAGTGACAACGACCTCCACTGTACAGAGCACAGTACGAAAAAGAAGAATGCATGTCGATGACATGCAAACAAAGATATAAAGTATGTAACTTTTTAATTCCTTGGTTCCATTGGCAATCACATTTACATATGATTGCTGTTTTAGGCATACCCAATGATACAGAATGTAGCCATTTTTATGATTTCTTTTGAGCTCCCTTCGAGTTGGGGTGAGCCTAAACTAGTTTGTCATTATCATAAACAAATTCCCCTGACACTCTGTAACCGACCTGCATATGAGCATTTATCAGAATATGCATATGCTTTACTGTACATTCAGTCTCCCACCCTTGATTTTATCACTCAACATTTATCTGATCCGATAATGGAATAAATTTTTTTTAAATATTCTTGGAATAAAAAAAAGTTTAACTATTATTTCGAAGATGTTATTCTTTTTTTGTTATTTTTGGATGTATCAACGTGATTCAAAATAACGCAAGTATAAAGAGCAAATACAAAAGTATTGCATGTTTTACTTGTTAAATGATTTGGAAGTGAACACATTTTGAAAAGCTTTGAAACTGAAGATAAAACACAAACATATTAAATCTGTTTGTCTGATCTGCATGGTTCATGTCAGTTGTCAAAAGAATGAACAATATTCGACTAGCTTCATCCTGCTACAAGAAAAAAAACATAAGTCACGGTATTGTACTTTTAGTAGATACAATTTAAAAAGTTATTACATAATGTTTATTTTCAAAAAAGTAAAATACAGGACTTGGCTGTGAAGATGGGCATAAGAAAAAGTCCACCGGAACCTCCTTCATTTATGAAATAAAGGAACTTATTATTATTATATTCTATTATTTTCTTGTTGGTGCTCTACTTTGACATGGTAAAAGATGTTGTGTGTTTGGACCAATATACAACACTAAAACCATATTTATTTAATTTCTCAATTTAAAGGCTTGTAATCAAGGACTACCTATTTGTCATTTTTGGTAAATATGGCTGTTCTTTTATGTTCCTGCAGCCATCCATCCATACTAAGGCATCACCTGTCACTGAGATTTACTAACCCAGGGAATATCAAATATCAATATGTAGTATACAGAGCATTCTTTTTCTATATTTTTTTTACATTTTAAGTAGAAAATATTTCTCCCTTTTATGCATTTGCCCTTCCATTACCCAAGTGGACCAGTGACATGCATGGTGTACACTAAACCTCTGCATTAAAACCCATACAGATAATACAAAAAGTATCAATTATGCGTGTAAATATTGTCGTAAGCCCTTAATACACAAGTCATCACTTTAGCTTTAGGTGATAGCGAACCACAAAATGTGCAAAAAAAAAGCCAACGGGTAGTGGTCCATAATCTTTAAATCAAAGCAGTTCATGAGGGACTGCCCTTCCCTGACAAAAACATTTTTTCCATATATTTTCCATTCTTTTCCATTCTAAAATAGTGGGTTGTACTAATAATTATCGAAGAGAAAGGATCATCAGAAACAATTAGAAACAAGGCATAAAAAAGTAAGTCAGTATGCTGTTTAGAATAAAAACGATGAAGGCAGTAAATTGCAAAAGAAAAATAAAATCTAAAATGCTAGTTTAAAGAGTAAAGCAAACATTTTATCAATTTTATAACAGTCCACATTGCTATATTTAACCTGGCATGCCTGGGTACATATGTTTTGGGATATTTACAAAATAAAAAGGTCTTGACGAACTGTTCATGTGCGGTCAGTGCGCATGTTTGTGAGCTCATTACAATACTCACTCACACTTTTATATATTTCTCCTATTATGTTTTTGAACGACATAATTTATGAAATGCATATGAGGTACCTACCTGTGATTTAACAGCCTCAACCCTTTCTATTATTCAAATCTGACCCACATAAACAAATATCAAACATAATGCTATTTTTTTATTTTGATAGATTATTTCGTCCAATTTTAGACAATATTTCTGGTGTATTTAGAAAAAATACCAACTAGAATTTCTATGTATTATTTATGATTTCTATTCATATAAATTGGTTCACCCATTTTCTTAATCCCTGTTTACACCTCTTATAATGAAGATATGCCTATTTTTACATATTTAAAGTACTATAATTGCACTATCATTTCATATTACTCGTGTAATAGATTATTTTCCATGCAATGTATATGAGTTCTAATAGTTTTAAAGAAGGTTTCAATATTAACCCCATAATGACAAAGCCCGTACATGTACAGGCTCAAAATGCATTGTTTTCAATGGGTTTAGGGATCGCCCATTGTCCTTAAGGGGTTAAGCATCACAGGGTTATGCGCTCAGTTTACTTTTTAACCTGGAATTTAATGATTGCACCAGCAAACTTTACATGTATGGATGTACCAAATGCTTATGGAATCTATGAGCATGAACTTCGACCCGGTAGAAGTGTAGTCCTCCCTAGACACTCGGAACAAGGAAAGATCTGGTGCGTGTCAAGTAACATCTAACTATTTCAGTATGCCTGCCACTAAATGAAATAATCAGTAAAATATATTTCCCCGACAATTAGAAATAATGTAGAGTAAGGTTTTTTCCATAAATATGAAAAAGGAATATGAAATGATTATTACATATACGTGTTCATCAATACATATGCACTCTACATGTATTAACCACAAACAATACTTAGAACACTTTTAATTAATAGCATATTATCTTATAAACGTGAAGGCCGAACATATGCGCAAATATATACAGTATAATAATATAATGTTCTGTGCCTTTGTTTTCAAGTATATTATATCATGTCCAAACGTGAATGTATCTCCAGTGGTTTGGAAGAAATGTCACTTAAAGAATATCAGATAAGATCTGAGAAAGAATAACAGTTCATCAAGAATTTATAAAGTTGAATCTCTTTGTTAGCATTTCAAAAGATGAAAAAAAAATGCAATTACCAAAATGATTAATGATGAAAAAACACAAGCCCAGATTGCTTTATTCATAAAGGAACAATTTACATGCAGTCTCACACTGTGTGCATATGTTTTGTTGTTATAGGAAACAGTATAGTACAAACATTTTAAAAGTTGCATAGCTGTGTACATACATACTGTGTATGTTAATATTTTATTAATTAATGATTGCTAAAATGCTTTTGTTCCTTTTTTTATACTTATATATTATTATTATTTATACTTATATAATCGGTAATGTATTTACCTCAGGCTCTGCTCTAGGCCTGCTAGGCCAGCAGGGCCAGATTAGGGATTAGGGTGACCACATGTCCCGGATTGCCCGGGACAGTCCCGCAATGGGATTTTAAATCCCGGGTCCTGGGCAGCCTCAATAAGGAGTCTGAGCCAATCAGGAGGAGGTCTCAGCCAATCAGGAGAGACTTATCATCTCTCCTGATTGCCTGAGAGTTCAGAAGCCTCTCCTGATAGGCTTGATAGGAGAGTCCCTCCTTCACACCAAGCTCAGAGTAAGCTGCAGCCAGCACCAGGAATGTGTGTTTGTGTGAATGTGTTTGTCTGTTTGACTGTGCTTGTCATTGTGTTTGTCTGTTTGTGTGACTGTGTTTGTCACTGTGTTTGTCTGTCACTGTTTGTAACTGGTAATAGAGGAGTTAATTCTCTGAATCTATTCATGCCTGGTATTAGAGGGGTTTACAGTCTATATCTACTCATGTCTGTAATGCGTGTATGTATATTATTAAATCTGAAATCAACATGGTTTCCAAGGCTTCTTAATAATTAATAATTAATATTAATTAATCTAATAGTATATGTGAATCAGGGTGTATGTGAGTTTTTATACTCATAAAGTGTGCGGTTGTGTATATGCAATGGCTGCACACTGCTGGAGCTGCAGCGCACTGACTGCCAGCTACACACTGGGCCTCCTAAACCTGTCAGCCTAAGTCAGACTATTTTGCTGTATTTAATAAGCGTACATATAACCAGCACAAAACTTCAGAACTGAGACAATCAAACATCGGCCAACAACCTTATCATGCCTCCCTATTTTGATGACGTACAATGAAGCAGATATCATGACGCTTATGAGAAGAGTCTCATTAGAAACCAGCGCCAAGGTGCCCTCAACGTTATGCAACAGAGATCATGTCAGGAATTACAAGGCAAGTCCTCTTTTGTATTAGTTCAGCAAATCTCTGTCAATATGAGTTTGTTTTATATTGAACTGCTCTGCATAAATTGTAGGAACAAAATATATCATTATAGTAGTCAGATGTATAAACAATATTAATACTAAGAATAATAATTATACTCTATAGGTATTTTCTATATAGGTATATGATATATAGTTATCCTATGTTTGCCAGACACATGAATATACAGGCTTACTGTGTAGCACCCAGGAGCCATACCCTTGGCACTGACTTCCAAAAAAGATTTACAAAATGTTGAAAATATCATTCAATAACTGCAATAACCTATATTTAATCACTGCAAAAATTGTTTTCAAAATGCTAACATTAAACTACATCATTTTTTTATATCATCGTGAAAGCATGATATAACATTTTGTAGGATGTTGAGGTCCTTTTTTTTGTTGCTGTCACAGAGGGGAAGCAGAAACCTAGATTACAGACTGAATTTGACAAACTGAATTTATTACTTCTGGTTAAGACGAAAGGCAGTACAAGTGCTCAAGTGAGTGTGACACGATTGAGGATGTAACACAAATGGGAAAAGAGGCATGTAACAGTTTGGTGCTATCTAACATGCTGTCCTCGGTGTATTTCACTTGAAATGAAAAACATTCATCTGTGTTATTCAGAGTATGCACAATTTACTAAGCTTACCATACATGTTCAGTGCATTTTCTCATTATTATAAAGGAGCTCCATTGTTTCAACTGGAATCGACACAAAGCAAACACTGCCAACCTGTTCTAAGTCGTGTAAAATGCATTAGTAAAACATCATGGCTGAATTGCTCTGTTAAGTCTAATATTCTAAGAAGTTGTTTTTGCAATCACCATAAACCCTTGAGAAACACTAACACTGGGCTTCAATAGCTGTCTTCCTATCATTAGCAGCAATGCAATGGAGATTATTTCAGCCATTTTTACAAGGCGTACATGCATGTCTAAAAAAATATTGAGATTTGAGTAAGGTGAAAAATTCCTTTTAATAGACACCTACAGGATTTCCTCGCTAATGCGTATGTCTGGGCTTGACCTTAAATAACCTTTAAGTAGTCAGCAATGTTGGTCACAGCTTTTATTCTTCTTAGAGGAATGGATGGTGAATTGCTCTAGGCAAAATAAGTGCTGGTTTAATTACTCAAGTACATGTGAACCATTATTGCTTTCTTAATTTAAACTCAAAAAGTGCTCATTTTCTTCCACTGAAAAGCATCATCTATAGGAACCATATCTCTTTTGTATAGTTAAAGACATAATGTCAGTTTGTAAAACACGGAATGTAGAGTGTCCTTGGGTTAAGTAAAAAAAAAAGGATTAGTTTTCTAAATCCCTGGATGGAATTAGCATGGCTCCCTTAAAGCAATTGCTTACTTAAACCTTAATGCGAAAACAAAAAAAAAGAAAAGAAAAAAGAAACCTTTGAAATGTTGGATAAGGTAAAAGAGCTAAAAGTTTGATGGATGAGTATGGGAGGGATTTGCGGTAGAGATAAGCTCTTTTTTACAGTTTGATGTTAGCCAGTGTTGTTTTGACCCCTACTAAATCTGAAGACATCTTGTCTGATTAACACAGCCATTATGTTGTGTTATAAAAACACTGCTTAGAAACTGTAATTCAAAAATACCAAGCATTAAAAACAGTATAGAGAACGACTGACATAATATTCAGGGATACCTTATGAGTGAATATGGAGTTAAATGCCCAAGATGACCAAACAGATTTCTTGGGCATTCTAACTCTACCTCATCAATTAGTCTGGATTTATCTGTTCTTTCAGGAGCTAGGCTGATATGTTTGGGCACATTGTACAATTACATAATTTGTCTTCTAATCTCTACTGTGTATGGAACGCATAGATGTTTAGCACAGGTGTATGTTTTCAAACTTTCAAGAGTTTCTATCATCATTTTTCCTTCATAGTATTGAAACGTAGCAAATATAAACATAATGCCATGCAAGTTTATATTAAAAAAAAATGAACAATTTTCTTTTCAGATCACTATATGGTCCAAATAAAACAAAATTACATTATTTTATCTTTAGGTCCCTATCACACACACACACACATATAATATAATATATATATATATTATATATATATATATATAAACATTATCATTCATAGTTGTAACAATGTAATCAAACTGGGATTATTTTTTTTTGTAGGAATATTAAGAAAATAAATACCTGCCGAAACCTGTTTTTTTAAGCAATTAAAAATTATTGTGAAAGATGGAATCTAATGGACAGCTATATAGATCATTATCCAGTCAAAAAAAAAATACTTTAATTAGTTAAAAGATTAGCACATGAAACAATGCATTTCACCATTCTTTGGCCATACAATGACTTCTTCCTTGAATCCAATTGTCACAAATCTACTTTTTGTGATGAGTTTACCTGTTAACTGGGAACCAAAACTAAACCCCCAGATTATGTCACATAGGTCACTGGTCCGCTTTTTAAATGGTAATGTTATTGGGTCACAATTCACATAGGTCATATTTGATCATTCAACCTCACTGTGAAAGGATTTCCAAATGTCAGTCTTCCGAGTCATCTATGGACTTACCTCAAAGAGGCCTGAATAAAGGGACAGTCGTCTAAAGTAAACCTTTATGTAATGGTGTTGCTTTATTTATAGTTTATTTAATGTGAGAATTAAAATATCGTTCCTTGGAGAATATTGCTTTGTCAACACATGTTTGTTTTTTACGTTTATAAAACATACATTTTAGATAACATATGTCATTAGTACAGTGAGAAAACTTGAGCTGTAGACAGCAGCCCCATCTTGTATCGCTAGTTAAGTATCATCATTTTTAAATATAGTTCCATTTTAGGACACTGCAGAATCTGTTGATGCTACATAAATAAAAATATTTATAATTATAATGACACGTTTTTATGACGGCAGGAACATTCTCAATGTCATTTAATGAATACTTCATATAATGAGGTAGTATATAGGGTTGTAGCCCTACATGCCTCATAGCCTTTAAAACAGACACTCACTGTCCTTCATATTGGCAAAAAAGGCTATAGCTTGTTTTAATGTAAAAATACCTAATGAGAAGAGACCAAAGGACTGCAAAGTTATTTCAAAAACTCTATAAAGCAAATTTATTTTAGTGAGAATTTACCCTAACCAATTTTCTAAGTGTCTTTTATTTTAATATTTTATCACCATTAAGATATTTGATCTTAAATGGTTAAACCTCAATGGTAAATGACGTGGATAAGAAAAAAAAGACATTTGGATCTACTGTTATACACGTGACAGGAGGTGTGAGGATGAAATATTATGTTCATCTGCATGCTCACCAAATTACCAATATGTCTACTGTGTCAGCCCTGAGGGGAGGTCACACACTCCTGTATTGCATTCATTTTTATTGGAAAATACTTCATAGTATACATTTTTGTGGGTTTTTTTCTGCAATGTGCTTTAGTTATTTATGACACAGTTTTTGATTTGTAAATTTTGGAAATGTGTATGTCGATATTCAGTAAGTTCCCCGAAAATATCCAATCAGCCCTACTCTGTAACCTTATGAATTAGAAACAAAATGGATGTTCTCAAGCACGAACATGTCTTGTCTACCAGTCCAGTGATTATCTACAACATTAGCCTATGACTCCCTTGGTGGGGGGGTCAATAAAGAATGAACTAAATACAAGTGCATTATATATATAGTAGTTCCAAAGGAAACATTGCCATATTGTGTGGAATTTAGGAGAGATATGTTAAGTGTGAGGGATAAACATACTGATTTTCATGTAACGTAAGCAGAATTAATGAAAAACATTTTTAAATTACTGATCTGCAATCTAAGCTTATGTCTTATCCCACAATAATTTATATTAAGTTGTTTTCTTTTCTTTCATATGACATTTTGATGATGATTGCGAAAAAAATATAGCTCAAAGGAAGAGCGTCTTACCACATGGTTTTACAAAGTGCTTACAACTTACAAGCTACAACTATCCAAATCCCTACTTAAGGTAAGCACACAAAGCAGATTTTTAGCAAACATTTAGCATGTTGATGAACAATTACAATGTTATCACATATTAATTGGAATCTAAAAACTTAAACATTTAAGTATACCAAACTGCCTTGGTAGTTTTACCATTTTGTACAATGAATTTTGATAATGAGAATTTTTTTCCACATATTAAAATCATATTTAATACATGATTGTTTAAAAGCAGTCACCAAGAGCCATGAAAGACAAGTCAGTATCAGTGTACAGTAGCAGTTCATACATACAAAGTATTAATTGTTTTATTGCATGTCAGTTCAATTCTAAAACTTTGTCTAGATAACAGTTCATGAGGTTGACCCCTGTTGTAATTTACCTTGATTAGGTGGGCCTCATTAAAAAAACAATTTCTAATTGTGAAAAGCAGATGGGAAAAAAATTATTAAACAGGTTTCCTCATAATTACACAAAGGAGAATAACTCAACAAATCCAGACGAAATCAAACACGGAGAAGGAATAAATTAAAGTTGCATAAAATACAGTTTATTAATTATTATTATTATTATTACATTTATTATATATTATTATTATTATTATTATTACAATTTAGGCAACAGCACAAAATACTTTAATCTGAATGACACATACACAAAAGGACTATTTTTTACATGTGGACTCTTGATGACTTTGAGATGTAAAATGGAGCTGATCTTAACAAGATTTATGTCTATGTTTATGGTTTTCCTTTGAGATGTAAATTATAGAAGTATTTTGAGGCCTATAGGAACCATTCTGCACATTTGATTTACCTATTGTTTGCTTTTGTACAAACCTCAAACCTTATTTGGTCCACGGTCTCATCTTTGATTAAGGATAACATTGTTCCAAAGCACGTTTTAAATTTTCTCACTGTATTAACATCTACCACTTCTGCTGAATGGCTCTTACACTTAAATATTAACCTCTAGGTGACAAGAATAGCTATGTTTGAATTGTTTTAATATATGAGAACAGAAACATGAAAACATAGTTTGTAAAATTCCATTTCAGTAACGTGATCAAAAAAAAATAAAAAGTTGTAATACTGTTTTTAACTATTGTCCACAACAAAGTTCCCAAATAGTGAGTAGGTTTTGTGATTGCATTAGTATTTCAATGCATACTTATTATGGTCTATTACATGTTTAGTATCATATATATATGATATATATATTATATATATATATATATATATATATATATATACTATTTGTTCAACTCTCCCTTTAAATAAATTCATTCCATCTGTATACACAGTATAAAATATATTAGAAAGAAGAAGTTCATGTAAGTATTTATTAATTGTTTAATTAAGAGGATAGGTGATTAGAAATAACAAATGTTTTAATTAAGACCAAGGTGTTTTCTCTTGGATTGCTTATCTTTTAAATGTGATTTTAATGATTCTTGGCTATGCCTACAGGATATACGACCTTAACCCACCTAAACAGGTTTTGTTGTCAGTAACCATTTGAACATCTACTCAACCAAATTGAAAGAGGTTCACTGATTGGGGTTACTTCAAAGGAAAACAGTGACAAAGAAGAAAAACAACTGCAATTTGTCTCTAATTGTTAATCAGGGGGGTAGAGTTATCAAAAGACAGGCACTGGTGTCAGTGCCAGAAGTCATACAACAAGCCAAGATGCAACTTGTGTTTGTAAAGTATAATTAGTTGAAGGCTATTCTGAACACTGTCTTAACAGTACTATTTGATACTGCATATGAATGCTTTAATACATGAAAATGGTCATTGTCTTTGCTTTCCAACTTATACGGTATCTCCTACCACAGTTAAATGGAAGGTTGTATAAATAAAACACAATTAAATGAGATGATTAGCATTTGTAGAACCCTCATGGTAGAGGTTAAAGTTCAAACTCCTCACAGTCACGACTGAAAGACCAAGGTTGCTGCATTTGAAACTGATTATTTATTTAACAAGAACTTAAGGCATAAAAATTAAGTGCCTAATTAAGAGTAAATATACTAATCCAAAGTGGAATTCCAAAATATAAAAGATGGAGTTGAAATGTATCTTTATTCTACTGTTTCAAGAGCAACCTAATTCAAGGCTTTTGTAAAAGCAGCATGGTTCACAGTATTTGAAAATCTCACATTTTTGGCTCGTGTAACATTTCACCAACAAATACTAGAGAAGAGTGGTATATATACATTCCTTAAGTGAAACTTAACCTCTACTAGAATACAGTTGGAATTACTTGTTCACGCAGAATAAGGTTTATTATTTACCAACAGAGATAGACTTTGGATGATGTTAAGGTATTATGTGCATGTGAACTAGGAGCACAATACTTTGAAAAAAACAAGAGAGCTTTTTTTCTCTTGCAGACACCACAGCGGTGTCCCAGCTGAATCTCAGCAAGTCTTCCATTTTCACAATGAATATGCTATTGTTTGGAGATATCCTTCAGCATATTTACTAAGATGATAAATGTTGCACAATTAATTAAGAAGTCCTTTTGGGTACTTTCGGGAAGCATCCTGTATTAAAGAGCATGCAGCATTAAAACATACCATGGGGCACAGATGATCATTTGATGATGTCCCATTGTACAGCTCTGCAGAATATGATGGTACTATATAAAACAATAAATAATAAAATAATATTATTAATGTACATGCTATGGTATTTTGTCACATTTTCCACAATTCCAGGCTTCTTAGTACCCACTGGTTTGTTGTGTGTGCACAACCAGTACTACATAGTATATTAGACATGTATGCGACTGGCTTGCCCACGCACAATATCAAGGTTCCCATACCCAGTCAAACCGAATACAAAATGTTTAATGACATTGACATCCACAAAACGCACTTTAGTGGCTACACACATGCAACAAACTAGTGGGATACAGCAGATAAGTGATTTCGAATTGAGAAAGATTTACACTCAGTGGGGGTTATTTGTAAAACAGGTTATTATGGGCTATTTAGTATTTACTGTTTCTAAATTAAGTATGCATTTTTCAAATATTTCTCTAAAAAATGTAAGAAATGCAAATATGGTCAATTAATAGTTTTTTTTTTACAATTGATATGCATATTTGCATCATATTTCACAAATGTTGAGACTTTTATGACATCACACAAGGCTTGGTTCACACATTAATGTCCTGTTCTAATGATGTATACAGGTGAATACAGAAACTGGAATTAAGCAAGTCACATCAAACCAGGAAACAAGGCACAGTTACCACACCTCCTAGCATTTATAATGGCCAAAGTGGACACCATTACTTTAGAAGTTGTGGTTAGAAGTATGGCTAGAGTGAATGGCTTTTTATCAGATGTTGTAACCTATATAACCAAAGCTAAATCTAGACATTGAATAATGTATTTTATATATTTCTAAAGAAATTTCCCAGTATTTTTATACACACTATTGTGACAATTAGTGCTATACAACAACCTTTTGCTTTTGTAATACTTTCTTATTGGCCAAAAACGCTAAGCGCCTAGGAAAGGAGAGGGCGGAAGGGTGAAAGAGAGGGGCAGTGAGATATTTTTAATCTCTAGTAGTTACCTTGTGCTCACAATGGGGAGACTGAGGTTAAAACAATACTTGTCAGACTTTGCTCTAATGTAATAGACTCCATTGTGGGGTAAATGTATGTTTGTACATGATTTGGCCGGTACTTGAAGGTTAGGAGTAGTTGCTGTCTTGTTTACATAGTAATTATGGAGCAATTGTTAGTCAAACAGATAAGCTGAAGAGGCTGATACGTTTGATCTGAGCATACCAAGAGACAAATACTAACAGTATATTTTAACAGGTTGTAAATAAATGAAAATATAAGTAGATAATGCTTCTGCAAAATCATTTTTTTAATTAATAGCAACACTTTCTAAAATACAATAATATGCTATTAGGTTAGAAATCATTAGTCAATGTATGTGAATGAATGCCTTTTTTATTGTGAGTGGGAGAGTATAGTGTTTATATAATATAGTGATTCAATAGAATGCATTAAAGAATGACTGTATAATACAATCTTTCTAGGAGTATTTTCTTGAATAATAGTTGAATATATTTTTTAAATAGCTATGTTTTTCGGTTTGCTTGTTACTTGTTACTTGTAGAACTGCTGTGCTATTACTTTTCTAATAAGGTGGTAGATGAGTGGAACAGCCTCCAGCACAAGTTGTAGAGGATAATACATGGGATAAGCATATAGTTATAAGATTTTAGTCTTTACATCAGGAAAGATTAGATGGCCCAAAAGGTTTTTATCTGCCGTCAAAGTCTATGCTTTTATCCAGCCGCCAGTCAGATGTACATATTTATCAGTTGTGGCCTTAAAGTGCCAGGGCCAGTTTTATTCATAACCCTCACTGTAGCTAAGGGCAGGTGTTTGACCATTGGGCTGAGTTTAGTAGTTGTTTATATTGACAACTTCTGACACCTCAAACAGGTCATTTTGTATGACCTCATCTTGCATTATGTCATGAGTTATGTTCTGTCTGTAATCAATTGTTTAACTTTAAGGTAAATGACTCATGAAGCCATTTTAATAATGATAATAAATGATCAAGTGTATCTGCAATGGATGTTTATATAGATAATATACAGCATAATCGTTTATTACTTGTATTATGCCAGTAAGGAACCTTATACCTTCCCCTCCTTCCTTTTATTTTCAAGATTGTTTTACACAGATGTTTTACTTTGTTTTCCCAGATGGAAAGTTGTCATAATTAAGGGCTTCTTTTTCTAAAAGAATGCTTGTGCTGTGTTCAGTTATACTCTGGGGCATTTCTGAAGTATGTCAACACTGATTATTTATTAAATCAAAGCTTTATTATCTGAGTTGGCCGTCATGTAATCTACATGTTCAGGTACGGTCGTGTTCTAGAATGAGCCATTAAGCTCTGAATCGATATGTATATATACACATATATATATATGTAAGCTTGCGCAATTCATGCTTTAGCTCTTGCCATGTTGGACCACCCACACTTAAGAATACTCTAGGGATGGATTTTCTACTGTGTTTTGCTCTTCATTTGAACATGCACTAACCTCCTTGAGCCCAACATTTGATGCTTGAATATGTTATGTCCTCAACCCTCTGCGGTTTCTCTAGTTTCTGGGTCTACTAGTATAGGATGTAGTATAGGATGTATGTAAAATTATGTAAATCAGGCAAAACCCCTGCAAATAACACCTATGATTTGGCCTTAAACCGCCAGGCCCATTGTTGGGTCCCTGAATGTGGCCATTCTATGCCACTATGCATTGGCATCTACAAATGTCATGCTATTTAATGGTAAATAAAACTAAATGATATCAAATTAGGTCAGTTCACATATATCTGACTTACATAAGCAACCTTGGAATTTTATAGTTTCTCTTTGATATATCTGCACATCATTTTGAAAATTGGCCTTTTAATGAAGCATCCTGCACATTCTAGCCTAACATTCCCTACAACTGCAACAACAAGGAAACAATAACAAGAATACTGTGGGTATTTTAACAAAATAAAAAAAAAGGAAATTTTAAGAATATTTGTCCAGTTCTACTGTTAACGTTTCCCATCCTACGAACCCTTCATAGCTATATAATATGTTTTTAATTTTTTAGTTTAAATTGTATTAAGGCATAAAAATAGGGCATGCTATATGAAAATATTTCACAGGTTAAGACTGAGAGAGTGGAGCGAGAGAGCGAAATACAATGCCAGATGCTGTTGTCAGAAACATATCAACACTATGTCTCAGTCTGTTTGCTGGGAAGTTTCTCAGAGTAGGATATAATTCATATTGATATGGTCAGCTGGGGCATTGACAATAAAGAGTTCCTATTACAGCTACACAGCAAACTAACTTCTTGTTTATTTTTGGAAATATTCAAACCATGTGCTGATTTTCCTATGAACTTCTTCAATTATGCATCTCATTAGAAAGTAAATGGCATACGAATCCATAATGGACAAGTTGTCCATCGCTGGATTACACCGTTCTGATCACCCTAAAGACAGGCCTATTATCTGAATTTAAATGAGACTCTCTAAATCCTCCAAATTAGTAACAGACTGAAAGGGTTGATTATGCTGTTTTTTTTATTTACTACCATCCTGCTGAAGTATGGTGTAACTAGCGTGTTATTCCCCCAGTGCTGGCTTGCTAGCTATCACATCTCCCTTCATGACCCTGTTAGCACCCTGATGCTAACATCTGTCCTTCTCTTTCATTTCACTTTCTATTGTCTTGTGATCTGCTAATTTATAAACCCGTGAAGACCATTTGCCTTTTCTTTGTTAAACATAGTGTTATTTAATTACCCTGCTTTTGTATTGGTAATTTTCGTTTAGAGGCTCTAACTGGACCAAGAGCGGAGAATTATACCATAGAACAAAGACGCCATTACCAACTGAATTGTAAGCTTTTTCAGACCAAGGAAAGGGTTAAGACGTTCACAGCAGCTTGGACATGTCTTAAATATCCGGATGCTTAAAGTAGGCAACTAAAAAAAATTTGTTGGTCCAGTTAGAGCCTCTAAACGAAAATGACCAGATATACATTTCAATCTTTATGCCAGTGATACCTAATTGTTAAGGCAGTATTTGTTCTAAAAATGAGAAGGTACTGTCAAAGGTTAAGGCGACAAGTAATTATGTACTAGACACCATTGAACAAATTACATGAACAGAACCTCTGTGAGTTGTTATAGTGTGAGAGGATTTTAAATGGTGACCTTTCATCTCGATAGTTGTAAATTTAATGTAATTCCTTCATTTGCATATCCAGTGTGGCCTTCCCTACTCGGCGCCGAAAATGGAGCATCATTTGTGTTCTGCGTACCATTGTTTAAAATATATAATGGAGGGAAATTAATTAGGCAAATGCAGCAAATAATCTGAAAACGGCACAAATTCCTTTAGTGAGTGAATGTCTATGGTAATCCCTGCGGTACAGACAGGAGTCTCTTGTCATTGAACAGTTTTAATCCACTGCCTGGAGCATGAAAATACTGAAGAGTCTGGATAACAAGTGTGGGAATCACCAAAATCAACATCATTTTTAAAGGGGGGAACATTTTATTTTCACAAGAACAGTACAGATCAATGGAATTGCTAAATTTGGCAGATACAAAAACTGCGGGAGTGATGAATGCAACTCAGGAAGAAGAAGAGTTTGTGAAAACTGCGTTGTTTCCATTGTGTACTGTGGTGAGGCCATAATAGCGTTGATGAGAGGAAGCTTGGGTTTCTTCTTTACCATGAAATTAAACCGTTACAGTATTACAGACTAATGCTGTTTAATTAAAAAAAAATTGCATCATTCAAAGAGACAAAGGGGCAAGTTTTTGATAGTGTTCTTTTGTTTTGTCGGGGTACGGATTTATATGACATGATTTTTCAGGATTTCATTTGATTAGGGGATTTCAAAGAATCTGTAATTTGTTCAAATGAAAGGTTGTTGGAAAATATATGGAAGGAGTTTCCTTAAATTGCTTTAAGGCTCACTTCTGGTATTTACCGGGGTAATTGACTAGGAGTTTGGCATGGAAAATTGTACCTCTTCTTCGACACATTACTGTAGACCTTTCCTCCTACTTCTCACTTTTACCAGGGGATCTGTGACAAGGATGATTGGACTAAGGAAATAATCGGGGAATTTGAAAAGGCTGGAAGCGTATAGATATGTTTCAATGGCAATAATCCTTTGGATAATCTGCAAATATAATTTATGAGCCACAGCAGGGTTATTCTATGTCTCACAATGATTGTTGTGTGAGCTCTGAGTATGAAATTCCCCGTAGAATAGGCAGGAAAGGGTTTCCTAAGAAAGCTGTAAAAAACCCCACCAGGTTTATGGAGACACTGTTTAACTACTGACATGTCTATGAAAAGTGCAGTGATGCCTGTTTTACGAGATGGACAGTGCTTAGTTCTGCCTTTGACCCTTGTCATTAAACTTAAAAAAAAACCCACTAAGCATACCTAACATCCTTTTAAAGGTGAATTTATGGTTATTTCCCTACTAGCTGCAGGTTTCTTGCTGCCTCCTAATCTCTCCTAGATGTTTTTCCATGTGTTGTATGACAGCAGGGGAAGGAGTGGGCTGTGCTTGCCTGCTCTCTCCCATTGTCAGTTTGCTGGTAAAGGGAAAACCTGTGCGAGAGATCCTGTGTCATCTCTCTGCATGTGGACAGGAAAAGTGAGTGCTGCTCTCAAGGCTCCACTCTTCGCCTGTGCTTGTTCCTCTCATTCAGCTCCCACACAGCGACCAAAACACACCAAGCAGGATCAGCTTCTGCAAACCGGTCAGCAGAAGCTGCTGCAGAGCTTCACATGGAACTGATGGCTTTCTAAAGCTCCACCACTGCAGCTCTTGTGCATTTTTTTCTCTCTCTCTCTCTGTGCAAGTTGTGCCTCTTTATCTAGTGCCTGCTTCATTATTTCTCCAGAACATCTGAAGTGACCCATTCCTCCTGCTCTCTCTTGTGCCGGACCCACAAGAAGGGGTTGATGTGGAGGGGTAGATTGGCAGCATTTACTCAATGAAAGAACCCTAAATCACCTGTTACCTCCACTCTGCAGCTTCCTTGGACTTCAACAGACTGCAGCAGAGAGAAGGACGGAGAGCAAGCAGTCGGCTGCTCAGGGACCTCCAGGATCTGTTTGACTCCACAGCATGGGCTCTTTTACTGGGATAACATTTCTTTTCTTGGGAGTATCAATAACAACAAGGGTGATCTGTCAGGATGTCAAAAATAACGTGCCGAGGCTTAAATTGTCCTACAAAGGTAAGAGATTTTTCCCCTTATTCCCCCATTTTTAGCTTGTAAAGTTTATAGCCTGACTTTATTCCTTTTGTCCACACGTGGTTGCCATACAGTAACCGATCATTCGCTTTCATGAAATATTCGAGATTTTGGAATCGCTGGAACGTCTCTCTGCACATACAGACAATAGCTTATAAAGTGCTCTGCAGTTTTTATTAAGCAATTTGTCTTAACTTCTCCCAGTGTGTGTTGCACGTTTTTTTTTTAAAAGGCTGATCTATTGAAACGTTTGAATTGAAGTGTTTTTTTTGTACAATTGTTACTTAAAATCAACAATGTAAAATCCTTTCTAATTAATAATAACACGATCCCTGGAGCTTTCTGTGATGATTGCTGCGGATAACTTCTTCTTTTGAGTTTCTTTATTTTCCGAATGGTTTTATTTATTTAAGGAATCAATAGTCTAAGGGTAGCAAATGTGGTTTCGTATAAGCCTAATCTGCAGAGGCATTTAACATATGGCTGTGTCTTAAAGGTGAACATACCACAATTAGAAACTCCAATTCCATTACAGCTTGGAAAGAGAGAGAGAGAAAAAATGCCTGGATTCTTTTTCTCTTGCAGATTAGAACTGGAAATACAAAGGGTTAATACATAAAGGTAATAGGAGGTGGATCATAATATAATATCATATACATCTGCATGTAAATAAACATATTTCAGCAAATTAAGGATACATTTGTTTTTTTTTAAGGATTTTGGGCTGTGACTGCTATAAATGTACCTTCCGTCATTTTTTCCCCCTGAATTACCATCTTTGTGATAGGAAGATATGACACAAGTGTGAATAACACATCTGTGATACCAGAATGCAATTTTCACACTTCATTTCAGAGAAGTAGCTGCTTGGAGATCCATTTTAAAGTAACATCACATTCCATTCCTTTTAAAACAACATACTGAGTGTATTTAAACACATACATAATTGCATTATTATAGGGGAAGCCAATATATACATTAGCCCTATACTTTTTATAGCCCTATAATTAAGATTTTCTTTCTGCTCTTTTGCTCCAATTATTTATTTTAGATATAAAAAAATTATGTACTTTTTTTTAAAGAAATACATTTATAATATTTTTTTTTTCAAGTACCAGACCTGTCATTGCATGTCACTGCAACACAATCAACTATACTTTATTTATTAGGCTTGCTTGGAAACTAAAAGGAGGTTTTGTTTGGCTCTGAGGGTTTCCCCTCCTCTCTCAATAAAACAATTGTTCCTGAAAACAGGTATGGCAGCAATAAAGCGGTATGGCCATAAACTTCATTGCAGATAATTGACAAGGAAGCAGAATTCTCTTACATGTGATGTGAGGATTCCTATAACTTGTAAAGTCAATCCATTCATCATTCAAAGGCAAATTCTATTATGTGCCACCTACAATTAGTGGACCTCCCCTCACTCTAAGCACTTTGGCTTTCGTTTAAACATGTGGCAAGTGAAGAAGGCACATGCAGAGTTAAAGAATGCCATCTATAGTTTTCTGTTGTCTCATTCCATTGGCGACCATCTTTTCCAACAACATATATAATTGTTTTTGTTAAAGTAATGTTGTTATTTGTATTTTGTTTTGAAGAATAATAGTGCTTTTCAGCTTCTTGTTTTTCTTCTACAAACTAATATGATGTCAAACACATTGCAAACATGTTGCAGAACATTTGTTCCAAACACATTTGTACAGTGATTCATGAAGGGTTAAATCCCTGCCAAACCTCATTTCCTATGGACACCAGTTTCAAAAGGGCAATTTAGGCTCTGTCATTTTTCAGTCTGCCATATAAATTACTAAGTGGTGAAAGTATTTTTTTTTTGTTTTATGCATTGATCTCTGTCTCTTCTATTGAAAAATGCACACATATATTGAGAGAGAGAGAGAGAGACATTTCCCATATGTTTAGGTTACAATACCCCATTGCTACAAGGTGCATATATATAGGATGAAGTAAGGACTCACATTTGTTTATGTAAAATTAAGCAAGTCAATACAATATAGCCTGGTTCATATTTATGTAGCTGGTTGGTTGGGCTGCAAATTTACACATGCAAATGTGGGATGACTGAAATCCCAACTTCCAAGGACATTTTTAGTTAACTGTTTGGATGACAAAATATGTTTTCACTACAGCATGACTCTTTGCAAATACCAAATAATCCTAGGAATTGTAGAGTAATCAATATTATCAGGAAGTCTTGATTCTAGAAATTGTGATAAGGGTATTCATAATATCCATTCCAAATTCTTACATACCAGTAATAAAACCTTTGCAAATAAAAAAAAAATCCCCCCCAAATTAATTGATTAAATCAATCCCATCAAACCGATCAAACTATTTCAAATGATACTATTAGGGCAAGTGTTCTTTTACATGTTTATTCTTTAATAATTTATAACACGTGTGTTTATAAATGACAATTTTTTTTGAATGAGGACCCAACTGATTCACTTGCATAAGCTTTCAGAAATATGTTTGCTGAAGAGGTCGCTTGAGTCCTATTATGACAAACTTGAACAGCTAAACTAGATGTAGCTTGATTTTCCACAAAGGGTTAACAACCCTTTGTGGGATATGTTTAGTTTCCTGAAATAATGTGGTGCGTAAGGTGTCAGTGGATTTCAGTTTGAATCTGTCAGCAATAATAACTCTTTATTTATTTTCATCTCTGGCTTGTAGTCCAGTACAGCATTTTTAATGTTAAATGAATACTACATCTAATCTCATAACCAGTATGGAGTATTTAACGTTTTATTACATAATATAGCATTGTTTAATACCCACTGCATGCTCTACCATAAACACAGTTAACTGGGTATTTAGAGGTTTCTTACAGTCAGTTACTAGACTGTTTATAAATTATGATGCTTTTCATTGTGCTGAGAAACCAACCGACATCAATGTATAACTTCTACCAGTATGGGAAAAGAAAAATCAATAAAATGTTCAAGTATGAAAATCTCATTGTGTCTTTATTTAGGTATTTTCCAGAATCCGTGTGAATTGTATCACATACAGTATTTATGTTTTTCACATAATAATGTTTTTTTTTAATAAAGAGCTTGCTGTGATATTTATATGTTTGGGATATTTAGTTAATTCATGTTGATATTAAACACATATTTTATTATGGATATCTACTGCAGAGAGTGGGAAAGGAAAACCAAGGTGTAGAAAAGATTTTATAGGGGAGATTTACTAAACAGTGTATGGCAAGAATATTACAGATCTTATTAATTGACTTTACTATTAAAATATAGAAGAGCATAAATTTGCTTGAATATATCATTAGTTAATATGTTTTTTAGTAAATGGAAAAGAAAACCTTGTTCTTTGAGCATATCTTTTTTACTTTTATAGCTTATTGTATTGGCTCGCCTGCATGGCCCTTTTCCTACAGTATTTGGGTTTCTTTCATTTATTGGTACTATATAAAGTCAAAAAATAAGATGGCGAACATTTAAAATCACATTTTTATCACTAGCTGACAGTCTGTATGTCCTTATTTACATAAGCATTGTCAGTGCTAGTAATGGTGCTTTATGCTCTTTCAGATGGACTTTAGGAACCGCACCATCAACTAGTCAACATTTGCCTGAGGATTATAGGAGTTGTAGGCCAACAGCTAGAGGGTAGCAAGTTGCCCAGTCCTGCCCTGGGTCTCCTCATCACATTCCTTTGGTAGCAGGTAGTGGTTTTTGCCACTTTACACAGATGATATAAGTCAGGGGTGCTGTTTCTTAAAATAGCCCCTGGATATGTTTGCCTTTTGTTCCTCATCTGACTTCGGTTTCTCCAAAAGTTTGGGTCCTTGAAAGTACCATGTAAGGTCACGATATTTTCTTTTAAGAATATCATGTTACCAGCATGGTATCTGAAACACTTATACTCTCTTTACTGTCTCAACGTATAACGTGGGCAATGGTTACTTAAGTTATATAATACCTGTGAATAGTATTTCAAATTGTTCATTGTTTAAATTAACACAAATCTCCTTCGAAACAGAATAACTGTTACAAAAATAGTTGTTTTTTTATTCATATAGTATTCTTCCTTCTGTATGAGGTTTGCAAACCTATTCAAGTCATTTTCTGCTGATTAATCAAACCTTGCCCAAAATGTCTCCAAAACTTCTACATTTGTAGCTTGTATGATAAATTACTTTAAAAACTCAATTGTTTCTGGATGTACAATGTGCGTCTTATAGTGAATCATTTCCCGCGTCCTTCCTGTTTCAAAACAAGCTGCCATCATCTGTAAAACCTGATGTAAGTTTGTTAATATATAATTTATTCGCTCACTTCAGGCATGTCAGATGTTAGTCCTTAAGATCAATGTGACCATCAAAAGCACATATCCTCTAACTGATCCACCTGTGCCTATAAGGGTTAGCCATTAAACCTGCCCCATCCGTAACCCTTAAGTACCGGATTTGGGGATGTTTGGCTTACAGCATATTAGAAACAGTTGACACAAGAATCCAATATCTTGAGCTAGCTAGAATTAGTACTGCAGTTTTATTCTCTGCTCCACAGCATCTCAAGTGACACTTTAATCAGGTTTCCTGGATTTAACCAGAGAATACACAGGAAGCTTTATACAATTCTGTGATATTTATTTGTAAAGGTGTAGAAGAAAAAAAAATAATCAGACATCACCTTTATTTTTACAGCTTGTTGTAAATTATCTCTCATAATCCCAACCATGACACTTCCTTCCTATCCATTTAAACATCCAGTTTTGCTTGCTTTTAGAAAAAAAATGTAACCATACGGTGCAAAGCAGAATATATATATATATATATATATATATATATATATATATAAATATATAATATAGGAAATTACAATGTACATTACATGTAATGTTTTTAACCCCTTAATGTCAAAGCCCGTACATATACAGGCTCAAAATGCATTGTTTTCAATGGGTTTAGGGACCGTCCATTGTCCTTAAGGGGTTAACAGGCACTGTATATGTATGTATTTCTATATTAGTGGCTACTTATGGTTTAGATATAATTAGAACAGATTACCATTGATGATATGGCACACAATATTGTAGAAAATTAAATGAATAGAAAATCTTATAACGAGAGATACTCGGGTCACCAAACAGATCAAGCTGTAAATACAGTATATACCACAACCACCCATCAAGTGCCAGCCTTACACCCAATGACCTTTGCAGGGAAATCAGTGGTGAGTGGTATAAGGTCTGCCAGAGATGCCTTATACAACTCAGGAGGCTTCAGACGTTCCATGTGGATCCAGCAGCTTTGGGGATGCTTTGACTTGGGCACCTCATGTCACTTGGACTTGGTACGTAGCTTGAATGAACTGTGAGATATATTTATATGTGGACTTTCTTTTGCAATGTCGCATATATTATTATACAGTTCCTGTATATTTCTTTATTTCAATATGTTTTAGTATTCAAGGGTATTCCTCAATTAATGGACGTAATCCAAAGGAACAAAGATGTTTCTAACAAATGTTTCCATCAGGGCAAATTCCATGGAAAGAAATCATTGGAATTGCCTTAAAACAAGATTTATTCATCTCATTTCTTCCTTCCAAGAATAATTACATAGAACATAAAAATACAACAGGAGATGATATTGTAAGTCAAAGTGAAGTGTACCAGCTGTGAAAGGTTAAAAATACAAATAGCGAACGCATGAGTAAAAGCAGCTTTAAGCATTATACCAGTCTGCACTATGTGAGTTTGTCAATGCCTGGTCTCCTTTATTTTTGCTTGTATTAAAAAGAGTAGAATAATGAAAAAATATCTTCACATGGTATTTTGACCCATAACATCCTTTTGTAAGGCAAGTATTACTTTGGTGGACTCACGGGAGTAAGGTATTTTAGTAACAAGATATGCTTTTAACATGTAAATATGATAATAGCACGTCAGGTTCACAAACATTTTGCGATAGTACTTTTTATTTTTATTATCTTTTTTTAGCACCAACGATTTACGCAGCGCTTCTTACAATACATATATTCAGGGTATAGGACAAGACTAGAATTGACAGACTCGACAAACTGATAAATTAGGTTGAGAGGGCCCTGCTCGCAAGCTCACCGATTATTTTCAGGCACAGGGGCTGGGTGTTACCAGGCTCCTCATCTATCATGGAAGGAGTGAAATCTCTGTAAGGCAGTTTCCTGCAGAACTGGAGAATGAAACATATCATGTGCAGTGGGTTAGGACATCATAAAGCAACACCTTTGAATTACAGAAACCCACATACCAATGGAGATAAGTTGAAAATACATCCATGCAGGAGAGGCCCCCTCCAGATCACCAGCTAAAGTGCGGCTGTCATAAGGTGTTCAATGACCTATTTGTACAGCTCAACAAAGTGAATTTCTAGCAACATTTATAATTGACTGTCCATATAAGTCAAAAGCTAACCAACAATATCAAGAAGGCTTCATTGAAATGGATAGGGAGCCTGAACAATGACGCCACCTCCATGGTCCCGAGATTAAATGCTCCTAATTGGATGCTTGAAGCAGCCAACCAGTGACGAGAAAGGACACCTCACTGAAATGGGGTGCTTACTGTGTATGCAAAGGGTCCCCATTCCTGTGTTCACCAAGCCAGTGCTGGAGCTGACTGGTCCTGCTGAACTATAGCTGGGGGATGAGGAAAGCAGCAAATGCATTTAGTGGGATTCTGCAGAACCACATTTAAAAGGACCCTTGGGTTATCACATTACTTATTGTTCATATGATGGCTGAAATAAAACTGTATACTCATATTAGCATTAACTCATGCAGCAGGAGAAAATGGAGTCTCTTATTCAAGAAAGATGGACTCTTGCATGGATTAGTTTCTGAAAAATGAAGCAGAAAAAAGAAATTATCCTGATAAGTACAGATTTTAAAGAAAATAAACGGTATACTTATATCATCTTGAACTACATGTATTTTTCCATTTGGGTAATATCTACATATAATACCTGTTTCTCATAACTCGATCTTGGAATGATGTGGGTTTGTGTTGGCAATTTTCTCAATTTTGTGTTATAATTTCAGAGAAAAACCATCTGTCAAATGACATTTAAATTACAAAGATTATATAAATAAAGAACCTGTTAACGGGATGGATTGAATTGTAGCAGTAAGTAAAGCCACTGGAATTAATAACTTGTAGAAGAATAAACATCTCTAAAAGATTCCACTTCTATTGCACTCTGACTAAGTTGCCATGGAGATTAATTGGGAAGAATCAAGTAGTTAAATAAATACATGTAACTTGTCTCTGTATCTAACTACGGTATATCATGTAAGAAAAATGAACAGTCTCTTTTTGTGAAAGTGAAGAACGCAATTAAAGGAAAATAATCACCTTCTTACCAGTTTTGTTTATTGGTTTCTCCGTGACCAATTAAGCTTCTAGCCTTTTGACACTAAGGGTAAGATCACAAAATGCCTTTGGTTCTTCACTACTGTTGCAAGAGCAGACAGCAGTCTGTACCAGTAATGATGGGAAATGTATTATTAAGTTAAAGACCAAGGAAGGAAATAGAGGAAAAAACAGTGGGATAGCAGCAATAGGAAGGCTTCATTTACAAGGATAATCTGTGCAAAAAAAGTCACTATAAACATAATTAACAAACGTGCGGTAGCCAAAATATTGCTATCCAACTATAAATGTTAGTGAATCTTGGCTAGTATGTTGGCCAGATTTATGCAGGCTGAGGGTCGTGAGTATTGCAGTTCAATGGTGAGATAGTGAGTTGCTAAAGAAAATGTCAGAAAATGTTCTGTTTTTTTATATATATATTTTTATTATTACTAATCCTACTTTCATTTTAACAAATTGTTAACTTCATATCTGAGCTATAGCTTTATAGTTTGTGTCTTTTCTAGAGGCTCTTTAATAAAGTATAACCTTTGCCAACCTATCTAAAATACTATTCCTTTGCTGATTATATTGCCATTAGAATACTATTTATCTGTGGTCCTGCTCCCAGTTCGCAAACTCTAAACCCACATTTCACTATTTAAAACTCGACGTAATGAGGTCCCCATGAGAATACATGTTAAGATGGCATATCCAGATGTGTTTGACATTTTGTGATGCATTGTACTGTACCTGCTAAAGAAATCATCTTTTCTTCCTTAAGTAGTACTTGTTTTAACAACCTTTGAATTTATAGGAAGTATACCTAAAGGTTTTTCTAAAATAATAATCCCATCCGGCCTGTCGCAAACATACAGCAAGGTATTATTTTGGTATGTGTAGCTTAATGGCAGGGGATTAGCATCTGAGATAAAATCAGAGGCAGACTCCTCATGTCTGTGGTTTCTGTGCTTCGCTGGTGCCTTGAGTGGTATGTTTTAAGTACCTGTTTTCAGCAAAATGGATAGTAAGATCTCATATTTGGAAAAGAATATGGTTCATCTTAGTGACTGGAAATTCCTGCACACCCCTATTTCAAAAAAAAAAAAAAAAAGAATAATAAACAGAAATATATTAGTTGGAGGATTATTTTGTTTTGCATCATTCCATTATGGCATGTCATGTGTGGTGAGAGGAAAAATGTGAAACATACCATCTCAGGAACGAAGGCAATATGTCATAGCTGGATGGCTTGCTGCCTAAGTGAACATAACGACTCCTTGCCAAAACATAGCAGGGATTATGTAGTGGCTTCCCAAGTAAGTAGGAGAGTAAGTAAGTTAGGAAAGTAAGTGCAGCTTTCATAACAACATTGTCTAGGTGGCTGACATTAACAGGTGGTATGGGCAGCTTCCTTAACACATTTTTTCTGTCTGGATGCCACAACAGTTGCTTTTTAGTTAGTAAAAAAAAAAACACGCCAACGAATACGATTGAAAAGAATCACAAAGGACCAAGAGAAGGACACTTAAAAATTACAGATTTGTTCAAATAATTCCTACCATCAACCACAGTATACAATATAATAGAAATGCTGGTCATTCTAGACTCTGCTCAACTAGTTTCACAGATGTTTTCTAGACCTGTTCAAGACATAAGTTGTGTACTATATATATACCATAGTGCACTTGGCTTGTCTATCAACCTTTCATGAATATTGCTAGTGGAAAGGTTCATACCAGACATCGTTCAAACCGAGGACATATACGGTGGGGACAGTTTCCGATGAATCATCCCATATATATATATACCTTTATGGTCACTTGTGCTGCCTATCCTGTCATTTAATGCGTATGGACCTGCTGAATGTGTATTTAGTGAATTTAGCAGGAGGTTGCATGTATGTTCTTGCCAGGGCCAATTTTAATTCCTGGACCGTTCCTGTGTAGTAGGTATCATTGATGAATGTGTAACATTAAGGGCAATGATACTCTAGCAGCAGTGTTGGAAAAGAGGACAATGGAAAATAACACTACATGAGAATAAGTGACATACAAACAGGGGAGAAATGGCAGTGATAGTAAAAATAGATAGTCCCAAGAGATAGGCATACCGTTTCAGGGGTCAGTGGAATATAGTAACCTATGTACACTAACAGGAAATGCTAGCATGCATTGCTTCCTTTATATATGTAATGTTTATGTAGCAATGTGAGCAATGGTGGGACATGGTTTGAAGAGCAGTGCTAGCAAGGGTGGCTGTAGTTGTTTAGTGCCCCTAAGTAGAAATGCTGCAGTGTGGCCACCATCTGGATATGCCTGGCCGTGTACTGTGTGAGTATGAAAACATAATACAGGGCAGTGTGGATCCAGTCAGGGGTGCATATTCCAGAGCCCAGTATATACCAAAACATGTCTACTATGCACACTTCTTGTCAAGGCTATATGTTTGTGATTTCTTAGGATAAAACGTGTAACATACATCAATGTATGTCTGAGTTTCAGTAATCTTACTTGAAAATGACTAAACATATCATGACTCTGACGAAATCAATCCATGAGCCAATTTAAGTAATGTTTCCCCAAATATTGTAGATCAGTCAGTAGAAATATCATACTTGCAATTATATTTGCTCTAGTTATTCAGGATATAATGTTGCAGCTATATCGTGGACAGGTAGATTAAACTTACACATGAATATGTGTCACTGAAACAAAGAAGACAGTTAATTGAGCTAGGCCTAGACAAAAAAGTGTCGAGATGGAATTTCAAACACTCTTAAGTCCTTTGAAATATTTACTTAACAGCCTGAATACATTAACAGCAAGATGACAAAAGGTGTGACTTGTTGTAATGTATACTTCCTGCATTACTACTCTGCCACACTGTACGCTCTTCCAACACATGAGAATAATTATTGTATGAAGCAGATTATACTAATGTGTATTTGTACACATATTTTGGTTTCAGACATCATATAACATCTCTGCACATATTGACATTTTGTACTCTATATATATAAATTGCCATTTTCTTTTCATCAAAATAAAAAAGAACATTTTGGGATAGCTAAAATATGATATTAAGACATATGTTTTTCTTTCATCTTACATGCTTGTAAATTACTGGATGTACCTAAATGTTCTTAGACATCAGTACATCAGTAAAACGAGGTAGCACATCTCTCCCATGTTTCCTTTAAACTGAATATTTCTTAACCCCTTAATGACAAAGCCCGTACATGTACGGGCTCAAAATACATTGTTTTCAACGGGTTTAGGGACCTCCCATTGTCCTTAAGGGGTTAATTGAGAACTTTTGAAAAGGTATATCTTTAAATTAAAGATAGAAAACAGCATATTTTAGAAACCAGTATGAGCTTTCCGGGTTTGCTTGTGGAGTTCATATCTGACACTACTATGAAATTGATATCAGTGTACATGACCATAACAAATAGCCTACGACTTGAATGTGCAGACATTTTGGACTCTGATTTGACATTTCAACAGAAATGGGCACACTGTCAAAGGTATATATCACCAAATCCTTAATAGCGAAAATGCTATCTTAGAGCATACTCTTTAACAAATCATGAGGGTTTAAAAACCTTTAATGATTTCAGCACTAACTTTAAATGTGGGACAAACAGTACCCTTAAAAATGCACATTTTTAGAGGAGTAAATCATTATTGGAGCTTTCCAGACATCTCATGTATCTTCTGCTAATAAGGTAATGCATACACATAATTAGATGAGCTTCCTTTTGGGCTGGCTACTTATTTAACAGAAATAATTGAGTGTAAAAAAAACACATCATTCAATAAATCAGCCTTATGTTGTAGGGGCTCTACTCCTTACATTTGGGTCCATAATACTTCCTTTGGGTATTTTATAATATCTCTGTGTAAAGTTAGAATATGGAACATTGGTTTGACCCAGTCTGACCTACACCACATGCAAGGATTTAAAATGTTTGTCCACGGACCTTCTTACTGTGGTTAAGTAATTGTGACTGTTGCTTTCAAAATGGAAAACTGGTTGTCTGCAGCTTAACAACTTCTATATTTCTATTCCAGAAACACTTTACATTTAATGAAGTGGGGGGAAAAATGTAACATATTTGAGATCCAATTTCCACATGATTTAAATAGTCACCTTTGTATAATATACATGGAAATCATATATTTTTGTTATGATTAGGTCCTTTTCATAGTTATTTTAGTATTTTTCATCACATAGTAAATGTCTAGGTTTTAACTAGTCGAGAGATTGAGTGACAAAGTTTAGACCTTTCGTTTCTTCACATAGTTATACTTTATGACACTTGGAGATTCATTGTTTCAAAACGTGCTTTTGATTTAATTTTCCTTTTTAACAAAGGGTATTTTTTATAGTATGAAGGAAAGATCCTAGAGGCGTTCCCTGCATCCATTCATTGAAAGCATATTGTACCTGTTTGCAATATGGTTGCCAAAATATTAAAATGTCATTGACTTGCCTAAAAAAAGGAACAACTTCAGTGAGAAATCACTTAACTAAAGGGCATTAAAGCACAACTCTAGCAGCACGGTTTGATCATCAGTATGGGGTACCATTTGAATATGTTCCATATGTTACATGTTGAAACCATCATTTAACACTAATATAAGACTCCACCACGGAGGTCACTATACTTTTAGGATGAAAACTGCTCATAAAAGTTATGGACACTAAGCAGTGAAAGTATATGAAAACTTGCACAAACATTGGAATAAATATCCTTTTTTATAAATCACTTAATTATATAGATATTCTCAATAACAGTTTCCTGTTCCTTAGTAGCTTGGTTGACTATTCCAATAGATTTTGCTAATGTAACACCTGATCTGAATTTGTCATGGGGGGGGGCATTTTCTCATTTAAATGCCGGTGTCTGTTTCACATTTACAAAACTTTAGAATATAGGGTTTTTTATTCTGTATATAGTTGTTTTCAATACAATAAAAAAAAAATGTTAATCAAGAAACCAAAAATAAAGAATAAAATAAAGTATCTAGACTCTAGAGTTTTCATGTGTCCCAAAAGTACTAATATTAACGCTGCTGTTATCCATTTTAAAAAAGTTATGTGAGATTTAAGCATTAACCAAATTAAAGAAGAATTTAGAGGTAACATTTAATGTCTTCTTCCTAATATATGTTTGTAAATTTTAATTTCTGTAGTTTTAGTATACGTTGAAATGCTTAACATTTTGAACTGAAATCAACAAACTTTTTCAGCACTTGGAAAGGGAGATCTTACAGTATGTGCTTGTTACCTGTCTGTGTGCATGGAAGCTAAATTGCTCGCTACTGGTTATAGTTTTAGCACTTATTCTTTTTTCCCCCATTATTCTGGATTTAAGGCTGTTCATTGAATCAAGCTCACTATTTGTTAGACTATTAATGTGCTGGAAAAGATCTTACAGGTGAATGAAAGTAGTGCAGTGCATATAGATTTCTGCACCACTTCATTCCATAAGGTTTATATTTTTCGTTATGTGTGGCTATATACAATTCTAGAAAAGCTATTTAGCATACCTCTGTGTGTGCATGTATTTTATCTAAATAAATAATTGTCTAAGTGTGATTAAAAGCAGACTTACAGCTCTTATACATTTCTTACTGAGGTGATAGCAAAAGATAAAGGCCAATGTTTCAGTCTCTTCATAGACCTAGACACTAAAAGAATCCTCAACATCGATAAGATATGAACCTATACAAACTGAAAACAGAGTAAGATTAATGGGGAGTGAAGGAAAGAACTTCAAGAAAGAGACAATACTGATTACTATCTGTATATAAACTACACTATCAAAGAAGAAAACACTACATAACAGAAGACAGTGGGAGAGGAAATATTTGCTCTATTGTCCTAACCTTGCATGGTCCAGCTGCAGTACTCTCCATTGGTTGTCTTAACTCACTTCTAGCCTGTCTACTAAATTAGTTAAATTACCAGGACATTTGCTTAAACATTTGCTGGTACACTGAGCTCAAACTTATTTTTTCCCCTCTTCACTTACAGTTGCACTGGGTTTTCTGCAATTTATATATATATATATATATATATATATATATATATATATACTACATTGCAAAGATATTACATAATATACTTATATTTTGTACATTGTTTCCTAATTTTGTATTTGTTTTCCCCAAACAATAAAGAGCATGTTGCTATTTGCTGGAGGCATGGATAGTGTTCGGCTCCCAATATCTATTCCTCATCACACTTACACAAACTGGAAAGCCTGGCTGTGATACAGCATGGAATGAATTTACAGATTATGACAGACGTGGAAAAGGGATGTTTTTATCACCTTTGGAAATGAAAGCCAATTGCTATGCATACTGCAATGGAAAACACATTTGCGGCACCTCTGATCTTAGTCGTAGGTCATATGGTCATCTTTTGCACTTGACATAAATTACATAATATGATTTTGTCTGAATCAGTGGTAAACTGATTAAAAAAATCTGACAGCAGCCATACATAGATTACAGACATGCCTGCAGTTACTCATGTATGATATGATATCATATTTTTCACATTTTAATGGAAAAATTAAATAACAATTGAATTGATTTTCTGCGGATTTAGGATTTTCCTTTTTTGTCTAGTAAAACAAAGCTCAAAACAGCATACATTCCATGTCACATTTATCTGACTCCCTCAAAGGAAAATGTAACAATCCCAAATGTTGCCATTTTCTTAAATGGGACTTTTGGCAAATATCATAGCTAGTTGGATTGTGCAGCACTTCCCTTTAATGAATTTCTAGTGTTTTCTGACAAATAACCACAATGATCAACACAATTGTAGCTCCCCATGGAAACATAAAGGGAATAAGTAAATCTAATTTAAAATGTCCAGTAACTGGTTAGCAATTACTATTAAATGTGTGTTTTTAATCAGCATTAATCAGCATTTTTCTCAGGAAAGAACTACAGATGAAGATATATAAAAAAACCCATGTTATTTCTCAGAAAACCCTACTTAATGTAAATAAACTGAATATTTTATGTATTTTGTGTGCCCGTGGCATGATACATCTTAACTCCTCAATTGACAATATCACCCATACAATCTCCCAACAAAGATTGCATTAGATTGTAACCCTGTATATTGTACTGTACATTTTTATATCTAAATGCAACAGACTACTTATTGCACATAGTGCACATTGCAAATGCTCTACAAAGCAGAGATATATTATGTGACCTTGCCTGTTTGCTAATAATTTGAAACCATAATAAAAATAAAGTTCCAAAGAAAAAGAATAAATAGGTAGAACCCAATGAAAAAAAAACCCAAAACAAAACATTTTACTTCATATGTAATCCCTGGGGGGTAAATGATATTGACTGCTCCACTATTATTATTTTGCACCATTCTTTATACTTACCTCATGTGATGTCATGAAAACTGCTCTGCACTCTAATAATGTAAAACCTCAACTGGTCTCTAGTACTTAGTCCAGGCAGCTCCTTTGAAACCATTTGTGTATATTTTTCCGTTTATGCAGGGGCTACACAATTTCTAATTTTTAAATGTACCATTTATCAAGAATAGTTACATCACTTTTATTGTGTTTAAATATTCTGACTGTGCATATTCGTTACACACCTTTGGATAAAAATAACAGCACTTCCTAGTGATGAGGGAATATGTAAATATTACCATGACTCAGCCTAAAATGAGTGAGCTGTAATTATCGGTTTCTCAAAAAAGCACCAGGTGCAAGGTTATTATTTCTCTGTACTAGGTACACCTTCAAGTTGTACTTATCGGAACAGCAGGTGCTTGTATAAAAATGTAGTCCTTTTCCTTCATTTTCTTAAGGGGTAATGTGAGTTTCTTTTAAATACCTTTGCTTAAGGCCACATGTTACCGAATTTCCTTTGTTTAGAATATCATCTTTAATAATACAAAACCTTTTTTATATGAACAATGTTTCCACTGAAACTCCATGCTATTTTTTTGACAGCAGGCAGTAGACAAAGAATAAAGGATGAAAGGTTTCTGAGATGCTTCTCTCCTATTTTCCTCCCGGTCCTTTACTGGTTCCAGATCACAGATGCATTTAGCAGCGTCAATACACTACAACTCCAAACATTATCAAGGGACACGTTAGTGTGATAGCAGAAGAATTACCGTGTTCCATGACAATTGAGCTAATCTTATGGGATCAGTCATAGGTGATTATTAGTTGTGTTGTTTCCTAGGCACTGATTGAGGAGCTGAAAATGACTTTTGGAAACTATCTTTTGTATCATGCACATAAACTTAAGGGGATACTATAATATATATATATATATATATATATATATATATATTGTTTTGAAGATACAGAATACAATTATTCTAATTTTATGCAACCTAAGGCCTATAAGACTGTTTAACGTTTAACATGTCACATTTATCTGACTCAATATATTTAAATTTATTGAGTCAGATAAATGTGATATAAATAGTCAATATAACAATGAAACAAAAGAATGTAAATGTATTGTAAAATCACAATAGTTTGTTATGTCACGAAAAACTGAGTTTTTTTCACATATTTTCATGCTGTATATAAAATCCATATTTCTATCATATCAGTGTGTTGGAATGTGAGCAGGAAACAAATTCCTTATATGTAATGAAATCAAGATGCTGAGGTGAAGCATAGTTTTCATCTTTATAACGCATTGGCAGTTTCAACACTCATATTAATATGCAAGCCGCTTGAAGTTTGCTCTGTATTCTTTTAAAACTATGTTAATGAAAATAAGGTGTGAAGACTGATGGTTTTAAAGCAGCCCCAACGTGACGTTTCACCAAGGATAACCCACCATTTGAACAGACCTATCCCTGGGGTATGGAATCTACCCACTTTCCCTGAATTTGTACACATGACAGATTAATGCTTGAAAGCCTGTGGTGAAAACAGCTTCTTCCCTGGGCTACGGCTGCTTAAGTGCATAACAAGCATGTTGAACAGTAGCCCCAGGACTGTAGAAGCCAACCTCATTAACTGCAGCCTCCCAACATCTGATTTTACTTTACTTAAGTGTTGTCTACTTTTTATATATAAATCTTTGTCGTGTCATAGCTCTGCATGACATCTACGTCTATCTAATGAAATATATGTGTTATATGTAGTGCGTGCTAAACAGGGAAGTATCAGGGAAGTATGGTTTACTTCCTGTTTGTAGTGCTTGTGCAGTATATCCCATATGATTCTGTCCAGGCCTGGGCTGGTCAAAGAGTTTCTAGACCGGGGTCTATTTAATAAGCAGAGAGCATGTAATTGTTTAATTAGTGGGGTGACATGATTTCAATGCCAGTGCCTTTTTTGGTCCAAGGCAGGGCCTGGCACTGTAAACATTTAGTTATTGAGCCCTTGAAGCTAGGGAGCCCATCAGGCAAAATACTAATCATGTCACAACATCTTTGCAAAACAAAAATGACCCAAAAGATGGAACACGGCGTTTAAACAGGTAAAAGTAGAAATGCAAAGTAGGAAAGCCATTCAGCAGTTTCTTTCCACTATAAAGGGCTAAGGCATTACTGGATGTCAGACGACGACTTGTTCCTGAGATTCACGGAATCTTGTTTTACACTTAGGAAGAATTAGCAATGGTTATGTTTAATGTCTGAAATGTTTAGAATATTTAGCTTTCTGACAATTACATAGTATCACAATTTAAATGGAGAGTTAATAGTCCTGCGGAACATAGCTTGATATACATAGCCACGTTGGCATCTTTTACCAACGGCTGGCCTTAAAGTCCCTGGGCCACTTGGTCATCTCCAATACAGCCATGGGCCAAATATCAGTGCTTATCTCGAGAACACTTTTCCAAATGTTAAATCTTTTTAAGTCGATGATAGATGTAAAATTAAATACCTTCCCAAAAATGTCAGTTCCTGACAGTATATATTTTAGGAAGGAGTGAACATCAGGGGCGGACTGAGCCGGGGGGGAATTGCCTTTCCTGCTGTGTGTGTTTGTATGTCGGTGTGGAAGAGCCTGTCCCGGTGTGTGTTTTTGGGTGTCAGTGTTGCAAAGCCTGTCCTGGTGTGTGGGTATTTGGGTGTTGGCGTGGCAGAGCCTGTCCTGGTGTGTGTGTGTTTGGTGTCGGTGTGGCAGAGCCTGTCATGGTGTGTGTGTGTGTTTGGGTGTCAGTGTGGCAGAACCTGTCCTGGTATGTATTTGGTCATCTGTTTCCTGGCACTTTACTTTCTGTTGGAATAAATTGAACAAATTTATTTTTTAGTTATCCAGAGATAAAACACCCTCCTGAATTTTTAGTTACTTCAGAGGAGGAAAAGTAAAGGTTTTGTGTTATTTACTCTATTTCAATCTGCATATTTTATTAAGAAAGATTGGTGGCACTAAATTGTGGCTTCAGGCGTCTCGTGTATGATTTTTTTTTTAAGTGTACTAACTCCCAATCCCATCACATAACATCAATATGCATTAGAAAATCAGGAAAAGATGGGCATGGATGGTGGGCTGATTCGGCCACAACGGGCCACTTGACTAGACTTGCCCCCCAGGCCTTAGACTGCCAGCCCTCCCTTGGTGAGCACACACTTTTTAATAGCATTGATCTCCAACCTTTTTCCATTACTAGTCCATTAATGGCCAAATGTGTCCTCGCCTATCACTTTTCGTGATACTTAACAACTAATGTATATGGATCAGTGCAACTGCTGAAAACTCAATGTGGAATTAAGTTGCTGACATCAGGATTATCCTCTTTTTGACAGGTCAGCTGATGCCCTTTTGCAAGCCTATTTTACACAGTGCAACAAAAATAGTAACATTACATTAAAAAATAAAATAAATGTCAGTAGCTCTGGAAATTGACAATGACAAACAACCTCAAGCAGAAATTGAAATCCTTAGTTTTAATGCTGTGCTGATTGGTGCTTGTTATATTCTGGTAGTTACCACTCTGGGTCAAGGAACTGTTCAAGCCAGAGTCATGCATGTCAAGGTTGACAGTACTGGCAACTGGTTTTCTTAAGGATAATTTATTTTCTGTAATGAGGAGACAATTTGAGTTTCTGGAACTGCATATATAAAATTCTGCTATGCCGTTCATAATATCCAGGTTATTAACTAGGGTACCTAGAACCATAAACATAGGGGGTATAAAAAATATATATAAAAAATAGAGTAACATTTTTGGGTACATTAATCAGTGTTAACCTAATATTTCTATATAATTATAGTGCCATAAAATGCAGTTAAGAATTTTGATACAGGTTATAATAATGTGCGCTGAGTTTTCTTTGTGGCTGTGATTGATGACAGAATTGTAATGTAGAGCTCCATGGAAAATGTAGATGGCATAGATAAGAAAGTGCCAAAAGAAATGGGAAACCCAAGACATCCACAATGGGATTTTGTTTTCTTTTGAGTTAAGATATGGAATTTCTGTGCCAGGGGATCAGTTGTGGTTTGTATGAAGATTAGAAGCAATGTGAAAGTTATATACGCTGGAAATGAAGCAGTTAAAATAGGATGTCAGTGAAAGCCTTTTTATTGTTTTTATTTATGTTCATATTATGGCTTATGTTTTAAAACGTAACCCTTGCTTCATATAAACTATAATTTTACTACAACTGTGTTTTAGATTTTTTTTTCTTTCCTAGAACTCGGGTTGCATACAATTGTCTAGTTTATATGGTATAACATATCATTCTTACTTTACTGAGTTTGAAAGCAGACAAATATCTACTGAATAGTAATGTTGTGTGTATTCTATGATTGGCATCTCAAATCTCACAAATTACTAAACTGATCATCTGAGCTAGAAATATAATCAGACATTACCTGCGTGGTAATGTATCGTTTAGCTGTAATGTAAGGAAGTTTTGCATTACAGAGAAGGTGGTAGATAGTTGGAACAGACTCCCAACAGAAGAGGTTGATGTTAATACATTGAGAGAATTTAAACATGGATAGTGTAGACATATGTCTATCATGAATCTAGGATGAGACCAAGGATTTGCCAAAAGGGTTCAAATTCTATATTTCTATGTAGCTTTCTCACTTTTAACAAATACACTGATTTTTGTTGAATACTTTGGTTGCAGTTAATTGATTTAAACATAATATATAAGCAATTAGTAAATGTAATATACAGCTTTCCTAAAACAGGAGATAATGCAGCCATGGTATCCAACAGCGTTGGCAGAATATGATAAACCATCCATGGTGTCAGCATTATATGATCGACCATTCTCTCACGAGCACTGATCCATTTATCAAAGGGTCAGGAATGCTTTCCACACCTAATGACATGATCATGCTTACCAGGCTGTTTCTCTATGAAGCCTCATCTGTCTTTACTCACATAAACTTAAATGTTTTGTGTGTGCGGTAAGTAGTATTTTTAGGTAGGCTTCTGAAAACGTTAAAAGATCCTTTATGCGGCTTAACACTTAATATTTCATTCACCAAAAAAACAATTTGCATTTTTAAATACATTGTACATATGTATTTGGCAATCTAATACTTTAATATTTAGAAAGTATTTAATGGAACGTAAAAAAGGGGAACCCTAAATTGAAAACATTTTATAGTCGGAAAACATATTTTTTATTTTACTAAAGAATGTATAAGGGGCTTAATTAAATGGTTTAGATAAAATAGAAGTCATTAAATAATTATAGACTGCAGTGAGACAATGTGGGCTAACAAACTGGGCCATATTCATTAACAGAGATAAAATGTATCACTGCCCTTATCTCATTCTTTCCTAGTACAGTCTGTGGGAGGATTGCTCTTCAATTACATCTTGTGAATTTAGGTCTGGCATTATATCCGGCCAATGTTTACTAATTTGTGATCAACCCCTTATTGGGGTACTGTGCTACCACAAAGCGTATGGACACATTGCACATGGTTGATCTAATACTAATATATTTCAAATAGTTTAATGTGTCCTGGCTTGCTGGGTCTCGGCAGGGTTTAAAGGCCTGCAGAATGAGTAAACTATAACATATGAAGTTACTGGAGACACAAAATTCTTCATTGGTTTAGTTAACATAGGCCATGTCTGTTGTGAAGGCAGTTAGAAAGGTTATAAAGAAAGGACAGAAATGTTAGAAGTGTTATAAATAAGTAGAGATGTTTGCACCGTTGCCAGAAGCAAAGAGAAACACCCTTTTTCCAATCTTAACTTTCACATTGTATCAGAAAACACTGATAATTCTAGTGTGCCGTGGAGACAGGGCCAGACTGGGGATTAAAATTGGCCTTGGCATTTTAAGGACACCAGCTAATCATCAACATACATCTAAAACAGAGGGATACAAAGCCTAAATAAAGCACAAAACACAATACATAACAAAATGATATAAGAAGTTGAGAAACAGTTGCAGCAGGGTGGATGAGATGGAGGACATCATGAAAATGAGCCACTGTAAATGAATCTAGAGACTTCCACAGAAAGGAAAAGGAAAAATGACAAGGAAATACAGAGGGACATTAGCTGAGAGCACAAAGGTGACTATGGCTTGTGTAGGCATTCAAATTTAGCTACCACGTTAGCAGGCCATACATGAGCCAAAATCCAAGCAACGTTACACAGTCAAGAGATCAGAACTGCGGAATAAGCTTCTGGCAAGAAGAGCAGTAAAGCAAGAAATACACTGGAGAGATTAGGACTATGGTATAACAAACAAAATCAATCCAAACAAGGAGAAGACAAGTAAGAATAACTCGACAAGGACAGAAAGCAATCGCTCACCAAATTGAAAAAAAGACAATGAAGGGCATCCCGATTCTACCATAGAGTAACACATATTAGTCAGTCCTGTTTATCTAAAGAAAAATGCATATCATTAAAAGCCGTGTGTAACCCACTGAGTACCTTACAGTTAATTCCTTACCCCAGAAATAATCATATAAATATCTGTAGGAAGATATGTATGTAAGAAAAAATCACGGCATCTCCTTAAACTGTTTCTATTTCATTATTCTTAATTGTATTAAAATATAATTTGAGGCTTCTGGAAGAGCTACAGTATGTAGTAATCAGCTTTTATTAATTGGTCTGTTTCACAATGCTGCCTTCAGCGTGCATTGTGTGAATACTAGATTTTGACAAGCAACATGGTAATTGCAGTAGTTAAATAATACCTATTAAGAACCTTAAAATCCTTCTTTGGAATGCATTGCCCTGAGGCATAGAAGTCAAGGCAGTAGAAAATATATTGTTGCAGCAGAAAGCCATTTATTTTACTTACATTTGCAGTCCTATTCTTTTGCATGCTGGAAGATGCCTCTGCAACATATTATATTTCAGTGCTCTGTAGAGTAGTTATTGTAGACAACGGAAGAAAAAACAAAACACAACATAAGCCTTACTACAAGACATTGTTGGAGTAAGCAATTTATCATCAGAAAATATTTTTTGTGCCCATAAATATATTTTTTATGTGTTTGGGACCCAAACCCCCATGTTTTTTCCTAGGAGCACTAGGAACATTTTTGCAGGGTATGAGTGCATAAAAACAACAGAAAATATATTTATAAATGAATTTGTGTAAATAAAATATTTTTCTATTAAATTCTTTACTCAGTTGCACACCTATCAGTAGGTCTGAAAATCACATAAACATTTTAGTAAAGCCCCATCTCAAACCACGACATATATCCAGGCATGGTGCTTACAGTTTAAAACATTTAATCCACTTTAAGTAACACGTTCTTCCATTATAATAAGAGAGTACTCCAGACTTCAAGCTGTAACCTCTTAAAAGTGCTATTATTATTATTATTATGCGAAAACCTTACAATAAGGTTTTATTCTGCGCAATAAAAGCGTAGCATTAGTGATCACAGCAGGCACATTATATTATACGTTTTCTCAGCAATTTTTCGCTGTGAAAGAATGGAAAACCCCATAATTTATGTGAATTAACAAATTCTACACACGAAAAACTTGGCACCTAGTCAATTACAAAACAGGCTTATGGGCATATTGTAGACATTAAGGGGAATTCCTACTGTTGGAAGCCATTAATCGGTATTTTAATAAATGAACATCAAACATTTGGTGCCAGGAAGATCAATAAAATAGCACAGTAGGGGCCACTAAGAGTGGCAAATCATCTTTTTTTTCACACTTATTTATATTAGTCTAGTCATCAAGCCAAATTAGCGGCTTTATTGGCTGAACCCCAAAACTTATACCACTTAAATATATACAAGCCATTAGTCAACAGAAAACATGTTACTGATATTAATCAAGTCCTGCTGGAGCAACTCAGTCACTGTTTTTTTAGGATGTAAACAGAGAGTAAAAGCAATGTTTTAGTAACATGTGCAAAATATGGTTCATTTTGGCTCAATGCAAAATAAAAGTTTTTATGTGTTATGGATGGAATGAAACACATACTTTTTATATAGTCGGGGCCAGGCATTAAATGTGCACCATCTGTGACAAGCAAAAGGCTCTAATATTAGTTTTGGATCACATACCATCCTGCTGATAATTACTATGGAAGCTTGAGTATGAATAATTAGATACTGCTAATTTATAATATTTTTTCCTATTTCAGGCTTGGTTTATTAATACAGCCATATAATACTTCAAACTAGCCTGCCCTTCAATTCTTAATTCTTACATAGCAACTAAACCAATGATTTGTTATTTAAGAAAATAATGAAAATATATTTCAGATTTGTGTTGGACTTATGGAACCTGTTTGGTATGTCAGTAATATCGATTAATCAGCTTTAAGAAAGTAATATAGTCTGGAAATATTATTTCTTTTGTTGTTTTTTGGTGCTCATTTATCATAATTGCTCCAATATAGAAATACATATATTGTGAATTGTGAACTATGATAAACCCAGATGATATAATATTTGTCTCCATTCAAACCATAACTTTTCTAGATGAAAGAAGTTGTAACGTGTATTGCATTAGATAACAACAGGAAACTCTACTAGGCACTTGTCAAGAGCACGGCCATCTTTACATTCATCAACAGTTTTATTTCTTTATGTATAGAGGAATGTATAAATACATTAATACATAAATAAGCAGGCTTCATATACATTAATAAAAAAACAGGCTTCATATTCACAGCACAATGAGAAATGGGTAAAAGCATTAGAAATAGGGTAAAGAAAGTGATTCAAATTGGGTTTGCCTTAACCAGCCATCAGCTTTGTCTGAAAGAAATTCTGGAACTTTTTAGCAAACTATAAAGTTACATGTATGTTGGTCAATAAATTGTTTTTTTTTTTTAAATATATGTTTTCCAATATTATTTTTTACTAATTACTATCATCAGTTATATCATTACTTATTAGTATCATAAAGAACAATGTTGAACCTGCAATTATTGGGGTGCTGTCTTGGTCTAAAAGTAACTTGCAAGTTAAAATGAAAAAGTATCATGCAAGGGTGGGTTTTTATTTGTTCATCTTAAAGTATGTTAGGGAAAGGGTGTCGGTGGGAATGTTTTTGGGTTTTGTCTTAAAATAAGACGTCAGGCATTCTCTGCCCAGCATCTTTTTTGAAAGGAAGCTGGAAACACTCCCTGTAAAGCAGCTGTGTCTTCAGATCTTCAAGACATGGGAAGGAAAAAAAAATCAAAGCATAGCCTTTGAATCTGATATAGGCATTACCTTATCCTTTCTGCTAAGTTGCTTAAGATACATTGTATTGTTCTAATGCTTGGGAAATTGCTAAAGTGCTGATAGTCTAGGAAGTTATTTTACGTGCAGTCTTTTCTGGAAAATAGACTGAAAATCATCATTAAAGTCAGTAGGATGAGTTGATTGATTTCTTCAAATTTTAATTAAACCGCATTGTAACACTGTCCAACATATTTGTATTAATCTTTGCTTAAAAGTAGACCTTTATATAAATTTAATAGAGAATTGATATTAACTTCTATATTAGTTACTTGTAGTTACATTGTACATTGTACATGGATGATTTCCATGTCCCTGTGCTACAAAAATAATATACAAAAGAACATACAAGAAGTAAGTATATATATAATAATCATTATATATATATATATATATATTCTGGGAAGATGTTCTGTTTAATCTTCCACTCCAGCCAAGTTATGAGATGTTATCTGTTAGTTGCCTAATTTTGCATTCAAATACAAAGAGGTATTCTTGGATTTCAATTGGGGGCTTTTTCCTGCCAGTGATTGGCGTCTTCAAACCACCAAAACTACCACCAAAACTAAAATAATACATATGAAAGTATATAAAAAGTAAATGCTATTGAAGTATTAAATGGCATTACTTTATGTGTTTTCAGGACTTGATTTATGTTTATTTTATAGTATACTTGATCTTAATATATAAAATTAGTGTTCTTTATCTAATGTATAGTTGATTGTGGCATACAAAATATATAATTAAAAAATTAAAAAATATAAAGAATAATATTATATTAAATAAGAATCCAGTCTTTAGCTTTAGTGTAATAAGTTATAGGTTATAGGTTGCTTTCTTTTGCTTATATATATGACGTCCAAATACATTAAGAACAGTAATATCACTATAAAGATTAAAGATTTGTTTGTGCACTTGTGCTAAAAAGAGCCAAAATACCACGAGATGAGTGACATGGTGAATGGACCTTTCCATCAGTTTCAGTCTAGTAATTTTCATAAATGGGAACAAAGTGGCCAGACTCTTTCAAGGCATACAAAGGGTAAATCCAATAGAGCAGTAGAGGTCAGGCAGGTGGCAAGCAGAGGCTTAACCCAATAAACAATATAGAGGTCAGGGCAATTATAGTTAATATTTTCCATCATGCAAAATGTTTACTTGGGTATTTAATGAGGAAAGCACAGAAACACATTATATGACAAAATACATTTTTACAGCTGGTAGGCCAATAGGGTAAAATGTTAACTATATAAAAGAAATACTTATATTTGCTAAAACACCATCCGTGTTGACAATGCTTGATTTCATACTTATGTATACTTGGTTCCAACCATGAAATTGACATTACATAATAGACCCTTTATATTAGTCTTGATTACTCAAGAACAAAATCAATATGCCTATTTAGTGAATATTAAAACCGTGTATAAAAATATGAATATATAAGCTAAATAACACCAGTGGTTAATATGTATGTATATATATATATATATATATATAAATATATATATATATATTATATCACTTCTTACCTATAGATCTCAACATTCATTTATAGACCCTATGTCTGATACAGTACTATTATTGGTGCAAATTAGTTAATTTAATTTGATTAATTTGATTGTCCCTTTAACTCTTTATAGTCCTACTCAACATCCCAGCAAAAGCACATTAAACTGCATGAGACATCTGAACTGCACGAGACACCTGAATTCAGGTTGCGACTTATGTTACAACGAATTTCATGTGAAGCGAAATCCAATCGCTGTGTATCACTGGGGTGCTTGAGCAGAATAGTTGAAATCTTTTATTTACAGTTAACAGATTTGTCTAATTATATTTGGGTATTGTGCAAATTAATCTAATAATAATGATGACAGCCTAAGGCCACTGTAAGAAACATCACTCTTGAGCTTAGCGTTAATAGCATTACTAAAATGATTACTTAACCTGTTACGTGCCAGAGAACTGAATAACTTAAAAATAACACTGGTATATACAATGCCTACTGAACTACTTGATACATATATTGAGGTGGAGATAACAATTTGAATCCCATGTGGGAACTCAGTAATTGCTTTAACACCCATTGCTGCAAGAAGCATCTTAGTATGCAGTGCAAAACACTCCAGGATATTTAATGGTACCTCATTGGTTTAATTTATTTTTGAGTGTTAAATACTTGAATATTTCTGCTCATTTTTTTTCTGTCACTTTCCTCATTTGCAATAGCTAACAGTTAAAATGCAGCCAACGTCTGACATAAGTCTTAATGAGAGTACAGAAGACAGCTTTTACTAAAAGCAAGTTTCATATTGTAGAAGATAGCATCAGAGCCGGCTTGGCCGATGAATGCATTTACTGTTTCCCCTTTTACATATGTGATGCTGCGTTCTTTTTATTATGTTCAAGGCCTAATTACGGTCCGAAGAACAGCAAAGTGTAAAGAATGTATTACTGTTTTCACGGCACATTTAAAATTCTTCGTAGGATTTTGGTTGGCTTTTGCCTCTGTGCAAGGGTACGGCTAATAGAAAGCAAATGTTTGCTCAAATAACTTTTTCCCCAAAGAAAACAATGAAGACCTGACATAAAAAACTTTTTATGACTCTTTCGGGCACACTGAAAAAAAAAATTGACCTCAGCCCACTTTGCTAAGCTTTAAAGTAGTTAACTGCATGTAACAATTTTATAACTCTGTTTCTTTTAATAAGAAAGGAAGCACCCGCTGAAATCAGGTAGCTTTACCCAGAGCTCGAGATCAAACAGTGTCTAATTGTCAGACAATGCTGGCACATTGTTTTTGAGAACATTACAGTTCTTTGTTTAAAAAAAAAAATGCAATATCATAACTGTGTTTTTGACTTAATTAATCCAGCCTAGGGTTTGTCTGAAGCCCTGAAGGAGGAATGATTGATTGTGTATATAAAGTAGTTAATTGATCGACAGAAAAAGCAGATCTTTGCCTCACTAAAATGTTTAAGTTTGTTAATGAAAATAAACTCGCAGATTTGCTGATGTTATGTGTTTTGGATGAGATTCATGAGAATCATGTAGTGTGGTTTTAGTTATAAAGTGAGTGGGGCATAAGATGTTTATATAATGTATGCTGAATAAATAATTTTAAGAGTACTATGCATTCCCAATGTTAATAAGAAACATTTTTTAAAATAAAAAAATATTTCTGCCAATCCCATCAATCAAACATCTTTTCTTTCATGACTGGTTTATTGAATTAATCATAAAGAAAAGAAATTGAAACAGTTTCCATCCATTGTTTCTTATTTGTTATTATGCAGCCTACTGTAATATAGTAATAAGGGTCATTAAAACCTCTCTCTAATAATGTGGCATCCTCATAGTGATTTAATATTCAGTTCAGTGCTTTGTTATAGAAATACTTGTAATAGTTAAATGAAAAATACTGATCTTTAAAACGTCAATGCAACATAATATCTTGCTTAATTGATGAGCGGATTCGGGTCAAATCAAAATCATATTTAAAATATAAACTTTCTTTATGTTGTAATGGTGAGCTGCATTTTAGAAATCTGATATACTTTTTTTTGCTTGTCCACAACTCTATGAAGCAGTTATTGTAATGCTCAATCAGCATCATAACAGAAAAAGAGAGTTTCTCTGGGGCCTGTACATGTTGAATACCACTGCTGTAAACTGTTTTGTCCAATATCAAATGGTTATTCTCAGAGGTACACATTTTTAATATGTCATTGTAAGACAGCCATGTATTTCCCTGATAAAACGGAAAGAGGCATTTCTGTATCTTGTTGAATAGAGAGTATACATATACACTAAGAATACTGTATAGCTGAAAAGCCATTGAACAATGGATTAATGCCTCTTAGCACAGGCCCATTATCTGCAATTACAGCCCAGACACAGGTCCAGATAGCCTAATGGGCAGAATCGATACCGTTCTAAAGTGCAACATATGGTGCATACATCTCCCACTATGGTGCATAGTGGTAGAAAAAATGACCTTCTCCCACCCATGTTCCACCTAAGTTGGCTATGTTCCATGTACATACATACAAGGGGCATCTGTTAATCATTGCTCATTACCAAACCTGTTGGTAGGTCTATACTCAGTGTGGGGAGAATGGTGTTTTGTCTCACCCACTTTAAGCTATGCCCTATACTCTTGCCTAACATTTGGAGTGTAAGGGAGATCCATCAGTACAGTAAAGCTGGCTCAGTGCAAACATTATTTCTAGCCAGAATCCCAGAATTGAACTTCCTGACCTTTATTGGATATTGCAACAGGACCAGTGAATGTAGTTTTGCCGGCATCTGACTCTATTTCTTAAATAACTCCATACCTTCTAGGAAAACTGAACCTGAGCGCATTGTAACAGCATTTTTATTTTTATAGCAAAAAAGTATTTCATTTTGCTATTTAGCAATACGCTCTATACATCCCCCGACTTGTATGACCTTTATGTAGTCATATAGTTCTCATATTATCACTTCCGAACCCCCACCGAGTTTCCTCTGTGCATGCTCTTTATCTCACTGTTACTATTGTAACATGATGATATTTTCTTTTACATGTAAGTTAGTTTAATACTTCTGTTAAACATTTAGAGCCTCTTCATAGTAAACTAGATTGTGATACGATCTTTTAAGTTAACCTTGTTTCATTACACAATACTTGAAAAATTGAAGATTGCAATCAGTAACATTCTTCTAGAAGGCCAGATAGCCATCTGAGTGACACCTGTCACGATAGAACATTCAACACTGAAGCCATACATTGCTTGTGAAATGAATCACATGTAATATCCGTTTAGATAGTGATAAGATGCACTGAGAAAATGGTTGCTTACCTCTGAATTAATATTTGAAACTATCCGACCAACTTTAGTTACGTAATGCTCTTAGGAAAACAAAAACCTGGCTGTCTCTGTCTATCATCGCTATTGACTTTATATTCCTTTTTTGTACTCATCAGATGAATGAGAACTTCAAACAGTTTAATGTGAAATAAAATATATAACACAATAGTGCCAAACAAGCTCATTAAACACTGATATCCATCGGTACATGACAAGCATAATGTGCATATGTGTTGGCTCACTCCCATGGGGATCACAAGGCAATCAAGAAATTGATGGCAGACAAAGACAATCTGGTTTAAGTGCTATGCGGTTTTCCATAATGCTGCAACTAGTATTTATCATCCGTGTAGGGAATAAATTATTTTTCATAATTGATTATGCTTGTATCTTGTTAAGGTAAGTTAAATGCACATGGCAAGGTACAGGCATTTTTAACATAGGCAGGTATAGGCAAGGCTATGTTAGAAAAAAAATCTGCTCAATGTATCTTTAGGATCATTATATTCTACCATTCAAATAATTCACACTGCTTGATTACAACATTTACTGTAATACATTTAGAATTAACGGCTGTAAAATTGAAATTCAGTATGACTGATTTCATAATATGAAGTTATGCATTCATTGGTAATTGGGAAGTTAACTTATGGCGACATATTGAAGGAAGCACTTAGAAACTTGTATTGTTCTATGGTATTCTCTATAAGAGTGTTTAGAGCTTAATTAAATTTCTGTCAATGTAGTCCTGCTGATTAATAAAGAAGTGTCAGCAACAAATTCAAATGCGTGAAAATGGTTATTGTCATTAAGACAGCTAGGCTGGCATAAACATTGCCATCACTTTATTGTCATGGAAATACATTATTTCAGATTTAAAAATAAAGAATAAAAGCACTTTATCCAGCTGACGTTCATGTGTCATACTGAGAAAAAGCTATGATAACCGCACAATAGATCTCAAATAAAGGCATTTTGGAATACAGATGACCATTCTGACATAAATTTGGCTTTAAGTGAGTGTTTCATATAATTACAGTCACTCATAATGCCAAAAATAAAAGTATTATTAAGCTCTATTTTTATTGAATTATTTAACTGGAGATGTTTCCACCAAGTGACATTTGCGTTGTCTTTATAACTAGCTGGTGACTTATTGTTTGGCTATGATTTGGAGATAGCAAGCATTGAAATAAGTGGAAAAACAGCAGACACTCCCAATTTACTGTACATCCTAAGATCTTCTATAAATGTTGATAAGTAATATTTGTGCCTGAAGACCAATGGTACAGAAAACAATGTAGAGATCAAAGTCAAACAATGTAAAAATAATGAAAAAGATTTTTGTGTTTAATTATTTTGTAACTATACACCCTCCTCTATTTTCTAGGTTAGTTCAGCCAAGGTCCAGTTAAGCTTTAGTCCAGTATATTCAAACATTATGACACCAATTGCTTGGAAGGTATCTGGCCAGTATTTTGTTACTTCTGTATTATACATGCTTTGAAAAAAAATTGAAATTCGCACATATAATTTACTTAGATAGGGGTCAATATATAGCATAATTAATTAATTATTATAAAAAATACAGAATAATTTATTAAACCCACAGTTCTCCTGCAAATTTGCTGGCTACCTCTTTTTGGTTGATACATCCCTCTCTCATTGATGTTGGATAGTTTTGACAGCAAGATCAAAGTAGACAATGTCCTTAACTGCTCTGAAAGATTTTGAGTCAATGTGTTTGTATTAACTGCAGTTCCACGTAATGCCACCGGGGTTTGTAGAACCACTAATAATGTCAGTAGCATTTATATACTGACTGGATTCTTTTTGTGTTACTTATGAACTCTCTGTATGGTTCCATCTATTGATTGTTTGTAGGGCAGGACTCAATCCTTCCACTGATCCTATTGACTCCCAAACGTTATTTGGAACACAATATTACTGGGCCATTTGGGCAATTCGACTTTAACATAATTGAGTACCGTATAATCCGCTCAGCCTAGATTAAAGATGCTCAGTTTGCTATGCATTTATAAACGGAGACTTCTGCTATGTGAGCAAAGCATTCTCCTGCCTCATCAGCACATCTAACGGGAAATATCTAATCTTTGGAATATTTGGGTCCCTTTGGAAACAGTGACCTTTCTGGTTTTTTGAAACATAACCCAAATCAACCGTACTGGCAACTGTTCAACATATGTACACAAAGGCTACAAGAGCTTGTTTAGAAAGCCTTATTTAGTAAGAGGTGAAGGTCGCCAACACTTGTGGCAATCCTTTTTTGTCTGTGATATCTCAAAGTAACCAAATTGTAGGTTGCGTGTCAGCATTATAAAGGGTACTTGAGGGAACAGACTACAAGCCCAGACACTCTCTAAAACAGCATGATCTGAGCCTAATTTAATGCGCAATTAATCACCGTCACACATTTTTTTTGTTGTGCTCATCTGTTGTCTCCACAAATATTGGCATAAGATAGCTATCTATTCCATTTTTAGGAATGAGCCAAAGTGCTCATGCAAACACTTGATGTAGTTATTATCAAGAAAATGATTTAATACTTTTGAGTAAAAACTAAACAAATATTTGACTAAATCCATCCTTTTAATAGCTATTTATACACAGCACTTGAGAAAAAAATATATCCATAATATATGCACATTTCTGAGTTTTATCTTATTGAGCAATTCTGAAATTTGAACTTTACATTTAATTATTATTTGACATATAAACATAAAATACCCAAATTGCATTTTAGTGGATATACAGTGTATATATATATATTTTATAGACATTGCTTCAATTACAGTATGAATATGTAGCTTTGTAATAAGAAAGATATAGCTAAGATAAAAAACGAATTACCGGTATTATATAATGAAAGACCATGCCTATACTTTTTCTAATGCATATTTTAAATTACGGTAATATATATTTACAGGTTTGCTTGTTTTGTCTCCTGTTTACAATTTTAACATTATTGACTTGCTTTTCTTTTGCAGAAATGATGGATACCAACAATTTAATCACATTCAATGGATTGGCCAATAGTTCAAGCTACAATACATTTGTGTTAGATGAAGAACGAGGAAGACTATATGTTGGGGCTAAGGATCACATCTTTTCATTTAACCTGGCTAACATCAAAGACTTTCAAAAGGTATTATTTTTATGAAATTGTGGGCTTCAAACAGATTTGTCTTTAAAGCTACTGTTTACTTAACCCTTTCTTAACACCGTGGAGCTTGCTTAGTCAAAGAAAAATAAGATTAAAAGTAATTGAATTAGGATATTAATATCTATATAATTTGTTTTCTGTATTAGTAAAGATTATTGTAGAATGTAGTTTTTCAATCACATTGTACAGCACCTGTTAATACATTAGTTTTCATTAATCATTTCCCTTAATATATTTAGTTAAGGACACCATTTTGCTCCTTTTGTTTATGTTTTTTATTTATTTAACTCCAGAGACTCCAATTTTACATGAAAATCTCTTTCTTTCTGTTGTATTCTTGGAAAACTTTTTTTCTGTGTAGCTGATACATTTCTTATCTCCCCTAACTCTCCATAATGTATTTTTATCTGTACGTACTTTGCTAAGGTCAGAAGCAATGATTGTGTTTTCCCATTCTCGTCTCTTAGACATGTTCTGCATGGCCTTTTTTTCTCTTGACCTTTGTGCATCTACAAATGACCTATAGACCTAACCTAGCTAGGAATATCGCTAAGACCACTTAGTGACAAGTAAAAGGAGAGGTGTGATTCTTGTAAAGCGGTTTTATGCATTATGGGATTCTAGATCAGTAGAAAATTCAAAAATAGTTTTCGAGCCAAAATGTTACAGTATTAAACATTTCCAATTTACCAACCAGCTGACTTCAGTGAAAGCATGAAACATAATAGTATTACATTATACGTATACACCAACACAAGGTATATATAATTTACTATATTACCCATATAACAAATTAAACACATGGACACATCACAAGACTCACTTCATGTGAACTTTGGCTTTTTTGTAATGTAAAATATTCAATAGTATTCAATCATATACTGTTAAACTTGGAATAGAAGACCTTCAATTTTTCATTAGCCATTTGTTATGACATTCCATGAAAATGTAAAGTCATGATGTAGTCAAAACAATAATCTCCAACATATCAGGGCGCTTATGTTTTGCGTTGTAGTAATTTGTCTGAGGAGGCTGTGTCACATAGTGTCTGAAATCCATCTCTTGTTCTAACACTCTGAAGTGTGAGATGCCAAAATATAGGGCAGTGGTAACAGACAGGAACATGTGGAACGAACACAGAACAAGGCTTTCATGTTTCGCTTTCAAGAATAAAAAGGACACTCAAGTACATCAGTAGTAATAATAATAATAATAATAATAATAACAACAGCATCACGGATAAATAGTGGTTTAAAAAAAATTCCATTGATCCAGTCCCTGAACCACTAAACATGCATGGCTGCATTAAAACTGTTAGCCAAGTTGTAGATCACATGATAAAAGAAGATGAAGTGTACTTTTTATGTGTCATAAGTAACGGTTGCCACTGAATGCTTAACATCTGACATTTTGCACCAGGTTTGCTATTTATAAATATCATTGTGTCCTCAGTTTGCATTTAAATAACCTACTTTTTTAAAACTTTTTTCATTTTATTGCTCTGCTTTTCATTACTTGGCCATGTCTTCACCTGAACAGAAGTCCAAGCTTAGTTACATCATGCGTAACACAGTGAAAAATAACCCACCATGTAATATTCTTGCAGGGACTAGAAGTTATAATTATCCTACAATCAAGTAACCATATTAGTATTAATAATAGGATTAATAATGCAATGTCATTTAATCCAGCATGTAAATGAAATACAATTATGCCATATAGTGCTCAATCCTGACAACTCATCTAGAAATTAGCTTTTTGTATTTCATAATTTCAGATACATGGCTGTGTAAATTCAAACAGTTTGTTATTCATGGGAATTATTAACAGAATGCTACAGAAAAACATAAGAATATTTCCCCATACAACCTCATTTATAGATGAACAGAAGGAGTTTCTGACCTTATATTTAATGAGAGGTACTGAAAATTAGTAAATGACCATTCATTATTATGTGAGCTTCTATGAAATTATTTTGAGTGCTTAAATAAAATGTATTTAGAAAAAAATGTCCTTATGTAGCTAAAGTTTTTTCATCATTTAAGAATCCAAAAGTAATTTTGCATCTTTTTCTGTCTCTATTTTCTCTAGTATTGCTTTCTTATAGTTTCTTGAAATAGTCATAGCTGTGTCATATATAATATCTGGGAATCATATCATCCCATATATATATTAGAAAAAAAAGGGATATGATCTTGAATCTAACAAAACCTTGTGCAGTTAATTATTATCCCGGAGTTAGGGTAATTGTTCCTACTAATAGCGCAGACTCTGCTCAGTGTCAGGTGTAAATAATCTTCCTGAAATGCCTGTCTGTAACTCACCCTTACTTCCATTGCTGTTGCATTATCTGAGACTCCCAACTGAATCATGGTCTGGTATTAAATGAGGATCATGTTTTATTCTACAAATAATTCCTAAAAGCTTTTCAACAAGCATGAATAATTGACTGTGAGGATCATTTGATTTTCCACTGTGTGAGAAGTCTTACATTAACCTTGCTGAAGTACTAAGCTTAGGCAGTGTTAAAAGACTAGTGGTACTAATCATAGTTCCACAATCTGCCTATACATAAATACCTATACAGTGGGCGCAATGCCTTGAGGCTTAATAGGTTTTTACACAACCACTGGATCAAGATTTACAAATCTGTCATAAATTTGCACAAAAAAGGCAATGACAGTCAGGGATAATTCTACTAATTTTTTAATTATTATACATAAAAAAATGAAAATGTTGATTTTCTATACTATGCAGAGAGTTATCTAGGAAGTTATCTTATATTCAGAGGCAAATACCTGAAAGCAAGCTACCCAAGGTAAGGCTCAAGCATGTTAGAGGGCCTTGAGACATTGAGAATAGTAACAAAGATTACATCTTAAATTCATTAAAGTGTACAATCCAGAAAGGGGCTTCGTATGTTCAGATTATTATTATTATTAGTATTATTATTAGTATTATATTTTATTTATATAGCGCAAACAATTTACGCAGCACAATACTAATTCATTTCTTCTGTACAGTTTTAAGAAAGTGCATAACATAAATTTGCGTCACAGACACAAAATAAAGCAGTTTTCTTAATTTCAGATTGTTTGGCCTGTGAGTAACACCCGCAGGGATGAATGCAAGTGGGCTGGTAAAGATATTGTGGTAAGTACAAAGTATCAGCATTGTGATATTAAAAGTTAAAGTCTTATTTTTTCATACAAATCAAAGTAATTGAAGACTGTCTATTGATCAAACATATGTTATGTTGCCCTATTAACATTTTAGAAATTTGAGCAAGCCAGGTGCTTGTTTTATAAAGACTTTTGAACAACTAAATTTATGTGGGTGGAGAGGATATCCCTTGGTCATATTTTGCTTTCTTTTTGCAATTCTCAGATGTTTAATTATTATGATCTCCACCCAAATTATTTAGGAATGTTCTTACTTATAATTTGTAGAGTGCAAGGTCCACCAAGAAGAAAAAATATACAGACTAAAGCATGGGCCCTAAAGTCTTTGATCTCCAGAGCCTGATCACAAAACAAACCGTCTGATTTTCCTGCCATAAACCACTAATATATATAAACAAAGAATGAGACATCTGATGTAATAACTTACTGCAGTAGTTAACCTTGAGACTATCCCAAACAAGTTCCTATCATTTAAATCAGTAATATATTATGGGACATATCTTGCAGCTACAATATTTCATGTCACCGTGTAGACATGCTTACGCATTGTATTTATATTATCTTGGTCATATGAAAATAATTTACTGTTTGGATTTTTTATGGTTTCTGTAAGTTTACTTGGCACTTTTAAGAAAAGAAAATAAGCACACTTTTGTGGTGATATGATTTTTTGGGACGATACTCAATATGAATAGTTCATAGTTAACCCTATGTGTGTATATGTGTGCTCACCCTGGCTGTGTCATATACTGTATGGATCAAGGCATCCCAACCTAGAACTAGATTTCAGGAGCTTACTTAATAAAGTATTTATGTGGTAGTTGGAAGCCTGGGAAGAATTAGCGAAAATACTTTTAAATTCCATTCCCCTGGTTTTTACATTTATATACAGGCAATGTTTATATAATTTGGATTATGCTATTCTTGGAAATGTTTCCATGCTTGAAGTTATGTAGAACCATGCTTCAGGTTTATGTTCCATATCAAAGAAGCACTTATCTGGCAGACATTGTAGGTTAGTAAATCTTGGTATCAAGTATCTGGAGTAAGCGTCCCAATCGGTCTGGAACACAGACTTCCTGTCCCTAACAACTGAAAGGTGCATCATTGCTATTGATATTACTCACGAAAAGGACACAATTTGAGAAATTGAGTGGCAGAGAGGGAAATATTTAAGATAAATATCAACATAAACATAATCCATAAACAAAAAGTCACGTTTCCAATAAAAGCATATGTACGAGCATTATATTTGTTTCCTTTTGCATGGAAATCCTTTATATATGGAAATATAAGTGGTATCTGCACTACAGTGATCAGATATCCTTTGGGACAGCTACTAGTCCACTATGCTTCCTTCATTGAGAAGTGTAGTAATACAGTAAGACCTTTCACTACTGCACCCATTCTGTGTGTTTTTATGGTTTTTACATGGATTCTCTATTTGGTAAATAAGATAGTCCTGGTTTGTGTAAAGTATTGGGAAGTTTGTGTGCCAAATGTGTTGTGGGGCAGCTATACTAACAGGGCTTTTATCTTTAAATAGATATAACATTATGTATGTATATTTTCCTGTATCCCATTGTACAGTGCTGCAGAATATGATGACACTATATAAAACAATAAATAATAATAATCATTGACGTGGTATTCATGCAAAACACATGCAACTCTCCAACTGTTAAATTTAGTATTTTAGCTGAAATTCCATACTGGTTGTGATTTTTTTTTCTAAGTAAGTTCACCATGAGGCTAATAAATAAGAATCCTACTTTGGGTTTAGACTTCTTTGTTAGCTGGGCACACGCATATAGCATATTCACTAATAAAGATGAGTTACAGCTAGACGGCCAAGTAATATTTCTAGAAACAGAAGCTGTCCATGGCTGGTCCTTCATAATGTATAGTTACTGGAGTGAAAGGAGAATTGTTATTTCACTTATCATCATGTTGTTTAGTAAGTGAACCACATAGCCTGTAAGGCCTTATTTAGTTTCACAAAATAAGAAAACTATGATATTTCTTTATATTCTGAATATTTAAATTTAGTAAGAAAAATACTTGTTTAATATCTCTGAGCACTCAGTTAAGCACTTTATAACATCACATTTCTCAGCAAATAATCTCAATAGAACCTTTTTTACACCACTAGTTCATGAGTGCCTTGACTGACACCTCAGCCAGGGCTAAATAGAGAAAGAGGTCAAAGGTACCTCTATAGATATAAATCTGCTTAAGGAGTAGAACCCCATAAAGCAAGCACCAATGCAGATTGATGATTTAATGATAGGTTTAAGCCCCCTGGAGCCAAATATTTAGCTTCACCTTAGGCTTTCTGTGTCCATTCAAAATTGTCTGGCTCCTGAGGCAATACTGTTTTACCCAAAATTTACGAGTGGTTATTTTGTAATATGATTCCGCTTTTAAATCAACAAATGTAACAGAACCCCTGTTTTTCACAGTTTGTGATCACTGGAGTACAAATGTATTTTAACTGGAAGCATATTCAAGTATATATAATCACCTGACCTACATAACTAAGCCAACCTATTGAAAAAAGAAATCTGCATTATGGTTTCAGATATTTTCATAAGGTGCAAAGCCATGTCTGCTGATTAGTCCTCTAAATCTTTTTTACCTGTTGGTAAAATGGTTATTTTGCTTCTGTACAAGAGCAGTCTGTAGTGATTCATACTGTATATTTCATAGTAACCTAACTTAATTTACAAAGAGAGTAACTAGCCATTACATTATTTTACATACCTCACTTTACGGACATCTGATATTTATATTTTATTTTTTATATTTCCATTGTAAATGGGACTCTCAATCTTCAGAGATCACCCTACTAAGGACACATACGGTGATGTGATTTTCTAACATCCTGTAAAATGTACTTCAAGTCCTGTAACATTTTTAGGCTGTTATTCCTTAAGAATGGTGTAATAATTATGAACCAATTACTTTCATTACATGACTACGTTAAGTAGGAAGACTGTCTTACAGAGATGATTGCTAATGTCTAACACAGTACAAGTGAAGTAGACATCATGACACTTTCCCAAATAAAACTTTTTTTTTGGGAACTGCGGTTATTAGTTCACTATTACTCTGTATCGTTGATGAATTAATTCCTTACTTTCCCTGCAATCCCTGTGTAGCCTTGGAGACTACAATATGAAAATCACAGACAGTTAATCAAGATCTATCATAATTCCACCAAAGTGACACTTAAGGTCCTTTTAATCTATAGTTTGTGGCAAGTAACTACCAAAATGCTTTGGGTAAACATTACTTATTTTAAATATTCCAAAAACCAAAATGGGATAAATCCTATATATTACATATTGCATTCTTTAATATCACCCAGTTATCCAAAAATACAAACCCATTCCAGATTATCCCAGAGCCAGAAATACTTAATAACATTCAAAATACTTTTGCTAGAGTGCTGGGTGTATTCCAGATGACAGAATGTGTTTTCTTATGTTTCTTTGCCAGCTTCCAGAATATTTTGCTGTTAGTTTTAAACAAGTTGAAAATATTACCCAAAATGTTTATAGATAATTGGATTTGTTTACTTTTTGCATGCTACGTATTTCATTTTATGACGTTAGGGAGCTCCTTGCCACAGTTCCAAGTTTATGACTTTATGAAACCACACAGGTCCAATGTGTTAAGCGAGCAATTAGTGGATTTTAGTGGGCAGATTCTCATAAAACCATAGTGCAAAGCAATAAGCTATACATAGTGAAGGACAGACATTATAAAAAAAAAACTCTTCACAACAATTAGTGTAATAAAATGTAATTTATGACTGCAACAGAAACGTTATCTAAAATCGTGGTTGGATAATAAGAACTAGGACTCACTTTGTACCACTATCTATACTTTGTTATGCATCAAAGAGATGGTGTCTGTGGATTACATTCTTCATACTGGGCCAATTACATAAAGTTCTGCAATGTAAAACCAACTAAAAGGTTTCAGAAACAGAACAATTACAATTTTACAAACAAATGTTCCTGCCTATCATCTCATCCTAACAATGTTGCTAATATCACAGAGTCCCTTTATCATATCATCACATAATAATTACTTTATACCATAGATTTACTGTATAAAATATGTTTTAAGGTTAGACAACCATGTCTTGTATAGCTTTAAAGCTCACCAAAATCACAAATGCACTGCCTTGTTTATATATCAGTATATATGGTGCAAATACCAACCATAGACAACTCTTCTGTTTCATGATGTTTCAGTAAATAAGGCCATTTTCACTATATATGAAATATGTAATTGTGTCAATTGGAGGCACTCTAAAAACACAGTCATTCATTTTCACAGTTACTTTACACAGTGGGTGGGAGATGGAATAGGTTAAAGTTTAAACAGGATTATACAGAGTTAAAAAATAACATGATTTCTAGGGGCAGTGAGGTTTTATATTTAACTGCTGTTGCACTAAAGAAATCTGATATAGCATGACATGCTGTGTAATGTGTAGGCTTGTTTTGTCAAGTTTCAGACAGATCAACTTTTATTTAAACAAAAAAAAAGAAGTTGGCAGAAAGTGATTTATACAAGGAGTTGAAAGACAAAAAGATTCTGAGATATAAGGGATTTTACCATTTGGTCCATGTGTGTTCAGCCATCAGCGTATGCCGACATGCCCTGGCGAGGCAACATCTGTTGATATACACCTTTAATTATTAGACAGTCAAATACAATTGGCGTGTCTTCATTTCAAATCTTAAGTTGAGGTTGAGGTTCTAAAGCCCTTGCCATTGGAAGGACCCATAGAAGATGCAAAAATCCCCCAGTTCTATTCAATTTTTATGTTTTAGGAAAATCAGCAATAATTTCTCAACATCTAGTTCCATGGGAAAAGCATCAACCTTAACACATAGAGTCTTTCAGGCAATATTGCCTGTGGTCTCTTTGAACGGTATTATATTTATTACATAGGACTGACCATAAAGCTATCCACCAATCTTTTATTTGTCTACTCCTGTTTAGTTGTTAAGTGTGTATATATATGTATATATATATATATAATATATATATATATGTGTGTAACTAGTAGTCTGTTGGCTAAAACACACACACACCATACACTATATATATATATATATATATATATATATACACAGTAAAGGTTGCCAAACAACAGGAGGATGTAAATGATTACCTTTGTCTCTTTAATATCACACTCCCTTATTTTTCTAAATATATTCTTCACATTGTTATACATATTAAAAATATTTTACGAAATGTTCTTTGAATTTGACCAAACTAATAGTTTAGGCTACTTGCCAGGTAGTTAAATTTTAAATACTTGGCATTCCGTGGGATAGAATTACTTTAGCAATCATAACAGCGTTCTTTAAGCATAGACCAAATTAAGTAATCCCTGAGAGAAAGAGGTTGGTGACCACCCTTAAGAATCTGATCTTAGAATAGACAAAGCAAAACTGTAAAAAAAACCATGTGGCTTTTGTATGCATTTGTGTAGATCTGAAAGTTATCTATTCGTGGGTGTAAGATAAAGAAAAAAGGAAAAATATTAATACACATAACTATACTGCTGTCAGCAGATCTAAAAATAAGTGCTTTTCCCTGTTAAAGCTCTTGATTTTAAATATGAAAGCACTTTAATGGAAAAGATTTTTTGTGTTATCAGCTTTTATAATTCCTCAGCACCTTTACTATCAAAATGCTTTAAATCTCGGCAATTGTTTGAGTGATGTTTCATTTCTTATCACTCCTTTTACACCATTATGTATCTGATGCAAGGCCATTAAGCTACATTCCTCCTTTTTATCATATCCCCAGCTAACCTAAGATTTGAAATCCATTGACGAATGAAGTTGTAGAATACGGTGGGTTGCATACTTTCTATCACCATTTATCAGTCTGATCACACATTAAAACACATTTTTATCCATTGCTTATTTCAACGATGCTTGGTGTACACAAGATATATCAAAAAGTTCTCCTTTGATGATACAAGGATAACACCTACATTATAAAACCAGCCAATGCACATTACATTTGAATATTTTTTTCCACTTTTGTGTTACTGTACACTTATTGTATTTGGATAATTGCGCATCTGTGAAATTTTGTGGAAATTACATGGATAAACTTTTTAACCCGCTTTGCAAAATTTTATTCTCATAATACAATAAAACTATAATAACCATGAATTTTTAGTTCAGTGTATACCTTTACAATCTATCCAAACACTTGGACACTGGAGAGGCAAAACTTTTTCTTTATTATAAACACCTTTTGGTTCGGCATTTTGAATCCCACAAGTATTCATTCAATAATATGATGGATTGGCAAATGAACCAAGACATTAATTTCCTGACCTAACAAGCCTTAGGAAGTACATGCTTACATGGCATCGGACAAATGTATTCAAATTTATTCCGTGTTTAGCAGAATGGCCACCTCCTTTAAGATAATTTCAAATGACAAAAGATATCGCTATACTGGATGTGTGCTACTGGTAAGGCTTATGAAACAAGCTTTTGTCGTGTGTCCATTCACGATGGGAACCCAGAATGTCAGGGGTTTTCATCAGCTAACATTCTGTTCACAATAAACAAGGCACTAGGGGCCGAGGTATTTATACCTTACTCTTTATTCACTCTGCAGTCAGCGACAGATCCTGTTAACTAATGCCTGTACATCCCTGTCAGTGGATTGACATATTGTTGTATGTCTAAACATTTAGCACAGTTAAGTTAACATAGCACATCAAATACTGTAGCAATTGTATGATATACTAGCGGTTACTGCAGTCGAAAAACTAGAATAAGAAACAATGTACCAGTTGTGCAACTGAACCAAACATAATCGTCTATAAAATAAGAAGCCTGCTGAGTAATTATGACCAGGGGCCGACTGGTGATGACGAGGAGTCTTGGCACTTTAAGAGCAATGGCTGCCTGATGACATAGCATGCTGTTGGGCTTATTCAGCCAGCTGGAGCAGCAGGTTGGGCAAGTATAGAAAGCTGTTGGCCAGCAGCCCACCAGGCATTTGCAAGATGGCCAGTCCAGACCTGGTTATGACCCAAGAAACTTCACACAGTTGCTTCATTGGCCGTGCAAAAAGTGCACTATATTCAATAAATAAATATTTTTATGAAATGAATCTTACTTTACTATGGAAATAAGAAAGAAAACCTTGGAGGACCTGTTGTGAATGATGTAAATAAAAATGACATTAAATTATAGTTGTACTTTTGCAGCAGAAAAGGATGAAGAACTTTGTGAAAAATCTACATCTGCTGCTAATTTATTACATGGATTCTTAGCTGACAGTGGAAAGGACCATATTATCACTAAACTGAAACATATATTATCGAAAATACTAAATTACACATTCCAAACCATTTACATCTGAAGCAAAATGTTGCCATTTGGATAAACAATTTAATGTATGTTTCTTGGCCGGTGTTTTGATGATAAATTGCACATTAAACAAGTTTTGCTTCAGTAGTTTTTAATATGCATGTCAAGATATACAGGCAAGCATTAAGGATGTGAAGTATTTCATAGTTTATTCACAAAAAATGTGTAAGTGCATCATAACTTAAGACCTACAATTATCTCAGTGGTTTCCAATTAATTAAATCAAATTAATCTGCAAGATGTCTAATCTCGTTTTAGTTGATCTATTGAAACCAACACACTGCAATGCAGTAGAATGTATACCATACTTTTTTTACATCATAATTCTAAAGGTACTTCTGCTGTTTTTGTAATGAAGACATAACATAAAACTCCCTTAATAAGTCATCAATCCTATTATTATGTCATGCTTTAAGTACCGAAATTACAGATGCTCATTAACATCTGGTTTTGTCAAGAACATTTATCTGATTTACTAATGTGAGTTTACTCTCCACCCTGTTCCTTCAAGAGTCAATTCTCAGGAGCCAGAATCAGAGATTGTGTCATGCTACAGAAGAGCATCATGGTCAATTCATATCGAACTATTACAAAGATTGCATATTTCACTTAGTCATCTAGTTTAATGTAACAAGAAGTATGTACAGCATATGTAATATATATGGTATTCTGTCTAAAAAATATATTGTAATGTGTAATATACACATAGTGCTACAAAAGAGACAATCATTAGCCTCTGTAGACCTTAGCTAACATATCTGCCTGCTCTGGAGAGTTTACAAAGCAGGACGGTCCTTTTTAATAACAATCATAAAAAATGTATATGTAAAGTTCTAGAATATGCTGTTGTTCAGTAATAAAGCCCAAACACACAAATAGCTTCAAAAGGTTCACTTTCCCTATAGCATAATGAATGGCTCTGTGCATGTAGTCCATATCTAAACAAAATAGGACAAAACTGAACAAACAAAACAATGAACAGCCATTTAAATTGGATGAGACTGAGCTGAATTATTGTTGTATTAAGAGTGCTGTCTTAGTATTCACTTTGAGGATAACACACGCTTTATCATATGCAGCAAGTGCACTATGATTGGACCTTGGCTTTAAGCAGGAGCCGACCATTCCCATTGTGACATGTCCTTTATATGTAGACCGATGATGGCCATAATTGTCATGTTCAGTTCATAGTATGGTTATAAGTATAACTCAGAATCTATATTGTGTCAAAAAAGTGATAGTTTATCACAAAGTGTTTATTCTAAAAAATGTTTTCAGTTATTCGCTGATGCAATTAACCACAGATTTGATTAAATATACTTCTTTCTTTTGATTCTAGCCAAAAAGGAAGTAAATATAGAGTTCCTTTTGTGAAAATAATGCCTGGATCTATCTAAACATTCCTACATTTTGTTTGAATTTCTCTGTGTGTGGCAGATGTTTGACAGATGGATAGACTTTATTTTTGTTACTGTCCGTGCAGAGTCTGCGTGAAATAGCTGAACCATTGTTCTCTGGGTGTACAGTCTGTTTTATAGTTGTTTTTTTTTAATGTATGACCTTAAGCATCTCCCAGGCATTTGTTTATTACAAGTCTGGTGTGAAAAAAAAGCCTTGAATCAATCTGAACAGTAGACAAAGAGCACTTAGTATGATGCTTACACTACTTCTAATGTGATATAACCTTATAATTTGGCATATCCTCTATGAACATGATTTTAATGTATGAACTTGCAATGTTTCTAGGAGAATGAGCACCCGTCTTTGATTGTCCTGCCACACCAGCCAGCTTGGCAAACTTCTGTGTAGATGTTATGGGCAGAACTCCTCTGAGTGCATGTGATCCCAACCACAAGAAAAACGCACTATGAGTGTTCAGACACCTTGCATTATTGTCAATTTCTCATTCAAAGTCAGCTCAGAAAGCAAGAAAGAGAATTGGACATGGCTGTCCTGTTTAGTCCTTCAAAAGTTATGTCATCCCACATAGCAAAATATATTCCAGTCATTGAACATATTGATAATTTATAACCAGTTACACAGGCCAACATTTTTGTAACCCTCTGCCCCTAAATAATTCTAGAATTAGGATTATGTCTTCTTCCTTTTTTATATATGTCTACCCAATTTGATAAATGGGTAAGGGTGTTTACTGGCAATATGAAGCTTACCTATAAAATTCTGAAAATAGTTCAAAAAAAAATTTTTTTGTACTTTTAATCTAGCCTGTAGATCTTAGTCCCACACCAAAACTGAGGCATATTTTACAAGCGCAAATGAACCGTGTATCACACCAGTAATGTCAATGGGTTTTCAGTACTTTATCAAACGTTTATTTATATCTCTGAAGCATAAATTTAATTTCTCCTAAGAAGAAAGCTAGAACGCCCAAGATGACATATTGACAAAAATATGTAGAACTTCTGCTTTAAATAATGAATTAGCTAAATATACATTCTTGTGCAGCGGGATTGTATTTCTGTTTACAGAATATGCCAAGTTGTAGTCTTTATTCTCATTGTTTATTTAAACCATGGAAAGACCTGAATCTAAAATATTAATGTTTTTGTATGTGTTTCTCACAGCACTGGCGGACCAGATTGTAATGTCACAAAATACTAAACCTTGCATCGGTAGGGAAAAAAGCAAATAAAAATGGACACTGAGTCAGTATCAGACTGATATGTTATAATTTCTTCATAAATACTAATATCTTACATTTAGCAGTATCACATGTTAATAAGTGAAGACAGACTCTGTATATTTTTTGAAGTAATAATGTTTTAGCCTCTGGGCCTATGTGGAAAATATATTTTTCAGGGTTACTGTATATATTTAGCACTTTGTTACTCTGTGCAAATTACAGCAAATGTGCTACTGATGGGTGAGGAACCAATGGATTTTGAGGCCCATTAATGTGAATAACTCTGTTTTTGGAAGCAGAACCAAAGTTCTGCCTATTAAGTTTTCTTGAACTTGAGTTGGCCTCACTAGCAATAGGTTTTTATATTCTATTTCCTTACTTTTCCTTTAGTAGATTCCCCGACTCAACTTCATCTCTCTCATCTGATGTCTCTAGGAATGACATAATGTACAAATTTTACAAACATTATATCCAAATAAAATAAAATTACAAAAGAAGCCCAAAACAGACAGCTGGCTCAAATGGGGCTAAGGTCCACGTTGGACAGGAAGAAAATAAATAATATAAGAAAAGAGAAGAGAAGAAAAAAAACAACCTCAACAGTCCTTTCTTTAACACATGCCTGTAATGAGAGCCATATTTCATTATTCTGCAGATACAATCATATCTATGATACTTTTAGTCTGTCAAGTGGCAGGCATGTATAGCAGTTTTTGACAATTATATTCAAGTAATTCCATTTGATTTTCATTAAAGGACCTATTTGCAACACAAGTGGGTTCTCTGAAATCATGTGTGGAAAAAACTGTTCGAAATGATGTAATATCGTAAGGATTATAGTTTACACTAATCTTTTCCCTGAACATTTTTTAATTATATTTAAATGAACATTACATATATTCCCATTGAGTAGATCTTGTATATTAACTAATGATGTACTAATTGCCCTGAAATTATGATTTTATGCATCCTTGGTTATAGCACGCAGATTTACCATGTGACATGAATGGATTATGCTGCTGTGGCTTATTAGGGGCTATGGGACACTGCTTACTAGAGAATGTCACTTTAGGCTATGGGCCAAGAGTGAGGAGTGAGGTGTACTGTTGTTCTGACACCTTTGAACAGCTGTTCCTCTGAGTTCAGATGTTTGCTCACACCTGTGCTAAGCTAATTTGGCTGTAAAAATAAGAAGCGTCATAGTCGATATAGAGCATATTTAGATATGTAGAACTGATGTAGATATTTCATTACCCACTCTTAATAGTATCGCTTTACTAATTTTAAAATATTTAAGAATATATGTGATTTCTCTGTGGTTAAGACGTAGAAAAATAACTTTATTGCTTTAAAAATGATCATTCTGTGGTCAGTTTTAGTGCGAAGAAACATACTCATAGCTAGCAGTAGGCATGGACTGGCCATCGGCACATTGGCAAATGTGCCTATGACCAATATACCCTCCCCCAACTTCGAGTCTGCTAATGTATGATGCAAATTCTTGGCTGTGGTCCAAGGTTAATGTGCCACAGATGGTTGCCTATTGAAACAACATTATTTTACATTATATATATTTTTTTTATTTCAACAGAAGGAATGTGCAAACTTTATCAAAGTGCTCAAAGTTTACAACCATACTCACTTGTATGCCTGTGGAACCGGGGCATTTCATCCTGTCTGTACCTATATTGATGTTGGCCACTACCCAGAGGTAAAATTCTCTAATGTATTTTGTTTATACAGTATGTCAAATAGATGTTAGTGGATGTGGTAGACCATTAGGCAACTGTGTCATCACCATCTCTGAAAGATATCATCTTTTTATTCATGCAGAAATAAATGATGTATGTGTGGATAAAATATATATAAACACAGCCACTCCTATGTATGCATAAGTATTATATATATATACATAGCACATAACTGTAAGCTGCATGTTCTTGCTGGTTATAAGTTGTTCAATATGCCCTACTTGGAAATGATGGCTAACTTTATGGTGTGTAATTAAGTTTATTGTACCATTCTCTATACATAGATAAAAATTGCTTATTTTTTTGAAAGAATATTGATACTACAAAATGTGTATGATGAAAAGATGAAAGATGGTTTGTTAGTTTGAATTGTATTGAACACTTATTACATTTAAAGGGACAGTGTCCCATGCAGAGTTTAGGGGCTTTTGCACTAGCTTTGGCTGCTTTAAGTAGCCAATCACTGACCAGAAAGATCTCCTATTAAAATAATGCAGAGAATTTGATTAGATCCCATGGAACTACTGAACAAGCGATAGAATCTTGACAGCAGATAAGAACAATCTAGGAATTAATAGAATACATTAATGGTGTCTTATTACAAAGGATAGATTTAAAGTTGCGATTCAACTAATTGTTATGCAATCTTACATAACATTAATTGTTATGAGATCATACCTTGGCAGATCTTTTATTTTATTTTTTTCTTCTTTAAATTTAATCACAAAAAAAAAAACAAGCTATCAGTTACTGCCTTCGAGTTGCATGACAATTAAGTATTTCTAGGAAAAATGAATGAATAGGGCACTTTTTTTTCTGGGAAGAGTTTGGGCAGTAGTAGTGGAAGGACAACCTTTAAGTACACTTGAAAAAAAAAGAGAAAAGAAAGTTTGATGAGGTAATGCTGACTTAGGAAAAGAGAAACCAAAGTGTGACAAGGTAAAACTAACTTAAATATAGGAGAGCTGCCTTACAGAATTACAGAATAAATGGGATTCTGTTGGATGTTTATGAAAAATAATTTTCCAAATGAGATGCCATGACTTAATCATGGCCATCAGATGGCAAGTCAGTAATGGAGTTTATGGGGATATTTGATTAACATTCTTAAATGCTGGAACAAGAACGTGGTATCACTGTGACAGAATAACATTGGAGAGATTGTCTGGGCTCGGCAGGTTGATTTAATGCTTTCCTGTTATATAGAAACAAGGGTATCGGGTAAGCCTTTTTTTTGTACATTTTACTGAATCTACCCAATTAATGGTGATGAAAATGTACTAAGTTTATGCAGGTGTTGCTGAAGAAATGATGTTCTAAGGGATGGTAGGGTTATGAGGTGAAGGAAAAAATAATGTTTGTAAATATTATGCCAGGTCACCTCTGAATGACGCAATTATTTCTTGTATGTATGGTAACTTAACTAAAACAAGTTACGGCCTTGCAATAGCTAAAGTTCCATGATTTATGTGAACGATTATGAGAAGTCAAGAGCAGTGCCAACTGACGCCATTACGGTAACTAATCTATTGGTGATTAGACCAAATACCCATTAAGAGGCGTATTAACGGCCCTTCTGTCCCATAATGTATACAAGCTCTGCGATATATACACTATTAGATGCAATACATAGGGATCACATTTAAATACATTCCATACGGACAGTAACACAATAAAGCACTGCTAAAACAGGTGCAGAGATTTTTTTAATCAACACTTAACTTGAAAAAGTTGTAACCCGATGAAAAAATGTGTGCGTTTATTTTTCTTCTTTAACTAAGAGAGCTTTGTAAACATTTTATTAAACCCTTAAGGACAATGGGCGGTCCTTAAACCCATTGAAAAAAATGCATTTTGAGTGCGTTTTGACGTTGTCCTTAAGGGGTTAAAAAATAGCTTGGATGAGTAGGTGTGTTAATGTCGAGAATTTATTTAGTGAATCTCACCGTATGCTTTTAGTACTAATATAGAGTCTTGGTATATGTTGTATGAGACATTTCTTGATCATATGTAAACATTTTTATAATTATTATTACTAGATTTAATTTAAATGTAAATAAAAATGAGTTACGGTAAAAGTTTGATTATTAAAGCATCACTTTTAGTATGTATATGTGTGATCAAACCTTGTTATATGAAATCACGAAGCTGGAATGGAATCAATAATGTATTGACACTGTAATCTTAATAAGATGACTTATGTACGTGACAGCATCTGAAAACAATTCCTCATAGATATTATTTTATGACTGATGTGTTTCGGTAAGCAATTTTACCGCTTAATTCATGCGGTAAAGTGGTCTTCCAAATCCCTATACTTGTCCCATTTTATGATAGGCACATCATTTATGGAATTTAGAGTTGAGAAATGGCAAAATTAAAAGCATCCTTTTCACTTTTTTATATATTTTTTGAGATGTACTTTATTGAATATATAAGAAATTATTCAACATGTTTACTAACACCTAGTTAATCCAAAGGGGAAAAAACCAAGCTCTCCTTTTGTGAACATATGGTGGTGCATAATTATGACAAATGGCTATTTACTCTTCCAGACATCTTCTCTTCTTTCTTAGAGGAAAAAACACATAAATTTTTATGTTAAAGGACTTTTTTTGTTACAGAATATCTCGGTGGAATGTAGATTTTTGCGTTTTACCTGTCCCCTCAGGCCTCTAATCCATAGTAATAACGGACAGGAAATTCCTTCCTCTCAGTACAGTTCTTAGCGTTCTCTTAGCATTTGGAGTGGGTCACAAAACATTCTGGGTGTGGAGTAAGGGTTAGTAGTTTTAATTGCGGTCACGACCAAATAATGTGTTAAGTTTCACTTTTATCCTTGTTTTTTTCTTTCTTATTAATGCATTTATCAAACAATTTTATGTACACATATTAATTTAGCTTGTGAATTAGTTGTTTACAACCTACTTAAGCCTATGTTTATTTTCCATAAAATGCATAAATTGTACAAACAATAAAATGTAACATTAACATTGAATGGATTTTACAATATTCGAGTCAGTAATGTCGTGTAGCAGGTATTTTCAGGCATGAAAATTTACATCCGCTTGTATTACAATTGTTTCCGTGGGTTAGGTTCATTGATGCAATCGTATATTTGTGGAAGTAATCAATTAATGTAGGAAAGTAAAACAGCTGGGAATTATATTTATATTTAGCTACGTGGTAAATGCGTGGAAGTGTAATAAATTAAAAGAGGCTTGTATTCTAGTAAATATATTACGGAATATCAATCCTACTTTAGACTTTAATGGGAAAAAAATAGAAAATAATTAAACAGAGCTCGGGACAGAGGTGCAAAAGCCAGACCACAACTCAGGAAGTCTCTGGGCTTGTCTGGTGGTTGCAGATTAGTGTTTAATAATGCCTCTGCTACCCCCTTAATTTTAAGTGGAGGGGTTTTCTATCACCTTTACTCCAGAACGACTTAGATTGTGTGTACTTCACCTATTGCTTTAAGCCTAAAGCAGTTAGCCTGTTTCCATCCTCATGATGAGTCCCATTAAGGAAGAAACAGCTGTCCATGAATGGTGATCTGGCTTTTGCACATCGGTCCCAGGCTCTGTTTAAAGGCTGTCTAGTACATTTGCTCCAAGAATCAAAAATGGTGATTGTTAACCTCAGTTGCATACGCCTACCCAGAATCACTTGCAGTGGTGGCAGCACTACAAGATTTTTGTGGGACCATCAAGTGTCTGGGCTTGCCTGGCGGTTGTAGATTAGTGTTAAATAATGCCTCTGCTACCCAGATATCATTAAATCAGATAATGTGATCATTCATCCAAAGATTGATAGAAATTCCACAAGCCTCCAGTCAAACCCAGAGAGTTCCACAAATGCTTATGACTAATTTGAACGGTCTTAAAGATAGCTATTTGTTTTACAGTAGTTGAATGAATTGCGTTAAAGTGACTTTGCAATGCTTAAGCAATGAGGATATTTTGATGGATTAATATTGCAGTGTTTGTGAGCCTTATATTTTACGATGACACAAGGAATTGCCCAAATTCATAACAATTTATCTGATCAGCGTAATAATAGTAATTCGCAATAGTAATTCTGTGTGTTTCAAATAAGCCGAGTACAGTTCTATATATATATTTTTTCCAGCAATCAAATGACAGATAAAAAAAATATATATATTTCTTCCAAGGTCATGCTTAAATCATTATGTAGGAATTAATCACCCATTCTATTCAGCTGCCATTTAGCATATTCAGTGTTGCCCGAGCATATTTCATAATTATACATTTGTGTTTTTTCCCTATCTATTTGTGTCTGACAGATATACTAGTCAGTAATTATGTTAACATAGCTCTTTAAATGTCACTACTCATGCGTTCACTTGCAGGAAATAAAAGTTTGAAACTGTCAGAAATTAGAGAGTAAATCTGTCTACTTTCCATCTTGCTCCATGCAGGTATTTGATCTAGTCTATAATTTGTCAGTGTCTGCTCTGCAAATGTGCCTGTCATGTATACCAAAGAAAACCTCTTGTAAATGTGGTTCTCAAACACCAACAGATATCAAAGGCCAAGAGATCTCTGTTTCAGACTATTTAAAACAAGGATGGACTGAATAGTGATGACCATAGCTGCTTTCAAAACATATGCCCTGGATTCATTTCACTAGAATGAGTGACAAGGTGACAATAACCATGCCTTTGAAAGGAGAACCTAATCCGAAAGGCGGCGGGCAAGTCACTCTAGCCTTAGATCCCAAAATTAGATTGTGAACTGTTCTCTAATGTAGGCAGACTTGTAATGGAGATTTCTGTGGGTGCTAAGTAACAACATACCAAAAATATTAATAAAAGCAATAGTTCATAGGTGGTTTGCTTAACCTTTTCTTCAGTGGCAGATACAGAGCTCCTCAACAGAGCCCACGGGTCATTTTATAAGATGGTGTGCGGTTATCTTTTTTTTTTTTTTTGCCAAATTCATTAACTGAGATAAATGTATCACAGTTTTCTTCAGCATATTTTTCAGTTGTAGTCTATGTAAAGACTTCTACCAGTAAAAGATTTATCGCCAACATTGAATCCAGCCCGATTACATTGATAGTCTATATATATATATATATATATATATATATATATATATTATATATATATAAAACCCTTTAGCTCATTGATTGCCATCAAGAAAGGTATATATATATATATATATATATATATATTATATATATATATATATATATATATAACATTTTGGGTTTTTCGTACAGCTCTCTGACCAGTGATCACTTGTCACCTAATAACATCAGCCAAAGGCTGAGATGTGTAGTGAGAAAGAATAACCACTGAATCTGGTCTAGAAGCCTAGCTTCTTACAAACAGTTACTTAGTTACCATGAGCATCAAGTAACAAAAAAGTTTGAAATACTTAACGTCTGAGATCCACTTAGAGAAAAAGTCCCAGAAATATATCTTAGAACCGGAGGTGTTTTAACACCTGCACAATTACATGCTTATATTTCTTACTCTGGGATGAAATTTATAGTGTCCTAATTATAAATCTGATGTTAGGACTATAAATAATACATAATGCAAAGAAAAATAGACCAGTCAAAAGGAGGCAAAAATTGAATAGTGCAACCTTTCCTTTGTGTCATGAGAGTCTGTATTCAGTGAATAGAAGCAATATCAAGTGTTGGCAAAAGAAGATGGAGGCAGTCAAGCTTGTGAAGATGTAAGGAGACCCTTTCCTGCGTTATCAGATATTAATGTAAAAAATATTGGCACAAGATGACACACAAGATTTTATAATTAGACATGGCACTATGAAATTAAGGATTGAGTAAGAATACACCTTTTATTTCTATTTTCTTCTGACTAGGTCATTCCCTTGCTGAGTGTTTGATCAAAAGTTCATATAATCCATTTTGAGAAAGGCTGTACAGTGTTCATTGGCTGATTCATCAGCACAAGATACATGCATTAAAGAACACTTCTATACAGGGTCAGCTTCCCCCTGTACTATAATTATAATTCACTAATATATGGAATATTGACTCCTTTTAAAGAGATGCTTTGGGTATCAGGGAAGCTGACAGTGTTCTTCCAAACAAGCAATATTTTTTTCAGTGCTTAATCTCCTGCTAGCAGTGCATGGGATTGCATCCCGCTGTGGCTATAACAGCCACAAAGGAGGTGAAGAAGCCAATATACCATCAAATTAAAAGGGACAGAGGTATTCTGCTTTGTAAATGTCTCACACAGAAATGATGCAGAACAAGCAGAGGCTGGATGCTGTTAGATTTCAGTGGATTTAACCCAAATATAAAAAACAGACAAACTAGATGGCCAAATGGTTCTTATCTGTTGTCAAATTTGGTTCCAATGTTAGAAAACAGATATATATGGTTATGACGTCCCCTACATTGTAATTTTAAAGTCCTTGAACTTTCCAGGGTAATACAATGTCATGTCACATCACAATGTTGAGCTAGAGTTAGGGCAGGAATTGGCAAGGAGCTTGGAACCCAGCAAGTGTGTCTTTTCCACAGAGAAAAGGTACCCAGGGATCTTACCTAGACTGTTTTCAACTAAGTGGCTGCAACAAGCAGATATGCGCGTATATTAGAAGTTAAAGAATGACTTAGTAAAGAAATTTTGTGCGGCTGCTTTTTTTCCTTTTCACAATTTAATGGATCTATTATATCAGCTCCTTCTTTTTATTTATAATATTATTATTTAAATTGAAGACTTTACAGTTTAATTATCTGCATAATTGTTTCATTATTCAGTCCCAAAGAGAATTAAACTATTAGACCGCCAAATCTGCTCCACATAATGGTTTTATAATTTATGAAATTGAAAAGAACAGGGGCACAACAACAATATTATTTAATGAACCTTATAGAGACACTACAATATATCATTTGTACAATATTTCACTTTTTGTGTTTTTTGTAATGCATCACACATTATGGAGATTTACTAGTGAATTAGTTTTGATTACTAGCTGTGTCCCAGCTCTTCATATATTATGTCGTATATTAGGTTTAAGTTCCTCTGTCTTAAAAATACAATAAAATAAAATGCGTTGATAGTATTGAATGGATATATCAAATGTAAAAATAATGTAGGATCTAGGTAATATTAAGAGTAAACCATGTACACGTACCTTCTGTGACATCTTAACAAAAGTGGTGGCCTAAGCATAGGCTAAAATAGTCATGTCTATGTAGGGGTAGATATATCAGTACTCTGACCCATGGGGAATACAGGCACATAATCAGCTAAAAATACCACTACAACTAAAGATGTTTTTTAATTATTTTTTTCTGCTGTCAGTAACTCTGTGTTTGTAATTATATAAGGGCTACATTTTGCTATTAACCTTAACAAAACCAGACCCATTTGGATCTAAGGTTTATGACAAGTTCAACACTTCTAAGAACTTCCGCTTAGAATGTCTCTTGAGAAAGCAAGGTATCATTATTCCTCATTTCCAAAGTCAGGTGGTGTCACTTCTACCAAGTATTATTTAAGACCAAAAGTCAATCATCCCCTTAAAGGTGGAAGGCTGAAAGACGTGTCGGAAATTAAAGCTCCTCCATGATCTGCAATTATGACACTGCTGGAAAGCTAACAGTACTATCCTCAGTGTCTGTTTAGCCAAGCGTAAAAAAACAGCTATTGAACTGTACTTAACATCCCCTACAAACATGCCAAAAAGTAGGAGAATATGCAAATCTTTTAAGCAAAAAGGAGAGGACTAAATAAGTCAAGAATCTGGCAGTGTATCTGACATTGCCATTTGTAGCAGCTTTATAATGGAAAAAAGAAAAACACTTGGAAAAAAGTACTGCCCATTTTCTTCTTGTATGTTTCTACTATAATATTGGTCCAAAAAAAGGTAGACTCTTAAAATACTCTTATATCGGGGCAACATAGAAAAATGTCATAAGCTTTGAGGACCTCATAGGTCCCTTCTTAGTTGGATTGAATTGTGTAGAGATCTATGGGCTCATGAAGCGGCATGCAAGTCTACATGTTTTTCTATAAAAAGCATCATTTTCAGCTAAACACAGTCTTTTGAGCTAACAATTACATTCTGTAGTAGTTAACATACAACGTATATAATGGTGTTTAACAGAATCATCTAGATTCTAAATATTGGTGTGAAATAAATTGAATGTGAAAAAATACTCGTGTAAGTCAACTATACTTACCTACCTACTCTCAGTATGTGACAGCAGTGTGACTCTTTGAAGAAATTCGTTTTAGCCAAAATATATTGGGACAGGTGAGATGGTTAATCAGAGGTGATCAACTAGAAAATAAGACTTTGCAGCTGAGGCCTGTAATGTGGTTTGTGAACTGACCCATTTCTTTTGAGTGGAGCTCATGTTACGAAAATCATTTGCTCATAGAAGTGTGGCAAATGTTTAAAGGAGTTTCAACTAAAGGTTGGATATGGATCTGTGAACACGGAATTCCAACAAGCAAGCATGGATACCGCTTAAAACTACGTAATATATACATGCATTAGATGTGTACTAATTTGTACTAATACTGATTTGTGTGAATATACTGTCACATATCATTGTCTACTTCTTAAACATGAAAAGATCTTGGGAAAAAAAGTGTCTTTTCGAATGCCAAGTTAGCATATAATGATATGTATTGAGCTGTTGAACTGTTTTACTTTATATTTTTATAAGTATACTTATCTTAAGTGGCAAGTATGGATCTTATAAGATCAATAGTACCACTTAAGCTCTGCAAAAGCGACTTGAAAAAAGCTGAGTGACCATACCACCCAAATGCCATTGTTTTCACTCTCCTCTTAGATTTAGGATAGCTGGATGTCTGTATCGTGCATGTTTAAAATCCCTCACTTTAATAGCCTCCACCACCTCTTCTAGAAGGTTGTTCCTCTTATCTATCACCGTCACAGAAAAGTAAACTGCCCCTGTGGCTACCACTTTTTGTGGAAGTGCACCAATTGGCCAGTAATGGAAATACATTCATGGAAAAAGAGAGGTGCAGAAACACTTTTTTCCCCACAAATCCTTACAGAAGGAACCCTGGGCCAACTCTGTTTAGGGACCTCTGACCATGTGGTGGAGGTGACATTTCATGTTGCCCCCTGCAAAATGCTGGCCTAGGCCAAGATACTGCCCTGCATTAATGTGCTGTGGCTATAATATGCCTTGTGATTTGAGAATACAGAACACTGAAGAATCCTATTGTTTTGCAAAACACAGTAATGAATTGGTTAAATTGGTATAGAGAAATGAGACATGAAGGCTAAGTACAAAAAAGTGAGAAACACTGATTTTTTATTGGAATTGCAGCCATTATAGGCTAAGACATGCACAATTACCTCCCAGCTAGCCATTTTATTATCTTGTAAAATAGTTACTTATTAAATTGTATAACCTTTACATTATGTTAGACATGGAATTTTTATTCAGAATCAGTAGCAAAAATATCATTTATATTTAACTTCCAGTATGTATGTTTTTAGTCTTGCAAAATAGTTAATTTCATATTAAGTTAATGATTACAATTACTGTGTAGATCTAAACATATGTTTCCAAGCCACACTGTTATAAAGTTAGGGAACACTCCTTTCCACTTTTGTCACCACAAACATTTATATACCTATTAAAACTAGCTGTTTGAAATTATAGGTAAAAACATTAAAATAGAAATTAGAAAGAACTAGGGGGTGGGTACAGTGTTCTTTCCAGCTTAAGTCTTTAAACATTAGGTCCAATAACCCTGTGTATGTAGAAACATTAATCATTGTCCTGTCTGATTACTTTGACAATATTAAGTTCATCAAACACAGTGATTCACCATAAGGCAGATCAGTCATGATCTTAGAGCTCTTTTTAGGGAACACTGTATGAAGCCAAAGAAGAGGTTATAGCAGGTAATTTTCTGACATCCATCACCCGAGCTTGAGTACATGCTTCTTATTTCTGGCCCATGCCCTGATTACTCATATTCTTCAGCAGGGCATGGGGTCAACAGGCTTTATATCCTGAGAGTAAATCCAGATCTCCATGAACATTTTTTTTCTAATTTCATAATTATGAAATTCCTTACAGTAGATCCGGGACAGTTCGGGATATGTGATGACATGGACTGGTCCATTCTCAATTTGGGCAGTTAGTGTGAGCTTCATATACCATTCATGTTATGGCTGTTATGGAGTTACACCTAAGGAACACCCTGTCCCACACATAAATCTTGCATGAGCACCAATCACCTTGAGAACTGTGCATGCAATCTGCAATAACAATAAACTGGATTTTTGCAAAGACTGTTGATGACCAGTGGTGTATTTCAAAATAGGCAATCTAGGATACAATGCCATATCCCAGAGCAAAACATAAAGATCAACAGCAGCAAAGGTATCAAGGGGTGGCTATCCTGGGTTAATGGCCAACCATTAAGTAAACCATTGCTGGCAAACAGGACATAAGCCTTGTTGGCAGGACTGTCCTGATAACTTTGGGATTACTAGCATCTAAGAGTATACCAAAACTGAAAACCACTAAAAATGTGAAAATTCAAATAATTATTAAGAAAAGCACCTGCGCTGAAGGAAGTAGTAAAGGGACTACTTTGCTAAACAAGTGATTATGTGTTATTGTCTTGCAGACTGTTACGCATAATAAGTTATTCTCATTGTTTTTATTAATTTAACTAGAAGACAAAGACTGTATAAAATGGCAATGAACTGGGTTTGCTTAATATCAAAGAGAAATATTGACTCCTCTTCCAATACTTCCAATACCGTTTGACTATACTCTGGTAAAGAGTATTTTGAACTTAGCACCCAAATTACTCATTTGGTGATAATTGAATGTGAAAGGGGCATTATTGTGTGGTCATTATCACTACATACACATTTATTGTCTCTTCCATTACCCTTTAGTGCTTTGAAGGAACGTGAATTACCAAACATTAAAAAAAAGAAATCATAACTAAATAATAATAAAAAAAGGAAATACAGTTTTTCAGCTATCATACCTTAGCCAATTTAAAAAAGTTATGAAACTTCCCCCCCATTGTTAAGGAAATCTTTGTTTTTTCTGTATAGAAATGGTAATTTATCACTTATATGCAACTCAGAAATCTCAGTAGAATGCCTCACAGTCAATAAACGGAGGATTATGAATTCTAAATTGTCCATTTCTGTTCTATTACCTAATCCATATGACAGCCACCGTTACTTTCTAACTTGCTATAAAAAAAGAACATAGATTTCAGATGCTTTTCTGTTTTTTATTCCTCAATAAGACAATGCATTTGATATAATTATGGAACCATTCTTTTCGCTGCTTGTGTATCTGTGCAACATTTTTTTTAAATAATTGCTCTCTTATTATCTAGCATAGGATACAAAGAAACTTTTGTGTGTTTCAGATCCTTATGAAAGCTAAAAACAAGAATAGCATAACAGAAAAAAACGGCAAGTTATAGCCTGGTTAAATAGCATGAAAATACCGCAAAATATAATATATCCAAGTTCCTGTTTCAATTATTTTGCATGTTAACGGAGCAAGGTTATGTAAAAAAAAAAGTTCTGGAATGTTTCATTCAAGAAAGTATATTTTCCCAGGGAATAAGCTGTCAGCCTGGACTCCTGCTAGGCTTGTCATATCTGAACTTAAACTGATCTCACCTTTCAATGTGAAAGTCTTAAAAACAAATCTTAAGCTAAAAAAAATACAGCATGTGTTTTATTTGTTTCCCTCTATTATATACCCAAATGATACAAAACAGAGCAGTTAAAACACCATTAGCAAATGGCGTTGGAAGTAGTTCAGAACACTTAAATGTTTTTATCTTTACCTTAATCGTCATTCACCTGGGACATGTGCCAAAAAATTACATTTTAAAAATAAGTTAAGGTAACGCAAATACTTTTGGGAAGACTTTTAATATGTCAGTTTTGGACATTAACCGTTACCTTTTAAACTTGCTAATATAATGTTTAATTGTATTGAGAAAAACACCAATTCACGTACGTTTTTGCTGAGCTAGGATGCGCCTGGCATTTTAGATTGAATGCGGTGTCAGCCAGGTGCGTTTGGACTCTACCAGGTTCTCTTATAATGCCTAAAGTTATATCGGCAGACACAAGAGGAAATAATTAATAGTAAATCAAGTGTTATCTCCCACAAGACATAAGAAAGTCAATAAACTGTTGTGTTGTCAAGAATTAAATGTACTAAAAATACCACCTCATTGTAAGAGTACTTGTTACCTTTTAAATGTTTCGGTGTGTGTGGGTTGATCATAATATAAGTAACTGTTGTCAGTGCAAAGATTATATAATTACCAGTCTCCTGTACAGGCGTATTATTCCTTCTCTCTAATTAAACCAATGTTGTCTTCTTACTTCTCACATTCATTATAATTAGCTAGCAAAATGAATGTCCACACGTACGATATGACTTGTTGTATTGACATACACTATGTGTTTGCATGTAGGGTTAACAGACTGAATGCACAGCTGAATTGCCACTGTCTATTTTTGTAACCGGTCGTTTTTAATATCATATTAATGAAGAACATTCAGCTCATTATCACAATGTACAGAAATGGGACAATGCACAAACCTAATACCCTTCCGCATTCTGATTTCTGCCATAGTCACACTGTTAACAGTATTTAATATAGTCATACCTAGTATTTTATAGAAATAATTGATCATTAATACATGCATTGCATTATAATATTACAGACATGTTGTTGTTAACATTTATCCTATGGTGTTGCATGTACAATGTTTATCAAGGGGAAACCCTATGTTGATGCATTGGGGACTAGGGTATTGTGATAGCTTAGAACAGAATCCAGCTTTAACTTTAGGAAATTGTTCTTAAACCAAGATAGTCTAGAATCTGCCGGGTAACATAATATAACCTTCCAGATAAATACTGTCTTTTCCTAAAATGCCTTTTAAAGTTTTTGCTGTGAAAGAACATATGATGTATCTCTCCTATTCCCAGGATTTTTCCCAGGATTTGGGATTGTATGTTCTCTGGATAGTTACAGAACACACAACTGTCACCTACATTACTTGACCATATAACACATAACTCTAGTAAAACATACCCCACTGCCAGCATCTTTACATCACCACCATAACCTCAACTTTTATGACACTTAAAGAGAAAACAGGAAATGTTTCTTAAAAGATAATTAACTGTTCTGATCTAATCATCATTTTGTTATTATTCTGTGTCAACAACAATCACGTATTCCTTTCAAGTAATAACGATGATGGTTTGGTGCAGATATTAAATCTAATAGTATTAATAATATTAGACTGTAATGTTTTTTTCTTCCCCTGTTTTAGTCTTTTATATAGATTTGGAACTGTGATTACATTGGTCGATTGTGCAACATTAAATGTTAAGATTTCAGCTTTTTGTTAATATAATAAAGAAAACTCAACAAAACTGTATTCTGATCTGTTAATACTATACATGGTGTGTCTAGATGATTAATGGAATGCTGATTTTCTCTAGTGGCCTCTAACCTAGAGAAATAACAAATAGGACAGAGGTTACGTTGCCAGCGTTAGTAAGGGATTAGAGGGTAATGAGATGGGGCAACGAGAGGCAACAGTTTTAGACAAACTTAGAAATGATTTATAGATCTTACTGTTAAACCAAGACTGCAGGGACTAACCTCCATTTTTATTGTTTTTTAATTGTAAGTTTTATGAGCTTTCATACTTTTATAAATGAATCTGAATTAGAAACAACAAAAAACAATCTATAAACAGTATGCAGAAAATATGACATTTTTCATAATGTTTATTCAAACTCAGAGTATTATATGTTTACTAATTTAAGCACCATTTAATAAGATAAATATGTTCCCTTTCAACAGTTAGTACTATTTTGCATCTGCAAAATACATTCTTAAGATTAACGTCTACGTAAATCTGATAGCAAAGCATACTTTACACGTTTACATGGACATCCATTACATTGTGCATTTTATGAGTGATCCCAGCTGTATTTAGAAAAAAAATATGTGCGATAATGCAACTGTTAATTTTCTCCCATGTATATATAAAATTAGAGGGCAGTATTTATTCCGAGATCACTCATCTTTCTGAGTTCAAATTAAAAGGCACAATGTGGAATGTGCAATTGCTGTGCGGTTCAAAACCATATTTCCACAGAAGGTGTTATTTAAAACAGCTGGCCTGGCTGCTCGGTATGTATCTGTGGCATGTGTGGCAATATCAGGATGATTCATTACAGCACATATGAAATGCTTGACACTGGAATTCGCGCATGCTGCGATGACAGGAGTTCTTTATCATTTGAATATTTCCTGGCACATCACTGGCACAAAGACGATGAAAATGCTGCAAGGTACTCCATTTGTGGCCAGCAGATAGTGGGAGCGTTGATTTGTATTTATTCCATAACTGCGTATGCATTTCTACAGAAAGCATACGCAGACGACATTTACATCTTTTACCATCTTCATCCATTTTTACTATCTTTTGCTCATCACTTTTTCAATTCGCTGATGTTTTATAAAGCTATCTCTCAAAAAAGTTTATTATTTTAGTTAACATAATGGTGAACCACATAACATGTCTTACTACTATTTTAGGGGGGGGTAATGATTATTTTAAGGCATCGGTGAGGCTAATAGTGTGATGTATTTTCAGTCATATGAGCAATGTTTAATTTAGAAATGGTGCTCATTTATCTTATTGTAGGCTACTCCACTTCTCCTGACAGGTAGTACCCCTAACCGTACTGATCATGGCCTATGGGACATGCATTTCTCTCTATGAAAAGAAGGGGAGAAGCAGGGTTATTATAAGTGTTAATTGAATAGTCATATGTGCAATGTAATGAAATGTAACCAAGTATCCAGTTTACATCACAAATTACATTGCTGATAACATGATATAACATTCACATGTCCCTATAATGTAAATCGTTTGAGTGGATTGTGCACCCCTAAGAATAATCCAGTAATTTTATCTGTCATAATAGCATATTTCTTAAAAGCACCCAGACAATACATTAGCTATACATTAAACGTGTAATGTCTTATAGCCCTTTCAAGTACACATACATTTCCTAAATTGCTACTTTGGAGGTCCTGATCACTAGAATAACTCAGTCGTTTAGTTTGTTATTTTTACTAAAATTCACCAAAACTGTTTGGTATCCAGGTGTTACCAACAATCTGTCTGTCTAATTTGCATTATGATTACCATGAGCATCTGGAACACATGCAGTTATGGCAGTAACTTTCATTTATTCCACTTTTGGAATAGACAATTCCCTTGTCTCCTATTGGATGGGGTGATTTCTGTTCTGACTTTTTTTTTATTGTGGAGTGTTACAAATACTGATTTTTTTTTTCTAAAAGAAAAACCCAAATTAATGGTATGCAAATTGGGGAAGTGATCTCAACTGCTACAGTCTAGAAGGAAATTGGTGAAATTGGCTACTGTAGATGTTTAATGCAATACACTACCTATTTAATAGCATAGTGTTTTCATTTTATAACACAATCTCATTGTGTCCTCGGAAATGTAAATGTAATATGTGTAACTAATGTTCCAGTTCAGTGTCTGATGTCAAAAATAAGTTACCTCTTATACAAAAGATATATTAAATTATGCACAGATTAGGGAATATAAGGAATGGCTATTCAGTTGTTGTTAATCTTACAACATGAATATTCTGTTTTGTGTCTTAGAGAAGATTATGAAGCTATGTCATTTGGAGAAACTTCTGGCAAGCCTTTAAGACTAGAATGTTGCAGCAAGTTATCTTCTCCAGTTTCTCTCTATTATCTGTCCATTTCTAACCACCCTCTTTCTCTTTATGAACATCCACTTTTGGCCATCCTGCACACTTTGAACCCTCTTCAACTCTACTTATGGCCACTTGATATGACTTGCCCAGTCCGCTATCCCAGCCACACCCTGGGAAGTTCCCAGCTATCCCCTATAACTACTACTTTTATGCCTAGAACAACATGGAAGTAAATCCATAAACAAGCCTTTGCTTTATTTGACATATTGGATGCCCCCAGACACACAGATGTATTTTACGATAACCGTTAAAGTGCATTGCTTGGTGGAACACCAAATAAATGACCTCTTATTTACAGAAATCTTAAAACTCTGGCTATAGATTTTTAATACAATCTTAGATTGCAGATACATTTGTATATATGCTGTTGAATTAGTGCATCGTCTATTACCTGGTACATAGATATAAAATAGATATAAATCAAACGTTCTAAAATCTTAATAGGTAACCTAAAAAATATTTTTCAATACCCAATTATGTGACTCTTGTAGATGTAACCTTGAGATATTACTGTTTTATCACATACCATCTCAAGTAGAAGGAGGTAGAGTACCAGGTGCAACACTCCATCACGCACCCACTAGAAGCTCATCTCATCATTATATACCAATACACGTGAATGCTTTATGTCAGCAAATCCCTGCTGAAAAATGACAGCAACCATATAAAAAAATATTTTTTTACATGTAACTCCTATGTTCCTGCACACCAGAAAGGAATGCAGGGCCTCGCCAGGCTCACCCCCACCATATGAAGTGACAATGACCATTAATTCTCATCCTCGGTCTAAGCCATCCTCCTGGATCCTGTCCTCAACTTTCTGAGCTCACAATACCCTAGTCCCCAACACATCAACATTGGGATTTCCCTTGAAAACATAATGCCCACAACAACTTAGGATACATTTTAACAACATGTCTATAATATTATAATACAATTTCGATTCAGTTGTGATATAACCAATGTGACATACTCCTCATTACATCTATGCTTGGATTGTCTCACAAAATCTTTCTCTGCAAAATGTCCCTGAAATGACCTGTAAGTAAGTGCTTCATATGCAATTAAGACTCCCAAATCTTTTTAATTTTTGTCAATCGTGAACATGTCATGTTAACCCTGACAACGAATTATATTTCTACAGATCTGTATTTCTATCTAGAATAGATAGATATTTAGACAGACATAGCCACTTATACAAATAGAAACACTTTAGATACCAGTACATACTATTTTAAACATATCTAGAAAAAGAAAATCCAAAAATAATTTCAACACATTTGTCTACACCTTAATATATTTCTAAACATCAAAGTGTGCTAAAAGGAATTTGAATTCTCTAATATATGATGTGCATGCATCCCTTTTTTCCATATGGCAAGCCCTCTGACCTACAGTATTAAGTATACTTTTGTGTTAAATCCATATCCCATTATATGGTGAAATGTATAGCATGATATTATGTACGCTCTCAAGAAATGTCTCTTCTAATCAGCTTGAAATGAATGGAATGTTGCAGAATAGACAAATGGTTTTATTGCTAGGTCCTGAGGGTCTACTTCTGCATCACTACAGAGAGTGCATCCAGTTATGATGATGGTGGTTAAATGATACAGAAATAGACTTCACATGTCAGTACTGTATTTGAACTGAAGCATGTAAACACTTCATATTCCTTCCGCTCATTTCACTCTAATAGCAGTTTCCGCTTTTGATGTAACAAATTGCCTTAATCTGTGAAAAAAAAGTAAAACAATGGCATTTTTTTACGTAGGTTGATCGCCATTAAAACGTTTTTCTTTGAATGATCTCTACACTCTTCGTGCCACTAGCTATCGGCTTTAAAGGGGCGGACAAGTGAAACAAGTGGTGGCATGATTGTTATGCCTCTGCTTGTCATACATGTCTCTTCTGATTTATAATGCTGATGGCTGTTCGTCAAAAAAGAAAACTCAATCTTCCTCGAAATTATAGAAAAAAAAAAACACGTTTTAATGGCCATCCAGGCCACAAGTTGCAGGATAGATAGTCATGTTTTAGAATATGTGTAAATGCTGTAATTTTTTATACATAATACAATATTTTTAAATTAACTGTGTTTTTGAAAAAAGCAATTACTTTTATACAATATAATGACTGACCCCTCTTTTGTGTTTTTGACCAGCAGGATAACATATTTAAACTAGAGGACACCGTTTTTGAGAATGGCAGAGGGAAGAGTCCTTATGATCCCAAACTGTTAACAGCCTCTCTTTTGATTGGTGAGTAAACATTAATATATTGTATGGTAATAGTGAGTGATTGGTAGCATCTATATGCACAGGATTATTTAAATATATGCAAGTGTTGTTAATGCCGAAAAAACCCTGAAAAATAAACTGTAAAAATAAATATATAATATATGCTAAAAATTGGTATAGGGGTGAAATAAACAGGTAAAAAACAAATAATTGAACAACATTTAAATTTCATGTGTAAATAATAAATTATTAATAAATCGTGAGACTTTGAAGCCATTTTGATTTTCCTTTTATTATTTCAAAAATATTACAAGATACTGATATACTTTATTCTGCTTTACTCCCATTTGCAATATTTGAGTCATTAAGTTGTCTAGTACCCTGCGTTTACAACTGTGAAGTTGTATACTAAACATAATATACTTAACCTATGTTTTGATGGAGGTCTAACACATTATTGGTTATATAGAGGAAACAGAAGAAAGCAATATAGTTTGAAGCAAGCAATACCTCCTCATTAAATTTTTTATTTTTGTGAGCACTGATTTCTCTGATGCATCGGTGGACGTCCTACTGGGCACGAGTGGTGCTACCATAGAAGTAAATTAAGGGGCAACCATGGAAAAGGCATAGAATGTACACCATAATGTAATTTGTTCATCATAAGTTTAATGTTCCTTCATTTACGTATAATTGAACTTTAGATGGGGGCCTCCTAATTGCTACGGAGTGATCAGAAAGTTGTGAACTCAAAATAGAAGTGTCCTATCAAGCAGTGGTTGGCTCGGTCTTCCTTTATCAACCACAATAATACATGATGTAACCATGATAAATATATATATATATATATATATATATATATATATATATATATATATAAGATAATTTTAGTGCCTCTCGTTTTCCCTTTTCCTACCTAGAGACATTGCAATAGCAGTTCCTTAACTAACATTTTTATGAAAATGTGTCCACATCACATCTAAATAACCCCAACCAGATGCCTGTATCACACAGCTGTGTTTTTTAAGTTGCCATCACTGCTGGAGTTTTAGGAAGGAAAGATGGATGAATACAGCAAGATGTATATTAACATGAAAAACAGGCAAATTGGTTTTAGCAGTTAAATTATAGTATTACCTTGCAAATGCACTAAGCAAGGATACAACTTACAGTTACAAATACGCATTCTGGTAAAACTACCTGGCTGCTTTATGTAACATTGTTTTACCGACTTATTTACTACTCCAGCACATACGTTATTTGTCCTTGACAATGCTATCTTTTTAAATGTTTAAGTGAGAATACATCTGTTCTCTTGCTGCATTTGTTTTTGTAATTTAGTCGTTCCACAGACTCTATCCTTGAGGCCAAATGCTGAGTGTCCTGCATGAAATGGTGATCAGAATTCTTTTTTTTTTGTCTCTATATTTTCCAGTTAATAACCGCAGATGAATATTTCTTCAACAAAACGTTGAGTCACCCATACTTCCAAATGTTTTCGTAGAGAAACTATTTGGATGTGTGTCAAGTATGAAAAGATAATATGCAAATATAGTTTTATTCATGTGTCTATATAAACGTAGACTCCATGCGTGTTTGCAGAACCCTTATAATGGGTTGTCTCTGTCTCGATTGTTACATAATGTGCTTTAAACACTGTATCTACTGCTGTGGAATTTGCGAAAAATCAATTAATGATAAACTTGTAATGTGAAATTGGCATTAACAAAAATATTAGGATTTTTTATGCATCTTCTGATCCCAATGTTTGGGGTTTTTTTTAGACATGATTTTATTAGAAATATTTTATTGCTGTTGTGTTGAAAAATTAACCCAATGTTTGCATTTTTTAGATATGCTTTTATTATATATATGTTATTGCTATTGTGTTGAAAACGGAACTATAACTGTAATCTCATTTACGTATGCCTATTTAACAGCTGGAAGAAAACATGACTTTTTATTTTTTTTTAAATTAATCTGCAAGTTTTAGTTGAGTTGTAGAATAGAAGATTTGATAGAAGATCAAATACAGACTTATTATATGTATCTTTTAAAATACATATGTATCGTTCAGAGTATGCACTTACATTGCAGCGCATATAACCCATCAACCTTCTAACCTATTCCGAAGGGTTGCAAAAACAAGAGGATTTAAGAGTTTTGTTTCTAAAGGTATCTTCTAACAGCAGAAATCAATTTCCACACCTTGATAACCATCTTCAATCGATTGGTCACTTATAGAACTCTTATCCCCAGTATGCTTTCTTTTCTGTAACATGATCGTAGAGTGCACAAAAGTGTGTTGGAAAACATGCTCCTTCGACATTTTCAGTCATACCGCATCTGTGCAAAGATCAAACTTAACTATGCTGATATATTATACATTATCAGACTCACACTGCAGCATAATGCAGGATCCAAGCCAAGCGCTCCATTTACTGTGTTCAGCTGCTGGATCAAATTATAGGCAGACAGAACAGTCTCATACCGAGTACCGACAATTGATTTTTGGTCTGAATTATACCATTGAATTCTAGGCTAATAATGAAATGTAATTATGAGATAACATTTATATTGCAGCCATTTTTTCTTTTTTAAAGTCACTTTACATAGAGCCGAAGGTTTGAGTATATATTCGATAACTAATGTTGCTGAACATTTTTGATTGACCTCGTCTGTTCGGCACTGGAATGTAGTGAGGTGCTTTGTTCCTTTATATTAAGTACCATTGATTTCTCCGGCTCTGATGTGTAAGTGATAACAACACAAAAAGGTTATGTAAAGGTTGTGAAACACAGCAAAGTCACTTTAATACTAAAGTTTTATTTTAGTTTTTTCCTTCTTTGTAATCACATGGGAAAGGCTATAATTAATGGTATTTCTGTACATCAAGTTAAAACCCACACAAATTGTTAATAAGTAGCACCGCTAAATCTATTCATATGCCTCATGCTGAGTAAGCTGGGTCATTTATAGTACTTTTAGTGTCTGAAGTGAATCTATATAATTCCAGGTCTCTCCATGCTGTCACGTGCATATCTTTTCTGTGATTAATTACGTCCCTATAATTTTCTACCTTTTCTTCCCTTTATAATTTGCTTTTTTTTAAGCAACTCTACCAAACTTTTTCTACCAAAGTTTAGAATTGAAATGGCCATGCTTAACGTATAACATTGCAATTATTCCAATCATATAAATTATATTTGAAATGTCTGCATTGAAATGAGTTTTACAGTTGCAAGTCATGTTAGGGGATCCCAGATCCAACAGGGCAGATTCAATGATGTTTTGTTAGGTACAGATCAAGGTGACTTATGGACTAAATGACTCAGTTATGCTGTAAAATAAATCATTTTAAAGGGACAGTTCACTAAAAAGAATGCATATTTTATGAGTACTTTATGAGCATTCTTTAAGCATAAAATAAGCTATTGTGATATTGCATCTGCTCCCCTACCTATTAACCCCTCAAAAAACACAATTATGAGCAGACTAGACAAGCTGTCTGATTCTATATTTATATGTCTTACTGTAAATTCATATTTTTTGTATTATTTAATGGTTGATTAAATTAAAATATAATAATAATGATAATATTCATGGTCTACAGCCACCTTGCTTCTCTTTTACAATGATTATGAAGTCATGGGAGTTGTAGTCCACAAAAGCAGGTCCACATTCATAATATGATATGGTGTATACAGTATATACTATATAATTAAATAAGTAATCATTTAACCCCATTGTATGCCTAGGTATTCTGCATATACTCCTAGGTGAAGTGTAAACTGTGTTTTCTTCCACTAAATATAACCAGAGGAAAACGATGAAAATTAGCCCAGAAATAGTTGTATATTCCTGATAAAAACAGCTTTTATATTATTTATTATTATATATTATTATATATACATATATTATATTATTATATATATTTTGTAGCGCTCATCAATCATGCCCATTCTTAATTTAGGGGCATTTAGTTTTAACAAAAAGAATTGTAGTTTGGGGTAGCCGTATTAGTCCAGTGTATACGAATGCAAAAGCATTTCTCGAGAAATGCTTTTGACTTGATAAAGGGAGGACTCCCGAAAGCTTGTCTATTATTTTAAATACTGTTAGTCCAATAAAAAAGGTATTACAAGATTCTGCAACATTCTGTCTTTTGCATTCGAACAAAAAGAATGAGATACCAAGTTGTACAAAGATGAACATAACTAACGATGTTAGGCTCAGTATACCTGATATAATAAATGCTTAAAATTATTAGACATCTGGGATATACCTAATATAAGAGAAGAATATCCACAAGTACACGATTTGGTTGGTAAGTACTAATGTTTTATTGGGGTGGTCTTCTAGCTCAGTGTCTCAGTCCATTTGCTGTAGATTTTCTGGAACAAAACGAAGAAAAAAAAAATCCACTGCGGAAAAAGGTTATAGAAAGCACTTAATTTGAATTCAAAACACAAGCAGACCAGTTTTATAAGACAACGTAACTGAGCCATTACATAAGGCTGCAAAATCTGGTTATATATACAATGGAGATGGTGAAAGCAAAAACAAATTATATATATTATATTTATATATATATGTAAAATTATATATATAATATATATATGTAAAAACACTGATATATTCTTTTTTCCCATTTCACAGATGGGGAGCTGTATTCTGGAACTGCAGCAGATTTTATGGGAAGAGATTTTGCCATTTTCCGCACGCTTGGAAATCATCATCCAATTAGGACAGAGCAGCATGACTCCAGATGGTTAAATGGTAAGCAGAGCACCTAATATAAAATTATGTCGATATGGAAACACTTACATTTTTGGTTCTAAAATAAAGCCATTGAGAATAGTAAAACACATGTTTTGTCAAGAATTCTGTACTAATCATGCAGCTTATCCTAGTTAGTTATTTATTTTTGCATGGGATTGACTAAAAAGATATTTGTTCTACTCATCAATTTAAAAAAAAAATACTTTTTTATTACTATTTTGATATATACATTAAAGCAGACATGTTTCATTGAAATATGAGTAAAAAAGTTAAACTAAATGCGCATATTCTAGTTTTAGTAACTGACCACTTGGGATTAAATTAAGTTGTTTCAACTGCTTCTGGAACATTTGCATGTAGCGGCATATTTTACTTACTCTCCAAAACCAGTCAGGATTTGGCAATGATTTTTCATTGTATTTTCCTTTCTGTTTTATTGTCTTAAACATTGAGTGGAATGTTTTGTTTTGTTTTATTAAGGTTTTGTACGCTAGAGAGAGCCAGAATATGTCCAGCTCTGCTTCAAACAAAATTATGACTCAATACTGGAGAAAGGGATAAATTTAACAAATTGAAATGACTTCTGGTTTTATGATTTGCTGGGCCGGGGAGGCAATCAGTAGATGTCTTTAGTATTAACAAGACTGTTATAAAAATAGAATCAATAACTAACATTCAAGAAATAATCCGGTTTCTGGATTCTGTTTACATTTCTTGTTCCATGAAGCTTTAAGGGATACCCCAGCCATCATGTGCACATGAATGGTGTTTTCCAATGTATGCAAGGATCCATGCCATATGTCCCCCACGTGTGTAAATGTAAGCACTTTCTTGACAGTGATTGGCTGCTTTAAGCCATGAGTTTTTTGCTATTGATACATTACGGATGTTACAGTTGTATCTGGAAATTAATGTACAGGCTTTAGCAACATCAGTAAAATGCCTTGCTTACCTGTGTATATTTGTATGCTATGTACTTAATTTGAGGTATCTTGGAAACACTAGTTATAATGTATGCACTTCCTCAATATACTTTATACCAAACATACGTTAACTTCTGTATCTACAAATTAAGCAAACAAGCTTCCTTTGAGATATTTGGCGATATTTAAGGAAACAAAGTATCACCTCCGATGATATTGCACACATTTCTATAGATTTTACAAGGTCAAAGGATCTCCTCAATTGGCACATGATCGTCACTGTCAGCAAAGGACAGACAGTGGGGCAGCTCAGCGGGACAATGGGAGAGTGCATGAAAGTTAAGACTGTCTCTAAAAATGGGATAGTTGGCAGGTTTGATGATTTTAGTTACAACATGACATGACAAGACTTGGTATGATTATGAGGCTCAGGGGTTGCAGACTCTTAAAGTCACAAGACAGTATTCTACTACCGTCATCATGATGTGTATGATGTATTCTTTATAGACAACACTGGGTTTTATATTTGTTTTCTGCAGGTCATAGGTCAAGGAAAGGTGAACTTATTTTCCACTTTGGTAAATAAGGAACTTGAAAACAAATTGCTGAACTTTCATCTTCTTAGATATGCATTTTTATGAGCTTATAAAAAATTTTAATTTTTCTAAGACATATGCAAGTAAACAAGTGTGTATAGTGAAGAAACCAAAAGGTTGGGTAAGTTAAAGTATTTAGCATCGGTAAATATCAATGAAAAGAACAATAAACATACTCTACAGATAAATCACAATGAGATGTTCATGGCACTACATGACTAGTCTATATTGATATTTACCAACTCATCCATCGTAAAATTTGAAATTACTATAGAAATCAGTGGAATGTTCGTTATTACTCTATATCTCACCCTATACCCAGAATTTGTCTTTGTAAATACAACCTGGTATTCGTAACTATTTAATGTGATGACTGGGTCATCCTAAGAAAGCAGTATAGATTAGAACATGGTAGAGACATCAGTAAAACCACATACCTCCTATGTGTCTTGTTTTGGAAAGACTGTCTCTTTTAGGCAAACTCCTGATGTCTCTCTTTTCTAGAAGCTCAGACTGTTGATTAGTGTGAGTTTAGCACAGGGTTCTACAGTCCTTCTTACTCTACTAAGTACCTTTGGATACATAAATAGCTATCAATAGATAACTAAATCACATAAAAAGGCCTTCATAAAGCCCCACACCCCTCTCTCCACCTTTAGAAACATCCTCCATAAAATGTGTCTCTCTTTGGCCATTTGAAATTTATGAAATTGTCTGGCCCCTGCAGTCTGTACGTATATCTCCATAGCCCTCACATTCAGGGTGAAAACCACCACAACCAGCTATGAGGTTTCCATATATACATAATTCCTGTCTACCTCTGAAGAGCAAACAATAGACAATGCTGACATTCCTCAAGGACCACCAAACATTTTTAACATCCTTACCATCCTTCATTAAAAAATAAGGGAGCCTAAAATGCAAAATATTAGTCCTCTATTGATAACCAATCTTTGGTTTAACCAGTCTTGGACCAAACTTTGTCTATTAGCCTCAACTTTATGGCTATATAGTCAGCATTAAATAAGGCAAATTAAGTGTAAAATTTGAACCATGATTCTCACGATTAGTGTTAAAATATTCTCTGTCCAGGCCACCTCATTGAATGTTCAGCTGGTGCTCAATAGAGATTTACTTTTGACTGGGTAATTTGAGTTCATGTGCACAGTGGATATTTACCAGGAAGAAGATGTCGCGACAATGCATGTCACCGTGGTGTGACTGGCTTAACTGACACAGCTTTGTAAAGATCTCCTTCCCTGAAAATAATTCCCATTTGCAAATTAATTAGTTTCTGGCGGCAGCTTGATTGTTGACCTAAAGTTTGTAGAAAGGAAAAACAATTGGATTAGTGTGTGGTATACAAAAGCCTATTGCAGTATTTGAGTGCTGTTTTCCAATCTGATGAAGACGAATTGAGCAAAATGATTTCGCTATGGAGAAGGCACTGTGAAGGTTAAGTGTGAAATAACTATAGTAACAGAGAGACAGAGGAGCCCTATGGTCCACTGAATCGCTCCTTCCCACTTCATTCATTCTACAGGGGGGTGCATATAATGCATAAGGAATGAAGTTCTATGTGATATGGAAATTAGTTTTTAATCCATTAACTATCCACCAAAGTAGAGACATTCAGCCAATAAACAACCTGATCTCAGAAATATATACTGTTTCAATGTATGCAAGCATATTTGGAAAGAACACCGCAATATAAAAATAATAAAAAACAACCAATTTCCCATAGGGAACCTATCACAAGTCTTAGCATTTAAGTTATGTTTGCAAGAAACAATTATAAATTATTTTTAGTTCATTAGGAACTGCTCCCCTTAATTGATAATTCCCCCTTGCAACTGCTTGGAGGGATTCATCAGAATCATCCCCCTCTTACATCTCCTGCTTGCCACAGCATACCTGACCACTAGCCAACTTGGGCAGGAGGTCCGGGGGTCTAACAATGGTAGTCTTATACAGCCAAAGATTGGTTGCAGCCAAAACTGGTGCAGAAAGCATTAAAACGGAGGGACAATGGTTTGTTGGTGTGGCTGCATGGGACACTGGAATGTCCTTTAGTTTGTTTCATGATATTTTTTAAGTAAATCTTCTAAATATATTGTTTTGTTAATATTTAAAATCATTAAACAGACATACACACACTAATCATCACATCTCTTCAAATCACATCTCACTCCTCACTGTATCACAACTCTCTTGCACACCTCACACCTCAACCCTTGTGAATCCCTTACCTTGTCTGGAGCCTTTCCTTGTAGCTGGTTACATACTGGTCAAGCAGCCTTGATATTACTGTGGGGCCAGGTAACATTGTGTTATGCCACTGACGGTCTGCCCCTAGCGCTGATCTTTAAGCTCACTGATGCCACACACAAAGGACAGTGCAGCCCTAAAATACAAAGTAATTCACCTTTATGGGGGAGAAAAAGCAGACACCAGACTTACATTTATCTTTTTGCGTGCCTCTGTCAAGTTCCCCTTATGTCACATTAAGCAAGAGTGTAAACATCTGGATTACACTTACTCGCTGTAGGTTGAGAAAGCTGGATTAAACCACAAACTACCCAAAATCCCTAAATGTATACGTGGAACAGCCTCAGTTTACACTAGACACATTTTTTTAAAAGAGAAAACAGACATTATCAACAAATAAGAAACTTTAAATGCAAAACAAACACAATATTGAGTATAAGATGCTAAATAACATAAAGCACTTTCAGGGTACTATTACCCCTAGATATATTTTTTCCACCATATGATTTTATTAGGACAATTGAATATTTTAATTTTATCTTATTTTATCTTATTTATGTATTTTAATATATCTTTTAGCATCATAGCAAGGTATATTTATGTTTTAATAAAGCGTATCTGCAGTCGCTTAGTATTTCATCTTTGACCAGCACAGATACACTCAGTTACAAGAAATACACATACACATATACAACAAATAATACAATTTCAAAACATGGACAGCCCTAAATCTAAGTCTCTGACTATTGGATGCACTTTCTTTCTTAGACAGACACACAAAAATAATGCTACCCTCCAAAAAATATCTTTGTTCCTGATTGCAGTGATTTACTAGTGATTTAGCCTGCTAGGCCAGTTAGTGTACCATTGGGCAGTTGAACCAAGTCCACTTTTGATCCCCATTACTAGGACAGAAATCATTAAAGGTTGTAAGCTTGCGAGCAGGGCTCTCTCCACCAAATGTATCGGTTTGTCTGTCATATCCCTTGAATTTATGTATTGTATTAAGCGCTGCGTAAACTGTTGGCGCTATATAAATAAAAGATAATAATAATAATAATAATAATAATAATTAAAGGGTAATCAAACTACATACACAGTTCACCCTGCAGCACTACCTGCCAGGATGTAAGGAGCTGTTAGTTAACCAAAGACCCTTGTCTAGCTAAATGCCATTGTACACATATAATATCCAATTTTATTATATTAGTTAATATTAATAAAATGTATGTAAATTCTTTTTTTACAGTTATTCCCACCTTTATTCTAAGGGTTCAACTTAAGATAGTTTGAAAGTCTTTTTTATTAGTTCTTACAAAATGAGGAATTCTCATTATAATGTTACTAATAAAACAGCTGTTCCAGATCATGATCTGCCATTTGTTATTATTATTGAAATGGAGGAATAACTCAGCAAGCACGTTATATTATCAGGTGCCCTAAGTGAAATAATTCTGAATATATTCCAAGTTTACATTAAGACACACTATGAACCAAGTGGTAGATTTCATTGGAAATATGAATCTGTGGCCATTTTGGCACAAGCAGTAATTTTTATGGGTTTTTAGGGAATTATAAAACACCAATGAGTGAAGGATTAACAGAACAGATTGATTTTCTAAGCCTACATTACAACCAAGATGCTTTAAATAGCAGATATCCTGTCTGAAATACTTAACAATGCAAGCAGAGTCATAAAATCCATAATAGGAAAAGTCAAGACAATGTCAGATTGTCCGATTTGGTTCTTTAGCTTTTATTTCACAAGACAATAAAAGTCTTACTTGTTTTAGGGAATGACTGATTACAAATTGGTGGGTATTGTTTATGGAAGATAAATTGTCCACATCATGAAATCTAGGTGATAATCAATCAATGTCTGAAGTGGCATTTCAAGAGCACAAGAAATATTTTGGAGAGGTCAACAGCATGGTGAATAGTGGGACCGCACCCAAGTATTTCACAAAAGAGTGCTTGAATGATGGACATTTACCTTGAGCCAACCTAGGTTGTTCAGTAGCCAGCCTCTTGTTTGGACTCTACTATGGTGACGAGGCTAAACTATTTGCATAATCGGAGACATGTCACAGGGCAACACCATTTTTTTACTTTTTAACAAATACTTTTTACTTTTTGCAGATCCTAGGTTCATTGGGGCCTACCTAGTTCCAGAAAGTGACAATCCAGAAGATGATAAAGTATATTTTTTCTTTCGAGAAAATGCAATAGATGGCGAACATACGGGCAAAGCAACAATTGCTCGAATAGGACAACTGTGTAAGGTAAAACTGAGATGTTTAAATACTGCAAAGATAACAAGCTGTTACCTATTCCTCACTATCTGATATTTACGGTTTAGTTTGGTTAGGTATTAAATTCCAACTTATTAATGTCTAAGACTGTCTTTGTAACTTCATATAACATTTTGTCAAATCTGGGACAAACAATGAAAAAGTTCACATCCTTCACTTACTTTTCTCTGTTAAGATTTTCCCATACACTGCACTAAATATGTATAGCGACCTTGTGATTAGCAGAAAAATGCAATAATTGTGTGGAATAATGCTGATAATCATGCAAAACATACTTTTTCCACCCATCTCATACACGCACTCCCATGAATACCCTCGGACCAGCTCCAAACAAAATAGAATGTCCAGATGATCAACCCATTCTACATACAGTCTATACTCGATTTGATTGAAGAATTAGCCAAGGCCATGTACATATAACTACTTAATTTTCATTTGTAATGATGGTTAACTGCTTTAATCAGCAGCTGGTTAATCAAGACGATGTCAGCCCTCGTACGCTGTTCCTCCCATCGTCATCTGGCTCTTATCAGAATACTCTTGCAAATCGCCTGCAGTGCTTTTTCTTATTCTGCAGAGGTCACAAGATGAATGTCCTCATGCTATGCATATGCGGCAATTAAAAAAAATATGTTTTCTAAAACCAGATACTGACAAGCCAAAAACACAGATCTTTATTCTTGATTATATTTGGCAACGTATTGTTGTCAATGTTTTTTTTTTCCACATAAAAAGATGCCCTAATTTTTTAATAGGGGGTCTGGTGCCAGCTGTTCAAAAGGATTCTAAGATACATAAATACATACAGATATGCCCAATGACATTTGTATATGTTATCGATCAAAAACTCCTTTGGTAGTGTGCATGCCGATGACAGAAACCATGAATCCATACACTGTAATTTGAGCAACACATTATAAATACTTACCAAATGTAAATAGTTCAGCATTTGAACCACACTAATGTTACAAAATGACAAATCACATATGAAAAATTAACATTTTCAATGCTTTCATCAGACAGTTATGGGTAGAATGGCAATGCTCACCCTAGGGATAATAGCTACAAAAAAAAGTACAGCAATATAGAACAGTTCCATAATGCTTTTTTTGCAATAAGCTAAATTAGCCCAGAAAACATACAGAACAGTCACAACAATATGACCTAAACCCCTCTGCCCTTCCTTTCCTCTTTTCTCAAAGGTCAGAATGTTTAGGTGGGAATTCTAGAGATTTTAAAGTCACAATAATGTGTAAAAACCTCAGAAAAAAGGTTTATGAATTAAATTAAATGAAATTCATTCATCCATTAGAAATGGGTCACATGCTCTGGATAGAGCCCTATGTTTTAGTCGCACCTCTAAGCAGACCTCCTAAATTAAATGTCTCTCTCTGGCCGTTTGAAAGGTGTAGTATCTAACTTTGCAAATATATCATGGTGGATTTAAAAATACGACTATAAATCATGTCATCCCATCCTGACATTAACCCAGTTTTCAAAATAAGGGAATAGTAATGATTATGGGATTTTGTTCTGTTTTTTTGGAGAAAATGATGTTAATGATAATGTCATATATAAAGCATATGTAGCTGTATTTATAAACATGGCAAAATAACCATTTATTTTGCTTGTTATTTTAACTACTGTTTATGCAATTATTGGCAGAACGACTTTGGTGGGCACAGAAGTCTAGTTAACAAATGGACTACCTTCCTTAAGGCTCGATTGGTTTGTTCTGTGCCTGGTCCTAATGGGATAGACACACATTTTGATGAATTACGTAAGTATGGTATTATGTTATTCTTAATGGTATGAATGGTCTGGTAGTTTTAGAAAGTAAAACGTTAACCTATTGAGCTGCTCTGTTAAATAGTTCAGTGATGATAAAGGCTGCCAGAACATGCGCTGCTTGCCGCTACCTGGTTTAATTAAACATAAATATAACAAATATTTTGTTAAAATGATTGAAAATACCTTGATTTCAACAATTTGTTTGTATTACAGAGGACATCTATTTAATGAACTCAAAAGACCCCAAGAACCCAGTTGTGTATGCTGTATTTACAACATCAAGGTACATTTGTCTAAAATGCTTTGAGTAATCCACATTATTAAAAATAGATGATGAACATCGGAACCCTTAATGAATATTATGATGAAGCATATATGATGCTTTTTTTTACAGTAATATATTTAAGGGGTCCGCTGTGTGCATGTACAGCTTGGCTGATGTTCGAAGAGTATTCCTTGGGCCTTATGCACACAGAGATGGTCCAAATTATCAATGGGTACCCTATCAAGGAAGAGTTCCATATCCTCGACCAGGAACTGTAAGTATCCATATGTTTCTTCTAAAACGGGGAAAAAAGTTGTTTTTTCTCATTAAGAGTAATTAAACAAACTCATAGGACACATGATTTATTTTTATAGGTTATAGTTGTATAGTCTATTTTCCAGAGGGAAAATATTTAATTGAATATATTTAATTTAATACACGGACGGTATATTGCTTTTCCTAACCAAGTGACCCTTCTTCAGAAATAGTGGTAATCATAAAACTTGTGCATACGCAATGATATCTATTTCTAAAATATTTGCAAATCTTCTAATTTACTTATCAACACAGGTACTGGTATTCTAATCTGTTAATAAATTGTAACTTTTGAAAAACAAATCACAGTGAACTCATTGTACTAATTGTGTGCATTTTGTCAAAACATATTTATTAGAACCAGTATGTGTGATGGTATTGATTTTTTTTAGCCCATTGCTATTTAAATATTAATATTAAGTGGATCAAGGTTAAAACAAAGAGAATTGATTTTCCCTGTATTTCATGTGAACCCAACACTTCTATTTTTCAAACTCTCTCATAGGAGTTGGGCATAACAATATTCACATTTAAATACTTTAAGTATATAATATTAACTGAATTAACAGATTATAGAGTACTGCATTCTCAACAGAATGATGTGAATGCATTGGTAATATTTAACTCGAAATAAAATACACTTTAAGACACATTAGTGTTCAGTCCTTTGTCATTTGCTGTGCATTCAATAAAATAAAACAATGGTGTAATTGTTTAAATGTGTACATGATTTATCATGGCAACATATGTCTCTCTGTCAGTCACTTAGGGTTTGGCTTCAGCTAAGATTTCTTACTAATAATTAAGCTAATTAATGGAAGCTCATAGCCGTAATAATACATTTTTTAACAAATGTTTTTTTATTTTGATTTTGGAATACATTTTGTTTATCAGTTCTTCGAATATATATATTATCACCTGGTGTACGTGATTTTAAGACTCCCCCTTTGGTTGCAAATAACAAATTATTTTGATTTCAAGAAGCTCAAGTGTTTACTTTTTTCTTAATTTTGTCCATGTTATATGTTTAGTGCCCAAGCAAGACATTTGGAGGCTTTGACTCAACTAAGGACCTTCCAGATGATGTTATTATGTTTGCACGAAGTCACCCTGCCATGTACAACGCTGTTTATCCTATCAATAACAGACCAATAATAATTAAAACGGAGGTGGATTATCAGTTTTCTCAGATAGTGGTTGATCGAGTAGACGCGGAAGACGGCCAGTATGATGTCATGTTTATCGGAACAGGTACACTCAAGTTCCAACCATTGGCTATTTACTTGTTTTCTACTGAGTATATGTTATAGCCACCTACGAACATTTGCAATTTTAGGCAGCAGAGTAAACAGGAACCAGTACAAAATGTGAATAAAAGGCATTGCTTAAATATTAACGCTGGGATGAGATCACAGTAAAGAGACGTGTGTTAGAAGGATCTGTTTCATTCATGAGTGTGATATTATTGCTAAATGCCGCCATCAAAGAATACAATTGGGTACGTGAGGGTCAGTTTTCAGATTCCTGTGTTGTAAATCTCCTGACTCAGGTCAAATTGATGCCTGACATAAATCAGGGGAAAACTGAAAACTGAGCTGGATCTTCGGTTACTAACATGTTACATGTGTGGGAAAGTCTTACAGTTAGTTCAAGGCAAGGGCATTTGTGGATTGAGAATTAAAGTGTGAAATGTTTTTTGCTCTGGGTGTTATAGTGTTGAGCTCTTACAATTAGTTCCTTTTCTGCTAATCTGATTATCTGGGTGCTATATACTGTACATTCTTTGTTACTCGTATGAACATGAGCTTTACCGTGATACTCTATCTGTCTTAAAAAACTTAAGTCAATAATACCATCAATACTGAGGCCAGACAAATTGTTTTTAGCAGTATGTGAAGTCATATATTTGAACACAGGAACATATGCTTTACTGGCAGTATAGAACCACTGCTCCCTATACATGGCCAGCGCCATCAAATAGATAAATTAAGCCGCTTGTTATGATTCTGTGTGCTTGAGGTGCATTATAGTGTTAGCAAGCTACTGCATTAGGAGAGAGTCGTCTAGGGCACTAGATGTATAAGATGTATTAAGTAAAATCTATGCTCAACACCGGGTATGATCGTGCCTATAGTGGTCCTTGGCACACAGAGCTAAACACTAACATTCTGTGGTTAACCTGTTTTATATATGTTATATGTAAATTTTAAACACGTAAAGTTTCTTCAGTCCATAATAGGGTAACGTTAATATAGCTTTTATGAAAAAAAGTATGATAATTATTGTACCCCTAATTTTAGCGGTCCCTTTCCACCAGTAAATTACTCCGATGGACTTCAGATATTTATAAAATGTGTGTTTCAATGGAGAAAAGTTTGAGGTACTTTTTATGGATGCAAACATTGCAGATCTGCAAAAGACAATAAATATGCATGATAATGGAATCGCAGTTGCAGTGAATATGATCCGAAATCATAAATTATACTTTAGGTTCCTAACATTAGTGATGATTTAGGCAATTATTGTGGTTTATTTCTATGTGTTGTTGTAGGGTACAGTATATTTGTTAAATGCACTGTTTGAAATGTAACTTTGAGGAAATCACAGTTTTAATTTGTGATAACACCATCACTAGCAACCATAATTCTAATGCCTAGCTACAGTTGTCTGTAAGTTAAAGCTACTCTTACAAATGGCAGTTTTTGACACATGGTCAAATCTGCTGTTATGTCCTCAAAAGAACAGTTATCTACTCCAAAAGAATGCAATGGTTTATTGTATTAAAATGTTTTGATTCTCCATAATAATTTAGACTATACACTAAACTCCTGCACAATATTTCTTTGCACAATTAAGCAAAACCTTTGCCTAGCTAAAGCTTAAAACATTACTGTAATTATTCTTACAACTATATATGACTTTAAAACTTTGCTTTCCATTTTGTCGTATCCCTTTTTTCACTCATTTACATGGATTCTAACCACATTAGTAACCGTATCTAAGTCAGCATGAAATCGGTTATAAGGACTTTACATAAAATGTAGTATATTCCCAGCTGCATGCTTATATTTTGTTGAGCAAAGCAAAATGAAATCCACATAATTTATTATGTAGTGGTTTTAGTATTCAATATTAATGTTTGGTACAAATAATACAATTTGTATCTTTTTACATGTTTTTAATTTGTTAACTTCTTAAAACTAGTTCATAAATCTAAGACAGAGTAGATTTTTCTTTTCATTTATTTACTTCTTTGCGTTACTCACACGATCATCCTACTAGTAAAATTTAAAAGGATGAGGAAACATCAAAATACATGAAAATATTAGATCAACACAAAAATAAAAATCACCCAGTTTAAAAAATCAATGTGAATAAAAGTTAGTGATAAAAGAAAACACAATACAACAAGAATTGAGCAGGTCACCAGAGACTTTAAAAAGCAATTCCCTAACCGTTTTCCACAATGATGTTTATTTATACAGTTGTGAAAGTGCTGTGCAATGCATCAAAACACACTACTACTACTAGTATACTTAATCCACTAAGATCCTATAACATCAGTTCTAAACATGTTATTTTGGTTAAACTCCAGCTGGTCATCATATCTTCTTTCTGAATGTGAAGTCCACAACTCAGAGGGGACAGAAATTGGCTGCCAGAATGCTGTCTTACTTCCTTAGATAATCCTCATCACTGTCACATCCTTAGCTTGTAATACTTAAACATGCTCCTATCAGTCAAAATAAAATAATCAGAGGGGTCAATTAATGAAATATATTTAGAGCTTGACAAAGATTTTCTTGATATTTTAAATACGCTAGAATAATTTACGCTAATAATTTAAATTGTCTTCATTAGCATTTGACCCAATTTTAAAAAAAAACAAACTCTTTGCAAAAAGCTCAATACACAGTGAGTATATGACATGTAAGCCTTTTTGTGTCACTACAACCTGAAACGTCTTGGTCAGTCAATTCTTTGAATGTGTATCCTAAGGAAATATCTCAAGTACGGGAAGCAAACTTGTCATTAAAGTAAATTAACAGCCCTCATATCCTTTAAGTAAGCTCTAGACTGGAATCTATTGATCTTGAAAAGTTTTATTTTGTGTAAAACTATTTGAAATTCTACTCTGTAAAAGTTTGATCTGCAACCCTGAAAATGTATAGTCTTGGTACCTGAGGCTCGATCAGAGTCTTCATAGTAATTAACTTAGTTATGTTACCTTTGACCTCAAAAGATTCTGCAGATGCAAAGGGTATGAAGATTATGTTGTACGTTAGGTGCTCAGAGGTTTGCTGTCAGATTAACGTTATCAACGTTTCCATCTACAGTCTAACACTCTGAAATTTGTACACACGGTGTTGATTCACAATGTTGGCTCATGTTCAAGAACTAACTTTGTTTTTCATATTGGCTATAAGAATAAGACGTTCTCACCAAGTTTCTACTATTTCAGCCCTGTAAATATGTTCACCACTTTTAATACATGAACTATTTGAAGGATCCTCACAATTTATCACCATTAGCTTTCAAAAACCGCATTGATGGATATGAATTCCCCTGCATAGTATGTTGATACAAATATACCGCAGCCAGTCAAACAATATTTGCTGTCATGTCCAGCTGTCTTGTTTCCTTGGCTAGGGTTAGTAAATTGAATGCTTTTATTAGATGGCATACTGGTAGCCTTTTGATCTTAGGACTTCATTATGAACAAAATATTGCGCCACTATAAAACTTGTCAAACATAATAATGCAATGAAATGAAAATGAAGTAGGACAGAACTCTGGTTGTTGATTGGGCCATTTCATTGCAGGGTTGACACACATTTACTATGCTACATCATTATTATATACTTTAAGGAATCGTATTCTAAGTGTTGACTTAATTAGCTTAACTGAATTGTTTTGCCTACTCATGGGCCCAACATAATTTTGCTTTAGACTTTTAGCCATCCCTGCCCATCCATAGTAATAGTCTGATTACAAGAAAGAAAAAAAGAGAGAGAAAAATGCCCCATTCACCAAAGTTTGTCAGCCCGACAGCTATACACATTTCATTCTTGATGAACTTTGCTCTTTACAGGTATACAGCTTGGCAAAAGTTAATGAACTGCCTCAAGCATGCAGCTGCACGGATTCAAAAGTGTAAATGCAGTCATATTTTTACTTGACAAATGCCCGTACAGACCATCCCAGATCTTATCTATCCTGCTGTATATCTGTAACGCAACATAGTTCAATATACAGTGTCTAAATCCTAAGTGGCTTTAAAACAAGTTCCTTCCTCTTGTAAAAAACAAAACATTATAGCATTATTTACTCAAAATATGAATAACCTTTAGATGTTTACTTTGAAGGTCAATTAACATTTTGAATTTTTTTTCCATATTAAAACATATGGTTGACTAGAGAGAAAAGTTAAATAGGAAGGTTTTCCTAAAAAAAGTTTTTTTTAAAAAAAATATTTTCCAGTTCTTCTTGTGCTCTGGCTCAGAATCTTGAGACAAACCAATGTCTAACTTCTGGTCAAGAGGACCAGAACAGTCACATCAACATTGTTTTGTATATCACCGAACTGCCTGAAAATGTTAATGGCTTTACTGTATAATGTCTTTATCTTTGCAAGAAAAAAGTCCTCTTTCATCCTTGCCAGACTGTAGTTAAACAATTTTTATTGAAAACACACACCTTTTTTTTCTAGAGATTCTAATAAAAACTATTGAAGCCATAACATAAAGTACACTTGTAGTTTCCGAATGCATGTGAAAACCAGAGTTTCCCATTCTGACAACCCCGTACCTCAAAGTCATCATTAAAAATAACCCACATAAAATTATCACACATAGGATTGTTGGCTCCCATTCTAAATTCTCATTATATTTTATTGCAAATTCCAAAGCCGACCGGTGATCTTCATACTATTGTAATGCTGGCTGCATTATACACATTTTCCTACAAGCATATCCTACAGCTTTATTGTGCTGAAATATTTTAAAACCTAGCATACCTTTTTACGATTGTTACTTTCTTTTTAAATGAAAGGAAAAAAAAACTGTTTCCAAGCTATGTACCATTTAATAATTTTGTAGATGGCATTAAAAGAATGGAGAACACTCGGGTTAGACATGCATGCTTGCCCACACACATGCTTATTGCTGACAACAGCTGGGATAGTGAGAAATTGAATTTTACAAAGTCATTAAATCAGTCAAGTATGTAGGTATCGACAAAAGATTGACTGCAATAGTTAATGACCCAGTGGGCGCCTTTTTGAGTGTCTTAGCACTATTACTGTCTTATCCCTTGTTACAAGATCTATAAGTATTTATACTATTAACTCAACTCTGGAAAATGTTTAACATCATTTACAGATCTGTAATTTACACATTTGCCTTACATTCTCATATATGTATATTTGTGTTTTCCGGTGGTTTTTACTATCAAATCAAATGAAAATGTATATCATTTGTAGGCTGTAAACAAATTCCTTTAAATCAATCCATTTTTTTCAATACAAATATTTTCTTCATTCTTTTAAGATATGGGGACAGTTTTGAAAGTAGTTTCTGTGCCAAGGGAGACTTGGCATGATTTGGAAGAGGTTCTACTTGAAGAAATGACTGTATTTAGGGTAAGTTTAAATGTTATTTCTTTATATGGAAACTTCTGTATCTATAGTACAATTCCTAATGACCATCATAGCACTTTTGTAGTGATTTTATTTCTTTTTTTGGAAAAGAATAGTCATATAAGGGCCATGTTAAAGTGCATGTAGCCAATGACGTATGTAGAGTAACAATGCCTTTAGGCAGGTTTTACAGTAAATGTTCTTTGGTTAAGGACACATAATGGCCACTGAGAAAGTCAGTTAGTCCTAAAAAGAAATTGGATTTGGGCTGATGCATTGCAAGGCCATTTGCCTGGGTTTGGCTCCCCGGCTGATAGCTGACAGTCCTCCATAGTTCCTAAATTTTGCAAAGAAAGAACAAGAAATGTATCCCCATGTGTATAATTTCAAGAAAGGCTGTTGAGTGAAACTAGGATTACTTGAGGCAAGATACATTGTTGACCTTTTGTACACTGATACATATATTAGCTGCCATTTTCACACTACTACAAAAGACATAATTTGAAGAGGTGCTCAAGTTTTCAATGCATCATGACAAGTGATATCATTGTAACAAGAACTAACATGATTCCTAAAAAAGTCTTAAATTCATGGTCATAACAAAAAAGTAGTACAATAAAAGTTCGTATTCGTAACAAGCTAGCCCTGCATTTGGAATATTATTCATTGGTGGAGGTAGAGGACTGCCACGACCTGGGTGTGAAAGTCAAGGATAAGCCTCTCTGCAGGGGATAGGATGGACTCTGTCTGTACCCCATGATGCATGGCATATGAAAGGTACAAAGGGTTGAATAGTACAGGCATGACTAGATAGTACCAACAGGACTGATTAACACAGAGTTAGCACAGACAGAGCTAAGGTACACAGACAGCAGGGCTGAGCACTGAGACAGGGCAGTGACTTAGCCAGAAGGGCAGAACAGACTGGAAGCTCATGAACAGGGCAGAAGCTTGATAGTCCTCAGGACAAAGCATTTGGCAGGATAGCCCTTGGACAGGGATCTAAGCAGGAAGCCATCAGATAGGGCACTTGGTAGGATAGCATTTGGACAGGACACTGGTCGGATAGCCCTCAGACAAGATGCTTGGGAGGGATCTCTCAGATCTCAGAGCACTTGGCAGGATAGCATTGGGGTAAGGCACTTGGCAGGAAGCCCTCAGATAGAGCACTTGGCAGGATAGCCTTTAGGCAGAAAGCTTCGAACAGGAAACACTAGTCAGGAGCAGCAGCAGGAGAAAGATCAAGCATGTCACCACAACATAGAAACCCAAATTCAAAGAGCCCTGTTTCAATAAGCAGCAGGTATTTAAAGAGCAGTGCTGGACTAGATAACAAGGCCCTGCTGACACTATCAGCGAGGAGCAAGAACTCTACGTTGAGTGCTCACTACAGGCTAACAGTGGAAATAGCACCACAACCTATATTATCTATACAAGATCCTGCCAAGCAGGTTGAAATCATGATCATATCATCAGGTCATGAACATCTCAGCCCATTTGTCCATATACCATGCCCAGACCACTTAGCCTTAAATTGACCCAAAAGAGGAGATTGCAGACCACTGAACCAACAGTGTTCTTGGGGAACCTACAACTATCTACACAGTAATTTTGGATTAGCGTGTATTGACTCTTATTTGTATGTGCCATGAAGTTATTAGACAATTTATTCAGCCATTGCCTTTTGTTAATGTGCTGTGCTACATTAAGCCAGTGTTTTTACTTTGTAAATCATTTTTCAATAGGAGTTTTTATGTTGTGTATTGCACAAATATGTACATTTATTATTATTCCTTACTATAAAAAATCCCCTGGCTTGGTTTGCCATGATGTTTGACTTTGTAGTTGTCATAGAAACTATAAAAGAAGAATAAGAGGCTTGTGCTCTTTGTTATGACTATCTATTTTCAGCTTTGTTTACACCAATATGCAGTAAAACCTAAAAGAGTGCTATTACCATTACTGATTTCATCTATTACTATGTATGTTTTATTCAAATGTACAAGATGCTCTTAACTGGTGGTTTCTCATACAAACTTAACTAGTCACTAGATATGGCTGTAGGCAACATATTTTTGAGAGATATGTTCAGGGTAGGAATTCCATGGTCATATAATGCCTGGGTTATAATTCTGCTGCCTTCTGCTGTACCTCCTTGTTACTGATTAGGAGAAATACTGGTCTAAATATTTCAAAATATTTGTTACAGATAGTTCTAGCTGCTGCTTTCAAGTGATTCTGAGGTCAGATTTGGACACAACGTTAATGGTCATATTTTCAGGAAGTGTGATTTTTGTATCAGGATATTCAACGGGTATCTGCCCAGCTGTAGAACCGCAACCACTCTGAAAACAGTATTGTGCTCTTTGAGGTTTAGTAAAAGTTGAACAGCTACCTGTTGACTACACTTAATTTATAATAAATGTGTGGTACAAAACCCCAAATCATGTCATATGGCCTTTTTAAGTCACAATTTTGTAACGCCTTCACACATTTGACACATATTAGCAATAATAATGAAGGGAGTTCAAAACTTTTTGGAGTTTTGGAGTGCACCATACCATTTGATGGAATCAGTCAATGAGCTGGCAGAAGGCATAATAGCAAGCATTATTCCATCAAACAGTGTGCATTTGGGTAGGTTATGTCATCATATGTTTGAAAGGAAACAGAATGCAAAATAAATGATGTAAAAAATAATGTAAAACTTCCTCCAGCTTTAACTATAACATTGCTTATCAAATATAGAAATGTGGTTGTTTTTTTTAATGAATATGGTCCAAACCTTCTCTAGTTTTTCCTTAATATGTAATAAATTAATATTGTGTAATATAGTATTAGTTAAATGTAGCTTTACAAAGTATAACACATCACTGTTTTTAAGGGCAGAAGATAAAAGTACTTAAATCTGTATTGGTTTTTTTTTTCCTAGGAGCCAACTACTATATCAGCCATGGAGATTTCCACAAAGCAAGTATGCAGCGACTTTAATTAACTTACTCATTTTACAATGTTTTTTATGTTCTCATGACAATAGTTTGGCATTCATAGGAGAAATTGTGATCATGGATTTTTCCTTTACTTAGTCATTAATAAGAAATTATAAAACCAGCAGTAAAGCCATCTAAAGATGAAAACGTGGCCATATGTTGATAATACTTGGGAAAACAAAGTGTATACATACTAGGAACATAAATTACAGTTTCTTGGAAGAAAAAAAACAAATTTAAAAAAAGGAAAACCCGATTTATACTGAAATTTGTTCTCTATCATCTTGTTTAAATTAAACATCCACCCTAAAGCATAATAGTTATTTTTACCGTTTAAAAAAGTACTTTTTTATATTTAAATTGAACATCTCTGCTAAGGATACGAAATATAACAAATGTTTATCCTTCTATTAAGTCCAGGGTGTAGCAGAATGTATCACTGTGTTTCTTTAATGTAACTTGGAAAGCAGAAGCTGAAGTTAGACATTATGTGACCTTTTGTCCCTTGATATATCCTTTTTCACGCTTAAATGCCACGTTCTGTAATTCCAGATGAAGCCATGCATAATACATACGCAAAACAATGCAACAAGGAATTTATATTAAAGAGGATTATGACATGGCTGTCTCATAATTTTATGGCGTATTGAGATTTAAATGCTCACACATCATGCACTGCATATATGTGAGCTTAGGTTTAACGTATATATTACAAACAGAACATTTGGCTCTGATATAGAACAACAATATCACACAAATGTAAACATACACAGCTTGGAAATGACTAGCTCTATACATATAGGAGTGTTTTTTTTCTGTTTTAGTTTAAGGTATCTGGCAAGAATACCCTTTGACTAAGGGGAAAAAATCCATTGTGTTGGCAGAGAAACAATTAACTGCACCTAAACATAGTTTCCTTAGATAACTCCAGATAACGCAACCACAAAAGTAGGGCTTTTGAAAGTGTTGCCTGAATGGCATTAAGTGTATGAGTAGAGACTCTACACATGCTCTAGGAAAGAATGTCTGAGTCGTGACCTAGATGCTGGATCAAGCTTTTGTGTAAGAAATTGCGAACGTAAACCAGATTGTGTTTTTAATATTTGCACATGCATAATGTTACATGCAATTCCTTGTAGTAATAACTAATTCTGTAAGGGATAAACAATGCACTTAAACATGTGCTTTCACTTCACATTTTTTTTTTAACAATAAATTATCTGTTTTTACAGCAACAGTTGTATATTGGTTCATCCATGGGTGTTTCCCAGATGCCTTTGCACCGCTGTGATGTTTATGGAAAAGCATGTGCTGAATGTTGTCTTGCCAGGGACCCCTATTGTGCCTGGGATGGATCTTCATGCTCTCGTTACTTTCCTACTGCTAAAAGGTGATAACCTTTCAGATACAAGGAGTGTATACTGTTAGTCTTCTACGTTTTATCTTATATCTCGTAAATTCCTTCTTGTCTGTCATACAATAACCAGATCTTACAGATATATAGGTAACATATAACCCAATACAAGTACAGTTACCCTGCTCTGTATGCAAATGATAAAGGTTACCTAGATGGGAAGTTTCTTTTCAGAGTGTAAATAATGCATTATTTCGGTTACAGCTTTTGATTGTCTAGACATGTCTCCGTCAATACAATAATATTGTATTATACACAGTATTTACCGTTTATATTAGGTATTTATACTAGAGTTCCCTCAATTTTGCCAGCACTTGTCTTGAGTTATTACATCAACACACATTCCTACATTTCACTCTGTCTAGGTTTATTAATATGGGTAAAGGTCAAATTACAGAATATTTTGGCTTTTTGGCCAATTTTGACACATTTCATCATTATATACATACCAGCCAACATTTTTATGTTTTTTAAAGAAAGACTTTTGAAAGCACACATGCACACACACACACACACACACATATATATATATATACTTCCATTATATCTACAGTGTGCTAGTCTTATTAAATATAGTGTATCCTACTAGTAAACAGATCTTTTCTAATGTAGTTTTACATACATTATTTTGAGCACTTTTCTATTATATAGTAGTGTGTAAATTGATATCCCTTAAAAAACTATAACAAAAAATATTTATTGTTGAATGACGAGCTCATACTTTACTTGTTTCAGTCTTCATAATGACATTGTGTTATACGGTGATGCCATGTTCAAAAGTCTAAAATTACCAATACTTTGTGGAACATACTTGCCATCTGTACTTCATTAAACAAAACAAAACATCTTGTGAGTGGTGACCATGGGAGGGGATTTTAGAGATCCATGCACAAATGTAATTAAGGAACCAGCTTCTTAGGCTCATTGCTCTTCAAAGAGAGATGTTCCACTTCTAGAGCCCTCCCATTCATTACATTTTCAAAGAGATGGAGCGACAGTTGAGAGCTTACAAAGTTACCACTTAGCTGCATGCAGATGCTTTGTGGGTCATGTTTCATAAACGTGTCTGTTGACTTAATTTTCATACATGACATTTGTTTGATATGCCCAGTAATTCTATAATTAGATCTTACTGAATAACAATAGTATTCCGCAAGATTGTCTAACTAATAAAAGTGAAAGATTAAAATTGATTCTCTCTCGCGCTCTGGTTATGCTTATACCAAGAAAACTCACACAAGTAGCCCTAATGGGCTTCTCAGCGTAAAACAGATTCCACTGTATACAATTGGATCTTCTATTCAAATGAGATTGCTTCTTACTGAAGGTGTCCTTGGATAATTTTAATCACAATTTTACAAATCAGCTCCATGGACAGAGAACATAGATTGTTCCATGTACGTAATCTATTTTATAAACAACCTTCCAAGGCAGTCGAGACACGCAGTGCTTCCTTTCCAGCTTTTGTATGAAATGACTTTGATCCCCAGCAGAAAATAACTGATTATCCTCCTATAACAGCTGACATGACTGATGCAACCAAGTGTCTCTACACCAAGAATACTTGACTTTTGTATAGAGGAAGCTGAGTGAGATGATTAGGAATGGATTTACAGCTCTGTTCTTAGACTAATCCCCTTTGCTGTGTCCTGACTTTGCAAATCCTCTAGTGGCTTTTTACAATGACATTTCACCAGTTAAACCAATCTTTGTTCACTTAGCATTTATTTATGAATTGAATTGCGCTCTGGTCAACGATAAGTGTTACGTTAAATTTATCAATGAAAAGATTCTTGTAAAAATAAGAACCAAAAATAGCATTTTGCCATGGCTATATTTAGGTGATAGATTTAGAAGCAGCTTACATTTTAAAAGGACACATTTTCAGGACAGATCAAGCTATGCAGTTAGGCAAACCATGTATCCTATCACATTATTATTATTACTTTTATTATTATTATTATTATTATTATTAATCACCAACATCATATATAGTGCTTTTTATAATATACACATTAAAATGTTTGGAAAAGCTAGAATTGGCAGACTTAAGATAAACGGAAACCTGCATGTTTATACATTTTATTTATTATTGTACAGGAATGCAAGTAATGTAAAAAATTTAAATAAAAAGATATTGTGTTTAATGCCCTGCCTGTCCTCAGGTGACTGAAAGCAAGAGTCTCATTAGTGCCGCTTCTCTAAAAACACTGTATTCGCCTGTTAAGTAGCACAATAGAGCTGTATACGTAGTGAGTGGAGAGAAATACATAATTGCTCTTCTTTTGCAGAATAAATCAGACAGCATAAAGTGTCAAACATTTATTTTACAGAGAGCTTTAGTTCTTTAGCAAGAAAGACTACTTTAAATTCTTCAGTTCTTTCAGTAGGTTGAACAAAAAATGCGCTACCTTGAAAATGGTTGTTGTGTTTTATTGAGCCGAACATCAGCAAGTCTACGATTTAACTTAAATCAATATTTCCAATTGCCTTGGAAGAAACGGCGAACACCTCACTGATAGAAGTATTCTGAATAACACATATTGATCTCACTGCAACATGTTATTGGATGTGTAAAGAACTTGATAAGAAACTATTAAATGACAACAAATGGAAAAAGAAGACTTGCCAATAGCGTGCTATATGAAATGTGAAACAGTTTGAAAGCCCTCAGGCTGTCCCCTGCATTTGTTAAAGAACATTACTTTGCAAGTTTTCAAAAGCAAATTCAAAATGAATTATTAATTGATGCTTTGATTTGATGTTATTTAATCATAGCATATAAAACATTATTCACCACTAAAAAACAAGAATGAATATAATAACTTCAATGTAGTTTATTTTATCTAGCATCTAGAATGAAGAAAAAAAATGTAAAGCAGTTGCAAACATTAAAATTTTTTTAACATACATTTCTTTTAGGATGCATGTAATGCACAATAGTGATTTTTTGCTCTATGTTTACGAAGGCAAATCTCAATCTTCCATACCTTTTCCAAATTCATTACTTTGGCCAAGTATTGCTACCGTTTCGTACTTGCTGTCAATAGACTAACAGATTAATTTTTTAATATTTATTATATTAATTTATTAATATTTTTTTTTTAAAAAAACAGCTTTGCGCACACACATGCAGGAAAGCAGTTTATTACACATGTTGGGTCCAATGGTGACACTTTAATTAACCATTTGTATTCATGTCATAGGCGTACAAGGAGGCAAGACGTTCGAAACGGGGATCCTTTAACTCACTGTTCTGATCTACAGCACCATGGTAAGCAAATATCCACTTTTTAAACCTAACTGAGAATAAAGCATAAAACCTGCATGTATGGAGAGTTAACCTCATATGACAGCTTTTAAGTAAAAAAATGTTTTCTACACCAGTAATAAAATGACATCAGGCATACTTGGGTATAACCCTATATTGTTTTACTTAATAACTACAATATTAATCTTCAATGCAGAGGGGTAAAAAGACCCTTTCTTCAAATTAATGTATTTGATGTAACAAACAGTTACACAAACTATATATAATAAAATGCAAAATAATAATTGAGTTATTTTCAAATATATTTAACAGTGTGCCTTGTTAATATGTGATGTTCTGTAAATACATTTAATTTAAGCTATTAATAATCATTTCATAACAAATGATTTTCGTCATGAAAACAAAGAAATAAAGTGTACAGAATTGTGCAATACTCATCCATATCAATGTAAAAGTAAACAGTTGTTGCAGCTAGACTCAACAATTTTATCTGCAGTTTTGTCTTGTTCATGGACCTGACCTTGATATAAAATACGATACTAAAATAAAATGCTTTTTAGGTCGTATAACTATGGATAGTGCGATTTAACGTATAATAGAAAATAATTTATGGGCATGAGTTTTAAATATTTGAAGAACTAGTTTATATATACAATTTGCTGGCTAAATCATTAGATGAGTCTTTTATCATAGTTTATAAATTTGTGAATGAGCAAAATTAGAGGTAAAGACAGATCTGTAGGCGAGAACATTGTATGTGATGAGTTTTAGTGCCTTGTGAAGAAACCTTCCTTCAAGGGAGTTTTTAGAGTACATTTTGAGATAAATACAGAAAATCTAAAGAATTTAGTAATATAATGATTGCGAATAAGAGGCAAATGCATGGCTTTGTATTTGATGACAGGACCAGAAAAGCATTCTAATGATGTATAAAGCTTATCTTAAATATGAAAGTGATGTAGGAAAAATGCGACAGAGTAAGATGTCTGGTCCTAAACATTGTATATTGAGGACCCAGAGTGTTACAATTCCTACCCTGGATAGTGGTGAAGTACAGCCCTGGGGAGAGTAAAGTATGGTAATTGGCACCCTTTATGCTTTGTATTGTGTGGTATCTCAGGGTGTGTGTACTGAAGAGTACAGTCCAGATTTTCCTCATAACTGGCCACATGTGACCTATTAAGGGAAGACTAAGCAGAGAAGCTGCCCAAGGGTAATAAGCAAAACTACAGAGTTTAGTAAGTGTGGTTAGTGCAGTCTAATGGAAGCAAAAAATCCCTGGACAGGCTTGGTATGAATGCATACAGAGGAGACAAAAAATGTATATAATAGTGAAGTACTGTGGAAAGAAATTAACCCAACCCTGCTGATTATATGGCACTCTCAAGAATCAAGACCCTGCAATGGTTAAACACTTCTCCTAGTATGATTCTTGTCCAGTGTATAACAGAATTGTTGTTGTCGATTGTTCTGTATGCGTGTGGAGGAAAACTGTTGATGTGGGGAAAGGCGCTAGGTTCTCTTCACCGATTCACTTTCAGTGTTTAGTAAGTGTTTAGAAGAACAAGGATTTGTTTGTTTGTTTAGTCAGTTTAGGTAACTGTGCCAAAATAAAACAGACAAAAATAAGACATCTGCTTATTAATCTATACATAGCTTTGAGTCATTCCTACCCTGGAAGGCTTCGGTTACATCAAAGTCCCAGACACCAACACAGTCTTTAGTGGTGGTTTGTCGCCAAATATGTGGTTTTATAGATTACATGTTTTAAGGTACGCTGATCAACAGTTTAACTTACGAAAACAAAACCAGATCAAAGACTTCGTTTTGTTAACAGGATAGACTTTGAAATGTCATGCAAGCTAAATTATGGTTAATAAAGAAGATTGAGCAAGTGACTAAAACTTCAGGTTAATGCGAAACATGGATAAATAGCTCCCCCTGGTGTGCAGATTTAGGTAATAACAGTTTCAGTAATTAAACATTGTTCATACATTATTGCTCAAACCATATACAGATAATAGTTCATCTATGCCATGCAGTGCTTTTTCCCTTATTAACACAACTACATCCCTTATTATCAGATAGTATAGATTTTGAACTGATGTGGAAGAGATTTGACTCCTACAATAAAACTCTGATGACTGTGAAGGATTTCCTCCTTAATGTGCTACATTTATTTCATGCATATAGAAATATATGTATAAACACAACAAATAAACAAAATAGATAAAAAAAAATATGGCATGTGTAATATATTATGTATTTTAATAATAAAGATACAGCCTACTTTTAAAGATGAAACAGTACATCGGGGAAATTATAGTGCCACATTTTAGTCAGAAATTAAAACAAGCATGCAGCTTCTCTCTATCTCTATTATATGCCCATGAACAATGTTATATCACACTCACTGTATTTACTATGATTTGATATATACGTTGGCTAAAAATTGGTTATGGTTTGTTGCATATTGTGCTGGGATAGGGGGCAGCAGCCCTTCTGCTTCCAAACTGGGGAGTCAGTCACTTAGTTAGTGGGCCAGTTGAGGAAATAATAAAAAAAAGTCACAAAATATTTTTTTATATGTTTACATGATCATTGCTGTAAAAACTGCACGGTTTTGCATGACAATATATTTCACATACCTTGTATCACATACGTTTTCCACTTAAATAGTTGAGAAATATTTTTTTAAGCTTGCCCCTTTTTGAAAGAAAACAGTTTTGAAGCTTCATTGCATTTCTTCAAAACATGGGAACTTTTTGACTTTCTTTATATGTAGCACTAATACTATTTTATACATCAAGACTCCCTCAGGATCTAACAGGGGTGTTGGACCTTAACAGATTGAAGCATGTTTTTTGTAAATACAGTACTTTTCTATATATTCTTGCATTGCACGAACAATTTAAAGGATATCGGATATCCACAAATATTAAACAACTTATATGTAGGGCTATGGCCTGAAACATATTTCCCTAAGCTGTCATATGAACCACATATGCCTTTCTTTATGTTTCCCCTGGTGTAATATTAAAAAGGGAAGAAAAAGGCAAATATTGACTATGAACCTAAAATTAAATAACTGTAACCTGTCAAATCATTGTTTTTGGGTTTCATACAAAATCTACTGAGAAATCCTAATGAATACAAGGCATGGCATTGAGTGATCAACTCTACCAGTAAATGTCAGCTATATTTTACAATGTGATATGTAGGTGACTGAAACTCGCACACGAAACATGGAAATGTGTCATTTTAGCACTATAGCCAATGTAATAGTATTTTTTATAGTTAATTGAGAAATAAAATACACTATACGCATATAATAAACACTATATGGACAAAAGTATCTGGACATCTGACCATTACACCAACAGGGACTTTTATGACATCTGTGGGTAAAAATGTCCATGGAAACACTCCAAAATCTTCCCAGAAGAGTGGACGCTGTTATAGCTGTAAAAGGGGGGAACAACTGCACATTAATGTCAATGTATTTAGAATGTGATGTCATAGCAGTCCATGTTGGTGTCCCATTACTTTCGTTCATATAGTGTATATTATATGTACATATATTACCCAACAAATGTAAATAGGCAAAGTGCAACTGGATATGGGTGTATTGTGGCCACAAATAGAGACGGTATGTCTGGGAGGGTTCAGGGTCCTAAGACTACTGATTAATAGCTCAGTCGATGCAGACCTAATAGTACATGCCTGAGTGCAATGGTTAAATGTTTTAAGTCTGGGGACCACATTTAAAAAGAACTGGATATAGAAGACTATAAAAAACATACCACTACCAAAAACATTTCACAATAACTTACCTTTAGTAGACTGTTTCCTGTCCCCGTGTTCTATAATACATGTTTTATAATATAATATATGCAATTGAATGTATGAAATGCATTTCAAACCCAAATCTTTAGAACTTTGCAAATCAACATGATGTCATGGAGATATTGCACCAATGTATTTACTATATGCGTATCCTGTATTATACCGTATATTATTTAGTGTCTGAATGATTTTCATCATTTCTTTCTGTATAACTTGGGTAATAAATTCCCTGATTAAAGCATAGTGAATACTATGTGAAAATGCACATTGGGTTAGATGAACAATTTGCAGTCCATAGACATGAATTAGTGGATAGCCAGTAATATAAGGCTATAATGGGTCTTCCACTCCACAGTGAATCTGAGTGATAGCACTATGTTAGTTATGACTCAGTGTTAAGAGCTAGACATAGGAGCAGTGATATATATATGTAATATATGTAATATTGCAATGGCTATTTTTACCTTTCATAGAAGGAGTGTGTGCGGTGTATTAGATGATTAGTTGCAAAAATGTGATTACCGTATTTGCTCGATTATAAGACGAGGTTTTTCCAGAGCAAATGCTCTGAAAAATACCCCTCGTCTTATAATCGGGGTCGTCTTATAATCAGACCTCAAATAGGTCTGACTATGAGACTACGATCCAGATCCCCCACAGCGATGCAGGGGACCTGGATCCTCCTGTGTTATGCCCCCCCAACTTACCGCTCAAGCGGAAGTTGTCTAAGCAAATAGCGTAGAGCTGTAGACGCTGCCCGGACTGAGCACCGGGGACTCAGAAGCATCGATAAGTTTGGAGGAGGGAGGGAGTGTTAAATGGGGGCATAAGGCATTTCTGGAGGCAGAATGCTCTGTGAAATGCCTTTTAACCCCCTTAATGCCACTCTGCCTCCAGAAATGCCTTTTAACCCTCTATACGCCACTCTGCCTCCTGAAATGCCTTATACCTCTCTATATGCCACTCTGCCCCATAATATGCTTTTTAACCCCTTAAGTGCCAGAGTGGCATATAGGGGTATAAGGCAATTCTGGAGGCAGAGTGGCACATAGGGGGTCAAAAAGCATATCATGGGGCACAGTGGAATATAGGGGGTATAAGGCATTTCTAGGGCAGAGTGGCAAGCCTGGGGGCAGATGTGCATAACTGGGGGGGCACGTTGAAAAAAAGGAAATAAAAACGAAATATTTTTCTCAATCATAGCTTTTATTAACAAACAATTGTTCACATAGTTTACATGAATTAATATTTACTGGAAAAACTTTTTTTCCTATAGGGTCTTATATTTAGGATTTTTCTTTTTTTTCATAAATTAATATTCAGATTTTGGGGGGTCGTCTTATAATCGAGCAAATATGGTATTTGACGGATACACCATATAAAAATTTTTTAGATGCAGGATTTCAGTTAGTTTGCTTCTATCCTGTTGTTACAGACTTTGATTACACATATGAATTCTGTTAGTATTTAATTAGGGAGCCTCCTCTTTGTACAACTTTCTTGTGTAATATACTTGTTTACCACATTATCTTGATTTAGATTTCAAGGACATCACAAAATGTTACCATATGATTCATATTATTTTGCTTGTATTCTTTATCTGTGATGCTCAAATTATTGTACCCTCTATCAAAATGATGAAAGTAGGCAAAAACAAATAAAAAGTAATTTTTGCAGAAGTTTATTGTTTTATAAAGACCTCCATTTAAACAGTTTGGCTAGAAAAAAATGTAGTCATATACAATCCACGATCAAAGCATTGTGTCCTCAAGTAATATGATAAAGTGCTTTATTGTGGAGCAATAGGGGATAAATATTATTTATAGTACTTTGGGCAAAATATGGATTTTATTATGAATGCTATCATAATATACTGTATATCTGGGAAAAATTAATGCCAAGAATTGAATTGTCCTTTCTAAGCTTGATTAGGACTTAATAAAATATTTACACCTGATTAACCAGTCTCATTAGAATGATGTTGATCCTTGTTTTTATCAAGTCACTAATTTAATCCCGAATTTGTCGTATGAGCTGTATTCTAAAGATATCAGTACAGTAATATGATTTCCCACCTGATTAACCAGTCTCTTTGAATAAATTAAGGATAAACTCTATTTGTTCTAGTCACTAGTTTAATCTTGAGTCTTCAAGCAAATAGTAAAAATTAATAGACATCACTCATTTATGAGTAGAGAACTTTATGCTTCATAATTCATAATCCTTATTTGTAATATGTAGATCCAAGAAATACAAAGATCTTTCTTTTGATTAGTCATTAATTTAGTCCTGAACTTTCCTGCAATAGTGATAATTAATAGAGGTAATCCATTTGTAGGTAGAGAGATTCATGATTTATCATTATTATATAGTCCTTATTTGTATCAAATAAGGAATCAAATAATAATAAAAAAAGACAAGAAAAAGAAACCGAAATTTTGTTTCGAGGAAGAGCCCAAAGAGGTTTCCTCCATCTTTCCTCAAGTATGTAGATGATTATTTATGTTTGCTTCTGAAATATCTGACTGGAGTCCTCTACTTCTTCCCAGGAGACCACTTGGGCCGATGGGATCTAATTATCTCTACAGTGGGGCTATGTGGTCGGTGTGTTTCTCTTTCCTATAGGTGTCGAATAAAACATTGAAATTTGTCACGTTAGTCAGAGGAGATAATGACTGTTCCATCCCACCGACTAGTATTCAATGTATGTGTCTCTGTTAAAGACTGTGCAGCTGTTGAACCCAACATCTAGGGGTAAACTAGAGACTCTATAACTCTGTATTACACAGCAAAACACTTTAATTCTGTGGCATCGGCGAGAGATTCAGATAGACCAGACCTGCCAAAGCCCTTCAGTCTGCGTCAGAGTCCATTGTCAAAGTTGTAAGTATGTATACTAGGTTTACAGTCCATCAGTATTCAAGATTATTCAGACAAGGAGGACTGACGCTGGACAAAACGCCACTATAACAAGCTTCAGGAGCTTACATGTTTTTCGGCACCATTTGGCACTAAAACCACCACGCTACCTTGGAGTTCCCATAGGCTAGCAAGTGAACGTATGTGCATGTGTGTACCATACCACCGAAAGCTTAGTGAGAAATCAGAACCAGTATACCACTAGAGTAGAGTAAGTGAAGGTAAAAAAAATCACAACTTTTTAAATGTAAAAGCAATATACATGCTAAATACATTTAAATTATGAAATGTCCTTATAACAGAGATACATGTAAGTCTACAGACAAGGCACCATACAGTTATTATTGGCGAAGTGTAACCCACTAGCAAACTTATCCTTAAATCAACCAATTGTCATTATTTTTTTTAGTAAAGCCAGCTTCTGTTATAATTGAATAGTCCTCCGAACATTAAGAACATTGAAAACTGATCATTAAAATAGTAGTAAAACTGAAATGATGTGCTATATAAAATGTGTACGGTTTAATTCCTACAAAGCCACAGCAGAACTGGCCTGGAATCATCCTTATTTCTGTTTCTTAAGCCCTTTTTGTTTTACCATCAAAATTATATTTGCCCTGAAGGAGAGACTTGAAGAGAGTCCTTCTTCTTGTGTGGTATGGCATGGAACACCTTCACTTAAAACAGAGACCCAAAGCAAGGTTTCGATTGGTTCCCAGTGTTGTTCTTTTAACAGCTTGTAACAGGTTGGAATGGAATTGTGACCTTGTCACCTTGTGTATTGGTGGTCCCCATACTAATTAGACATTGTCAGAGTTACACTGCTGTTAAGTTTTTATCATATGTTCAGGGATTCTCATGCTTTATGTCAATCAACTGCCTTAAATACTAATTTTCTAAATTATGTGGTTTGTTTTGAAGATTTGGAATATAAACACCATTTTCAGTACGAAAAGAGGATAATAGCCTATAATTGCAAAGTGATTTTTACAGCATGATTAATACTCAGGAAACCGTGTTTTTTTTGTGAAAGGAAATAATTAGTAGAATAATTTCAACAGCATTGTTGTTCTCCCAATTTGTTGAGTATAAATATATTATGGGAATAATTGATTGGAGATTGCTTCCTCAATAACATTGCCACTGATTGTAAATTGTTCCCATAAACGTGAAGAGAACAATATGCATACGCAGTACATTATAAGGACCCTGTAAGAGCAGCAATGCAAGTTGGTTTAGGATAAACCACAACATCTTTTCAAGTTTATATGTGCAACATTTTCCATGAATAAAGTCCCTATGCATTCTACCAAGTGGGGAAAAATGAATTTAGAATCCCTCAAACCTATCTTAAAATGCCATTGCAGAATGTCCTATATGTAGATGCTATATTACCGGGAAGAAATATTACATTTGTTGCTTTTTCTGCTTGTTAAAAACAAACGAGGTTAGACCGATTTCCCTCTTCACTAGTGACATTTATGGAAATGATATTAAAATCGTTACTGCCCCGCTTAATGTATTTTTAAAAGTCTCACTGGTTAGAGAGGGCTTTACCTCAATACAAATGAAATCAATCCCACTAATATTAACATGCTTCTACTTTAGTTAAGTACTTTTGTGTGCGGACTAAGGAAATCTGTGGTGGGGAGAGGGGGGGAATTATTGTTTAAATGGTGAATTGCTTCAAATTTCACATCTGCGTCCTAACCACATTTTGATGGTCAAATAAATACAGGCTATTTCGGTCCAGCATATGTACAGAATAAGACTTTGGGTTCAGCATAAGACTTTAATTATTAATTTCTATTGTGTTGTATTTACATACGACTTAAATGTTAAAGGTGTAAATCAGTATGCTAATATATTTATTCGTGGAACTTCTATTATAAAATAACTAATTACCATACCAGTTTTTTCATATTTGCAAGTTTTATTCAGCTGTAGTAAGTTTACTAACCACTGAACCCATATCATTAAATACAGATACGGTATTTCTTTAAATCAAGAATTTATGTCCATAATTACTTATTTTCCATGATGACATAGTTGTTCATGCGATTGTTTATGATTTTAGTAATAATCAATTATGTGAAAAATAGCATGTTCTGCAGAACTCTGCTGCCTATAGAATTTCAGAGATATTGGTAAAAATGTTGTATGAGCATGAACATACTCAAATCCAGGCAACGTGGGCTGTATGCAGTAAGAACATATTTGGACCACAATTTGCTTTTATGAAAATATTGTTCTGACATAATTGTTTTCCCTTCCTACAGATGATCCACATAGACAAAATCTGGAAGAAAAAATAATCTACGGTGTTGAAAACAGTAGCACATTTTTGGAGTGCAGCCCTAAATCACAGCGTGCCCTGGTCTTCTGGCAGTTTCAAAAGCTGAATGAAGAGAAAAAAGAAGAGGTAACTAATACTAATTCAGACTTCCTCCTGACCATGCATTTCACTTAATATTGTCTTTTTTTGTTCTGTATTAAATATTACAAATTACCAAATCTTGTCCTGTGTGAAGTAAGTAAAATCAACCTAATTGATGTATAGTTCAATGAGTAAGATGATTTTCAGAAACCCTCAGTGATATAACTATACAGTATATGTACCATTTCAGGAATTGAACCTTCATAAATAATAACCATGGGGTTAAACGATCAGCTGCCTAGCAAACTCCCACTTTTGTGAAGAAACCTTAAATATCTTTTTTTTAAAAAAAATCCCTATTTTAAAAGCTCTGTCCAACATAAGGATTTTAAAAGTATTCTCCAACTTAATGATTTTAAAAGTTCTGTCCAACTTAATGATTTTAAAAGTTCTGTCCAACTTTTTATGGTAAATAATAATAATGACCTTCTTAGTTCTGTGAAACGTTTTTTTTTACATATACAGTCAGGAAGAGCAATATTACGGCTTTCCAGATGTTGCTGAATAGTAACTTCCAACTTCTTAACAGGTCAACTTTTGTAGATCCTTGATCTGAAATAGACTCTTTTTATGTCATTTTATGTCATTATGAATTCTTTGTTATATGAACTAAACATCTAACAATTTTCGTTTACACATACTGAACATTTTAGACAGGTGCTATTAAACTGATCTTCGGCAATCAAGTAAACTGGGAATTATATTATATATAAGTACATAAAGTAAATATTTGTTGTTGCATAGCATTTGCTTAAAGTTACTATTTCATATACATTCCACCAATGGAATTATACATTTTTGTAGAATCTTGATGTTTGTATAAATGTTCCAAGCTCCTTTTTTTTTTTACAATTTACAATACCGCCTCCTTTGTCTCATTAATGGACGCATTGATATGCGATCTAAATAAGTTAAACAGGATGCCAAAGTACATAAACCCAAGGAATAGGCTGTGGGGTTTATTTACTAAAGAGGGAGTTCGCAGGAGAGTATGTTTCATCTCCATGACCTCTCCTTAGTTTATGAAGGCACAACCCTGGTGGGTAGCTTCTCATCCACAAATAGCTTGGTTGGACCTTTATAAAGGATATTTAAATAAGTGAGATTTCTTCAGTAATCTGGTTGATGGTTTGAACGATGGATTATGCAGGGCCATCTCAGCTCTATGTATTATTACAATCTTTTATAATACATAGCAAATTCAGTTAGTTGAAACCATAGTACTCCTGCAAACTTCAACTTTAGTGAAAAAACCCCTGAGTCAATAGCAAAGCCATAACAAAAGTAACCTTTTTTCTATGTTTGTATTTATCACACTACAGGGAATGTAGCTTTTTGAGAGTAAAGGAAACAAGACTTTGGCAATACAATAAGCACCTATAAAATGTTAAAAGCTTGTAAAATTACCTTAGAGTAAGTTAGAAAAAAGTATATAAAGCGACAGCGTTGCCTTCTTTTGAAACTACAGCTAAAAGCCGTCTTCTCAAAAAGGAATATATTAAAATTTGATCTTCGAAAAGATTTTTTTTTTAAATAAGCCTGTAATTTACTTATGCAAAAAGAAGACAGATCTTAAAGAATAAAAATCACATAAATTCCCCATTAATAATGATTTATAAAAACACACAAATGTGTGAAAATCTGGTCTGAGAATAAAATGAAATTACTTTTTCTCTCCTTTATTGAACAGATAAAAATAGACGATCGTACAATAAAGACAGAACACGGCCTTCTGCTCCGTATCCTTAAGAAGAAAGATGCTGGAATATATTATTGCAATGCTATAGAACATGGTTTCATACAGAGCCTGCTCAAAGTAACTCTGGAAATAATTGACACAGAACATCTAGACGAACTGCTTCACAAAGATGATGACGGGGATAACCATAAGCACAAAGAGCCATCAAATAGCATGTCACCAACTCAGAAAATCTGGTATAGAGATTTCATGCAGCTAATTAACCATCCCAATCTGAACACAATGGATGAATTCTGTGAGCAAGTATGGAAAAGAGACCGCAAACAACGTCGACAAAAAAATGCTAATGCCCAAGTCAACACAAATAAATGGAAGCACCTACAAGAAAATAAGAAGGGTAGAAATAGGAGGACCCATGAATTTGAAAGGGCACCGAGGAGTGTCTGATCTGCATTACCTCTTCAAACCTCATCCGAGTAGGATTTGTATAGACATTTAACTGGAAAAATGCAATATTCATGAAGTTTTTTCATGGCATTATTTGGATGTTTACAAAGTGGAAAGCTCACCCAATTTTCCACCAAGTCTAAATAAAACACATTAGTAACTTTCCAAATAGACTTAGACTACATAGTCAACATTTAAAATTTTAAAGACAACATGACTAAGCTTGGTTCTCCATTTTTAAAGCAATTTTCATTAGAATACTTTTTTTCATACTTCCTTCCTTTCCCAAGAAGAAACTATTCATAACCCAGCAACTGAAATGAAAAAGGCCTTTTGTCAGTCACCGCTACCATTCGGAGTTTTTGTCCATCCGGACATTTTGTTGCACATCCTTCTTCTGAAGACAACACAGCGACTTTAGATTAAATCTGTGATTTTTTTTCTTTCTAACCTTCATGTGTTTATGAACTCTCCCTGGGAATATACAAATACAGTCCGTTAACCGTACCAATAATTGTCCACTATTCAGCAAGCAGGTGGAGTTTATTGGTCTACTACTGATGCCTCCTTCTAGCTTTGAACTTTGGTTTTATTTGCTTAAGTATAATTTAAATGTACCATAACAAATATGCAGTTAGTGTTTTCTCTCCATTTTTTTAAAAAAATAACATTGGCTTGTTTGGTATACTTCTTTGTAATTATTTGAACCTTATCTTTATTCTCATTGTTATTTTATTGGATAATTATTTTATTGAGTCGACCATTGAACGCTCACCAAGCCTATTATTTGTTACATATCTATGGTAGTAACACTAATTAACATCTTAATTTAAATATAACATTCCCAACTGTATTTAAATTGAAATAAGATAAATGTTTCATCCTATCGTGTTTTAAAGATATTCTGAATAAAAGAGGGAATGTTTTGGATCTAGTGAACAATCTAAGAAAATACTGATATTTGGTTATTTTTGAAACTGAAAATTAAATTGCATTGATGCATCAGACAGATCATCACTTCCTGGGTCAATTTGTAAGATTATGTAACTCTATCACAAATTTTTCAGAATATTTAAGGGGCTGGTAACTGGTATATTCAAAGGTTGTAGTGATATGAAATACACAATTGTTATGAACATTCATGAAAAGTGTAAATAAAAAGTATCACAACAAAATAAATTAGTTTTTGCAGTCACTAGAACCTTGTCCATAACAATGGCCACATTTTGGGAACAAAAATAGTTTTTCTATAAATAATCCTCCTTATAGAGTCTATAGTTGGTGGTCAAAATGGATCTTTTGCCTGGTGTCATGCTTAGAAGTTCTTGTTTCTTAATAGTTGTAGTTGAATCTGCCAATGCATGACACCAGTTGAGCTGGAGCCAAACCAGACCTTCAGCAGACAAAAGTCCATGTACACAACTGGAAGGAACATCTGGCTCGAGGGGAAGTGTTATTTTTAACAGATGCTCGACCACAATAATTTTCCTAAAATGGGGGTCCAGCATCCCTTTAAGTTCTTAACAACAACCCAGACCAGGTCTCTGGACTGAGCCTGTCAGTCATGGTTTTGAGAAATGTCATTAGAATTTATGGTGTATTCAAGCATAAAAGCATATTTCAAAAGTGTATAAGGAATACCTTTAAAGGTGTATTTCATTACTGTGGCATTGCTAGGTTCAGACAAGATCCATGGCCTCAGCCCGAACAAGTTTAACCGCTTAAGGACAATGGGTTTTCTTTAAACCCATTAATGACAATGCATGTGAGCCCGTACATGTATGGGCTTTGTCGTGAAGGGGTTAAGATGAACTTAACTTATCATACACATGGACTCTACACACACCACAAGCAAACATTAGAAATGTAATAAAATACATCAAACAGACTTTAGACATCCTACATAGAGCTGGACAAAATTAAAAAAATATGTATTCTTGGGAGTAGACATTTTCTGCCTACTGTCACCAGACTGAATGCTTCCTGTAATATCACATGTATTGTGATGTCACGAGCAGTTATGTGATATATAAGCCAGTAAAAATGCAGACATGGAACAAGGTTCTTCTACCAAGAATCTTCCTAGGGAAAGATTGGTACTTTTGTTGGCCCTATTCTAATTACATACATGCTTTGTACTATTTCCTTCCTCCTTGATGAATTTTACCAGGTTCCTTAACTCATACACTTACTCCAGTGGTTTTAGAGTTTCAGCCCCCTTAACCACCCAAAAGAAAACATGTCTGATGTGTAAAACGATTTTAAAACTCAAGATTGTATTGAAATCCCTTGAGTTCACTTTAATTAAATAAGAATTCAGTAATTGTTCAATTTTTGTTCTCGCTTGCTAAAAAAAAAATCCAGAATCACAATTCTTTGGATCCAAAATATGAATTTGATTCAGAATATTTTTGTTTGCAATTACATCTCATTGTCACAGTGGTTGCAATAGCACAATGTTATTTTATTTTTTTTTTTAACGACCATGGCACTTACGTGCTGGCACAGTAATTCTTAGGAACCCATGCGACCTACATATGTGCAATGAGTACAATAGTTGTTCAAAAATAAAACTGCTCCAGATTACAAGCAGCCTAAAAAAGAAAGCACACAAATATATGTATACAATCTAAAGACCGTTTAGACAAAACCTGTCTTCCACCATCATAGTCATACTCCATTAATCATTGGAACGTTATTGGCCACCGTGGACTACAAGGTTAAGCTGCAATTGAGAAAAGTGGTGGCCTTGTAGTTTGTGTACAGTTTCATGGCCTACTTGGAGCAACTACTGTATGTAACAAAAAAGCAAAAAAAACATGAGGAAAAAAAATTGCATGTGAATGAACAAATTTATGATCCCATTTTATGCAGTATTTAGTGTTTATCAATGGTATGTGTTTAATAGTTTGGTTTTGCTTCCTAAACATTAGCCAAAACTGATGTACATAATTTTTAAATAGTTAAGGAGGTACAATGTAATGTACTGATAATTATAGGTACTCCATTTCAGTGTGCTCAAGTACTATTTATACCATGCAGAAGCCCAAAAATATCAGCTATAAACTGTGGCATAGCCGTGATAACGTTGCTGATTTTGTGCACAAGGTGTATTTCTATCCACAAGCTGAAGAACTAAAGTGTGCTTCATTACTATACTTATCAATACATTTTATGGCGGGGGTGGGGATCAAAAACTGGAGAGGAAATGTAATAAGACTTGCTGCTGTAAATTATTCTTTTTGGCATGTACTCAGTTGTTAAATAAACATTTCTTCAAAAGAGCTGAAGCTTGCAGTGTTTTTGAAACTTTCACAGGGGTCAGTCCTGTTATTGACGTTGTATATATGTACATTTTCGCCAGAACTACAGTTTTCGGTTTAGTGAATGACTCATCATTCACTAAATAACTAAAACCACTCATAAATTAAATAAAATATTTACTATAATGCAAGGTATTATCAAGAGTTGACTTGACCTCTTTCATGTTTATTTTTTGGGCGTTGCAATCAACTTGATAATAACAATGAAAATTGCTATAATAGCAATAAAGAGAAAATGGAGTCTTTGGATGAAGGTAATACCATTTCTTCAGCCAACATAGAAATAAATGTAAAATTAGATAAGTTTTTGGGAAATTCAAGGTCTCTCCATTACATACCTTTCTGTGTTGGCCCAATAACCAGCATAACCAGCAACAAGTTGATGCAAGTTGACAAATTAAGTTAGCTTTCTAATTTTAAGTTAGCTTTCTAATTTCCAACAACTTAACCAAAAAAATATTGCATGTTTAAGGAAGGTGCTTTTCTCTTTTAAATTTTCAATCCGAATAACACAGAAAATGCTAGTCACTTGATAAAAAGTCAATTTTAGTACATTGCATTAGCTAAAGAAAAAAATGGGCCGCTTCTGTACTTTTATGTCCATCAGCTGATCCAGCAATAGTTTTAATTGTTTTAGTTGAAGCTGCCAGTTGTGAATTGGGTTTAGACTTTAAACACAGCTTACATTGTTACAAATGATTGTTTTGAAAGAAACATTAAAGAATGCCAGGCCTTTGGGCTACATGTGATCCTCATTGTTTCCACAGTCTAGCCAACTGTGGTTAGATATTCCTTATTTTGGTATATTATAAAAAGTAATATGTTTTAGGCAGCAATCCGAATGTCTGCCATTGCTCTTCTGAAGAACAAAATGTATAACCAGAGGTGCTATATTTTCCAAAACAATATACCATTGGAGTTCTTAAGATTACCTCTTTGGAAAGACAATAGAATTGTGTATTTAGTTTTGTCTGCAGCTATCAAATCCAAAGTTTCCATCATATCCATGGCATCAAGGAAACTATTTTCTATCAATTAAAATCTTTTAGATTTTTTCCAACTCGTCTTACTTATAAGAAAACTCTTGACGCTATTTTTTCAATAGTGATGGTCAGTTTCCACAAACTTATTCCCTATGGAATTATTTTTTAGTTTGTTATAAAATTATATTTATTATTATTATTAGTTTGTCTCAGTCTGCAGTCCAAAGGTATGTCTCATTGCTATGTGTTTGGATTTCATGTTTGGGTTGTTTAATACATCTGCAAGCAGGGATTAGCGTTAGGTCCCATCGTCATTGGAGCACTCTGGCGTAGTGGTGAGCTAAGCATACTATGGCCATAAGATGTGACGGAATCTCCAATAGTTATCAAATAGTCCTAGGCTAGTTTCTGTATTTATGTGTGTCAGTCTGTGATGTAACCTGTGGGGTGTCCTGACCTGTCCAGTTCTGTCTTGTATCCCTGGTAGAGGGGTGTCCTGTCTTGTATCCCCGGTAGAGGGGCTGTCCCTGTCTTATATCCCCGGTAGAGGGGTGTCCTGTCTTGTATCCCCGGGGTAGAGGGGTGTCCTGTCCTGTTCATGTCTGGTCTCGAGTATTCCTTGTCTTGTTCCATGTAGTGCCCTGTATTATGTATATCTTGTCTGGTTATGTTTATTCCTTGTCTTGTTCACTGTTGTGCCCTGTATCATGTGCCCTGTATCTTGTCTGTTATGTTTCTTGTCTGGTCTTTCTATCCCTTGTTATGTTTCTGCTATAAACTCTGCTTAGCTTCCACACTCCCAGCCTGCAGCATCCCGCACATGAGTCTTGTGCTATGTCTCATGCCTGTTCCAGGGTGCCTGCAGGATTTAACTTCGTTCTGGACAACATCCGCTGCTATATCTGGGCACTGGTATTTCGCTGCACTTCCCTAGATTTGTCATTTACATGAAATGGTGAGCGGGCCAAAACAGGTTTTGCTGGGTAGGTTTGGAGGATAGAGGCTATAACTCTGCATACTTATTACGGTTTTATAATCTATGCTCCCCAACTAGCAGGTTATTTTTCACTTTGCAGCAGGAACATAAATGTCAGTTCTGTAATGTCAGTTTTCCTCTCACCTACAATCAGGGGCATAACTAGAAGCCTCAGGGCCCGGTTCGAGAATCTGTTAAGGGCGCCCACCCCCCCTCAAAAAACATGATTTTTACACAATTTTTTTTCAACAAATTACAAATTGAATCATGTCAACTTTTTCAACTTACTTTAGCTTCAATAATGCAGCATTCAGGATAGGAAAAAGTCACACGGCACATTGATGGCGTGGTTCTGCAAATATAAAGGGCAACCATTAATCAACATTGTTTATTAAGCATCCCTTCCTTCAATAAAAAAAAATCATGATTTATAAACTATTTTGGGGGGATTAGCTATAAATGACACACAATTCATCCATATATTCATCCATTCATTCTCAATCTTTATTTCAATATGCTTACTACCCCCTTCACCCCCCCTTCTCACACTATCTACCCCTACCCCTTCTACTATCTACCTTACCTTCTCACACTATCTACCCTCTCCCTACCCACTTCTCACTATCTACCCTCTCCCTATCCCCCTTTGTAGTTCACTTACCGTGCTTAAGTCCTGTGAGCGCCGGCATATGACAGCACTGAGACAGACGCCTCACGCTCCCACCACTGCAGTCGGGGCAGCGCTGAGGCAGGTGGCGGCAGAGAGCAGAGGAGACAGAAAGACGCCGAGCGGTTGCTGAAAACGACCGCTCGGCAACCCTTGGGCCCCCGTGACTTGCAGGACTCCAGTAATGTAAATTGGAAACTTGGTAACACTTTTTCCTGTTTCGCTCTTAAATTGAAACTTTAAAGTTTTATTTGCAATTGGTTTGTAATTTGCTTTTTTATATATAGTTTATAAACATTACTAGTTGTGTGGTGCACAAACTACCCTATAAAAGCAGTTTTATAGAATGTGGTTTCTAACAGTGAATTCATTGCAGCATCAGGACGTCTTGGCTTTCAAATTCAAAATCAAATATGCCAGGCTTGTGCCAGTAGTTACCTACTTTTAATCTGAAATCCATTTTTATTGTTTGTAGAAAGCATGACTCTCAAAGGAGATCTGTCACCTTCAAAACTTTTACCATGAGTACATTTTTTTTTTAAACTACCTATAGTTAATGATTTCTGTATGTCAATCGATTAAAATATTTATTATTGGATCAATTTCCTGTCCTGAAGCCCTCTCCATTCTGCTCACCCCACCCTCCCAAACACTACCTGAACCAATTGTCAAGGGCTGGGTCCATACAGATGACTGTAATGACCCAGAGTGCCCAAAGACTGTGTTCAGGAGTTATTGTGCAGTAGCGGAGTCGGACAGGGCCTGGTGCAGGGTGACTGCACTCTCCCGAGTGGGCATCTAGGGTTGTACGGCCACATAGCAGGCCCCTGAAATAGCAACTGATGTTGTCCAGAACAAAGCAGAACTTGGTGATATACTGCAAGCACCCTGAAGCAGGCATAGTACTGGATTCATGTGTGGGATGCTGCAGAGTAGGGAAACTAAGCAGAGTAAAAGCAAAAACATAGCAAGCAAATGGGACAGAGCAAGAAAGGGGGACATTGCAAGGAACAGGGAATGGGAGACCAAGCAAGAAACATAGCCAGACAAGACATACGTAATACAGAACACAACAGGGAACAAGGAACACAAGGGATAGATTGGGGACCAGAGATCCTCAGACGCTTCTCCTTTAAATAGGATAGGATATCTTAAGAAAGGGGGACATTGCAAGGAACAGGGAATGGGAGACCAAGCAAGAAACATAGCCAGACAAGACATACGTAATACAGAACACAACAGGGAACAAGGAACACAAGGGATAGATTGGGGACCAGAGATCCTCAGACGCTTCTCCTTTAAATAGGATAGGATATCTTAACTGGGACATGGGGAGAGGCAAGAGGAACCAAGATCCTCAGATGATTCAGTGGAAAGAGGGTGAAGGTACATAAGAGACAGACAAACACGAATACAGGAACTAGCCTAGGACTACGTGATAACAATTAGATATTCTGTCACATCATATGGCTATAGTATGCTTAGCCCACCATTGCGCCAAAGTACTCCAATATTTGGTGGGTCCTAGCACTAACCCTGCCTACTGAATATTAATAAACTGAAACTAAACATTGAATCTAAACACCAAAAAGAGAAGAAGGACATAGCTTTAGACTGCTGACTATGACAAACCTAACAAACGGGTGGGGCATACCTTATAAAGGAAACAGAGAGGGGGGAACTCTAGCGAGACGGGGGGGGGCACTAGAAAGAAGCAGTTCAGCAGCCTGAATAAAGCCTGACACCAATCAACCTATGCAACTTTACAAGGGGATGTGGTAACTCAATAGGGAAGTTCATTTTGCTTACTTTGGTTCATTTAGTGTATATATATATGTACCGTATTTGCTCGATTATAAGACGACCCCCCAAAATCTGAATATTAATTTAGGAAAAAAAGAAAGAGCATGAATATAAGACAACCCTATAGGAAAAAAGTTTTACTAGTTAATGCTAATTCATGTAAACTATGTAAACTATTTTTTTTAATAAAAGCTATAATTGAGATTTTTTTTTTGTTTTATTTCCTTTTATTTTACAACCTTCCCCCCAGTTATGCACATCTGCCTCCAGGCTTGCCACTCCTATATGGCACTGTGGCCTACAGAAATGCCTTATGTCCCCATTTAATACCCCCCACACACACACACTCTGTCACACGGCAACAGCAGCCCCGCCTCTGTCTCCTGCCACTCACGCCGGCTCGCACGCCGCCGGCAGCTCCGCCGTGAACACACGCCTGCATCGCGATCCTGCCTCCTGGAACTCGGCCGGGCATGCGCGTCCGCGCATTTTGACCTCGCTGCCTTCTATTGCCCTAGACCACAGACCGTCTCTTTCCTTTCTCTAGCCGTGCTTATCTGCACAGTTGGATCCACCTCTGCTACCTTACACCGTGACACACACACACTTACCGGTGCTTCCGACTCTCTGCTGTGTAGTCAGGGCAGCAGGTTGACGCAGACAACCCCCACTGCTAACCGCACCTCCTTCCGGCTGCAGCGGAAGTTGTCTACGCGAATCGCGTAGATGTCAACCCGCTGCCCCGGCTACATAGCAGGGAGTTGGAAGCACTGGTACAGGAGGATCCAGGTCCCCTGCAGCGGTCCCCTGGATCTTAGTCTCATAGTCAGATCTATATTTGAGGTCTGATTATAAGACGAGGGGTATTTTTCAGAGCATTTGCTCAAAAACCTTGTCTTATAATCGAGCAAATACGGTACATTTTGGAAAAAGTGGAACATTCCCTTAAAATATCAGTTTCACTTGGACACAAAAACATCTAATCCATAGATTATATTATGGAACAAGCAACTGCATCTGAAACCCTGCAGAATCAAGCAAAGTTCTGAAAGCTTATATACAACTTGGATTTATAAGACCAATGTGATGTGCCTATCAGCATTTATATTACACCTAAAGGCTGTTTCAAACTCTTAAGGTCACTTTCATAGGCTTACACTGTTAAAGATTTTCTCACTTGAGACTAACATTCTATAGGCCCAAATTATATTTAATCTGGGGGGGGGCAGTAAATGAAGACCCCCCCCAGATGAATATGATAAAGTTTCAAAAACCTTTAAAATGCCAAATATCCCATTTCATTGCAAGATACACTTTTTACTATAATAGACCCCAAACTGTTGTCAAAAATTTGATTTATGTTGGTATATGCAATTCTCTTTGATATAAAGCAATGATCAACACAAAAGTTCAAAGGCACATAATCACCTAAATTAAGCTAATTAAAGATGGAATAGTTGAAGTATGTAATACAATAGCTCTGGAGAAAAACTAAACGCCATATGTATCTGTTCACTTATGTAAATAAGAGATGTTGGAATTTCCACAATATTATAGAATAAAAAAAAAAGGTTTCCCCAGAGAAAGGACAGTCAAAGAGGTGCAGCAGCCGCTGTAGTAGTAGTAGTAGGGCACTGGCAGATGATATGTGCATGCATTGCAGCCCCGTGGAGCAGGACTGAATTTACACCACAATTATATAAAAATGTTCAAAAAAAGACGTCCCCCCCAGAGTAAGGACATTAAAGAGGTGCAGCAGCAGCAATAGCAGTAGTAGGGCACTGGGCCATGGCAGGCAGACACTGGAAAATTATAGGCACATGCAGGCATGTGGAGAAGGACTGAATTTTCCAGTATTATATATTATCTATATTATATTGTCACCAATATTTATCAATTAAGAATAATAGATGGTATGAAGGTAAGATATTGAAAAAATAACTTGTCCACTCCAACTCTCATCAATTTGTAACTGCTGATACTGGCATCATCACCTAATGTTTCTCCCTTCCCATTATAAATGCTAATTGGCCAGAGTTGCCTTTTTTGGCAACCAAAGTCTACCTACCGTAATATGGTGGCCAGTGAGTGTATACATTTTTGTACATATCAATTATTTTGCGTTTATTTGAGTATGCACTTCAAATGTGGTTGAAATTGTTTGAAAGTTTAACCTGTAAGAAGTTTTTTTTAGCGTAGCACCATTGCCTTTGAGTGTGCTCTTCACTTCATCATTTTTTCTAATCAACTTCCCCTATCTGCAGACCTGGCTGCTATTGTTGTTAGTCACGTTATATTTTGGGTTATTTTCAACGTTCAAATGCCACACTCAGCTTTACTAATTATAGTAAAAATAATATATATATATATATATTTTTATTTTTTACAAAACATAGTTTTAATCTGATACTAGTAAATAGTTAGTATTTTTTTGTTTACTTGGAAAGATTGTTCATCTTCTCCCAAGGCAGAAGGCTGTGGACATTGTCAATTGCTCTGTATGGCTGTTGGCTAAATTTTATGTAACAATACTTAATGAGGAACAATGTAATCATTTTCTAAATAACTCCTCTTGAGAAGTGAATATATATGGGCATCAACTATTAATGTACTGGATATGTACACAGATCTTTTAATTGCTTATACCAAAACAAGCTATGAAGTTCATTCTCTAATTAAAGACTTCCACTTTTGAGAGGATTTTAACAACCTTTGTATTAACGAAGACATATCCTGTATAAATATATTCAGATAGGAGACAAAACGATAGAAGTCTCTGTTTCTCATTTTTTTTGGCTTTGCTTTTGGAATTCATCAAGCATCAATTATCATAGGAATCCAAGAGAATGACAGAGTGCTTTCAAATTCAGATTGTGAGAGAAGAAAGCTCTCAGTTTCACAGTCCTTAGTAAGGCACATACTATAAAAGATAACTGACAGAAGGAACCATGATCTGCAAAGAGCCTTACCTACCCCTCCCGGGAAAATCACTGCGCTGCCTACATTAAAAAACAAAGTAGAGAGGCGCCACACACTTAGCTGCAGGATTTCTTTGTCAAACAACAACGTGGTAGAAAAAAGCGATGAGTTACAAACCAAAATTATAAACCACATCTAAAGCTTGCAGAGCAATTCATGGGGCAACATTATTTATATATATATATAAATATATATATATATACACTCACACATATATTTATATATGTTTCAATATGTATTATTGGTTAAAATGTAACATAATGTAGCACATAAATAAATGCTAACCTATATAATATCAGAGTAATCTACAGACAATTAAGGGTACATTATAGACCGTATTTGAAAGACTATAAACACAGGGTATTGTAGCTCAGTTCATGGACCTCATAAAGTATACAACCTGGATACTTGTAAGGACTGGAATTTTTTCGTAGGTTATGAGCATTTGTAAGACTTGACACGTACTTTGTTATAAGCAGTGCTGGAATTCAAGGTCATAAAAGTCTTGTGCAGGCCCAGCATGACATGAATTACCATTCTCCTAGTGACAGTTATCTTAGTAATGTGATATTTTTTCATGACAATCACCTAATTGACAACGAAAGAACCAGTTGTCAATGTGTGCTTTCTGTCTATATAGTAAAAGTTTCCATCTGAATAAAGCTGTTTTTATAAATTAGCGTATTCATTACACAAAATATACAATTGACAGGTCATCAAAATAGATTCATACCATAACGTTTCCCAAACAATAACATCTAAATCTTCTTTGTTTTTGGGTCAGATACTTTGTTTATGATTTAATATGACGTGTTATAACATCTGTTAGGGGAAAACGCAAACGGAGAAGTAATAGCACACAACTGTTGGGAAATTCAACTCTCTTCCCAGTCATTCATGTTCAACATGTGTGGAGCACTGTAATAGGTGATGTAGATTAACAAGGTTCAACATTCATTAGTTGTGGTGCATTCTACCAAGATCAAAAGGCCCCCCCAAAAAAATATGATTGCCTTGTATCATACCAACTACAGGGCTATAAAATATAAAACAATAACATGTACAATGACATCTTATCATTTATTTTTCAGATTTGAACACCGTAACAGAGTCCAGTCCTGTTACTATGCTGTTGTTATATTTTTCTATTGTTATCATTTCTGTTAACCATTATAATGTGTTATTGCAGCCCCATTGTGTTGCAGTTGTGGCCTTCACCACTGTAACCAACCCTCATCCTCACATAAGTCTTCCCGGGACCTATGTGACCACATACACCTTAGCTGGTTCAAATAGTAGGCTACCATTCTGGTTGGTCTCTGTGTCTCATTTCCCCCCAGGTTCAAATATATTGGCCAATTTGATGATACTTGCCCATTACATTTGATGACCCATTGGTATTAGCTAACAAAAAATGAAGAGATCTGTGTCCGGTGGACAGACAGAGATTCATATCCCTTTCCATACCGCAAGCAACACCTGTTCAAGGCTTAAACCTTTCTCACGTGTGGCACATGAATTGCAGTTGGTGAGCTGGATTTGCTAGGGGTCATTTACACCTTGCAGGAAGGCTAGTTGATGTTTTCACATAGGAATGCTGATCCTAGATCAGTCACTCTCTGTGTCATTCATCAGTAATGTGATTTTTACCGTCATTGGGAAAGCAGATCTTAATTTAATCTCTTATGAGACAAAATGAGTGAGAAAATGGTTCAGTCAGCACCCAGCCTCAGTTGATTGCCCAAGATGTGCACTGAAAACCATCAGCTGTCAGTTTGACCGGTACAGAGAAAGAAATGTAGCTCAGTATGTGCACCGTGTCTTCTGAGAATTCCTACTGGCACGTTAAGTGAAGTAAATCTGGCTCTAGTAATATAATATTAATTAATTAAAAAGACCTGTCTCCATTCTCGCCATTACAGCCACATAACACATGCACTTTACAATTATTTAATAAAGAAATATTTCATGATTTTCACCACAGAGCATCCATATTTTTGACTTTTAGCAAATCACTACTATTGCACCATGAGAATATTTTTATGAAAGCACTAGTGGATCAGCATTGTTTACCCGATCCAAACCCAAGATGCATTGTGTAATGTGGGTGTTATCAGTATGAAATGTTCACTATTTGCAGTCATGGGACTGGCGATAATAAGGAAGCCTTGGATTTAAGGCCAGCAGTTGCCTGATGGCATAATTGCAGCTCACGTGCGGTCAGGCCACTGGAAATGCATATCAGGTAAGTATGTGGTGCTGTTGGACATGCACTCCACCATGCATTTGCCTGGCATGTAAGATGCTTTTAGGTAACTATGGGAATGTTAAAAAACAGATGCTTCGACAGGTTTTATACTAACACATAACTAGCGCATATTTTACTTAATGACAAGGCAAATTGTTGTACCATGTTTGTTCACTGTTATATGAGAAATACGAATTTTTATAACACATCTTGGCATATACTGGCGTCTAGAGTTTGCCTATTAATTTTTTTTCACTATACACGGTTGTAATTGCTGCAGTGTTTGAAAATGGTCTAAGAAGCTCAAAACGTGCTAAAATAAATTAAAACCTAAGTTGTCATTTGATTCTAAAAGTGTGAGCTTCTAGAAATATTTTCACGTCGTAAAAACGTTCCCTGTTTGGAAATGAAACTAACCTTTGACCTCTACTGAAGAAAAAGTCAATGAAATAAGTGATCAGGAAGAAACATGCATTGCCGAAAACCTTTTCTTCTTTGTTTTTTTAAAGAAAGCATTTTATGGGGACTGTGAGCTACTAGGAATTTACTTTAATTAGCTTTCCATGAGCTATAATAAACATGTCAACTTTACTCTATTCCATGTCTCAGACCCACCAGTAGTATTAATTTCACACTAACATGTAAACACTACTAAAAATATGCAACACCTAACATATGGCTAGGGCATAGAACATGTTTCTCTGGCAAGAGTCAAGTACGGATCAACTTCAAAATTATTGTTTTGATGGGCTTTTTTATTCTGTATTTGCAAACTTCAACACTGAGCTGTGCACAATTCTTAATGATACTTACAAATCCTGAATCGGAAATCTTCCTTTATGTACTCCACAGGAGCGATAAACATATCTTTAGAATTAATAGAAAAAATGTAACACTCGTATGCACACACGGTACCAATCAGGGTAGACTCAATTCTATAAAGTGATCCAATCACCATCTTCCGCTTTCTTAGCTGCTCCACTAGCAAGCTAGGTTCTTTTTTTACGTAATTTACAGTTCCAAGCCAAGCACTGATTATTTTAGTAATTTGGTGTGCCTTACATTCTGCTTCCCAATTCCATATTTCCCTCGTACTGATTAATTGTCCTGCCCTTCCTATAAATCAAGGGCAATGGACCTCTCCTGCTGCATTCCAGACCCTTTGTCATGAACCAGGTAAGCAGGTTGGGTAGGAGCCCACTGGCAGGGCGGACGGCAGGAAGCCCACTGGCAGGGCGGATGGCAGAAACAACACAGGGTCAGGTACAGGGCCAGAGCAAAGTGGCCCAAACACATTAATGCAAAAGCCCTGACTGAAGGGCAGGTTTATATAGGCAGGGTTCCACTCAGGTAATCAGGCTCAGCTGTCCCAAGCAATCAATAACGGGTGCTCCAGAGAGGGAAGAGCGGCCACTAGTGTGTGCAGACACACATGACAGCAAATAAATATTGCTTGGTCCGGGCTAATAGGGTGGAATCCTGACACCCTTGCACCAGCGAATCACTGAACGGTATCTGTGGGGGACTCAAGCACCTTGCTACTGGCTGCTTACCTTCTCTGTAGTTCAGCACTGGCGTTTGCAGCCTGTTCTACTTTATTTTCTTCTCTTTTCTTTTTCTTCCTGTTGGCCATCTTTTTTATGGTGCCACGCGGGACATGAGTCTCACATGTGGTGTCATCTTGTGAGTGCCAAGGTTTGGTTATATCCATTTTTCCTTGTTCTTCACACAAGAGGGCCTGGTGGCCCTTGTGGTAACACACTTATCCACTGCCCTATGGTTCTTTTTTTGGGCTTGTAAATCTTCCTGTCCACTCTCTACCTCCCATTAATCCCTGTCCTGCTGATCTATATTTTCCCTCAGGTTTGGCCCATATTAGCTACATGATGTCCAGGCTGCCCTTGGTATATAGAACAATGACGCAACGCCAGGTGCCCTTATTACCACTTATGCTAAATCTGTCACTGAATCCATTAACTCAGCATTCTTTACCATGTCAGATAACCTTCTCTAGCCTCCTCCAGACCCCCCAACTGTGGGAACATACAGAGCACTATCATGCCAATGTTTTAGATGCTATTCGGACCATGCATCCCAATTGGCCAACCACCAAGTTAAGCAAGGTGGCAGTCCACCCAGCAAACTTCACATCGTGGTTAAAGAGACCCTACTGCCTACCGGCCCCTGACCTGCCAAGAGGGCATTAACACTCCAGATATTGGAGCTCAGGTCCCTGCACACAACCCACTCCTCTAGAGGAAGAACCCCCGCAAAAAAACTTGCTAGAGAAGGTGAATTAAAAAAAGGAAAAAACTCCACAAGATGCAGAGAGCAGAGGAAAAAAGGGAAAATCTTGCTAAATGCAGGAAATCCATACCTGTATAATTGTCCCAGGCCCAAAGCTCTTTATTCTGGGATTGCTTATGACATGGGCTATCTATACTAACTATAAAGTAGTATGACACCATGAAGATTTCTTGCCCTGAAGCTAACGCTACCAGTGGACAACCTAACCTGCCACTTCACAGGTAGAAAAAAGATGAATCCACAGGGACCATCTTCAGGACAAGGAGAGGGATATAACAAAACATAAACTAGGAGTAAAATAACTACGTAGGAACTTTATTAGGATGTGAATATGTGTGGTTTTGTGGTGATTTCAAAATATACAATATTTTTTTCTTAAATTCTATGTCTGACAAATCAGCTATCATAGCTGGTATAAATACATGGTTACACCTAGTTTTTCATAGAAACTAGATAATACTCTGCAGATTTCAAATGACTAGCTGTATAAAAGAGACATTCTTTGGAAACGAATTAAATAATGACAAAATAAAACTTTAGAATTACTCTGATTTTTAAAAAAAATTTTATATTAAAAAATACATGCTATATTGGCACATATTTATTCAACTGGCATGTTTGAACAAAAGTGAAACCTATCCAGAAATGTTACTTTGTAGACATTGTGTCTACATTTTTTAACTCAGAAATGTCTTGAGGGCCAGTCCCTTTCACCTGGTGGATGCATTCCTGTTTGATCATTTAAAGAACAGGAAAGAGGAAATTGCACTGGCTGGATTAATGTGAAAAGTCCTGCAATCCCTTCATTGTTTAAATACGCCAAATCCATATTTCATGACATTACCCTTCCCTCCAAACAAAGACTAAATTACCTTAATAGACAGAGCATGTATAAAATATATTACATTTTATAAAACAGTATACTGCTTTTACTGTATCTGGATTTATATACATCTTGAAATGATTACCTGCACCTGCATTTTCTTGCATTTGTAGAGACTTGCTTAGCCGCCTTGCACTTCATTTGCTACCAAAAAAGAATGAAATGAAAGTGGGACTTATTAATAATCGGCAGAAAATAGAAGGTACACCTTCGCCATCTAGTGGAAAATTTAGTTCTGTACAACCCTGTATAATCTGGATGTGTGGGTTTGGCAGTGATTTACAAGTTGTGACCTGCCTCTGCTGCTGACATGGTGCCTCAATCCCCTTCCTTACTCTGAAGGATCAATTCTTTTTTCTAATATTGGAGGAAAGTTTGTCTCGTGTAATCGTGGACGATCTTGATGTGTCTGACAGTGCCTGTCCTGTATACTACCTCTACTGCTACAGCTCAATCGCCTTCCTTACTCTAGAGAAATCAATTCTTTTTTTCTAATATTGGGAGAGGATTTCAGTTTTTGGCGATGATGCTACTGTGACTCATATTCTTCTTTCTTATGCTAATGGATCAATCCTTCAATTTTTTTCTAACTTTGGGGGAAATTCAGTTCTGTACCATGTGACTGAATTATTTAGTCTGAGGGATCAATTAATCAAACGGTCCAATTTTTGAAAAACTTTTTGTCCCATAGCATGCTGCTGGATGTGTATATGCATTATCGCAGTTTTGCTGTTGATTGTGGTGCTGCAATGCAAAATTGAGTCTGGATCTCTTCCTACTGTTTGAGATGCTGCTGTAAGTGAAAGGACCAGTAGGTGGCAGGGACCTTCCCCTTTGAAAATACTCTTTTGGATGGAGCTACAAAACAAAAAAGCCCTCCGAATTTCTTCCGAACCAGTCAGCTAACGTTATCTGTTATTCAAAAAACAAATGCTGCAAAAACTAAACTTTGAGTGAATTGATCTCCTGCATTTAGCACACGGCAACCCAATGATACATAAACATAACAAACTTTCACTTAACAGCTGCTTTATAAGCTTGCTTTATTTAATGAATTAAATGTTCACCTTCTAAAGTTGATTTTTGTATTGTGCATTGTATTGTGCTTTGTGCAGTTTATATATATAGTCTTAAACTATAAACTTAATATTTTTTAAAAAGTTGTGCATATAACAATAAAACATTTTTTTGCTTTACATTGCTAATTTAAAAAGTCTTAAGTTTAAAGATGCCTCATGTACATGGGATTTCTATGTATCCTTTTTCACAAAGGTCATTGTACATCTTTTCATGCAGCCATTACCCATACAACCTCGTATAACATGTGATAAAATTAAAACTGTGCATATTTTACACATTCTGTCAGATTTTCACAAGCAACTTCTAGCACTGAGTTCCTAATGATGAGTATTATTATTTTGTATTGACAGGTAAAGGACACAATGTATTACACACATATATTAAGTCTCAATTTCTTTTTTACTCTTGTAATGGTTGGCATCCTATGGAGTGGAAGCACTGAATCATACCAAGAGAAGGCTTTGCCTGTCACCTTCTCTCTCAGTGATGGATGCCCTGGAAAGCTTGGAATTAGAGGTTGACTCACAGTATTATTGGCCTTCCAAAATGATTAGCAAGTAAATTGTATTTGCAGAGGAGAAATATGGCTCTTCCCAACTAGTCCACTCATTTGTTCTACTGCCAGCATTTCTTCCACAAGAAAATATGCACATTTTCTTTTTTCTTTTTCTTTTATTCCGATAACATTGTAATAGTATAAATGCACAACCTTAAATTACACTTAGGTGTATCGAATTAAAAATTGTTAAATCTTTAAATGTGAAGCCACCTCCAATCATTCTTTATTTATTTAATTTCCTTTCCCCTGGAAAGTTTAATAATGTTTACTTTATAGGCTAGATATTATATATTGTTGTAGTTGAGGCCTTGTTGTTGACACCCACGTGTGTTTATTTTAAATAAGGGAAGCTTGAGGATGGAAGATGAGAAAGGTAAGTGTCAGGCCCCACCTGGGCTGCGGAGCTGCCTATCTTCAATTTACCTCGCCTTGCTATAGTTTCTCTAGTCTTGCTACGGGTTTCCTCCCTTTGCAGTAATCCACTCCTGGATTTCCCTATTCTCTGTCTTGTACCTTTGATTCCTTGCTTCCAGTCTTGGTCTTTGCTTCAGCTCTGTTTCCTTTATAAGGTGTGCCCCACCTGTGTGTTCTGTTTGTCTCAGTCTGCATCTACAGGTATGTCTCATTGCTATGTGTTTGGATTACATGTTTGGTTTGTTTTGTACCTCTGTTAGCAGGAATTAGCGTTAGGACCCACCGTCATTGGAGTACTTTGGCGTAGTGGTGGGCTAAGCATACTATGGCCATAAGATGTGGCGGAATCTCCAATAGTTTTCAAATAGTCCTAGGCTAGTTTCTGTATTTATGTGTGTCAGTCTGAAATAACCTGTATCCCCGGCAGCGGGGCGTCCTGTCCTGTATCCCCGGCAGCGGGGAGTCCTGTCCTGTATCCGCCGCAGCGGGGAGTCCTGTCCTGTATCCGCGGCAGCGGGGAGTCCTGTCCCATATCCGCGGCAGCGGGGCGTCCTGTCCTGTATCCGTGGCAGCGGGGCGTCCTGTCCTGTATCCCCGGCCAGGCTGGGCGACCTGTCCTGTATCCCCGGACCTGGCGCGTGCCCTTATACCCCGGCAGCTGGCGCTCCTGTCCTGTATCCCCCCGCAGCGGGGCGTCCTGTCCTGTATCCCCGGCAGCGGGGCGTCCTGTCTTGTATCCCCGACAGCGGGGCGGCCTGTCTTGTATATCCCCGGCAGCGGGGCGGCCTGTCTTGTATCCCCGGCAGCGGGGCGGCCTGTCTTGTATCCCCGGCAGCGGGGCGGCCTGTCTTGTTCCCTGTTGTGCCCTGTATTATGGATGTCTTGTCTGGTTATGTTTATTCCTTGTCTTGTGCCCTGTATCATGTATATCTTCTCTGTTATGTTTCTTGTTTGGTCTCTCTGTTCCTTGCTATGTCCTCCTTGCTCTCTCTGTATCTTGCTCGCTCTGTCCTCCTTGCTTGCTATGTTTCTGCTATATCCTTTGCTTAGCTTCCATGTTCCCCACCTGCAGCATCCTGCCCATTTCTATGTTTGGTTATGTCTCATACCTGCTCCAGGGTGCTTGCAGGTTATTACTTTGTTTTGAACTGGATAACATCCGCTGATATGTCAGGGCGCTGGTATGTGGCTGCACAACCCTAGGTGCTCGACACCCTGGAGAGTGCGGTCGTCCTGCATCAAGCCCTGTCCAACTCCGCTACTGTGCAATAAATCCTAAACTCCATCTTTGGGCGCTCTGGGTCATGGTAGCCGTCTGACCACGGACCCGAGTCCTTACAGTAAGAGATGGGGGAAAAAGGGGTTTAGGGCAGTGTATGTGTATATATATGTGGTTGTTTGTAAGCTCATATGTGTGTGTTTGAGCGGGTGTGTGTACGTGCAGTGTAGGTATTTGTGTGTTTGAAAAATTGTGTGTATATGTGCACATGTGTGTGTGTAAAGGCAGAGGTGTGTATGGGCAGTGTATGTGTATATGTGTGTTTATGGACAGGTGTGTGTAAAGGCGATGGGTGTGGGTAG
>VKOC01000003.1:20308258-20382508 GCA_009364415.1 Spea multiplicata | reverse complement strand
TGGCGGCTGCTGCGGCGACGTGGGAACCGAGGACGGGTAAGTAACACCATGCCAGGATTATTTGGAAGATACAGCACTAATTTTAAGACTTGCTCATAAAAAAAAAAAAACTTTTTGTTTCATCTTTATATTTTTGGACTTTTTTTTTTTACATTTTGTTGGGACAGAATGGTTCCCTGATCTTGACATCACTGAATAATAATTTTTACATGTTACCACATTTTTAATTTTTATTTTTTTAAAAAATAATGTGGAATGTGGAATCCCTGCATTTCTCCATCCTTGGGCATCATTACAGTCGTCTGTATTGACCCAGTTCCTGACAGGTAGCTTTCTAAGATCATTTAATACTATGATGTGCCAGGCATGTCATAGATCGTTAACTGACTTTTTTTTTCGTGATGTGTCTGGCACATCATTGGTCATTAAGGGGTTAATAGTGAGAATTTTGCATTGTTTTATATTTACACTTTTCCCAACCAAATCTATTACTTTCTCAAACCTAACATTTTACGCCATATTACACTAAACTAACCTATGTTTGGTATGTAATATTTCTTTCCACCCATTTTAAGTCTGTGACCTGCCTGCTGTATGCCTTCTAAAAAACCTTTTGTTATTTGTTTCTAGCCATAAAACAATCGGTGCTCTATGTATCTAGGGATGCTATGCATATTCAGAAAGTAAATCTAACCCTTAAGTGCTTATAAATAGTTCCTGGGTCTGAGTTCAATCAATAAACTCTCTCATGATTGATCATAAGGGCAAGTGTCATGGTTCTTAAGGTAGTAGTTAGGAACAATGATACTTATTATAAACAATGTAGAATCCAGATGCTTTATTAGAAAGTGCCTCATGCATGTTGGTATATAAAAGAATAAGCTGCCAGACTCAAGAAATCATAAGGTCTCATTCATGATTTCAGTACAATCAAAATGTTACTACGGAACCCTAAGAAGGGCCCTAAATAGACAAGTTTATAATATATAAAGAATATAATAAAGAAAAGGCTGTGTCAATATCCAAGATGGACCCTGGCACTTTAAGGCCTGTGGGCACCAATGACATCCATATGACCATCCACTTCCATTATATTTAAAATAAAAATATGTGGCCAAGTATATTAGCTATCAAACTGCTGAGGCTTTGCCCAGTGGGCCAGGTGGCCAGGCTCTGCTTGTTTGCTGCTTACAGTGAGAAATCATAGCTGGTATTTAAAAATCTATCCACACCTTGTGGGTCGTACTTCAATAAAATTAAACATTTCCCTAGTCAGATACATGTTTATCTTTAAAAGGCCTCACTTACTCCATACACATATGCTTGTAGACCTATATATCATGTGGCATGCATAAACAATTCCCCATGTGTTGAAATCCCCCCTTGGATGATGTTGTTGTTATTACAGCTTGCCAACTGGAATTTTCACTGATAACAAGATTAGATTTTTTGTAACCATGCTACTTTTTACTTGATCATATAACAAAAATACCAAAAAGGAAGGTTAAGGTTATTGGACATAAAAGATGGTTGTTTACATGGAAGATCAGATGCAGACCACAGGGGGCGATTGATAAAATACACATTTTCTCCACATTCAAAAATTAGAAGGTTGAATCCATAGTGATCAGATGTCTTTTCCTGCTGTGTTATTCACCCATGACAAATGTCAGGTTCTGGTCAGCAAAACCCAGCTTGTGTGTTCCTGCTGTCCATGTCATTAGGTTACTCGTAGAATAATGCTTTGCATTTGGTGCGACTGTGCTTTGTTCACCTTTAGGTATGGAATTCAGCCCTCTGACTGATCACCTGCTGACAGAGGCCAAGTTTATTACAAAAAAAAAATACACCTACTCGAAAAGTGAAATATAACCCTTTTTGAGGTTCACAAAACACTTAATTATAGGCTTCATACTTTGTAACACAATTAAAGAGTTACTGAAACTACTTTTTACACTTACAATTGCACTTACAATTGCACTAATAGTAATAATTAACAAACAGAAACAAGATATAGTCTATCTGCATCACATATGATATATCTAGATATCACTCCTATTAATTAACAAGTTAATTTTTGTGCTGCATGACCTTTTTATATTATGATTGATCATCACTGCATTAAATATACATTATGAAGGACTACTCTGGTATTTCACTATGCATAATTACAGGGCAAGAAAAAATATTCCCACCTAGAAAGCACGGTAATAAATCTCATGGACATGATTTTAAATGCTTCATTGACCAATATTGTTTTGTAAATAGGTTAATGTAACAACTTGTGGGTTCGTGATCTGCAGCTTACTTTAGCTCTCTGTTTTCAGTTTTTGGACTGAGATCAGAAGGCTGCATGTGGTTTTGGTATTTAACTTCTTTGTTAATTTCTTTGCTCTTTAGATTTTTTTCTACTTTTAGAGTTTCAGTAGATTTTTTTAAACTGTTAAAATAAGGGATAGTGAAACAATAACATTAAAAAAATAAAATAAAATTACAAGAAATAAATGTAAAAAATATAATGAACATGAATTTGTAAAATAATTGTGAAAAGAAAAGAAATATGGATTCTGGTTGGTTTACATAGGTCAGGGCCTGACAAATCCCAGGCGCCTGGTCGCTATGGCGGCTGAGAATTTGGTCCTGGCGCCTACGTCAGGGGTGCCCAACGTGCGGCTCACGGCTCAAATGCAGTCCCGCCAGACTTCAATATGTGGACCTGCTCACGGTGCAGCATGGTGTGTGCAAGCCGGCCGCCTTATAAAAATAAAGCGGGCGGCGTTCACACACGGCAGTCTTACCACCTCACCTCGCGGCCACACCACGTGAACGTGCACGCCGGCCGCTTTAAGACGTGATGCTCAAGGGGGGGGGCTCACAGAAGAGTTCCTCGTGACGGGGAGAGGATCGTCACGTCAGAGGAGAGCGGGGAAAAAAAGAAAAGCGAAAATGTAAGTATTTAAAAAAAAAATAGGGGAAAGGACCTATATTTAAGGTAGAGGGGGGGGATCCCCTTGGGACATCATTAATGTTTGTCTTTGAAAAAAAACTTTGTTAGTAAAAAACCTGGCTCCTAACTTTTTTAGCTTGCTCCTAGATTCAAAACAAATTTGTCAAGCCTTGACATAGGTGCTTTTTAAGCATGAAATGAGAGTTTAAACAATCTGTACAGGGGCATCATTCCTTTTGTGTTAAAAAATAATGATTTTGTACAAATATATGCTACTGTATAGATGAGAGCGTACAATACTCATTATAACCGCTCATTAAGCTTTTTTATACCTTGGATCATGGGTCACAATTTCCCCAATGAAAACATCATGTCATTTACCACAATTGATTGATAACAATAATATGCCAAGGTCTATTGAAAAAGGTAAAGGAAATAACAATAAAACAAAAACCATTACATTATATGCAGACTAATAGAGAATAAATCATGTAAGGTATGAGTGTAAGCAAAACCAATATTTTGAAAACATTATAGTTTTCAGTCAAGTGAGCAATAATAGCTATATTTTGACAAATATTTGAAACATTTAGATCCAGATAAGTGTTCAGAATGTTTTAACATTATTTATCTGTGTAGTTAAAATAAATCCAAGACCACCCATGTTTTACCAAAAGGTAAAATATTAAATCTACAGTACAAACTGGCATAAACATGGTCTTCTGCTTAATATAAAACAATTTATTAATTGATATTAAAGAACTGTTGTTGTGGAATAAAGATATCATCAAAAAGTATACAAAATAGAAAGAAAAAAATCTTATATCAAATACTGTTTTTATAAATATGCTTGAATAGTGTATGTTGTTGAATATTTAGAAAACTGCAATCTCATTTATAATTAATATTCTTTGGCATTCTTGTTTATTGAAGAGTAACTTCAGGTGTGACCCTATTGGGATATGCAACATGTTATAGAAAGACATTTGTATTAACCAATGACCCACATTAGATATGTACAAACTGAGTTGATTATTTCAATGATCTGAGCCAGACACAAGCCTGTTGCCAGGCTCACTCCATCTGGGCATAAAAGGGTGAGCATAAGTCAAAGCCTGAACTAACTTAACTGGCTAACCCTATTTGGCAATCAGACCTTGTCTTGATGAAAGGACCTGTGTCTACGGAGATTGACTTGCCACCCTTTATTATGAATGTACTTGTCAATTTTCTTAAACATAATTATAATGCAAAATTAAAGGAATAAAAAATAAAAATAAATACATTACAAAGTAGAGTTTATGGTGTTTTAAGGATAAGGAAAACTTACTCTTAAGATATGATTAAAATGATTGAAATAAAGACCAAAAATATGAAACCATTTTAAATTATCACTGGCCATTGTTTTACCAACTTTATGACTAAAGTGGATGACTAAAGGTGGATTGTAGACCTTTAACTTGGTGGAGCCACGATCGAAAAAAAAACAGTGGTTGTTTTATAGAAACTGGAGAGTTAAAAGATTCATCAGGTTTTTGTGTATATCTAGTTTTTTGTCATTTAAACATGCATGGAGAAGGCATAAACCTTTTCCGAATCTAAGGACTGATTAAGGTTTGAGTCTAGAACTGGCAGACTAGATGAGGGTAAATGTGGCCTCCAGGCAATTTCTTTCTCAAGTTAAAAATTCTCCCCACATTTTCAGCCAAACAGAATGGGCAGGAAACATAATTTATTGGCTGAATAAGAATGGGTCAAAAACAAGCTGAAAAATTTGTTTGAATAAAAAAAATGCAAAAAAACTTTCACATTTAGATTCAAAACCTAGTTGTGTCACTTTTAGTAGCACTAACTCAACCAAATGTAGTATCTCAACACAGCAGTGGAATGTTTAACTTGTCCATGCAGAACTATTCATTGTATGTCCTACCTATTCATTGTATGTCCTACCTTAAAATCGCAACAGGGTTCAGGTCTGGAGTTTCTAGACCATTCCATTGTTTGTTCTTCAACAATTTTCAAATCATGACAGTGGTATGAATTTCTTAATATGGTATGCAGTAGTTGTTTGGTCTAAAAACGTCCACCTTTGATTCAATCATCCCCTGAACATTGTTCCATAACCCTTTAGGAACTTTTTTACAAACTATAGATGACCACAGATAGTGGGTTCTATCTTGCTACTCTACTTTTAATGTTTGTGCAAGGTCTTTCTGATGGTGGAAACATAGACTCTAGCTGAAATGAGAGGGTTTCAATGTCCTTTGTGTGATCCTGGGTGATCCACTAATGTTCCAAACCTCCTCCATTTGATTAGTATGAATTTGGCAGTCGTGTGGTGAAGCCCAATAGCCTTAGAAATGGCTTTGCTATTTCCAGACTGATCTGTATTGCACCAACGGCTGTTTTCTGAAGGGTGTTCACAAATGTCTTTTGGATATAGTGTGATATAGCCTTGGAACCTCCTGGGCTGCCAACTTTAATTACAATAAAGCAGACAAGTAGATGGGGGGAAATTTGCTTTCCACCCACCTATACATAAGGAGATGGTGATCATTTGGCCACATTACCCAAAATAAACAAATTTCTATGTTACAGAAAACATAGTATGTTAGATTCTACGTAAAACAATGTTGATATCATTTCAGTTAATCTACTCTGTGTAGATGTGCCCACACGTGTTTAATGTTAAAGAATGAAGAATTATCGCAATGAGTTCCAAAAAAATAAATGCAAATTGCAGTGAGGTAGTAAGTTAAATGTTTCCATATGTAGTCTTAAAAAAGCATTGTGCGGTGCCACACGATGCTCTCCAATATTAGTGTATAAGAGTCTATAAATATTACTTAAAACTTTGAATACAGTAATTGGCCTATCCTTATTTCAGTCTCACGAAAATGTAGTCTTCCCCAAGTCTGTGTTTGAAATGATACAATATTTAATATTTCTTAAATCATCTATAATACTTCAGTATAAAAATATGTTAACCAACCATAAACATGTTTTTTATGTTTTGGTAATTTCTAGTTTAACATGTCTCTTTTATGTACTTTTCAACTGTTAATGTTGGCTGTATTGTTCGTTTCATGTATAATGATGCTTTAAGAGCAGATAATGCCATCACCTCATTTGACTTTCGAGGTACCACTTCAATCTTTAATCTGTCCTGACGTCTCTGACCACAGGAATACTTGAGTAGCAAATTTTAGATGTATTAAACACCTCACAATCATAACAATCTTGCTAACAAACCTTCTTGCAAATGTGTTGCCAAGTGGAACTACTGACATCTTCAAAATCCATGTACTTTCTATTGATTATGACCTTTAATTATTACGTGCTATAATTAATACTTGCTTCTTTGGCTCTTTTTTTTTACTTTACGGTATTGCGCAATTTGTTTGAAGAACAAGGAATTTGAGAATATTAAGGGGCACAAAGGATAATGTCAACTGTTATCTATTTTATAACTATATTACCACTGTTAAAATTACATTTATTCTTGGCATTACTTGTGTTAATTTTTTCATTTTGCAGCAGTATTATTAACAATGGCAGTAGTTGGACAGCATTTGAAGATTTTTGGGCTACTACCTGAATACTGGATATTTTTTGGATTGTTTTATAATTGTTATATAATCGCACCATCATGGCATCATGTACTGCTTTTTAAGACCTTTTAGTCTACTTCACTTTTTAAGATAGACTCTACTTAATTGATGTTTAGGGCTGTCAGTAACCATGCCTGATGCCAAATGATTTGCCTTGTTCTTGGGTATAGCTTTCTTGGAAACCTGTTCAAAGATCCACTCCAGATGATACTGAGTAGAGGTGTAAACTCTCGGGCTCTGCTTCTGGCTGTAGCCCGAGCCCTAGCTATCCACAGTGTAGAACTTAGCTTTCTTTTTTTCTCCAATGTCAATCATCTCCTTGAGTCAATCAACAAAAAGCAAACATTGCCTGAAACTTCCAATAATTGCCATGCGTTAATCAAGCAGTAGTTGAATCCAAGAGACAATGGAATGGCCTCTTTGCTGCTCCTTCTTGTATTGTGTATTGCTCATCCTGAAATTTTCTTGTATTGTCTTGTACCAGCTGTCTAACCTGCCAACCACCCCTTACAACTCCTTTCAGGGTATTTTAAGTCTTTTGTTATCCATACCCTTTCCTGACCTGTACAGACCCTGTCACATACAGAGGCCATCTTTTACCCCACAGCTGTTCCACTGCATAGTTTTATGAACGTCAGGATGTTTAAAACATTAACAAAGTATCATAACTGAGTGAAGAACACACTCACAAACACCTGGCACCTATCAATACCTTCACTTTCATATAATTCACACATGTTGTGCTCAATCACAGCACCAATATACCAGTTTGGGCTGTTGCATCAAATTAACTTGAGCTTCCTGAACGGTATCTGATGGTTTACTGGCTAGAGAGAAAAACAGAATATTGCAGTGCAGGGCTGCCATTACAAATCTTGTGCCCATTTCAAACCTAAAGACAGGACCATAACAGGACATGATCAAATGATTGGGTACACAAAAATCTGACTAACTGCAGTATGGAATGTGTTTGTGTGCTTAGAAATACAGAACTTAGTGACGGATAAGAACTATTCGGCCTGTCTAGTCTAGTATCTTTGCATCTAACACAGAGAGATAAACACACGCATATATGTGTAAAACCTATGGATAAAGCTGTGTTTAGATTATTTTTCAAGGACATCTCACACAGTGATGTAGCAGTCGGTCATTTTCCACAGAACCGCATGTTTGGCTGGAAGGCACGTCTGCTGAGTATATTTATCATATGTGACTGCCTCATTTAGTCTGAGCAAGGCAATGCCATTGTGCCAGGTTCTTATGTTGAACTGTTGAATGTATAGTTCATATCTGACTTTTTTCTCAAATCTGATAGCTGGTTTATGCCAAACACAAGTCGCCAAGAATAATATTCAATGAATAATCCAATAATCCAAGTACAATTTATTAGTGATCTTACTTTCTTTGGCATGGTTTTGTTTGGTAATATGAAGAGCTACATCTTAATATGTATCTTAACATACGTGAAAATAAGTATTTTCACCCGGCTCGTGGATATTAACTATCCAACGCCAATTGCCAGGCTCCAAATCATTTCATCAAACCACATGAGAGTAGAGTGACCACATTTCCTAAATACCATTCAGGGACACTTTTTTTTGACATGTGCATTGCATCACAGTTATGCTTGGGACTGGCAAAAACGTACTTACCGGTGCATTTTCAGTATTTACCCAATCACTGGCTACATAAAAAGGTCATATATTTTTACGAGTTAGACATCTATTTTCTATTGTTTCTCAATGAGCAGGAACTTTTAAAATGCATAAATTACTAACCATATAATAAGCTGAAAAAAATATACATATTTCTTAAAGATATACTGATGTAAATATATTCTTGAATATAGAATACTAACAATACGGTAAATATAATCTCTCTTCCCATTGCCAATCTTGTTTTGAAAAACAGATTGCCAACCGTGTCCCAAAAAACACCATATCATTGCCAACTTTGTCCAAAAAACAGCTTTCCAGTGCCAACCTTGTCCCCTAATAGCCTCTTATTGACAATCTTCTCCCCTAAAAGCTTCCTAGTGCCAACATAATCTTCGTGGATGGGGTCAATCCTTTTGAAGACAGACGGGAACTTTCTAATGTAAAGCGCAGCTCGAGATTGAGGCCGCCAGGGGAGCGGTTACCCTATATTGGAGCCATGTATATCCTTCTCTAGAGGCCTGTTTCCACAGCCGGATTTATGAAAATATTAGAAATATTAGGATTCAAAGTGTGTGGAATAGTTGTAAAATTATTTCAAATTATACCAAAGTTATTTAAAATTTTAAATTTATCCTCAAAATCCCAAACACCATAGTTCTACCAGAAAAAGTGTAATAAACAAAATTTGAAATATGTTATCCCTAAGACATGTAAGCTATTATGTATTTTTCTATCCTAAGTGCTTGTATACAAATATAAGTTACCAATAAGAACAAACATCTTATTATTTCACCGAAGCAAGTTAGGTTTATTTTATTGGCATTAAAAGACTATGGGAAATCCAGGATACATATATTATTAAATATCTTATCCCAAACTACTTGACAGTTACAGGACATAACCTGTTTTAGAGTGGTACAAAGGGTAGAGTATAGGTTAAGTAGTATATTTAATGGAATGGGCTATAAAAATGTAAATCATCCATGAATTGTAAGATTAAAGGTTAAGATCTAGGCCCTACATCTTCCCTAAATGCCAAATTATTAAAAATTATATACTTCTCGTCTGTAATAGCAGTGTTGTGGCTCCAGTTAAGCCCCTTTTAGAGTAACCTACCGTTGCCTTATTGCAGGTTCTATTGTCCATAGCAAATGTTACCTCTGACCTGTGCAGGAGCCATTTTCTTTAACATTCTTTAATAACTGAAGCTATAATTCTCCTGAGAGTTTTTCACATATATTTGCTGCTAGATAGCATTGTCTAAGTATTCTCTAATTGTTACTGCCAGATTATATGCGGCCGGATCTGTCTGTTCCACATTGGTTTATTTAGCCAGCAGTGAGCCAGAAGGAAAAGTACTTCCTAAATCTTCACTCGCCAAGCCAAGATTTGTTCCATTACCCTAGTAACTCCCTAAATATATTAGAGATCAGTAGATGCAATGTCATGTAAGTACACAGCTTCTCCACATTTGGATAGTTCTTTTATGTAAGAATTAATTATAAATAATGCAACAATTTTTAATGGCACAGTGACATCCAGGTTATTCTTTCTCTCTGTAGCCTTGGAGATTCTTATAGCGAGACAAATGGATGGTGATAATGGGGGGAAAAACATATGCTGTTTCCTGGATATGTTTTAGCCAAAAAAATATGTATATGCAGTAACCTGCATAGGAGATATCTCTAGATTGTAAGCTTGCGAGCAGGGCTCTCTCCACCAAATGTACCGGTTTGTCTTAGTCTGTCAATTCTTGTCTTGTCATATCCCTTGAATTTATGTATTGTATTAAGCGCTGCGTAAACTGTTGGCGCTATATAAATAAAAGATAATAATAATAAAATGCATTGTGTGTGACATTGAATTTAAGACAATACCAAAGGCTGATTAAAGGTCTGTGTCTTTACATCAGGAAAAATGGACAGACTAGATAAGCCAAATGGTTCTCATCTGATATCAAATTCTGTTGTTTATTTTATGTTAGTATGAGAATATGTGGGAGCTAGCCGCGAGACTCTTTAAACAATAACCATTTATGCAGATCCTATCAAGCCACTCAAACAAATGGCTCAAATACCACACCTTATGGAAATCTTGACTTGTCATTATTTAAAGATGCACATAATTACCTGAATTCAAGCAGCAATATCAACCATAACATCCTGGTAGATATCTAAGCACCAACTGGTATTCCTAGATATGATCACAACAAGATCTTCAGTTTCAGCAGCCAATGAGTATCCTCGTGATTGACGAGCTATAATTGTATAATTATATTATTATCCATTGAGTGTGTGCATAGGTATAATAAACCTTTAGTTGCACAGGTAAGCATTTCTTATTTTTAATATTGTCTTAATGACCTGCATCCACTGCACACTTGTTTAGGTTTAGTACACAAAATGTGTGATGTTGCCTGCTTCTTACGCCCAATTAAGCAGTTTTGCATGTACAATGAAATCATGGCATTTTGATGGATAGATGTATTTTATTGGTCAAGACTCAAAGTTACGAAGCCTGACACTAATCATTGTAATATATTTGGATCCATAGCACGTCACTTCCCTCTCCGCTGCAGGATTACCATGATGATTTGAACTGATTTGCTTTACAATTCTATGAGAGAATAAGAATACATGAATGTTTTATTAAACAAATTATATACTGTACCATCTTTGTACATTTCTAGCGCACACATTTTCTATTTTTGTTTTCTTTTAATTAACTGCAACTTTTACTTCAGTAGTCCCCACATTTCCAGACTTGTCTCTACGTGGCCTGAATGCTGCTGACCACTAGTGCAGTAGTGGATTATCTGGAATAAAATGCACCTCAATATAAGAAACAAAAATTCTTCTTATAGCAAAGTTTTGTTTTATTGTTTTTTTTAATAAGTTTTAATAAAGCTTGTGTGCTGTGATATTTTTGGACATGCACTTCATTGCTATGGGCATCTACTCCACACAGACTCACTAGCGATGACAGCTGTTACCTTGTGCCGACTTGGCTCAGCCCCATTATGAAATAAAGTGGAAAACAAAATCTGCCGGTTTGATACCTACAGTTGTATTTTGTGCTTCATTGGCCTTTTGTACGTGAGCTATGCTGACATCAATTAATGAGTTGCTAGCAAGTGGGGGTGCATGATATTGTACAAAATAGATTCATTTATCACACTCCAATACCAGTTAAACTTAAAATTACTCAATGCTGGAGTAAGTCACATGAGAAGGTAAACTATGTCTCACTTCTGACCAAGTAATCCTACAGTCCTTTTGATAGGGACATGTAGCTCAAAAGTTTGGAAGGCTTTCTTCTGGCATTTTTATGGAAATGAAGAAGGCTTGTAACATAACAAAAAGCAATCTGTTAATTCAAACCTTTTGTAAATTATGCAGCCATGTTTTTAGTTTATATAGCATTCTAAAAAAATCACGATATCAGCAATCCTATATATATATATATTGGAATAATAAAAACATGAATGATGGTTGCTTTAAGGTAATAAGGATGGCCTTATTAACGAGGGAGGACAATATTATTCATCATAGGCTCTAAATATAAGTCTTACCACTTACAACTATAGCAGTCTGTGAACTCGAACAAACCAAAGGCTGTCAATTGTGTCTGAAATTTAAGAACAAAAACTGATAGAACTGTGCTCACAAATGTAGCAAAATGTAAAAAGTGTGGGTTTACTGGTACCAACTAAGAAATTATTGGGAGATGTGTTAAAGATAAGGAAGAAAGATAAGGAAGAAAAGAAAGAGTAGGAAGCAAGAAAATGGAAAGTAGACATCAAGGAAAGAAAATAAATGAACGGATAGAGAATGATGACGTTTGGACCCCCAAGAGCTACCCAGAGTTTTCCTCTTAACTCCAAGTCCCAGATATAAAGAGATAAATCTGGGACTTGGAGTTAAGAGGTAATTCCTGGACCAGTTCAAACCCCAGCTCCAGCAGTGTTATATGGACACACACATTAAATTAATATTGTTTTCTTTATTGGGTAAGCCTTCAGTTTTGAATTATTACCTGATAAAACATTTTGGCAATTGCAATATAAGAATTATTAATTTGCCAATCATATATTTTTTAGTTAATATACTTGAATGATTGATTGAAAGATACGACATATAAGGAGTGAATGAAAGGCAATGAGCAGTATTGGGACAATGACCCTGGTTTAAAGTGTAGCAGGGTTTCTTTAATGATCTGTTGTTTTAAAAAGGTCTGTGAACTAGAGTCTCTTGATAAACATCCTCTTTTCATTCCTGTTTTACTCATTAGGAAGTGTTGGGTCAGTGCTAGTTTATATTTATGTTTTGCTGTATGGACCATAAATTTTGTTACATATATGTTTTTTTGTCCACTGAATGAGTCTCTGTTGCAGGGAGGGAACTATACAGGTTTCAAGGCATATGGGGTCACAGTACGGTTAATGACAAAGGTGGAAGAAGCACTGCCTTCTGTTCAATGTCTGTATTAATGATGTAGAAGATGTATGACATGGGAAAACAGAAATGGATGATTTAGATTTTAAGCACCTAGGTTCAATAATAAAGGACTATTCCCAACATACATGTTATATATAATCCTGTTTATGTATGGCATGTTTGGATTGGGTAATCATTGACCAAAATCTAGTCTACCCCGAACTTTTTATAGGGTTACAGCTGGTAGAACATACATATTGCTTTTCATTTTTTTATGATTTAGCCGTAACATTTTTAAAACACATTCACACTAAAGCTAGTATAAATTGTTAAAATACAGTAATATTACATTGTTTGGGAACTTTTAAATGAACCGACTTACATATAAAATACAGAAAGATATTATTTGCCAATTTCGAAACAGTTTGATCTATAAAACTCACATTAGATTTAATAATTCATATTTAAAAAGGAAAAAAGCACAGTAAACATTTTTTCCAGCTGGTCAAAAAATGTCTTTCAAATAAATTACAAGTAATGAAGAAGAGTTAAAAAAAAAAAGTTTTCAGTATAAAAAAAAAAATCTGCTTTATAAGAAGGTTACTTGAAGAAATGTGGCGTTTAAAGTAGGTCTCTGATTGATTGCTGGAGAGGTTTTTGGATTGATTTTCCTTGTACTTTTTAATAAACGCAGGTCAGTAACATTTCTAACATCAATATGGACATACAGAACCCTCTAGGAATGCGGACTAGTCTGATAGATAACAAAAATACTTAACCTGGAAAGATAGAACATGAATACAGAGCCAATATGGCAATTTCAAGTGGAGCAAAAGCAGATGGGAAGAGCACATTTACAGAAAATTCCAAAAATGTCAAATACTGATGGATATGCAGGCATCCCAAACACGTTCAACATAGGTGAATAATTTGGGCTTCTGGCATAGGTTCAATGGACTCCATATGTATTCATGTTAATCCTATCAATATAAGCATATATTGGACTATGGCAAGCTAAAAATGCTTGGTAAAGAAATTCATGTATGTCCAGGATATCATTTCGAAACTATGTTGTTTTACAACTAGATAGCTTATGTTTCACGAAGGCACACAAAGAAAAATGCCCAGTTCAACGTTCATACAATATTAATATATCTATTTCCTTATCCTGTGCGCGCATGACTGATTAATAATGTGCTTAAAGTTTGACATAGCCTTATTAGTCCAGTGATGCTTAAAGTTTGACATAGCCTTATTAGTCCAGTGATGCAAATGCAAAATAACAGAATCTCGTAATAGCTTTTTTATTGGACTAACAGCATTTTGGAATGCGAAGCTTTCGGGAGTCTTCCTTTTATCAACTTAACTTACTATTGTGTGTTAATCAACACGCTAAATTTAAATACATACTAAAAATCCAATTGTTCCAAGAAGCTACATTATGGGATAAAAAAGGTTGTTACGTTCTGCCTCATTTCCTCTCAGCCTCCCGATAGTTTGCAAAAGCAGTTCCCTCTTCTGTACTACTATATCTGTTCATGTTATCTATTTTGTATGCTGTCAATTTTATTTCTCTATGATTAAAAAAGAGCTACATAATCTGCAACTCTATTAATAAAATGTACTAGTAATAACAAAATTAGTAATAAAAATGTTATATTATAACAACAATGTATTTTGCTTGCCATTATAGAAATTAGTTATTGTTATGGTATTGGCCAATGTGCTTCATATGAGTGGCTAAATTCTATTTTTTAAATGTCCGAATGCATTAAAATAAAGTTGACTGGATCCTTTGATGGTGGCATGGTGATTCTCCATACTAATATTTACTCTAGAAGAGCAGCCTCAGGTAATTTGCTGAATCAGAGCTTTGGCTTTAGTTACAAAGAAAATATACTTTCATTTGTTTTTATAGTTGAACCGTGTGAGGAACTTGTGCCAAAGTAACACAGAACTTACTGCTGTTGAAATGTAAACTCCACACCATGTTTTTGCATGGCAGTTTCAATAAAAACAGCTTGGGTAAGAGAAAAAAAGTCTATTCTACTCTTCAACATTACATTGCAGACAAACAAATGTAAACTTATAGCTGATTCACTTATCAGCTTTCTCCCCTGAGGTCTTCATAAAGAGGGTGGATGGAATCGTAACCATTAAGTATCTGGTTGGCCAACCGGTTTCTTACATTATTATTTTCCTTCTTTTTGGCACTCCGGGATAGTCTGTTTAAAAAGACAGTGTCTACAAAACAAAGTAATTATTATTTTTATGTATGCCCTTTAATTACAAAAATTGTATCGGATGCATATGGCTGGGTGTCGAAATTTTGGGATACGAAAAGACATTCACCATTCTGAAATATTTAAAATCAATTAACTGTGGGACAGAAGCTAAACATTTGTGTTTAAAACAAGATGTCTTTGTCATTCTAGATATCATTTCATTGGGTAAACTATTTGCATTAATGGTTATTGTGCGCTTTCTATAATCAGTGCATAGAAACAGGATAATCAGGTTAACCGGTGAACACACTGAAAATACAGGGCTGCATTACATTCATTACAACCCTCAACAAGACTGGACTGGCAGTGAAAAATCATCCCTTAGCACCTTAAGAGTTGTGGCTCTGGCCCTTTAGTGCCAGTGTCTACTCAGTGCTGTTTTATATCAGCCTTAGACACTTTTGCAGTGTGCAGCTGCCAATACCCGTTAAAGCAGCCACATGCTACAGGACTTTATCAGCCACTGTTGGCCTCAGCCCACAAGGGATCCCTCCATCATACCCAATGATTATTCTGGGCCTGACTCTCTACTGAATTAAATCATTTGACGGGATGCCTAATATGTCCTATTTAATCACCTTCAAAGGCTTCAAATAAGTAGAACATACTGACATAACTCATAGACCTATGACATCTCTATTGAGTAAAGGACACTGTATCATTCCCAAAGCCATGCTTTGTTCTGTGCTCTGAGCAGTGAAGTCATTATAGGTCTGGGGGTCTGTCTAGTATATACTGGCATTGTAGCCAAGGGGAAAACAGGAAATCTAAAGGCCCTGGGCAGTATTCTGAGGTTATGAGAACCTAGCTCTGAAAATTTTTGAATATGCAGACATTCAAAGATTTTTAAGTCTGTTTATACAACACTCCTTCTAGATTATAAGCTTGGGAGCAGTGCCCTCACTAGATAATGTATCGGTGTGCCTTATGAAAATAATAATATAATACATCAAAAATACTGAAAATCACATATCAATATTTTTTAAACACATTTGTCCACTAGGTGTCCCTGCTTTAAAATAGTAATGCTAAATATCTTGCCGTTTTTTATTTTTTTACTGCTTTCCCTAAAGCATATCCAGAGGCCAAGGAGAAATATAGACAAAACTGCCCACAGAGAACTATTCATATATCTTAAATCCCACATCTGACATTTTATCCTGTCTTTTGAATATATTTTCTCCAAACATGCAGTCAAAAATGTGTGTTATTCCCAACACTGCACTGTGTCAGAAACTAAACAAGATGCGTTTAAGAGGCGATGAAGAAAAAGACCACAGCTAGCTTCCGCAAACAGGATACTTTAGTTAGGTGTTCTATGCACCATGTGTTTTCGAAAATAAATTTGCATGGAACTATTAAATTCGCTCAGGGCTTGTTTGAAAAAAGTAGTCACAGAAAATTATACAATCAAGGTTCTATAAAACATTAAAATATGGTTTGTGTATTTATTGATAATATGCACAATTTCATACAGAGATAGACTCTAAAAGTGAAACGTATATCAAGGTAAGCAAATTGCTGGAAATTGCCGTTTCCCTCAGTTAAAGGGGACAGATCGCTAATATTGCCGTAACTAATAGACCATAAAAAGGTCTGTAGTAACTGTAATGCATATGCGAGCTTTACCTTTCTGGCTGGCCTGCTTATTTTATACACAACCAAGTGGTTGGGAGGTTATGTTGTTTATATGTTTAGGGTTTCACCTCAACCATCGCACTTAACGATCATCAAAAGTGGTAGGCAGAATGTCCTGGGCGGATACACAGGGAATACTGGGTATGGATTCATCTCTTTTGTACCCGCTTTTTCAGTAGTATAAAGAGTACTACACCATAACTCAGCAAGTTCTCTTTATATAGTAAAGTAAAGCACGGCAAAGCTCAAATTAATATAGGGAGCCTCATACTGGCAAACCCAACAAGCTTCAGACCCACAAGAAAAAGAGAAAAAGCAACAGGGCAACGGTTTCATTCAGTAACGGCAAAGTCAGCTAAATCTTGTTTTTTAACAAGCAAGATAATATACACATCAATGTCACTGGGTCAAGTTCAGGATCCCAAAATCAGTGCTTTTAGTATGTAATCAATAAGCCTTCATAGGGATTCCTTTAGCTATAAGTGATAAGTGAATAATCCTAACTGTGAGTTTTGGATTGATAGTGGCCCTGTTCTCTAATGCATAGGCTCTAAAACGAAAGAAATTCATATATTATTAGATAAACCAAATGAAAGCAGTGGTATTAAGTATTATGGATATTTTTTTTACAATTAACATTAAAAAAGTAATTCTATATTATGCTAATTAATCAGTTCAGTTACATTATACTCTGGTACTGGCTACATATATATATATATATATACACACACATACATACACACATTGAACAAGTATACTTGAATTCTATGAATGTTTCCAATTACATGCACAAGATAAATAGTATGCTCTAAAATTACACGAGATAACCTGGGTATACGTATCCGTAATACAAATTCCAGACAAGGTTAATAGTAAAATTAGCATGTTTCCTTTGAAAGAGACATCTGTTTCTAAATGAAAGGCTGATAGAACTTCAAAGGCCATAAGCTTTTCTTGCCTCTTAAAACAACTTAAGCAATTAAGGTATGGTGAAATAACCAGGATACAATTGGGAATTTCTGGTATCCTTTTGCATTTTTTTTTACACGGTTTGGTCATCACTTTTCCTGAAACTTTTATTAGCGATCACACCGAGATAAAACCTCTGCAGTAATGACTTGGGCAGTATTAGAAACGCGTATCACTTGTTAGCTCATTATTTACAGAAACCTTGTACGAATTCCATTACACCCACTGCAAAAAGCACAGCAATGCAATTTATCCTTTTTTTTACCTTAATTTGTAAATCCTAAAGCAATTAACAGTTACAATTTGCCACAGATAATAATTATATGAAAATATAACATCCTCGTTGCTACTGTCGGATATGCCTTCCAATACAGTTTGAACTATTTTTTAGGTGAGAATGTACATCCAATTGGAATGACTCCATTAGTAAGATTTCCAATACCAATTTTTATTAAACAAATAACAGATTTCACAACACAAGAATTATACAGACAATGACATTTAACCAAAACACGTACAATAACCTTTTCACAAAAGTATGTATAAAAATGTATAAAAATATAAGGATGTTTATTTTAAATAAACAATGCTGGCCTGGAAAGGAATATAATTAGGCTTGTATTATTCTCGCCTACGTCCAGATGAAGGAAGATTTTTTATTTGTTGGAGGGTTAGATGAGATTTGACAGTGATATATTAAGTTCCAACATGTTATCTTACAGCTGGTTCTGATCTGCCTTGAGTTAATCCTTAAGTACCAAGAATATAGCACTCTTTAGTCTTTACTATACTGTCATAAACTGAAGCCAATCCAAAGCTTATTATCTATAATGACGTAAAGTCATTCTTAAAACTTTTTTTTTGTTTTGTTCTTACACTGATCTGTACTCGGCAAATGGAAATAAACATTGTTTCTTTCACCATTGTACCAAAATTTTAGGAAGCAAGCACAGCTTTTGTAATAAATATGTGTAATGTTATGAACCTAAAACTACTTATATTAATAAGGAAGTTGGCGCCTAAAGAAAATCATGATAATTCTAACAATAACTTAAAACATATTTTTTATTAATATTAGTCTAAAAGGGTCTAAAGATTATTATTATAGTTTATTTATAAAGCGCCAACAAATTCCGCAGTGCTGTACAAGATAGCGACAAGTAGTATTCATGATAGCACTATTCTTCCTAGCAGCTGAGGGATTATATTTTAATTTATCTATTTTACCTATCTAAAGTGTAGCATAAAATAATATGAGCACCTAAATTACAGAAGAGTCTCGCTGAAGTCGATTGGCTTTTTTTGTAGCAACCAGTGATTGATACTGTTGCTTCCCACAATGTTTTCTAGCCTAATATTAATAATTATTTAATTATTGGATTTTCTTAAAGCTTTGATGGGTACAGTATATGATTAGGGATTTAATTAACATTTATCGGTCTGGTTAGTTGCTCTTTACCATTAATTCTTTCAGCAAATAGCAGTGCATTGTTACTGCTTTTTACTTATAGTTAGAAACACTATACATTGTAAGCATGGTCCAAGGGGACTGGTAGATTTAAAAAGAAGGATCAGCTATCCAAGAAACTTACATGACTGTTATTGTACTATTAATCACGGTACACAGATTTTGATAAATAGCAACATAAATCTAATTTTCAAGCATCCTATTTCATTCATGCTTCCAAATCATTTAAAGCCATTTTGTATTTCTGTGATGAAGACCAGGTAAATGTGATTGCCTACCGATACATCCTATATGCTCTTAGGTTATTAGACTCACTCAATTCATCATAAACTTTCCATTAATCTTTGCTAAATTAGTCAGCTTAACACACTTTTGACCAGACCCATACATCATTAATGACAGTGGTCAATAATTAATGGTAAAACACGTCTTAAACATTTGCTGTTACATAAACTTATGAAACAGACACGAACGGGGGGAAATAGAACTGTACAATAACAATGCACAGGTCTTGTGTAATACATTATAGGAATCAAATGACAAAAAAAGTTAAAAGGGCATGTAGAAAACATATATCAGTATTTGAAAGCTAAATAAAATAATATACGAGAAAATGAAGTAAAAAGTGTCTGCAAAAATTTATATCGCTCAACTTTTGCGAGTGAACATTATGATACTTAATGGTTAAATCAGCATATGCCTGATCATGAGGCAACTCACTGGAGCACCTAAATGAGCTGTGAACTATTGCTTTTATCTGTTTTTCATTGCTTTGATGTAGATAAAGATATGTTTTCCTTGTTCTTACAGGCCAGTACACCTGTTATTTGGCTTTACCTTGATCATTGTATATGGCTACTTTTATTTTTTATCCAAAACATTTTCAAAAAAGAGCCAAGCTTTGTATTAGCCCCCCCGGAGAGGAATGTGTATTCTCTGAAACTGGTAGCAATTTAAACATTTCTTTTACTGTTCAATGCAATTAGAATACACAGTAAATTTTCAAATGAAACAATGGTGCATTAGCTAAATTAATTTCTTAAAATTCAATTTATATTTGCAGTAGGATTCAATGTCACTATGGAATGTTCGTGATAAAAAAAAAACAAGAAAAACTCTTGCCTGCGGACACAGAATCATTTATTACATTTGTGGCATAGCAACTGATTTTGTCCAACAATTGTCCTTCTGTCATTCTTATGCAAAGCTTGTAAACGGTTAAATAAAGGTGAGCACACTACTATAAAAATTATTGTAATAAAAAATGGTTTACCTTGTGTTGTGCTCATTGGTCACCATTAAAGGAAAGAAATGTGTTTAGTTTTTTTCATCATTTATTAAAAAGTTTAATTCTCCAACCCATTTAATAAAGAACAACAGTGTCCCGGAAATAAGTGATATGGATTTTGCTAAACCCCCTCTTTGTGTACAATGCCACCCAGACTAGTATGCTGGGGTTGATTGCTTAATCCAGCTGCAACTGTTCAGATCAATAGTGATCTAGTGTAAATCTTAATCACTGCTGGGTTGATTGCTTAATCCAGCTGCAACTGTTCAGATCAATAGTGATCTAGTGTAAAAAGCTGTTCTGGTAGCAGGGTTCTAGGTTTACTTAATTCATCTCTGAAATAAAAGGAATCTACATGACTTTCCATTTCAAAATATATTTTACAGTTCTATAGCATTCCTTAGCATTATGGAAGTGATAGGTGAACAACAGTTGGAGGCTACCATGGTACAACTACCTTAATTATGTATGATGTATAGAGGTGTCATGCTGAGTGTGATTTGTGATTCATGCCTTTCTAACGCTGCAGCAGACATAAATGGATGTTCATTACATCAGCCTACATATTGTATCTCTATTTATTGAAAATAAGACTTGCACTTCCTTGAGAGATTGAGAGAAAACCCCTTTACTTGCAGGTGCTCACTTTTGACTGTCCTCTCTGCTCTTCTCTACATAGGCCTATCCTTGACAGAACAGAAACCAGCTGTCTTCATGAAAGTAACATCTATATTTTTATACTGGGTTCTTTAGAGGTTCACTTCATTATCAGCTGGATGTTAGTAAAGAAGCAGCAATTATATAACAATAGGAAAAGAAGAACACAAAATTTGAATAAAAGGCTCTTTACTAACACTTATTACTCAACTAATTATACCAACTATCCCATCATACATTGATTTTGGTGTTCCCTTGTGTAATAGTAGTCATTTGTACTTTTATATACAGAACTTTTTTAGACTCAGGAATACCATAAGTACAGGTTTAAATTATGTTTTAGGTATTTTCTCCTGTTATAGCTTATAGTGCTGACATTTTAGAGAATCCATTATTAGAAAATATGGTTTCAATCAAATAGGGCCAAGTACCACCAGAATGCATTGAAATACTCTAATCAAGACTGTCTTTTGAAGTTAATGGGGCATTGGACAATTCTGATAATTATTTTCTACACTGGATTAATTGGGGCCAACACAGTGTCATTGTTGTTCTCATGACACTGGGTCATTGGAATGGGACCCTAAAGTTCAAATTTGATTAAAAGATTCATTTAACAGCAAATAGGTTAGATACCATAACCTCATAAGGGTAGATGCACCGGTGGTTTATTGCTGGCGATTATCAATCATATAGTCCAATATGTGGATTTATTTTTTAGATCATGCAGTTTAGTAGGGGTAAGCTCTGCCCCCTCTGTACTTTACCCTTTTCTATGAGATCTAATGGTAAGCAAAAAGGTGTGACCACTAATTTAAATAGCCACTCACTTTAGTGTGAATTCAGATCTCTCCTCAGGCCCCAAGTTACTTAATTATTGTAAACACTTTCTTCATTCATGTCCAGTCTGAACTTTATGCAAAGAACTAGAGCTTGCCAGAACTATGGAATGATCCTCTTGGTTGTGTATCCAGTTCTATCTTATTTAGAGCTTTAGTGGCAGCTGTCCCAGGCTACTGCATAGGGTACCTGAACCATACTGTCACGGCTGAAAGTCTCGATTTGGTAAGAACTATAAGCACTGGAACTATTGAAGGGGTAGTACGGATCCCCCAGAACCACGTACAGCCCATATAATTCCTCCATTCTTCTCTTGCTCTACAATCTTTATCCCATGGTGGTAAAGACCTTCTGAGGCATAGCATTTGGATAGATATGTTGCAATTTTGGCATCACAATCATCAGTCATGCATTGGATCTGAAATGAAAAATATGGCAAATATGCCTCCAGTGTACTGTCACTGGGCTTATCTGTGCCTCTACTGAAAGCAGGAAGTGTAAGCAGGAAGCATACTTTTTACATACTTTACAGCAAAATACCACTGTTTCATATTTGGGCCTCAATTCTCAAGTAGTTTATAATTATTATCGTTTTATGTGTACACAGCACTTCTTATAGTATAAAGGATATGACAAAACTAGAATTGATAAAACCAAATTCATTAGGTACATGGAGCCCTGCTTGCAAGCGTACAATCTGGAGGGATCAATATGAATTGATATGAATAACTCTGGCCACCTGGCTGTCCTGACCTATAGCCCATTCTTGGTATATGCAATACCCACATTGGTTACTGCAGATTCATGAAAAGGGGCGAGTATGATGTGACAATCAAGATGTGACTTAAGAACTTTTTACATGTATGTTGTGTGTCTCAAAAACGTAAGTGCTTTGTAACATTAGGTGCATTGGCAGTTTTATTTTCGTACAAATATATCCAATCCAGTTCATGCCATGATTTTGCCTTGAGTTGTTTACTTGGCCTGCTTGGCTTCATACTGAGTACCAGATCATGTTGCTGCCAGAGTCTCATTGACACTACATTAACAGTACATTAACATTATCAAGTTAGGTTCTGATATTTCATCACCTGTATTTTCAATCTTGAAGGCTAATACATTACAATTTCACAAATCAGAATGACAGGTTATAAGTGATAACTTATCTTGAGGGAAACTGGATCGGTCACTGTGTAAGATCTTTAACTGGCATCTGTTTTTGTTTTTTATTAAAAAGGATTCAATTGAATTAAATCGAATTACAAAGGAAAGCATTTTTGGTTGTTTTTACAAGCCGAATATTTCACAACCTTTTAGATGTTTTGAAATATTTCCAAGCTTTAGAGTATAAAGCATCATTGTTGATTATTATATTGGTGGTTCTGACTTGTTTGGGCAGACCTTGTGAGAGTGAGTTTAGGATAAAGCAGAGGGATTTCGAACAGGAAGTTAATTGATATTGGCTAGTTTTGCCACCATTTTACATTAGCTTCCCTAAAGTATAATTCACTCTTGCATTTTAATTAAATATATCTAATATGTTGTTTGTTATATTAGAGTCACAATGCATAGTATAGTCCTTTATAAGCATCTACACTTTACATGTAAAACAAATAATAATAATAATAATAATAACAATAAAAAGCAGTTACCTTAAGGAGAAGCTACATATCAGCAGCATATATCTCCCATTTGATATATGCAATTTTTATGCCACTTGACTATTTGAAGCAGATAATCACTGGTAGGAATACACTTCCACTAAAATTATTCTGCACTTGCAATCGGGGGGATTCCTTTTAGACCTCCCAAAAACTTGCAGAAGCCAAAGCTTGTTGTGCCTGGAGGTGAGTATAATGCACATGCTGACCTGGAAGCGAAAAATATGTTCGCCTGAACGCATCTTCTGCAAGCAAAAGAGCTTGATGGTGAGAAAAAAGAGCAAATGCGTGGGGGGGAGGTGTCCACCAAAATCCTTCATGTATTTGCAGAAGAAGAATTACATTAAAGTTAGAGGAACACTCTTATAAAGTGCATATGATGGCTGGAGAGTGCCTTTAACTAGAAGGTAATGGTTATCCTTTAAAGTTAAATATTACAACAACCCTAACTTCTAAGCTTCAAAATGTCAAGCAAATTATTCAACTTTTTACTTTAAGCTCATACAAAAAGTTACATCTGCTTCTCAACTTGTTTCCCCTTTTATGTTTATATCTCCCTAGTCTACATGTTAACAGTCTTTCACAGTATGGAATAAAACTGCCATCTCCATCTTAAAAATATTGCCTTCATTTGCACTTTCCTAACACAATAGGCTCTTAGGCTATTATCCATGCCCTCATTATCACCCACCTTGATTATTGGAACCCTGTCTCCTTCATACCCACCTCGCTCCTCTACAATCCACTATGAATGCTGCTGCCAGACTTATCTTTCTCACCTTTCTTATCACTCATCACTTTACTACTGCCAATATCTTCACTGGCTGCCTGTACACACATTTCAAAATGACTCATACTTTCAAAGAACTTATATCTTCTCACTCATCATTAAATGCTATTATGTAAATAATAAGAATTGGATTCATGTATGTGGAGGTTTGCCCTTGGCCAAGCCATACCTGTGAACTTTTGTGGTTTAACCTAGAGTCTTCTGATGAAGCACTGCCTTCCAGTGCCACTTTCTTCAATCTCCAGAGAAGAAAGTCGCGTTCAGTCATGACTCTTTCTACCCAATTCCCTCCCCACTCTTCCCCAACAAGTCGATGCTATTTGAGGCTAGCCCAACCTTCATCTTTGGCTAGCCCCTTTCTCTTGAGTGATCAGTGTTTTCATCCCTTTACAGCAACATGATACAACTGCAGATGGGCAGGACTTCTAGTAGGCCATTAAGTGACAGAAAGAAAGGAAGAGTGTGGGTTTTTTTGGCAGTTTTGTTTTTAATTTGTATGGGCAGGCCTTTGTGGTTTGTTCAGACTTTGGAGTGCTGGCCTCATTATACAGCCACTGACATCTTCTAGTGATGTAATTACGAATCAAATTATCATGTCTTTGGAAATCTTAATTTAAAATTAAATCTTAATTTTTTATTAACAGAAGCTTCAAACAGCAGAAAATAAATCAGTAATTTGATTTACAATTGAAGTCTGCTTATACTGCAAATCTATTAATCTATAATCAGAAAATGACCCATAAATATAGTCAACCTAAAAAGACACAAATCTAAATCTTTAGTTTGAATCTATAGCACAAGCATATGTGTTCTATATGTTGCTTTCTTAAACCAGACAGTTTCTATTTTTATTTTCTTAGTTTATATAGTCCTCGTATTAATGGATATCTAATGAAAGTTACGAATGGCAATACATCATAGAAACTGACCTAATATTTGGGGAATTTGCATGACACATGGCTAGTGATATATCCAGAAAGGTTTACTGTGATTTCTTTGTTTTAGTAAAGTTAGGGTTTATTAGATATAAGCAATTAGTCTGCAGTTCATACAAGCTAGCAATTTTCTAGGTAACGAAAAAGAATCCCTTGGTAGAAGTATTATAAATGATTTGCTAACTGTATAGTCTCTCATTTCATCTGCACTGCATTCTCAAATGATACAGATTATTATTTTCATTTATTAAGCACTGACAAATTATGCAGCGCTGTAAAGCTTAAATGGGGCAGTTAACACACACATAACAAATATACATTAATAAATACAACCATATCAGGAGTTGAGAACACTGCCCATAAGCTTGCCATCTAGCCTCATGTATTACACAAACTTCCTGGCAGGAATGGTGGGTTTTTGAGGGCCCTGCTAGTGAGCTTACAATCTAAGGGAGTAGTATGAGTAGATGAAACAAAACGAAGGGTGAAAAGAGGGAGTAGTAGCTCTCTTCAAGCAATAATTAGGACTAAGTGGTTTCAGGATGCAGAAGATGTATAAATAAAAGAAACAGATGGGCAGGTTAGTGCTTGGTTTCAGAAGGTGGCTAGCACACAGCTTAGGATGTAGTATGAAGACTACAAGAGAAGAAAGAGATAATTTTTTTAGGTTAAAAGGGGGCAAAGTTATGGCTTGTAGGAGGACAAAATAATGTACATTTCAAAAGGCGGATATCAACATTTGGCCAAAAAAGAAACTATTTATCCAAAATACATGTTTAGTACATATACAGGAAAACATGCATAATAATACAAAATATGATTTAATAAATGTGAATGCAGATCTGGCAAAGTAGTCCAAATGTGGTTGAATACTTTTTGAATCCTGCAGGCCTGGTTTCAGAGCAAGGCTAACAGACAGTTTGGGATGAAACAGAATGGATTTCAATGCTACAGGGATCTGGTTTCAGAAGGTGGCTTGCACACAGCTTGGGATGTAAAAGAAAGGATCTATAAAACAATAAATCTAAAATGCCCCTCTGTTTCTTTCTGACACCAACAAGCAGGAACCAACATTTATTATTGGAATACGAATGGGGCAAACACTAATTAAAATGTGTTAACTTGCAGACTGCTTGGTATCACTTGATTCTTGGTATCACTTTTGTATGCTTACTTTTATGAAAATGTTAAAAAATACAAATTTAGTACATTGTGTGTACTTTATGGCTAATAGATAAAATGATTCACAATTAATGAAATTCTAGATTTCAAATAACTTCAATTAAGAAACATCACAGTAAGATAAATTGTTTACTAGAAAATCTATTAGCAAGAACATAAAGTTAATAAATGTTGAATTATTTACTCAGCAGAAGGAACTGTAATAATTTGGCACACTTTGATGTTCAATTATGTAAACATCTTGAATAGGTTAGGTCAATGGATTATCATTTATGAGACACCTTTGCCATTGTCAGAGACCTTTGACAAGATCAAAGAGTGTTTATATCCTATCTGATAAAAGGTATCTATAACTAAAACTGATTTACAGACTGATAGCATGGGTAATTAGGAGATGTACTGTTCATTATAATTAATTGATTCTGAAAGTCAAACTATACCCGTTTCCTCCTTTTTTTCAGAATAAATAAATGTACTCTGTTTTATTTTCCTCATTGTTATTTATAAGAGAACAGAACCATTTTTATCTAAATCTAGAATCTACAATTCTGTTTTGTACTACAGACACTAATCTTTTTTTCCTACAAAAAATGTCCATTGCTTAAAATTGTACTTATATATTGGGACATGGGGCATTTACTATAATAAAAAAGATAAATCAAAGCTGGTGGGCTTGAGGTTTGGCTGATGCTATGCTGAGGGTATTGTGATGGCAGTGGCATATTTTTCCAGCAAAGGAGGCTTAAACACAGTCAAGATAGTAGTACCCATTTATATTATTTGTACTGTATAGCCAAATACAAACTGCAAATATACTGTGACAGACTAATGCGTTGATACAATGTGTATACACAACTTCTTATTTGACTCCAAATACAAAGTATCCGATGTACTGTATCACCAGGGTCAATGATGCTGGTGCCCTTATAGTAAAGACCAAGTATATGGTTATTTAATGAGGGAGAAATATGCTTCTTTCTTACTATTGGCTTTAACCAACTGAATTCTAAGAAACATTTATGTAGCTCTGCTGCGTTTTATGACTTATAAACTGAAAAAAGTCTTGTTTAAGACCAGAATTGCATTCCTTTTACTGCAAGTCTATGTACTAGATCTGTAATTCTAATGATCCTGTACTAGTGTATTTTCTATAACCTTACTGTACATATATAAAATGACGATCACAGATGGTTTATGCAGTATGCTTTTATTATAATAGACAGTAAACCTTTTAAGAGCATGGCCATCTTCTCCCTCCATACCATTACTTTTCAATGTATCAATGTTATTGTCAAATTTGTATATTGTCCTTTTTAGTGTTATTGTTAACGTTCACTTTCCCCTACTGTATTAGCTTTACAGAATCACCTGCAACTCTATAAATAGACACACCACGGATTATATGACATTTTTGTTTTAATTATTTGAGTGTTACTTAATCCAACTTTAGCTATTGAACCATTGTTGAGAGTCTTGAATTAAAGATAGTCCTTTACTTTTATTACATTAAAGCAACATTTTTTTGCCATTACTGTTGGCTTTTCTTATCCCTATTTGATTGTATAAATATGCAAGTTCTACATTTGCCAAATCAAACATGTACTAATGGTAAATATACTCCTATTTGCTCATGTATACAAATATTTAAATATGTCATTCCACATTTTTTTATGAAAAAGAACATATGTTTAGTTAAGATTTAAACATCAAGTCTTGCATGCTAAAATATTTGCTTAAGTGTTTATCAATGCTTTGAACTACAGGTGGATACGTGACAGGGCGAACAGGCTAGCTATATTTAGAACCTAAGAGAAATAATAAATTACAAAGCATAACTTTAATATCATATTTCTTAACAAATCCTACCATTTACAAAGTACTTAGAAAGAGTGTTTACACAGAGAGTTTAATCGTTACTTATGACGTAAGATGATCTGTGACTTTTTCTACATATCACAGATTAGTATATTTAAGTAAAACACTGTGAGGGTGCGAAGAATTTTTTTTTTTAAAACATGGTTTAACCCCTTCCGGACCGCCGATTACATACTGCGTCTTCACTTGAAGACCGCAGTATGTTTTAAAATATTTAAATTGAGGGGGGGTACACCCAGCGGTCAGTAGCAGCCGCCCCTCGCGATCCCAGCGTTCAAAGCGACGCTGGATCGCATAAAGGCTGTGACGTACCTGGTACGTCCCGGTCTGCCGGTGACCCGTGACCCGGAAGTACCAGGTACGTCCCGGTCTTGAAAGGGTTAAATCATTATATTTCTTCCCTTAGTATAGTGCTTGCATCATGCATAAAAAAAGGAAATATACCCGGAAGCTGTTTCTCGCCGGTTAGAGCTACAAAGAGGACTCCGATACTTTGATACTATAATTCAAGAGCACATTGCACTTTATTGCTGCAAATAAATCTTTTTGCAATACATATCCTGTCTCCCCATCTGCATTTCGCTGTTTGTATGGATCAGAAAACGGTTCAAGCGTAAACAACGGAGGAGATACAACTTGGGAGAGAAATCCCACAACGCTTGTCTAGTTTGAGCAAGGAAACAATAATTTAGTGTAGCAATTTGGTTAACCCCTTAAAGACAACGGGTCGTCCTTAAACCCATTAACGAAAATGCATTATGAGCCCGTACATGTACGGGCTTTGTCGTGAAGGAGTTCATCTCAAATTCACTTAATTGTGTGGAATACAGAACCATCAGTCACACAGTAATGAACCTTATATATCCAGGCTCAGGGATGTAAAGCAGGGATGAAAGAGGGCTTTCATTTATAGATTATAGTCCCCGGGATCAACTTCAATGAAGATGCAAAGTAGGAGGATAATCTGTGTAGTGGAACAGTGAAGGAAGGAAAGAAAAAGAACCAGACAGTAAAATATAAACAAATATATTTAATAAAATAGCAATACATAGCATACAGTCTGTAGACAGAACATATGGGCATCCATCCGGTTTATTAGTCCTTCTGTTTAAGTCTCCGTTAGTTAAATTCATCGCTGCTTCCCGGTTTTGTGGCGTCTGTAACTATATAGTAGTGTGCAAACATTTTTAAGAAGGTGTGAAAAAAGTTGTAAAGTAAAATACTTTAAAAACAGAGGTGATTAATAGATTATTTTTTATAGTTAACAAAATGTAAGTAAACAGAAGAAAAATCTTATTAAAATCAGTATTTAGTGTCATCACCATTTGCCTTCAAAATAGCATCAGTTCTTCTTGGCACACTTGCACACAGTTCTAATAAGGAACTCAGTAGATAGTTTCTTCTGTGGATTTAGTCAGCCTTGCTTATCTTTCTTCATCTAATCCAAGACATTTGGAGGCAATCGGACGCCTCTCTGATGGTACACACCCCTGTTAAAATGCCAGGTTCTTGTGATTTTAAAGAATGAGCCAACGGTAAATCATGTCACAACATTTTTCACCTTTAATGTGAGCTATTACATGCGAATATTGAATGTACATACAATAAGCTGGGGAACAGCAGATGCAATTTATAAAGTACCGTAAGTGCAAACCTTGATTGTGAATTTTTTAAAGCATTGATTGTGTTCCAGTTTCCATGTTTTCTTTCTAATGAGTGGACCTTCACTAATAAATAAATCAATGGCCATCTCACTCTACTTATGAAGGAACATAGTAATACATAGACAATAAGACTTATAAGGTGACTTAATTAGAAATAAGCACGTGAACACATGAGCATGTGAGGGAAAAGTTATAAAGGAAGGAAATATATTTTAATTGCTTAAACATAAACTGTTTTGTCCTGCAACTTTTATGTTAAATCCAATAGAGTTGCTCGTTCAGACTTAAAATCCTGGTGCTGAACCTTGGCTGGGAGAGACCACTGGTCTCCCTGCTCCAAGAGTTAAAGGTCCATACGAACGACCAATAGAGTCACTTGTACGGACCTTGTACTCTTGGAAAGGAGAGAACATGGTCTTCTCAAGCCAAGTTGCGCCATCAGGAGTTAAAGGGCCCATCTCCCTGCTCCAAGTTTAACTCCTGACGGCGAACCTACGGATTTCCACTTCCATTAACCCCTGTGATGCTGCGTAGGTAAGGTAGGCTAGACAGGGAAGGGACCAGGGAGACAAAGGCGAATATTCTTCGTGTTGTGTGTTTTCGTCTTCGTATACGTTTTGGCGCTGCCATGTTCGTATGTTCGGTATTCGGACTGAACAACGAAACCACACCCTTCCTGTTCGTTTTCTTGTTTGCCCGAACACAAGTGCACAGGTCTAGTGATAACCCTTAATAATACATAATTATGTCAATGAACAACCTAATGCATAGTTTATGTCTCTCTTTTCTATCTTTTGGTTTATCATTGTACATGCTCGCTTCCTTCAGTCTTGGGCCCTAAAAAACATATTCAGACTCTCATTGCTTTCTTACCCTTTTGTTTGAAATTCTCAGCTTCTCTCTCATACACTAACTTTATGGAAATTAAATTATTCTCTGGAGAGTGAGGGACCAGGGCCCCAGCAACATTCCCCTAACAGTTGGGCCAAGTAGGTTCCCTAAACCTGTAAGTGAATATTCTCATAGTTTCATGTTATTCAGGACCATGTTATTCATGTTTTTTCTAGGACCAATGGTGCAATATCAATTTGCTGTTGACAGAAGGAGAACATGTTGCATTACATACACATTTCCTGAATCAGACCCCCTAGTGAATACTTCATGATAAATTTAAATTATTGTTATTTGGAAAATGCATCATTTTCATTTAGTCTCTTATGGCTGTGTGCACCAATAATTTATGAGAGGAATTATTTTGCCTCTTGTGAAACTGTCATACATACCAAATTAATAACTGCGAAGTAACTTAAGTTTGACAATAAGTACACAGACAAGAATATGAATATTTAAAAGACACTTATGGTCCACTTTAAGTTAATGTGACCACCATCACTAACCTGTATATAATGCCTGGAAAACACATACTAAAAATAAATCCTTTTTTACTACATCTTGTACATAACTCAAATATATTGCATCCTTCGAAATGAATGGTCTCTGAGGTCTCTTTATAGTCACTGTTTCACTAATGAGAATCCAGGGTGTAAACCCAGCTGAAACAATACTATGATCAGTATTATGTAAGTAAACGCTCAGTAGGATCCAAGTCAACTGAGGAGTTATAGTGTAAGATTTTTATAGAGAGATGGTAGAGGAATGGAAAAGTAGGTAGTGACAAGTACACAGTGGGGAAAATGAGATTGAGTGGAAAAGGTCTAAGGTTAGTATTGTTAATTGCCAGAAACAGTCAGAATTTGTGTCACATCTCAAGCTCGGTATGAGGTCTTCAATAGTGTGTGGGTAAAATGTAGTCTGCTCGGGGGCCCAATGAATGAGCCAAAACCAGTGGATAGTCTGGAATGGTATGTACATTCAGCTGGAAGCAACATTTTTCTGAACACAAATCTCCACTACAAGCATACTATTATTAAAGAAATTACAGATATAATATACCTCTAGGAGGAATGTTATGGGCATAAAAATAAATAAAAGATTATAGAAGTAAAACCAGAGCCAAATGAAAGGTGTTCGAACAAAGCCATACAATGAAAAAGAATGTTCATCATTGTGGCTAACATGGCTATGTTCCCACATAAATATAGAAACTCACAGACTGATGGCACCTATTTCATAAGTTAATTATATGTATATTTCTTTCCCTTTCCAGTGAAAAAGGTTCTCATTTATATATGCATTTGACAGTTCAAAGCTTACCTTTGCTCCAGAGAGGCCTTTTCCAAATTAGTTAATAACATTTAGACATATATTTTGAAACTTTCTGTGCACCTGCTGCAGAGTTCCATTATTTTTGTTATTATTACAAAAACTAAATAAATTAGAACTGGAGAGAGCCCTGATCACAAGCCTTTGTGCATGCAATTGAAAAAAATTACCAAATAAATATTAAAGCCTATACCTGAGGGGAAACCACTCTAATTACTGTAAAATGTATAGTGTGGGTAGAGCTGCATCCAGACTATAAATAACATTAATTGATAAATTAAATGAATCTGAAAAAGTGATAGTAGTAAAAATTGATACATTATACTAAAACATTCACACACATAAAGTAAAGAATCATGGTGTTTGAGAAGTTTGCTCCTATAAAAAGAAGACAAAACCTCTAAGTACCCTAGTATCTGCAAACGAATGTAACAGAAAGCGGAGAAAGACGTTAGCTTAACTCAATCTGTATTTCAATGTACGGCAATCAATGGCAACAAGTACAGGGTATGAATCCCGAACCCAGCGCACGTTTCACCGGCAAAGCAGCTTCATTAGGGATAAAAGCACGCCCCTATCGTTACTAGTTTTAGCATAAACCAGATTAGCATACACTGCATGTGAAATACTGCAGGAAGTATATTGATGATGTTTCTATATTATATACATATTCTATATGTTTATCAAATAATTGTAAAAAATATATAAGTCATACTTATTAAATAAATTATTATGAATTATTTGAGTCTATTTGCTCTCTGCCATAAATTAAAATAAAAAAGTATAAATTTAAATAAAAGTATTAAAAATGCCTATTTCTAAATTATTACTAATGATTAAATTTTGATTTGAACTCCAAACAACTAAAGATATGTGTACTAATTTGCATGCAGTAAAATATATTGCAGACCAGGCAAAAGGGACTCTTAGATGGATTTAACATGAAAATATGTTGGCATTATCTAATGGGTAGTAGTTTTCAGGCCAAGAGCATCAACGAGGCCTGGGTGCTCCCCTGTGAATTGTTTTTGTAGGAGTCCAGGAGAGATTACTTCTGGGCAGATTTTTTACCTGCCCGTTACTGACTGCTTGCCCAGATCCGTTGGCAGGTGTGTGTGTGGAAGACATCCACTGTGCTCTCTTTCTCTTCCCCTGGGTTTCCATTTTACTTCTGCGTTCTCAATGCAAATAAATAGAAAATTATGTTTCTCTAATGTACCACTGTGAGACCTGAGCAAACAATTATATCATCTCCAGAGCAGATATAAGAGAGCAAGATGTGTACTTAACCTTGGATCAGATGAGGTTTCATTATTTTTACTGGAAACAGATTATCATTCTATGCTGCTGCGATGGTGTGAATTAGACAACTGCTTATACTTAGATCATGGATCTCCTCATTTTATTTGATAGATGGAACAATGGATATTACTTAAAGAATGTGACAATATTTTTCTAAAAAAAATTAAAAAAAAATGTTTACACCATTTGTTTTAAATAAAAATATGAGGTCTACATAATAGATCATTGTACTTTATTGTTGCATGCAAACATTTTCAGCTTTGATCCACTTCAGTGCAGAGTCCTTACTTTTTTTTTTTTACCTACTTTACTATGCACAGTTGTACCCTCCATGTTTTATTTGTGAGATGTTTATCCTTGATTGAGAGCTTAGAAAGCTCTATAACTGACATGTCCCTTTACATTTGGGGGGGGGGGGCTTCGGTAGGAGTTTGATTTGTTCAGTAGAGGATCCTTTAGATCCTCTACTCAATTACAAGAAAAATACCCATTGTGGCATTAGGAGCCCTATAGGAATCTACAAGTTCACCAAGTTAATGACACTAATAAAGCTTAGTGCTAGGGCCACTACTTTTATAGCAAATGTGGTAGAGACAACTCCATATGTAAAAGGAGCGATAACAACTTGCATTGGTAGTATCAGGACCTTACCTTGTCCGTAGTTGAGCTGAGGTTAAAGAATAGGCCAAGGCGTCAGAGCCAACTCTCATAAGGCTTTCATCTTATAACTTCTCATTTTTCTTTTGAGTACTGCCAATTTGCAATTCAATTTAAACCAAAATTGCCCCCGCATCTTCACTCAACACTGCTTTTCTAAAAGCCAATCCTACAGTGCCAAAATATGTTTAATACCTAACCATATTCCCATGCATATACTGCTGCAAATTTGACATGTTTCCTCTGGCACCTGCGGAGCCATTAGTTCAAGGCCTGCATACATTGTGTTTGTACTAATCTGTAAAAGTATAAGATTGTAACTGTATCAATGCAAAAGAACGATAGGCTTCTACTACTGACAACATAAAAATTATCTACAGAAACCTGCTACATGGCAGGTATATCTGTAAGGGCCAACCTATTAAATGTTACACTTTTGTTTACTATTATAAGAGAGATTTATGAAAGCAGTTCATTTTTACTAACTTAACATTTTTAGAACACACATCAGTAAAATCATTCAATAGCTGCTTAATACAGTGTTATTTTAACATACTTTATTTGTCTATGAATATTTTTCATGCTTCTTTTGATCTTCCCAGATCAGGCCAAATGCTGTTCACTGCCGGTATAATTTGGAGGGTAACCAGTTTTAGGGTTACTTAATAGCACATGCATGTGCACTAAATAAACTTCTCCAAAAGTAGTTTATGTTTTGCAAAGATAACATTTATCATGGGTTTAAGTGAATATGAGACTGCTAAAGCTTAAAGTAACAGACCCACGAACAAATAACCTTACCTTTAGCCAACATCTGTTTCATGAGATGATCTTAATGTAATATAAACATGATTATAATGTGTTATTTCAGTTTCAATTTCACCACCTTCTATAAAGTAACACAGAGGTGTAATGTAACCTAGAAGTTCAGCAAGGCTGCCACTGTTTAATTTCATATTTTACGCTGTTGTACATGTATGCATTACTAATCTATAACATCTGATTTTGTTGGCTGCATTCCTTAAGAAATGTATTTTTTATAATATCCAGTAATTCCTTACAAATATAGGTTAAACTGAAAGTGGAATCAATAAATATTGGAAAGTTTGTATAATGCTGTTTTGTAGAAGGGGCTTATTAACAAAGACAAATACAAAAGAAATGTATGTATGTATATATATATATATATATATTATATATTATATATATATATAACCAGCTGGAAATGTATTTATACAGCTGGAGGTGACACAATGATAATTAAGATAACCATACATGTACATTAATTATAAAGAATCATTGCATCTCTAACACTTGTCTGGCTCTAACTAAAACATGGCTATCCTCCTACTCCCGAAACATGTGATCTTTCCTGATCACTTCTCAATCTCTAACTTCTTTCCCCAATCTGACTGCCCCCTGTTATTCTGCTGTTTTACACCTACTCCTCATGTCTCCACTGTTCTACTACCTTTCCTTTATCTCAAATTAAACTATCGCTTCCTAAACCTAGCTACCCAACCACAATATGGTGTTTTCGGTTCTCATGTCTTCCTCCAGCAATGCTCCTGAACTGCTTAAAGCTGGAGAAAGGTTTGATCTCCACCAACCTCATGCCGTATACACGTCCCTTGCCAAGCAAAGCTATTTCTCCTCCCTTATGACTGTTGAAACCCTAAACACCTCTTCGGTACCTTTAGTTCCCTACTATTCAAAATCATGACCAAATCATGCTTCAAATGTTTGATTTTGTCAATGCTTCCATAGACGTTACTGCAGAGGCGGGTCCAAACACTTCCTTTTCACAAAAAACAGCTCTGTTATTCTGCTGTTAAATAGTTAAAAGTGAGAACATTCTAACATTTTGTCAAGGGTTCAATAAGTTATGACGTACACGTAACAGCATCTGTGGGATTTATATTCTTATATTATCTTTGTCATGGTGTCATAGCGCCAAGCAAACCTACTTTTGTCTCCTTTATCTTGTTGCTGGTTCATACCCTAAATGCCTTTTAGTTATTTCCAAGTCACTACTATGACCAGTCACAACCATGCTTTCTTAGCTTTACCCTGTTATTTTGCAGCTTGATTTTAAATAAACACTGTCACAATCAGACAGAAAATCTCTTCACGCTTTCCCTTCTGTGCCCTCTCTCACTTGATCTCATAATCCCAACTTTCCTTCCTCATTTACTCAAGCCAGTTCTCTACTTTTTCTTTCCCCTTGACCAACAGAGTATCCCCTTGATCCTATACTATCTCATCTTACCCAATCTCTCTCCTCTACTTTTGTTCCTCCCCTGACATTTTGAATATTTCCTATTCCACTAACAGATACTGAGCACTTTCCATGCCCCACAAGGCGAACAGGCAGAATGGGCGTGAAGTACGCAGGGCTAATTATGCTTCCTCTTGGAAAAAAGCTCAGTGAACTGAGAATAAACAAACAATCATAAAGCAATAAAATAAAAGCCACCCATTTTAGATTATTTTTACTAGGAGACGAACAACCAGAGAGTGTTTTTGTACCATTCCTACCACAGCCAGATTTTAATGATCCGCTGAAAAAACAGATATATGAAAGCTACTATATGAGAAGATATTACATATCTGTTAACGATAACATTTTACTCCACAAACTGAGGTGTTATCTAAAAAGTACACCGGATTACATTTCCAATAATATACACTAAGGATTAAAGAACTGCTCTTTAGTGTCACTGAAGTATAAAAAGATGTTTTATATTAACCTTTTCCAAGCCATTAGCCCAGACCTCTGATGAAGCTCTGAGGAGCGAAACATGTCAGGGGGGGCTATTTGTCTGAGTTTTTAATAAGCCTGTGTCACTGGTCATAATTCAATTATTCTTGTTGTTAGGACTGCAGCCATCAACAGTATAGATGATTTGAGATTATTGGTGTTATACGACTGTGGGCATATGCCCTCATGTTACAGTGACGTATACTTTTCATGGTAGGACTGGTGGCACTGGTGTTTCTAAACATCTTTTTTGGTTATACAAACACGTTAATAAAAGTGATGTTTTAGGGTGGGGTAATAATAAGGGTATTTTTGATCCCAGGAACGGGATTGGTTAGTTTTAGTTGTAATTTACCCATTATTTTGGAATTATATTTTCATGAGTAGTGCACATAATATATATCCATCTAATATAAAGAAGAAATAGTGTACAATTAAAAAGTTCCAGTGAAAAAAATAATTCCTGACCACCTGAAATATTATATATATACACAGAGCCTGCCTTAAGTGTTCTGGTGCCCTGTGCGGACTACTCCTCTGGCGCCCCCCACTCTGCCCCTTCTCACTGCCTCCCCCCCTGCCCCTTCTCACTGCCCCTTCTCTCTGTCCTTACTTACCTCGTTGCCGGAGTCCTGCGGTGGGAGCGGGAGGCGTCTGTCTTCCCCATTTGCCGCGGTGCGCGCTTCACATGGAGGATGTCAAATAAAAGGTAAAAAAAACAAACAAACAAAAAAACGGATAATAACGGATTTTAGGATAATTTAAGCTTATATGAGATGCTTTTATTATCACATCAGCTATATTTCTAGTTTGTATCAGACAACATTTTGCAATTATGGCGACAATTGTAGGATTGGGGGGGTGGAGGAGGGTTTTTTAAGGTTTTTGGTCACAGGGGTAAGGGGCCATTTTTGTATAACCTTAACTGTTTCTTGTCCCATCCTCCCCTTATATGTTTGAACTTTCCGTGAGTGTTGCTGTGTTTGTCGTGGGTGGTAGCTTGCCAGAAGTCCAAGTGGTTAATGTGGTGGCATGATCATTGATGTCATAACTAGTGGGAGGTTCCTTGCGGGAAGTGGTGCTTGAAACATCAACTTTGGTTTGGGGCATCTGGGTATGTCCCTTCCCAAAACTGCTGTGTGGTATGGTACGTGGATAAGCTAGGTTGGTTTTGGTGTGCATGAATACTTACCTGTTTTGTATGTTGGTAGTCATTGTCTTGGTTAACGCATCTATGTTTACTATTTCAGGTTTTCCGGTGGTGGTGTTATTATTTACTTTGGTAATTGGGCTGAGCCTGGCCCGTGAGTCGAAGCTACATCTGTCATTATATTTTCTACTTTTTTGTATATTTTTTGTTTTTGTTGGCACTCCAGTGCCTAGAGTTGTTCTTTAAGCTTCTGAGCTGGTGCATTTCCATTACTAGTAGTTGGCAGTTTTGTGTATACTAAATACTCAATTCCCATAGAACTTGGCTTTGATTTTAACCTTTGGTAACCTAACCTTTATTTGTTTGTCTTGTCCATAAATGTCCACATAGATTACCATCAGGATTTGTGTAATGTGCTTCCATTATCATTCACTATGTTTACACTGTCGACTCTTTGGGAACACATCTCAACCTCTTGTTCTCATCTTCACTATTCATGGTGCCTGGCACTATCTATAGTTGTTTACTTAGTTTGTCATAATCCCTTCTTTACACTACATCTACCACATTCTACTAACCGGTACTTATCTTAAGATGCCTGGGTGGATGTGATGCCGGCTGAGACCTTTTAATTTTATATGAAGCCTGTAGTTTAATGAATACTGACACTGAAAATATTTTTGTGGTATTCCTTGACTTTTGGTAACATTTGATGAATGGCCTTTGCGTGAACATCTTTAGCCTATTGGAGGACAAAATGAAATAAGTGATTTTTTTATGTTAACTTTTTGAAATCCATAACGATACTCTAAGTCCATATAAAGAAACTTTTTTCTGCTGGTATTTACAATCTTGTATTTAAAAGATAAATAATTGTCTAGTTTTACTGCTAACGCTCCCTTCTAAAGCAGACCCTGACTGGCAATTTGGCACATCTGGCAAATGCCCCTAGAGAGACCCATATTCACCCGATCTGCCTCTTCAGAGTCAGAATGGGTGCTGCAATGTGCAGTCACTGGCTGGATATATCCGGCCCCACTTAAGTCATTAGGCAGCCGCTGGCCTTAAAGTGCCAGGGCTGCCTCATCATCCCCAGCCAAACCCTGTCTAAAAGTGTTTTTTTTTATCTTCTGTTAGATTCCTATAAAAAATAGGTAAAGACACACAGACCACATATATTTTCCAGAGATTACATTTGTAGTACATTTTAAAAAAAAGTCCTGTCAAATACCTTTCTGTAAGGCTTTAGACTGTATTCACTATGGTGTAATGAACAGATCCCTAAACATCTTCATTCGCTGTTTAAATTTGCTTTTGTACTATATGAATGAAAGATAATGATAATAAAGGTTAATATATATCTAAAAAAACCCATAGTTTTTATGTTTGTTTTCTTAGCTGTGTTCCTAGTTTAGAAAATTCCTCCACATTAGTTCCTCGTTTTCCAATCTACAGATATTAATGACGGTGTAAGCAGAGTGAAAGGGGACCTTTGGCAAATTTGCCAATTAGTTACTGCAAGTTCAGATCTCAGAACTCACAGAAACGTGATGCTGGAGTTGCCATGCGTTTTATGAATGCTTCACATTTTGCTGTATTTCAATGGGGGGACTTGCGGAGGTCTCAGCTAGTGTGTGTGACACGTAAAAACTTCCCCTGCTGGAAGGGATGGATTTGTGCTTAAGACATTTTAGTGAATAACCATATAAAAGTAACATTTTCATCCTTTGAGGTTGTTCTTGGACCAACTCATTAAATTCCTCCACAAGGGTCAAAGCACTGATCATCCACTGTATTATTCTGAATTAACATGGTCTTCACATTCAATGGTATTTTGGCAGAACAGAGATAAAAATTGTGCCGTTTTAACTTAGCGTTATACCACACAATAAATTTTCTTAACTGTGCAGAATTGTATGTATAAATTTGAAAATCCTCTGTCAAACCTTTGGTCATCTGGTAACAATTCTTATTATTTACCACTAGTCTGCTAACCTGACTCAATTCTATGTGAATAAGATTTCCTGTTTAAAGTAACCTTTTTTTTTGTGATAGTACATATGGATTTTGTTACTGAAAAGCCAGTCTGTGAATTTCTCACTTGTTGAAAGAAACAGGAGGGTTGGCCAAAAAAGTCCAAGGAAGATTTAAGGAATTTCACACATGTAGACAGAGTGCACTCTCACACTCTGCGAATCACAAAGTAAAGCTTGCATTGTCTCTTCTCCACATCCTTGCAAGGAAATATTTCTGCCACCTTTAATCCATCACCAGAAACTAAACTTAACTGCCATAACAAGGTGCCCTGGCTTTAGTGATTTAAAACAGAGATTAGATAAACTTGAAGACAAAAACCTTTTGTTGATTCCTGCCCTGATATGAACTTGCATTTTCTACTCTTTGTACCAAACAATATATACTGACAACATCCTAAAAAGACAAGCTCTTTTTACCACTTTTGGTTTCTCACTGAACCAGAGCTATGCCTACATTTTAAGAACAGTAGAATATTCATGGCATGCTTCCCAAAACAACACTAATGACAGCAACAAAGAACCGACAACTATTTCTAATTCAAACAAAGACTTTTGCAAACAATGTGCACAACAACAAGCACGTTAACAGTGCAGGGTGCTGAGGAATCTAAAACACCCAAAGTGTTTATAATATTTTCAATTTTTTTTTACTTTTTAATCCTACCATTTACGTGCTCAATTAAATAATCAATACAGATAACGATAAGGACAGATTATGTTGGTTACATGTTATGAATAGAGTATCATGAATGTCATCTAAGCTATTACTTAGCTTATTATTACTACAAAGTACTGCAAACTATTTCAATTTTATTTCTACAACGTTGTTTTAACGATTCACTCTAAGTTCTTTTTTCTCTTAAATAGCGATGGAATCATTTGTCACCTCTGTCCTTTGACATATAGGCTTTAAAGCCAACACAGTTCAAGTTGTATAAATTGCTAAGAGGTTGATTAGATAAATATTTCCAAAATAGTTTCTCATGCTCTAGTATAAACATATTAAAGTATACAAGTAATCCACAGGTAGTCACGTTGTTCAGCTCGGAATATAAACAAACACCGCTAGGTTGGAGGATAATTGGTAAAATACATTTAAGGACTGACATAAAGCTACCTAACTAGATTGGGTTTCAATAACGTGCCGACCAGCTTTAGGATCTTGAAACTAAAACGCAGTATTCGTAAATAGGAGTTAAATAACTTTTCATACTAGCAATGTAATTTTATTGTATTGGGCAAAAACACCTAATGTGGAAACACCACACATATAAATGGTATTGGCCCGGCATACCAAAGAAAGGTTAAAAAGCATTATGGGGCCAGTTTATCCATAAATTAGCAAAATCAAGTACAGATTTTCTAGAATATTTTTGTTACATAAATATCACTATGTAATCATGCTCTTGGAAAAGTCATACTGAATGAGAATATAAATCCTGCATCCTTACTTCACATAATTTAACAATGAAGTGTATTGTATTTCTGTTACTCAAGAAGTACAGCAATACATACCAGGCAACTGTAAGTTATTCAATATTTACCCACCAGTCATTCATAATTTAACCTGGTCCTTTCAAATGTCATATGGACTGATGACTGATGCAGGATATTGAAGTTATTGTAGGACCCAGGAGTCCGACTTTCAACTTTCATGGTGGTATCAAGAACAACTAGTCCATTTAGTTATTATTCGCATGGTCTTATGACATACTGTTGCATTATTGATTTATTGTGGTTCCACATCACACTTAAGAGCCTTGTCAAGTTATCCCTTTAAATAACATCAATAGAAAAATTTAACCAAAGTCATCACTGGAAACTAGCAATTAACTGAAATAGAATATATCAGATTCCCAACTTATGGACATTATTGGACATTTTAATGGTTTAAAGGCATAGACTGAAAATAGTCCAGTTATTAAAAATGCCATCTTAAACAAACATGCTATTAACCTGGCTCACCCTTCTGTTATTTTTACTGTTTTCTTTAACCATCCATTAGTTATTTTACTTAATATAGTTATAATCCCAAAAATAATATTAGTTCTGATCATATGGAGCCATGTGATATTTGGTTAAGCTTTGAAAGATTAAAACATGTTGTTTTTGTATTTGAACCTACTTCAGTTGTTTGCTAGTTTTGTGCTAGGAAATAAACTTTTTATTGACATATTATAATATATCTATTTATAAATATATAAATATACATGACATAATCCGTTTTATAACCAGGTTATTTAAAGTGTCAAACAAATACATTTAAATACATGTCAGTAACACAAAATTTGTCTTGTTCATTTAGGATAAGAAAATGCAAAGCATTTTATTTCAGCAAAACATTTGATTGAAATATATCAGGTACATGGAAAGAAACATGCAAATGTACTGCTATTTAGATCTGTTACATATATATTTTCATTCTAAGCCAGTAGGTCAACTGGTCATTTGGCATGCTTGCAAAATTCTTCCAATTTTTTTTTAATAATCACTCCAGGTGACAGAAGACTAGTTAAGTGGCTGTTGGGAAGTCATTGGAAACCCTGTCTAGTGAAATAATTGATTATATTAAATTAAAATTTCAAACATAATATATATTTATAACACAACTCTACTTCATTCATTGATTTTTAATTGTAATTACTATTAGGGTGCTAGGGCAATACTTTAAATGGATAATTAACATTTTTGGATTTAGTGCCACAGTTTTATGTATAGTTACAACCAACCCATTGATCATTTATTAAGATACAACTGAAGTCTACTGTATAAATGGGCCAGTTTCAAGGAAGAACTCTGATTTCCCCAATGTTCCCATCACGAGCTGCAGCACACCCTTGTAAAGCAGACCTAGGTGACAATATGCCACTGACATACATGCAGACTGACTGAAGAGTAAAAAGGCATGGTGGGAGACACCAGGAAGAAGAGGTGAGACTAGGAAAGATAAGGAGTAGGTGAGAAGAGTTAACCTGTTGGTTGAACTCTATGGAAAGGTAGATAAGTTAAGGAGGAAGGAGAGAAGAAATGACAGAAAGGTTCGTGCAGAGTAAAGTCAAGGAATATTAAGAGTAAATTTGTACATGGTGACCATAGATTTTTTATTTTATTTTGCCTTTCTGTTCAGATAAAATTTGGAGGTTTTTTGTTTGAACAAATTTTGTACAATTTAAGAAAATTTCGTTAACATTTGTATTTACTAGTCTAAGGGGCGGCTTTAAATTTACTAACAGACAGTGGAGAGGTTGACATAAATTAGAGACATGAGATAAATTATTAAAGAGATTTAGGTTTGTAAAGGATTGTAAGAAAGCAAGACGGTTCACTTGATTCAGCCCCATGGTAAGCAATAAAGCCATTTCACAACAAGATAGGAGGTGGCTAAGCAATATATGGCCATATAGTGTGATTGACTACTCAATTTATGCCTCACACAAGTGATTTTAAATCGTATTTGCTGAGTGTGAGCGGATTCTAACGAGGAATACCTCGTAGAATGTGAACAAGCATTACTTCACTAAAACAGCATGGTGGATGCATGGAATAGCCTCCAGTAAAGGTTATTAGTGAAAGAGGTAAATACAGCAATTCAAAGATAAGCAAAAGAACGTTACCATGACTGCAAGAAAAGTCTCTTAGAAACAAAATGACACAATATAGACATTTCAAATTTTAACAGGCAAAATGACACATTTTATAGTGCTAGTTAACCCATGTATTTCATCAAATATTGTATGGTGAACTTTAATTCTATGTCACATATTATGCTTTTATTTTATTATCTAATGTTACATTTATGAGCATTCCAACTCTACAATCATGGTATTTTACTCTCATAAAACCCTCAATAAATTAACTACCCAACAGCAACATCAAATGATAGTTAGCAGTAAGGATAAATGCAGTGGAAAGCACTACTCACCACTGCTCAGGATTTAATTGGAATCTGGATCAGACCTATTTGTCAAACTGAAGTGAGCTTTTGGAGTAGATAAGGGGTCATCAGATTAGATTTTATTATGAGAGAAAAGCCCAACTAATTGAAATTCTTTCTGTTTGGAATTTCTTGTAAGGCTAAGTAGGCAATATTGCTAAAGTGTTCTTAAAAAAAAGAGCAGGTGTTGTGCTAAAGTGAATTTTACAAGTATTGAACCATGTAAGCATGAGTAAGGTGCTTGAAAAAGAAATGTGTTTCATACCCTTTTATCAAGTTGGGTGTTAAGATTGACCACATCAGGAACTGAAGGTTTTTTTTTTGTTTGCATTCTTGTTTTCTTATATTTTATAGTATGTAAAAATGTTGTGTATGCTTTTACGGTTCACTATACATTGTTTTATACAATAAAAATATAGATTTCAGTTCTGCTATACTCTGCCTCCAGTTATTCAAATACAACATTGTTTTGTTTAGGATACAAAACACTTTAACTTTGATAAATGTATTTTGTGTTTATTTTTCTGCACTACTTCTTTAAAGCATTACAAACTAAACAAATGCGCCAGTCGACATCGGAAAACAAGAGGATACTCGTTGCATGTGGTGACACAAGACGCAGGAAAGAATGCTATATGCGTTTCACATGAAACATAATTATTAGCAACAGGGGCTAACTGTACATGACATCATAACATTTTCACTATTTTTTTTCAAGTACATAAATAATGGAAAAAAAATTCTTAAAAGCCCTGACACCCCTTTGTAAAGATATACATTACATGTGATTACACATACCTGTAGATCGCACAGGAGACATGCCCAAAATGGGGGTTAAAGGCTATCATTACATTAAGGAAATAGAATCTATCTTTTAAATACAATGTTACACTCTTTTTTGCACTTCTGGTACACCCACTTTTGTGAATTATAGCTCTGATGAGGTTCATAGAATTTGTTGTCCATTAGAGATGTTTATTTCAAATATTACATACATACTGAATGTGTTTTATTATCATTATTATTATGGAATTATGGAAACCAGCATCTCGATTAATATACTGATTCCATACACTGAGTCACTGAGCGATCAGCAGCAGTTTACCCTTGTAAACACAAGACTTCTTTGTAGTTTGCATGGGATTGGCACTGTGCATGTGATAATGTTACACATAAATGTGGGTGCTGGTGTATGGTTCTCGGTGCAGTTGAAACTCAATTTCCTTATTTTGTATAATTAAAGGTTCCTGCTCCCTGTCTCTAGTTCCCAGTGTGCCGAAAAACATGTGTGTCTTACAGGGCATTAAAATACTGCTACAAAATTTGACGATAAGGGGCATTTACTAAAGTGTTATCAGGAGGCTGGCATACTGTCCTCTACTGCAAACCATTACAGTGTTAATGTGCCATTAAATAGACACTTCAGTGTGCCATGCAGCCCCACCAAAGAATCCATATACAAAGACTTTGTAAGTACTGTAAAATAAACATTTTACCACCTTAATAAAAATCACTTTCCTTTAGGAGCGCAATGCACCCTATGTGATCCCATTTTTCATGTCATTGTAATACCACCTGGAATTCTTACACAAGCTAGCACCGGCTGGCTGAGTATAACACGCATGCGCTTTAGCAAGCAGCAGAATCCCCCCATGAATTTGCAAGAGGGATCTAAAGTAAAAGTTAAAGGTACCATTAACCTATCATATCATGCTTGGAGTGTTCCTTTAAAGTCGGTTTCTAGCCACATAACATAATATTTTTGCCCATAACCTTATATGTATTAATAAATAGGAGATATACGTGCTTAATACACTGGTACACAATGATTCTTGTGAAATAAATGAGAACATTTTGATGTAGGCACCACATTAATACAATAGATCCCATGTGTACCCTGTGATTGCACTTTGGTATCAATTTACTGCATTCTCATTTCTACTTGCCAACATCAACTATGTTTTTCCAGCACTTGTGATTGCTATTTTGTCAGTCTAAACCTATTCCCCACAGTTACTTTTCCCCCAAAATCAGACCTTTAAAAAAACAAGCAAATCCAAACATCTAGGCAAATACCTGACATCAAAATTTATACATTCAGTGACAGATGTTATCTCTAACAAGGCTGACCTCACAAAGTACCTCTTTTAAACAGTACTTGAAACTGTGCAGTGTCTTAAAAAATGCATTAGTCTTGGTTCCTTGGTAAGTAGTGGGATTTGTAAAGGAAAGCATCGATAAAGTAACTGCAGGTGATTTATGGCCGCATCAACATTCATATTTAAAGTGTAAAAGTTGGAGATCTGGACGAGAAAATTAACAAAGATGGTAAAGAAAAGATTTAAGCTTCTTATCCACAAAGGGTATCTGAGGTTCATAAAAGTTTCTTAGTACTACACTAAGGAAAATTAACAATATTAATAAAAATCAACATCATCTAAGCAATTCTGTGCATACAATCTGTATCAATTTGTGCATGTAAATATGTCTGTGGAAATATCATTTTATGGTGTGCAAATTTTCCAGTATTTTGTTATTTAATAAATTGCAGTCAAAAAGAAAAAGTAATTTCCTACAATTATTAGCCTTTCCAGATCCAAGCACAAACCCAATCTGGTTTTGTCATGACTAAAACTACCAACATGCTTACCCACAAAGGTGGTTCCACTCTATTAGTGTAGTAAACACCTTTTAAGAGTTCTCAGTAATCTAGGGGGTCCTTTATAGAATAAAGAAAACATACTTTCTATTTACTATAACTGCATTTATCAAAACTACTTGTAGCATATACTTTGTCGGTGAGTGTAATTGTTCTGGATATATTTAATTTAAATGGTTGCCTGAGATCTATGTCTAGATGTAATGAAGCTAGCATATCTAATAGGTATTTCAGTATTTCTTACCCGACAAGGACAAAAGCTGACACGTATTTAACACTAACATATACATATGTTTTATTCATTTTCCTTGTCTCTGTTCAAACACCATTTACTTTTTTCCAGTTAGATTACCAAACACAATATAGCCTATTTACTTAAGCGAGAGTTAACAGGGGAGCTTTGTTTCAGACTTTGCTATAGGGTTATAAAGGTGCAACCCCAGTGAGCTATTGCTGCAGAAAGAGCATGGCTCACCCTTTATAATGCATGGTTAAATCAGTGAGATTTTTTTCAAAGGGGCCAGCTCAACTCTTCTTCCTGGAGAAATGTACCAGTGTTGACTCTTAATAATTACTAGTGAAGAGAGAGAGTTTAAACTCCAACTCTCCTCGCAACCATCCCTTTAGTAAATATTCTCCAATTCGTGATAAGATATAGGGAAAACATCAACACCCCTTCACGTGTCTCTTTAACACCCAAGGATTCGTTCTTTTATGTTGTAAAGGAAATGCTCAAGTGGAACACCATTGGTTAACGCTAATACGGTATATTGTCAGTGTGGATCCAATAACGCTGCTAACAGAGAGAGGAGAGGGTGAAATACCACAGGGCTTAATGTTATCGTTTGTCATCATTTAGGGATAAATCATTATGTAGATCCTAAGAACAAGATATTTATGCTGGCTGGTTCCATGGAATACATACAATGCAAATTCCCAAGACACATTATATTGCTCTCCAAACACCTTTACATAGGTTAAGTTTAGCATAGTAAACTGTAAAATGTAAGAATGTGGTGAACGGACACAAACTTAAAACAAAGATATTCGGATATGCATCATCACCCATCAACCAACTGCCCATTGGCCTTCCTCTAGTGGTCAGTATATCTTTCGTTCCACACCTTATCTGTCATCATGCTTGTTCAAGTAATTTTGACATTTCCTGAGTAGCTTGTCAAAGCATTTTTCTCCTATACAACACACCATTTAATTTCATCCTGAATCTGAATGCTGCCATGCAACTCAAGGATATGCCAGGGTTATCCTGGAAAACATTTCTTTTGTACAGTCCACCATCACCGACTGGTTTTATTTAATAATTTATTAAAAAGTAGTAACATATTGTAATCAGTTGATACATTTTATTCGGGAATACATTATTTAGTATTTATATATCTTCTTTACATACCCCATTTGCTTCAAATGGTTCAAAATTGTCGTGACACTACATATTTAATTCAAAGGGTAACACCATAGCACACATGTGTGTAGCATTTGGCTTTTGAGGATTTGCACTATTAGTATGTGTCATACTGCATGTTTTCTATGCAGTCGCAGTAGTGTATATCCGGTTCCCCGTATGTATGTGCCTTCATCTGAGAAAGAGCCAGGAGAACACCAAATTACACAGGATGATATGCCAACATTAATCCATGCATTTGTGTCATCTCATCTAGATTACAATAATGCACTTTACTTGGGCCTCCTAGAAAAAGAACTCCATCTCCTACAGACCGTACAAAACACAGCAGCCAGACTATTGACCAATAAAATTCATTCATGTCACATAACACCTGTTCTCCTCTCCCTGCATTGGCTTCCAATTAAATGGCGACCATAGTTTACAATTGGCCTTAAAACAATCAAGGGAGACAGTATCTGGAAGAGCTCCTCACACCCTATTTTCACGCTCACTCTCTTCAGTCAGCCAACGGAGTAAAAACTAAATTAGGTTACCCAGGCATACAGCCACACTGCCCCAACACTCTAGAACTCTTTCCTGTGCTCAGAGAGGCACCATCATTACAAACCTTAAAAAAAAGATTTTATCAGGCATTTAGTCAGCTCATCCGACCATCAGAAACCCTTAATTTATATGTATGCTTATGTGTTTTTTATGGTCCTAGGGTAGATCTGCTGCTGCCCACTGCCACGTGAACTGAACTTTTATCCATTACAGCTCAAAGGAGGGCAATAAAACAAGCAGATAAACAATTATTGAGACAAGACAACCAAAATATAAAGAACAGTTACACAAAGCGAGCAAAGAACATTAGTAGGCACGTGTAAGCCATCACCCTTGGGGTGGGGAACAGACATCCAATAGGAGAGACTGAGTTCTTTAAACATCAAATATTTGGAGGCCAACTACCTTCCCCATACTATGCTATAGGTAAAAGTGGGCAATCATGTTAATTACTTGAAGAAGGGGGAACAAGGGGATCAGTACAGGCAGACCAGCTTAACCTTTATTTGAATGTGGCCACCTTATGCCAAACCTATAAAGCACACTGACAAATGCTCCCATCATGCCCAAATATATAGGTTTAGCGTAAATTAAGTTGTTTTGTTTGAGAAATACTATATATTTTGTTCATTTTTTGGAAATGCTGAACTAAAGCCAGTTAATGATGGTGGACTTTTGGACCTTACTTTATGTACACAGATAAAGAGATAGGTTACATTTTAGATTGAACAGAAAACTATTTAATCAAAAACAGATTTGGCATTTAGAGTGAAACTAAAAGAATATCACAATAGTCAAGAAAATAACTTTTTCTTTTATTTTTTACCCCTAGCTTGGAATTCCATACAAAAGAACTCTACTCTTAACTGTCAAACAGGCATTCTCAGTATATACCCTGAGGATAAGTATACGGGAAAATGGGTGAGGTGATTAACAGATTCTAAATGCCTAGGAGGCATAATAAAAAGACAACAGAATGAAATACAAAGGCAAAAACCAGACAGAAGGTCACACTAGGTCACTTTAAAGATAGAGGGTGGTAATCTCAAAGAAAACTTGTCAACCTTTTCAGTAGTAGATGTATGAAGCAGCTTTCTAATACAGACAGCCATCTAATAATTGAAACGATCCATGGTGTAATTATGAGACAACCCGACAAACACTGATGGAAAGTACCAAATGTAATTAATTTGTCTCTTATTATACATTGTTAGATAGCAAGTATGACAAATGTAAAGTCCAAAAAAGTATTTCTATTCGTATAGTATTTTTACTATGCGAATATGCAATTTCAAAAGCATATGATGGATACAATGAAGTAGTTTATGTGCAGTTGCACAGGGAATAAAAAGTATTTTTTAACACATCTTCAAGCTGCCGAGTAGTATCTCCCAGTAAGAAGAATATTAACATTATAGGTTTTGTTTAATTCTCAAGTATATATCTCAGTTAGATAAGTACATTATATGGACAAAAGTATTAGGACACCACACCATTACGCCAACAGGGACTTTTATGACATCTCATTCTAATACATGAAAGCATACCATTGTCCAAAATTTCTTCTTATGCTGAAGGGGACATGCAAAGATATTTTGGACAATGTTCCAACTGTGTGGGAGCAGTTTGGGGAAGGCTGTTTTCTATTCCAGCACAACTGAGCCACAGTGCAGAAAGCAAGGTCCATAAAGACATAGTTAGATGAGTTTGATGTGGAAGAACTTGACTACCCCGCACAGAGCCCTGACCTCAAGCCCATCAAACACCTTTGGAACAAAGGTTCTACTGGATGGACGGGCAAAACTTCCCACAGAAACAAAAATCTTGTTGAAAGCCTTCCCATTAAAGTGAAAGCTGTTATAGCTGCAAAGGGTGCACCAACTACATATTAATGTCTATGTATTTACAATGTAATGTCAGAAAAGTCCCTGTGGTGTAACTGTCAGGTGTCCCAATACTTTTGTCCATACAGTGTATGTTACATGGTGAAATAAAAAAATAAGGGCCATTTGTTACAATTACAGGGAACTACAAAACAGCAACAATTCTGATACAAAGTAATAGAATTTGCGCAAACACCACAAATACATGGTTATAGCTTGCTGCTGCTGATTGCCCATTTTCAGTAGGACTAGTATTTCTTTGGTAACTATTGCTTAACATTTACCAGTGAAAGTGGAAATGCAATACCAGTAAGTGTGCGTTATACAAGCAATATTCCTTTACCAATTCATTTTTTTAAACAGATTACTTTAAAAAGTAATGTTGCTGCATTTAACATTTAGCAATGCCTTAAGTGGAACTTCAGTGTACCACTGGATGTGTTGCATGGGCTAACCCTAACTCGGCATTGAGTTGTGTGAGCATAAATCTGCAACATAAGCAAATAGGAACAATTGCTCCAGGGACCCAATGCTACGAGGGTCCCATACCTCTCAGCTTGCATGATATGCTAAGTACTATGCCTTGAAGCACCCTCACGAACACTGCACACAAGGAGTTACATTACTTCCATGCAGGCAGCACAGTGAGGGAGTTACAGGCCACAGCATTTACAGGATCACTGATTCCATGGAAATAACATAATTTCCTAGCACACAGTGTCAGTGAGGGAGCATGAAGGACATCCAAGAGCCAAGCAGTGGATGTGCTTAGTACCTCGCAGTAGGGGGAGAAAGGGATACCCTTTTTCTCTAATTGCTTTTAGGACCCAAGTGCCACGTTTATTTCTTTTCTGAGTAGCTGTTACTATTGTTCTCAAAGCAGTACCTGTTGGTGCTTTACTTAAACACATCACTTGATGTTTTCATTATCTAAAACGCATACAATTAGAGGTCTTTGCTGACACACATTTGTGGTGTAGTGGCTTTTTCTTTTACTCGCTGTCAAGTTAATGTTTGCTTCATGGGTCAAGGATGAGGAAGGGAAGGCATTTGTTTCCAATGCATTTGACAGCAACGGATTGTTGTTTACAAAAGTGAATGAATTCTGAAATCTAACTAAAGCAAAAAAGGCTTCCATAAAATGCGTGTCAAAACACATGAGACAAAGACCAGATGTTTATTTAATACAACATTCTATGCTGAACAAGGTCAAAGAGTAGGGATTTTTTAGCAATTACTATTTAGTAATGACCTTGATAAGAGAGAAATATTTTGCAGGTATCAAGAATGATTTCAATTTGATTGCACATTAATGACTGCTAGTGTACAAGAGGTGATACACAGTGGTGGTGATAAGTAGGCAAAATTAAAGTAGAAAAACAAAACATGTTAACCAGGTCCAAAGATTCGCCTGAGAGCGCCTGATTTATCCCTAGCACTTGTTTGGGGTGTTTTTGGTAGGATAGATAGTTACAACTGATAGTTCAAGGATGGCATTTAAATTTGCCGAAAAATGCAGGTTTAAGGTGTACTGAAAAATAAAGTGAGACTACATCATACATTGACAATAAAATCACACAATAATTTACATGGCTTATTTAATAAATTAACTGTGTTAATATTTAGGATTAGCATCATATGGGGTAGTGTGGACTGCATGGTTATTTTTATGTTGTAAATCGATGGTATTGTGTTTCAAAAGTAGTCTTACGATCATGGAAAATGTACAATCATAATTTGCTTGATCTGTACTGTGTTGCCATTGTTTTTATTTTAGGAACATTTTAGTCACGTTACATTGGGTATTTTCTGTAACCATCGAGATTCACTCAACCAATTCAAGGATATATTGTCTTGACACTATTGTCATTTTTGGACAACCATACACAAAAAAAAGAGAAAAATCTATTACAGTACTAAAATCTTTATTTTGGCTATGTTCTGAGTATAACCAAACAAGATTTCTATTATAACTATTGTGCAGCCCCAATGTTTACATTTAAACACGGGTTAACAACCACTTGTGAAATAATGTGGCCCAGTGCTAAGCAATTGATCAACTTAACATTGATGTTCTCTACTCCGTAGCAAGTATCTTCTGTCAAGCTAATCATGGTATGTGGAAGGCAGCATCTTCAGAGGTAAATCCCTAAGGACTAATAGTTATTTGCAATAGCTTACAGGCTAGTTTTATCATCCCCTGAGCAGGGCATGATGGAACTTGGAATACTCCAAGCCCGCTATTTCTACGCTTCTGAAGGACAGAAGATATATATGCCTCAGGATATAATTAGTCTGTGACCGACAGACGTACAAAATGAGGCACACTTATTTGGCACAAACAGAACAAACAGAGGCAAACAGTAAATTGGAAGTATAAAATCTAGATTTAGGCGGTATGATTAAAGCAATATTCCATTACCAATTTCATTTTTTAAAAAGTAATATAGAATTTTGCTGCATTTATGATTTAGCAATGCCTCATTGTTTAATCCATCAGTAAATTGGAATTATAAAATCTAGAGATAGGAGGTATGATGTTATTATATGAAGACTATAAAGGATAATGGGTTAGGCAGAATATAGAGGAGATCAGAAAATTAGATGGATTAGGCTACATACTAACATCATGAAGGAAAACAATATTCCACTTTGACCACTGGCTGTAATTCAAACTGAATATCATGTTAGTCACAAAGAAGACATTGGGATTTACACATTATAGGTATATAGGATTATAATATAGGATAGGATTGTCGGCAGGTTTGCAAGAGAGTTGTGGTCTTAACACTCTCACTTCACTATTCATTGCAATGTGTGTGTAGTTAGACGGTCCGGCATTATTAAACGGATGCAGAGATTTTAGAAAAAGCTCACTAAATAAACTATTCATTCTACAGGAGCAGTCAGGCTCTTCCTGAAGCCGAAGCTTAATGGGGATGGGACTTCATAGTACATCATAAAGTCAAGGATTTGAAACTACATCTCTCCTTTTAGTAAATAAATGTCTCAAGAATACCCTTTTAAAGTAGACCATCTTGTACATTTATTTTATTAATTTTAGTCAACTTAAAGGCATCACAAACTTGTTAAGAAGCATACTCTGAGTTAAATAGATGTGAACCAGGTTATAAGAGTACTAGTCTTATTAAAATATCTACGCACTTTAGTAAATAGATATGTGCTTTTATGAAATGTATGTGCTACCTTTAAATTAACCCTTTACCTTTTTTCCTCAGTGCAACTGCATGGAGAGGTTCATTTGAATTATGTATCTACTGATATCTGCAAGGCACAGTGGTTTCATTGTACAATAAGAAGTTTATCACTGAATGTTGATAACGGTGTCCATATATTGCTGTTAAAACACCAGTGTCTAAAGACAAGCTCCACAAGAGTCAGATGGAAAAATAAAGTAACAGTCTAGTCAATAAAATTGTATTTTTATATTTTAATGCATGTTGGGGTGTTTTGTTGTTTTTTACTGCATGCAAATTAGAAGATGCATTGTTTAGTTATTCAAGTAAGAAATTAAGACTTTGCTGATTAAAAATGAATCATCATTTTAACTGCTTTTAAAATACATTTTTAACACTTTTAAATCCAACTTTAGCTTATGAAGTTATTGAAATATTTGGTTTTAAAGCATGGGCCTTTTCTATCTAAGTGAAGACGAGGTACAAAAATGTGTCCTTGACTCTCCCCGCTCTAACAAAGACTTCTTAACCAGCATCCACAATATGAATCATTTTACAAATGGGGTGAATGATTTAACTTGGAGAAAAATAATTCCTGTCCTGAGAACACAAAGTTGGCTGATCACATAACTCCTGCACGTAATACAAATGTATTGGTTATTTGAATGTGCAAAACACCATTGCATGGGTTAATTTACCATACTGAACCATAAAAGTGCAGGATTTGGAAAAGCTACAGATATGCTTTAAGCTACTGTGAGTTTTCATTTTATCTAATTTTAAACATTTTGTGAAAAATAACACAAATCACAACATTCTGTCTAGATAACACTGTACAGAATACATGGTGTCTACATTCTGATGTGAAGCTATGAATATGTTTGACCCTGTGAAACATTGAACTTAGAGTCTTAGTTCATAAAGTTGAAGCGCTCCATCTGTGCTTTAGGTCTTGTAGCAAATTTGAACAAAATTATACATTTTAAATGTTGTAGATATTTTACATTAGTTTTTTTTCTAGCTTACAATCCTCCTATGGTTCCAAAGGCCATCAAATTAAACTGTTGTGCAAACTCTTATCAGAAATATCAGCATCTTAGCAGTGTCATCGAGAAACCATGGATTGTATGACAGTACTAGTGAAAGCAACGTCAAACTGTATTTTATATGCACAACCAAAGTGATCAAAACTAAATATTTTTCTGAAAGTCCCTGACTTGGCAAACAGTACACAGTTATATAACTATGATATCCTTTTTGCACCATCTTTTGCAGTCTATGATTCCTATTGCTCACATCTTTAGTTTAGGGCCATGTGAGTAGTAGCAGTTAAATAAAATAAAAAAAAGAGGAGGACTTGGTTGTGTTACCAGAAATATAAGTTAAGGCTGGTTATTAGCCAGTGCCTATCGGTTGGCAGGAAGTCTCTTATGGAGGGCAATACAGAGCAAGCAGACACAAGCATAGACATCTGCTTTTGACTGTGCTTGCCAGTATCCCCTAAGGGAGAATAATGTGACGAAAGACTCCACTAACCATGGCAGTGAATGCCTAGCACCATCCTTAGGAGCAGCACTATGGCAGTCTGAGCCTTTGTTACCAGACTGCCCTGGGGAAAAAACAGAATAACTCAAACAGGACCTCTTAAATGGCCTATTCCCTAGCACTTCTAATAATGATGATAAACACACCCTAAAAAGAGACCAAGGAAACTTAAAAATTCAGAGGAAATGTTTGCTGTGACTAGGCTTAGGGGAAGAGCAGGCACCTTGGCCTGGGAAACAACAACTCTTTTTTTTTTACTTTTAGGGCAATTCTCAGATGAGAAAACCAGAGAGTTAGGTGCTACAATTCAGCAAGTGTCCGCCATGGCAAGCAATAAGGGAAGATCTGAACTTCCTGAGTTGTGCAGGCACATAATGACAATGCATAGTTAAATGAGTGAGGCGTCAAGGTCTCCTCACACATTAAATTATGCGTTACACAGGGCCAGCCACAATCGTCCTGCTGCAGAAGCTCACTGGGATTGAATATTTAGTGAGGACAAGGAGGTGGAACCACAGCTCCCTTTAGTAAAGAAACCCCTTCGTAAAAGTAGCTGGAGTCTTTAGTCCTAGCTGATATCTTTTATTGGCCCAACATTTATTTAATAGGTTGGCCCATTAAAAGGGATCAATTTCAACTGAGACCAAGGGGTGAGCCTAGGGTTAATGGTGCCTTTTTCAGATTTTATTTGGTTCCCCTCCATGCCTGGGCTCCGGTCCCCTCCCCATACTAACTAACTAACTAACACATACTAATATGTAAATTCCCTGTAACACCCTAGCACATGTACATGCTCACACACAATCTTTTGTCTCTTTTAGTCACCTCACACAGAGCAGCTCACACCACTACCATGGTGGTTACATAACATCACGTTACGTGATCTTGTTGGGCTTCGCAGTTACAAAGGTGCATTGGTGCCATGCCCCTGCTGGACCCACCTTACCATGCCCCTGCTGAGATTCTCCAACATTAATGAATGAGAGAAGAAACGCCTATAACAGCGGTGCCACTCCCTCACTAGGCCAACAGGAAAGGGTTAGCAAGATTAACTGCACCTACATCCCTGGGGGTCAGTTCCCATCTGCACACCATACAATTCCATATGTATGCTACTAGAAACAGACATGAGCCACTTCAGCTAAACATAAAACAGGCGCATTATGATTTTGTTTAGCATATCTATATAAGCTTCCTACAAGAACAAAAGATTACAAAATGCATATACGGTACATACTCGAGCATCTCCGGAGCAAACTTGCATGCTTATCTTTGCAAAGATGCAACTGCTACATTGGCCTTGATATTCAGTAAAATGAGCTTTCTGAGAACTGTGGCCAATTTACAGAGATTAATTATCCTTTCATGCATTGTGTGAACTGTTCTTTCACTTCGGCTGTGCTGAAAGATTCTACTTAGGTATTTCCTTTATACTGCATTGCCTCTTTTTCCACCCCATAAAATAAGAAGCCTATTACATATTCAGGTTTTTTTGTTTTATGTATGCTGTCTAACCAACTTTTGCAGGGATGTGTACTCGTATAGTGAATTATGCAATTGCAATTCACTTTCATATTTTTGAAAAACTTTTGTCAAGCATAAATGATGTTTTGATGCTACAAATAAGCTTATTTTCTTATTATGTATATGATTTTTTTTAAAAAATGTCTTGTGACCTGACATGGAATTTTTGAGAGAATGGGTTGAAAAATAGCATGTATCATACAAAGGTGTTTCATACAAAGGGGAACAAACACAATTTGTAAAAGTGTATAAATTATTGTGTGACAACATTTTCTGGACATTTTACCAAAAAAGTAGATTTGTGAACCAAAAAGAACAAAGAAATGTATGCAGTGCATCCTATGTATACTACACTATAAACCACCACATCTGATATGCGGTATGTAGAAAGTCTAAATTTACATACATCATACAGCAAGTGCAATTTTTGGCATTGCATACTTTGCTACTCCTTTATACATAATTGTCTACATAATTTGTCTGACTTTAAATTTCAATCTAATGACATAACTCCAGTGCTCCATGTTTTCTGGTATATTACACTGTCCTGAGTATATACATATCTAAATGTAAACACTATATATTAAAAATAAGAAACACTATACCTAGTAGTTTGCATCTCACACCGAGTAAACTCAAACAAAATAAACCATGTATGGGCACAGATCAGATGTATGATCAAAAACAGTATTCTGTTTTTTTGTCACAGATTTAAAAGAGGAAATTCATGACGTATCAAGATTACAAATGTTTATGGTGATTACACAACAATCAACTGTATATCTATGTGCACAAAGTATATACTAAAAAGGGATAACTTAACAAAAACCCAACAGAACACAATTATTGATTTAACTTGGCAGTTCTCTTGTAATTAAGGCGAATATTAATGAGCTTGAGACTCATAAATAGCATAGTGTAACTGAAACCTTACAATTTAGTAAATATAATGTATGATTAGAATTCTACCCATATTTAACATTAACACAATAGAACATTTGTTTATCATACCTCCCAGGTAGGTACCACATGTCAACGTAGACTCTTGAATATATCTCTATCCATGCTGGGGGAGATTGAAGTATTGGATCCACCTAGATTATTATTATTATTATTATTCATATAGCGCTAACAATTTACGCATCACTTCTTACATCACATACATTCAAGGGGTATGACAAGACGGGAATTGACAGACTAAGACAAACCATTACAATCTTGAGATAAGATAAAATACTAATTAAATCAGAAGGCTTAATGCCCTGTTTTGTCAATATCTGCACACAAACCCATTGTGGTCTATCTAGGGTTGCTATACAAGGAACCACTTCTTAAATATTTTTGAATGATATCCTACACATGTACATAATGAGTGAGGAGGCACTTCAGAGAACCTCTCTCATTCTTGACTGATCACATTACAGGCTTTACAGACTAGGATGCCTGCTGTGTGGATCTAACAATTTTAAAAAGAAATGGCACTTTTTGCTTCTAATTAGCAAAAGGTGAAAGGTGAATTAAAACTAGCTGTCTGGCAAGCCTTAGCAAGGGTCTGACTTCCTAAGACTTGCAGTGGAAAGGAGGAGGTTTGCTTTGCTTTCTGAAGCAGTTCTGAGCAGGACTGCTTGGTAGTGCTAGAGTGCAATAGTATCAGCATCAGAGGCTGGAGACAGAGCAGACAGGGACTGCTGAATGGCATGTCAGATTCTGAGCAAATGTCACTGCAAGAAGGGGCAACTTATAATGAAGCATGACAAATAGAAATCGTGAACTGCTGGGATTCTCAAGGGGGTTTTCAATGAAGTGAAAAGAGAGCTGTGCTCTATACTGCAGCAGAGGAGGCAAAAGCTTTTACAAAGTGAAGAACTGATCCAGCTGACACTTAACAGCATGGCACATACCCTCATCCCTTTATTGCTTATCTATGGACTTCATTTCACTGGAGCTTTGGCAATAGATACCAGGCAACCTAGACTACGTTTGTCATATAAAGGTAAGAATGTTACCATTATTCAAGTTTGTGTTATAGTTTCAGTCTGTCAATGTTAACCCATTTTCTGCCAAAGGATTCTCTTAAAGGATATAGCAGTACCTACTTTGTCTGCCAGTCTGATAGCAAAGAGGTTAAAATGAGCATGGAATTCTATATTTATTTAAAGGGTGTAGTATTAATTAACCAGTTCTTAAAATAGCAGAATGTAATGTGCCTTCACACTGGTGTCTATATGAGTATATGAACTGCCCAGGTCTCTTTGTTATTGTTTGCAAATTTCTGAAATATACATCTGACTTAAAAGTATATGTAGGGTGCCTGTATTTCCTTGCTGTATCAGAAGTCAGGTCTGTGATGAGTTACAGGCTCCTTCAAGGCTAACAGGATTACAAACATTATGAAAACATTACATTTCTTGTATGATACATGACAGATATTGCAAAACTCTTGGTCAAGGGGCCATGCTGTATGCTAAGCAAAGCCTTGTAATTAAGGAAATGTAGCTGTGTTGTGAATAAACAAATTATTGGGGATACTCAAAGCAGATTTGTAATCTCATCACCTGCAACTAAATAGGTAGAGCAATTGCAAAGCCTGACGTGGCAGAAGGTAACCTCACATGAAATCGAGTCATTGGTTAAAAATAAATGCAAAGATTGAGCAGATGAGCAGGGTAGCATCAGTAAAGAAATACTATAGTACATAATGGGGTCACCCAGAGGAATAAATACATTGAGCTGGTTCTATTTCATTGGTACATATTCAGCCAAGGATGTGTTTATTATTTGTGTGGCAGATCATTCACCAATGGACTGCTAACCTTTCTGGCAGTTAACAGGTTAATTATACCTTTTTTATGACGTTTTTCTTTTAAGCCGTCACCACGAACAAAACGTGTGCAGCTCAGAATATTAAAGTATGGAATGGTTCATTACCTGAGTGTGTTTGTATCCTGCATTTCCAGAGCTAACTTGTAATTAACATTGTCTTGCAAGCACATCATAATCCACAATCATCTTCTTCAACTGCAGGAAATGCAGAGTTGCTTGTCATTAAATTAAATACTTCTGGTAAGAGGCAGAGACCATTAGCCTTATAATTAAATATTTCTTATAACTCTTTATATGCCAGGCAAATAAGCTTCTGCCTATGGTGCGCCTCTAAACTACCATTTGTTTTTTTTTCTTTAATTAACCTATACACTAATGGGTGATATGCTATATATTCTTGAGACCCCTCTGTCTGGATTGCATTGTATCCCTGTTTTAGCAGATTGACTATACATGCCTCATGACCTTACTATTTGCTTGTTACTTACTATGTGGCTTGACCACACTTTGTTCATAAAATTCCTAAACCCCTTGTAGCAAACAGTCTCTAAATGCTTCAGTACATGTATGCTATTTAGGAACCCATTTTCTGCAGTGTTTGCAAACTTAATCTAGTTCCATGTTATTCCCTCCCCTGTGTGAGTTTTATGCATATATTACAGCTCTACCAGACACACATCACTATTTTAAATTCCTAATGGTGCAAGTCATTCTTTTCCCCTCTTTGCATCCGCTAATCCATTAATCAAATGGAGAGAGGGTTCTTCTTATGCCCCTGGTTTTCACAATCAGTCACTGCTCAAGTAAACACAGGTGCCTACTTTATTAGGATCTGCCTAAAATCTTAAGAGACCCTACAATATGATGGATCCTAAGAACCTACTTTGAAATCCAATGCTCTGTTTCAATGATTTCAAATCTAGGACTGGAATCCTGCCAGAGTTTTTGGATTTCTCAGAATAGCCCATCATCATAGAATTACCATTGTGCATCTGTGAGCATTGCTACACGTCACCCTAAAAACACCACTTGAATGTGTGATAGACAGATCATAAAACAAATGTTTGCTATACACTATTACTGTACCCCATTTGTACATAATGACATCCCCTTTAACACTGCATGATCATATTGTCCCTTAAACAGAGTTATATAATATGCTGTGTACTGTTGCTCTTAATTCAAACTTTAATATTTGGCATCGCTAGTGCTGGTAACGATCACTACTCAGTAGAAATTGTGACATTTGGAGAACAATTATAAGTGCTTATATATATATATATATATATATATATACCACTGTAAATTTTAATATAACAATGACTTACATTTCAGAATATAATTAGTGACTTTGGGAAAACCAAACGGTAGTCCATAAAATTATCAAGACAGCAAAATTAAATATATATATATCGATACAGGCATGTCTAACGTATTTAGGTTCTGAATGTAAAATGTTCAAAGCTTCTAATGCACTTTATGGTTTCTACGGAACGTGGATACATACAGATAAGAACACAAGGCATCATTTTTTGATTACTTATCCATGTGTGTGCGGCCTACATTGCATATACCTGCCACCTTATACATACCCTTGAATTGAATACGTCAGAGCAGGCCAGGCCTGGCCATTTGGCAAACTGGACAAATACCTGGCTGGCCAGTGGCTGATAGCACCAATATTATGCAATATTATGAAATATAGCACAGTAATTTGCTTCAATCGAGTGACAGTATCAGAATCTTACTTTGTTTTTTATCGTATCCAAATCACTTGTGTGGCAGCCATGCAGTTGTTTCAATATTTTGCGTTAGACAACAGTATAAGTAACATGCCTAAAACCAATTTATATAATAATTTGACTTGATTAACAAATTTGTCTACACAACAATTTATAAAAAAGATCAGATTCATACTCTTAATGTTCAGCAAATGTCAAGCAGGTGTTCCTCTTAAGGGGTTGCTTAGTAACGAATTGAAGAATTGACATTAGGACTACATGGATCACTACAAGACTTAAGGACCTCCACCTATTTACATAATGGAATAGTTTGACCTCTCAAATCAGAGTTAGAAATTCTAAAATGATTCAGGCAAAGCTAGAAAACACATTACTGCATGTGCTTTTTCCCTCTGGATGCTTGGTAGTCAAAAAATATCTTCGATGTCCTTATGTATATCAAAGTTTTGGTTGTTCTTATCAAATGTTTTGAAAATCATATATTTATACCCCTTTATTTAGAACATTATTTTCTTGCAAGCCATGTCATCTACCAGACTGGTGTGGTGTTGCAGTGCTTGTTTGTACGCCATGTCTGGGTTAAAACTGCATCTACCAATTAATTTCTTTCACAGTGTGTGGTAGGGCACATGCGAGCAATGTGCATTTTTATTATTTTATGTCACATTAGTATACAGTTCAATAACTGTAACCTTAGACTGACAGTCTGTTTGATCTTGGCAAACGTGCCACTGCCCATTTTCATCAAACGCTGGATGCATCAATCCCTATCATTGTTTTATCATTATGTGTAAGCTTCCTGGGGTTTTCCCTGACACATAATAAATCTCTTTCATTGTAGGGTTTAAGAATTTGTTTCACATCATCTCTCCTACGCACATCATGAAGTAAATGATCCAATTCATGTGTATTTAGATTTTTAGTCTTTTTCACTCTGAGTAGTTAAGTCTGTCTTTACCTGCATATTTACAATAAGACATTACGAAGATGTGAAAGGATTAACCCTTTGAGTGACTGATTCTCATGATAGACACAGTTAGTATGGTATGTATGTAAATATGTATTTTTGTTACTAACAGCTTAAGCGTTACCTTGCGCAAATATCCTATACATATTGTATATGTTGCACATATGGGACTAAAACATCAAGTTACTGATTTAGTGTATATTTTGTTTTCTAAGATTTGTGCGCAGGGGGACTTTATTTTTTGTTTTAATGTGTGGCCCTGAAAGTCAACAGCTACACTAAGCTGCTAATTCCAATCAAGCATATGTGCTAAAGTTCTGAAGATCAGATGCTATTCCTTTCCCAGGAATAGAAACTGCCAATTGGTCACCAGTGAATTGGCAGCATTTCTCCTTTGGGGGCCATGCGTTGTTTGCACAAACGAGTCTTGTGTGTAAATTAAAACAATGCAAAACTTCCCTTGAAGTGCTCCCAATAGGCACAGCCGCTGATCAGGAGACTCGCTTAATTTCTTCCTTTTACATGTTGCTGATCACCTCCTATCCTTTGCTCTGTGTGAAATATTTAAACTCACAAGTGAAAGTTATCGTTACTATCAACATCTGAAAAAAAGATGTTACCTGGAAAACATGGCTGTAATGGGGGGCTCCAAATAAACCAAATAAACTATCCATCATGTGTGAAGGAATTAGAAAGGTCTTTCTAGAGTATTCAATATGCATCAATATAGTACAAGTTACAAAACACAGTTGGAAATTATTTGCGGTACTTTAATGCTTATTAGCTCCAGTATGTTTTGTCTGGCACTGTCATGTCTTTATTTTTTTCAAAATAAAATAAAATTGAAAATTTTAGAATTTAAATCTAAAAACAACACAGAAATACTTTTCATTTGGTTAAAAAAATGGACCAGTGCTTAACTATCAGAAACAGAATGCATGCATTGTTCAGTATCTCATTATGAAAGCTAATAGCCATGCTTATGTACCCTCCTTCTTACAGATAATTTCTGATATTGTCTAATCATCTGGTTCTGTGTAGAAACAGTCTATAAATGAACAACAGTAATGTTCCAAACATGTCCATATGTGACTCAGTAGTACCAGCTAATTCCACATGGCTTTAAAAGGTGTACATTTGTGAACCTTTGACATGTTTGAATGTAACCCATACATCTGTTGGATTCCAACAATTGGCTCATTCATAATAGATTATATAAATGGCCTGTAGAGACAATTATTGGCTTGACAAGCATTAGGATAGTTGAGATAACACACCCTGCTGTAGATTTCGACATACATTGTGTAAATGGTCATGGACTCCAGCAGCTGTTCATTTAATTTTCACGTTTTACTTAATTTTATTTGTTTACAATCCATGCTTGAGAAAAAGTGACAGAGAAGGGTTAGAAAGGATTCCCACTTTAGTTAAAGGCAAGCAGCTGTGTTGTCTACTTCCTATGATGCTGTTGAGATAGCTTAGTTGGTAAATACCCTGACTACATAGCCTGTTTAAGTGATGGTCAACTCAACCCTTAAACCTTCAAAGGTCGATATATGAGTACTATTGATTGGGTAATAATATCTAATTTCTAATTTGATATATATATATATATATATATCAATCTCCCACTAGGAGAAAAACGATTTAATTTTGATTTAATTCCATCCTCTATACGTTTTGCAGGAATCACCAACATGTTATCTTACAAAATGTTTTGCTTTCTAAACATAATGCGACACAATATTTGTTTTGAATAGGGACTGATCTTAAATTAATTAATACATTCAATTAATGGTTAATGCTGTCAAAATAATACTTCTCTGGGTCTGGAATGGGGCTGAGATATTCAAACATCTAAATAATGCTGTTAAACAAGGCAAAGCAGCGCAAAATGGAAAAACCTGATTTGTTGTAAACTGTGGCACTAAATAGATCACTGTTTACTGATGACATAAGTAAAATTCCAACCTAACTATGGTAGCCATGACTTTACTTGATGTCCACGGAAACTGTACATAACTGTAGGCTATAAACTACTATACAAATAAGAAGAACCATTATTAGCTATAATACGCACGTGTCTTCTATTTATTGTTACAAATCTGGCATAGAAATGATAAAAAACAGAATAAGAATTTCCATGGGCTCTGTATGCTATTTTAGTTATAGCAGCTTTGACTACTTTAAAAATAAGAGTTTATTCCTTCCATGGTCATTTAGTATTATTTTTTTTAATCAAGTGTAGGATTTGGGGAAGCCTTACGCAGTATGTTCATTTCAGTGAGATAACACTCTCAGTTTGGCAGGGCTTTTTTAGAAAAAGTTATTCTGATTAACACATTTAAGAAGTAGTCATCTATGCAACAAATAGACATGTATGATTTAGGAACAAGAGTTTGTAATTAGTTACAAAATTGTTAAATTCAACATAGAACATGACCTTTAGTTGTAATACTTGTAGCACATCAGTCATATTATTCTTGACTGAATTACCTTAAACATACTTTGTTGCAAATAGTATACCTTAAATGTTCTAATCTGTCATGTGACTGAACTGTATTTGCCGATATAGTCTATGAACGACAGCAAAAGCATTATAGGAATATTTCTAAATTAAGCAAAAAGGAAAAGAAGAAGTAGGTAGCAGGATGATAAATAGTATCTACACTGGCCGATGGTTTAAATTTTGATTTGTTTACTACCTTGTATTTACTGCTATTAGTTATTATAAATTTATACTGGAAATTGTGTATACATCATTTTAATCTCTACTTTATCTGATTGTACACCGCTATGGAATATGACACTATATAAAACAATAAATAATAATCAGTGACTGTTAATGATGTCTACTTACTGTAAATATCCACTTTCATTTAAGCATGTTGACATATAGATACTCTGTTGTCACAAAACATCAGTAAACATACAGTATACACATCTGCTCCGTATGGACTTGCAAAAGGTAGAACATGTCAGACTCATACTATAAACACTCATGCTCAATTCTTGCAACACAGTTTGCAGTCAAAATATTTAACATCAAAGGCTCATATTTATTTCACAAGAGATGCATATCACTTCAAAGTTGTTCTGTAAAGTTGACTACCTAGTTTGTGAGACATTTATCATTTCCAGACACACTATGTCTTGTTATGTCATCCAGCTACACCATAACCAGCAAATCTAACACTAGTAGTCTTGTCACCCCCTTGGCAATATGTTTGCTTAGCCTCAAGAACATTAAAGTGCATCTGGTTTGCTAAATGTCTAATGCCATTAAAACATCAATGCGCTAATTTTTGTTGTTGTCGCATTATGAGAACCTGGTTTAAGACCTGCAATTATTATTTCATTACTCTTAAAGTTCAGCTATTTAATTTGTTTAAGTAGTGATCTATTCTAAAACCTTCCATGTAATGCATATGAACAGACCAATGGAACTCAGGCAGAAAAGCATGAGTGATATTTGAGTTGTACAGAGACATAAAAAACATTTAAAAAGCTAGTCTGTGCAAGCCGGATATAACTGATTAAGCTATTGAATATATAGATTGTTAAGCAGTACCACTAGTAGTTTACTGCACTGTTTAGTAAACTTATTATTATTATCATAAATATTATCTTTTATTTATATAGAGCCAACAGTTTATGCAGCGCTTACTACATACATATTTTCAAGGGGTATGGCAAGACAAGAATTGACAGACTAAGACAAACCAATACATTAGGTGGAGGGAGCAAACTATTTTTACTTCCTTTCATCTGTAAAAGTATGTATTAGGAAAGGATTTAAAGGAATATTGTGTGATCATATTTGCTTCTAAACAGTCCATAGACAATCTGCATTAGGGAACTGTGCCTTGTATCTAACATTTTCCTTGTCCTACTCCATTTCTGGTGCTGCATTGGTGCCTTAGATAAAGAAAAAAACATTCTATCTGAGTTACTGTCAATACTGAGGTCCAAAAGCTTATGTGACTTCTTGTATGTTGGTTCAAAATAGGTGTCAGTTTCGACTAAGAGACGCCATCTATTATTGGGCTAATACAATGTGCAATATGCAATATCTGTTCTTTAATTATTAAACGTTATTAAACACCATACTTGAATTTACAGTTTATTAGTGGATGTTTTCTATAGAGAGAGAGCAGTAACCTATTTTCTACATTTGTCTCAATTCTAGATTTTCTTTAAGCAAACTTGAAATCTATGTGTTACAAAAGAGGTTTCAGTGTGTTATAAAGCGGTCCTACATAGCCTCAGGGCCTCGAACACAACCCCGAATATATTATGGTTAACAATGATTACTTTTAATCTTTAGATGCCATTAGTTAATTCAGTGAAACAGTAGACCTGCAGAGTAGGCTTTCACTCCCTGCTGAGTAATCCTGTTGTGTCTTTTGTGCCTTTGAATCATATGAAAAATAGATTCCACTTGAGGTTTACTGATACTGTGGAGGGATTAGTGTGGGATGAAGCTTTAAGCAGTAGGTCAGACATTTTTCTTCATCGGGGACTGTATAAATGCTCTGAAGGCTCATTGCCTTATCCTCAGGGCTTAACTCATAGAGGAGTACACTTGCTCAAAGGTCAGGATGCTCAGCTCCCAAGTGGTTCAACTGTTTACATGTGGTGTGTTTGGAAATGTATGCTACAGATAAAACACAGTTATGTAACGATTTCCCCCCCCAACTCTCACTCCAGGGAAAAGATTTATTCATTGGAAAGGAATTTATTCAAATCTCAGCTCATGGTCTTGAACCACATTAAGAGATGATCACAAGGTCAACCTTAAGGAAACTCCAATTGTGCTAAATGCTCTCAAAAAGCCAGAACATATGCTAAGCTACACTGACAAATATGTCATTAAGCAGAAGAGATTGTATGACCTACACTTCTAAATATGCCATTTGCAGAAATCTAACAAAAAGAAAATTGATGTATTGTGTGTTCATTTACATATCCCACAGGATTGTGTTTCCTGTAATGAAGTAGTATTGTCTTCAATACTTTTGATACATATTCTGTAAATGGAGTCTCTGAAAAGTATGAGTATCAATTTAATCTACAGTAAGTGTAGCTACCAAATCACCAAATTTTAATACATAGAAAATCCATTACTTAGGAAAATGTTTTACATTTTAAATCATCTTAATCTTTAACTTTATATAGACTTAGTAATTATTGTGAAAAGAATATTGTCAAGATAAGGTTGACTGTAGTATTCTTAAGTCTGTTATTTTTTTTTCAGGTACTTTAGAATAGCACTGATACAAATTGTAAACACTACTTTATGTTATCTCATACCATCTCATTGCTATGATCCTGCACTTGAACACGTTACTTCAAAACATTAGTAATTAGTAATTAGTAATTGCTCTATAACTATATATATATGTATATATATATATATATATATATATACACATATCTGATTACTATAATAATAATGATTTAGTGGTATGTACTCATATTCTGCAGCAAAAAGTCTGAATGTGATGGTGCTATATAAATATATATATATAATATATATATATATATATATATATATATATATATATATATGTTAATAAATAATAATAACTATATTCTTCAAGATCCTCTCCAACAAGCCACATTTTATTACAGCAACCTCTTATGTGGCAGAAAAATATCCTGGCCGACATACAATAATTTCCATATGTGATGTCTGCTGGCAGTAATAGTTTCTTATTATAGACTAATAACTCAAACGTTCCTTATCAGAACGTCAAGGATTAAGCACTAATTTTAGCTTCACAGCACATATTTATAACACTAATTTAACTGACACACCTAACACTTTCAAAATGTATTGACTCAGCATAAGATTTTGCATTTAAACTTGGGTGGTTTTTTCACATGTCTACATCAGTGCTGTGCTGTAACACCTTTTAAAATCTTTGCAATCATGAATGAAGTTGCTAGGTTTATCTTTGTTGCCCATCACTCTACTAACACATCTCTCCTCTGTCAGTTTATTTACTGGCTGTCTATACATGTATATTTGTGATACCCGCCTATAAAGCTTTTCTTGCTATTTGCCTGTTCTCTGCTTTAACCTACCTGGCATTCCCATATAGAAGACTTCTTAAGGGCTGCCCCATCCTTCTCCATTTATCTACTTCTTCATGGGAATCTATCAACTTAAAGGTAAACACTCTTCTTCCCACCAACTACTGTCTTTTCATTCCTAGCCACACCACTTCTTCTGGTTGTCTCCCACCATAATGTCTTACTTTTCAGTCAGTCTGTATGTATGTAAATGTACACAGGGTTCAATTAAAAATCCTGACTCTCATTTGAAATTTTCATTGGACCCCCACCTACATCCCCTCTCTTGTCTCCAAATACTGGTCCCTCCATTCATCTGATGATCTTTGTCGGTCCTTTGCTCTAGTCTGTATCTATCATGCCATATCCAAGAGTTCTCATGGGCTAAATGTATCATTTGAAATACCCTACGCTGGGGGGGGGTCTTTTGCCTAGGGTTGCAAACATTATATTACTATTTAAAAAAATTATTAAATCTCAAATATGGTACAAACCCCTATATACTTATGTAGTGAGGTGATAGCTGGGCACATGTTAAAGGTACTCTGAGTTGATCAAATAGTTTGTTAAATTAAACCTGAAATGGGTTGTACTTCAACATTTATGAAACCAATTTTAGATTTATTTAATGAAACTCCCTTTCATATATTTCTGCTTTTGTTTAATGCGGTAATTATTTTAGAGTTTGGCACTTAATAATAACTACTGTTTTTTTATGAAAGCTGAGAGTTTCATAAGACTTACATGGTCATCACGACAGAAAGTATTTGGGCTAGAACAGTTATCTGATATTAAGTGTATTTCTAATGTAAATTGAAGCAAACTATAACGTAAGTTAAAATCAGTTATAAAAATATTCCTCTTTAAGGAGGAAGCTGTTCTTGAAATGATGAAAGGCATATGACTCCGTGAAGCTTGATCTGGGTTGGCAAATGTTAAGTGCCTTGAACTAGAGAGAAGTCCTGCTACTACCTTGAGATTGTACTGGTTTGTGTCAGACACAGAGTAACCCGGGTCTGTATACACTTCTCTGTGCTACCTCCAGGAATGTGCGTTTAATGGACAATTCTAAAGATATTCATTCTTCAACTACTATGTAATCTTCTTACAATGTTTAGTTAAGGAGCCCAAATACAGTGGTGTAAAGCAAATCATACCTCCATAATGGATATAATGTGTTCTGGAGATTAAAGCTAAAATATTGCATCTCAACATTTGATTACGTGGAGTTCATACACCTCTCCTGTCCTTGGGAGAATAAAAACACATTGACAATAAATGGTCCTCAGTTCCCTGAAGACGAAACATATTTGATTGGTTAACCTTACATTTGTATCTGATTATTGTAACTCAGAACATTCCCTACACTGTAATCACCTTTGTTATTCAAAGCAGGGTTGTAAACTGGCCTTCATTTTAGAGTCTATGCTTTTTACATATGTATTTTTTCATGGAATCCTTGACTCAATGTCTGTATTAAAGGTTTAATAATCTTTTCTGTATTTTTAAATACCACCAGGGATTTTTCAAAGAAATGCTTGATATTTAAACAGAAATAGTGCAATCCGAATTTGTCTCACAGCTTAGTTTGCATGGGTTTGTTTGCTTTGTCTCCAGAACCAGTTGCAATACAGTACAGTACAATCATTTTATATCAGCATTATTTCCAAAGTAATGATAATATTCAATATTTTATGATCAACCACCAGCTTTAAAGCTTAAAAGCAGATTGCACTTTAAGGACCATCTACTTGTGGGGGTTTCCTTATTGGATGAACTTTAGCTTGTACTGCTCCCTCCTTGCCAAGCGTCTGGCTCAAATCAATATGTGCTGTCATAAGGTACATAACATTTAAATGTATAAATGTCAGTCTTTCATATAGACACAGCAATGTAATGTTTGTTCTTATATAAAGGTTTCATAAAGGATTATATTGTACCATAACAAATTAAATATTTCACTATATACCACCAGGATCATGCTAGATGTGTTACTTACAAAACATATATTGGCAGCAAGCTTGTAAATTTGACACACACTGAGTAGCTTTATGACCATATTTCTTCAACATCTTAGATTCCATAAGAAAAAACAGGTATTAGTCTAGCTGTTACTGGACTCTCAGGCATCATTTGGCTATCCATTTTGTATAGGATGGGTAGACAAAACATGTAGACCTTTGTACTGGATTGCCAATTCACAATGTATTATTATTATTATTGTTATTATTATTATTATTGCATCGGCATACATATAGTCAATTGATATGACAAAACTAGAATTGACAGAAGATCCCAATACATTAGGTAAAGAGGGCCCTTTTTGCAAGCTTACAATCTACATCACAACAATGTGCTATTTATAATATAAGATAGTAGATATCATGTTATATGCATATGTGTATAGGAGCATCACTTAATATTGATATAAGCTTACAGGTAAAATAAAATGTGTTCCCACATAGATACAAAGCAAAGCACTCAAGGTTATCATGCAAAGAAGATGACATGTTGGGGTCCTTTTTCTAAAGGGAGAGTTGTTGGGATAGTTTAAAAAGCTATTTATAACTTATTATAAAGTGCAAACACTAGCAGGTACATCTTACAGGGGCCAAGTTGGCTTGCTTAATGTGTAATTCAGGAAACTTAAAATAAACCTCACTGATTTAGATATACATTATAGAGGGCAAGCTAAGCTCTCCCTGCAGTTTTTTTGTAAAATATAGTGCAAAAATCCTATATAATATTTTCCCTTAAATTATCTAGGATCGAGTACTTTATGTATATATATCAATTGCTTATGGACGCCACATTAAATTTATTAAATGTATACACGGACATATAGTGATGACGCACACATGATTTTGCAGGAAAAAACATTCAACGTGTTGTCTGTGCATTAAAGTTTCTCGTCACTTTCACTTTCCACATTAGCTTTGTGGGACCATTGCTACTAATAATGGTGCCCTGGGCAGATATGCCCTACTGAGTCCATCAAGTCAAGCCATCAAGTTGAATCTGCTGCCACTAACACTTTCTGAAGCTGCTGCCCATGGTCACAGGAGGCCCAAGAGTTAGCTGTTGTGTGGGCACCTAGTGTAAAAATTTAACCCTGTGAAAGATGGCCCTGGTTACGACAGGTGGGCTGAGGAGATTTTGAGCCATTTTTATATTTGACCCTCCTGCCCCAGCCCTAAAGTTGTTAGTCTTCCTCAGGGTTAGTAACTAAATTACCTATTAAAATGTGCGACAGAATGTAGAAAACACAGTAGCAGATAAACATCAAAGATGTGATTACTCTATGACAGGTTAAGGTGTAAGCAGATTTAAGATAATTACAGTTTGTCTATATTTAAAATGCTTGTATAATTATAGTTCTACTTGTATGACCTTTTAGAACTTTATATTTGTAAAACCGGTAATGCAACTTCAAAGATATTTTAAAATTACTAGTTCCCTCCTAGATCTGCCATTTAGGTAGTTTAGAGAGAGAGAGATTAAAACCCAGCTGTACTGAGCAGGCTGTATGTTATATTGTCTTCTTATGAAAATATCTTTCATGGACATTGTTGTAAAAACACCCTAGTTTGTAATTCAATATGCCTTGCTTGATTTTTGAATAATGTATTTGCAATAATGTTACGTACTTTTTTCCTATTTGAATACATTGTTTTATGAACAGGGGAAAAATGTTTACTATAATGATTTAGAGGTACACTCTCCTGCGACTTCACCCATTCCATTGGTTCTGGTGATATATTAGTGAGCCCTATCCCCCTGTGTCAATTTTGAGTCATCCTCAAATATACCAGTCTTAAATTTCCTTACCAATAATTTATGATTGGATTTTTTCCCCACTAGATATCTATTGTATAGGTAAATCATCCCTGGATTCAACGGAGGTTAAGTACATGAGATTCATTTTTCAAGAAGCATTCTCATAGATAGATAGATAACAATGAATGTCTGCTGTAAATCATACCATTTGGTGGCTTGTATTTAGCACTTGTGCCATATTAGAGTAATGTCATGTGTGGCCCAGAACCCCTGCATGCATTTGTCTGATATGAATGTCAGCTACAATAAAATGAAAAAGACTCTGGGCTTTGTAGCTAATTTGAGCTGCGGTGGGATTTCAGTCTGGGCAGATGATTCAAAGCACTGGAATAGTAACATTTGGCATCCAACAGATGACTTTTAAAGGCAATATACATTCTTTAGATCTAGGTTACTAAGCAGCATACACACCATAGTTTGTTAAACTCAGTGTGAAGAATAGGAGAAGAATACAAATTCCACATATTACAACAAGGAACTAAAGTAATGCTAGGAAAATTATATTCTTATCTTATCTGGCTGTAAGTCCAATGTAACACAATATACAAGAATATGGCCCAGCACAAAAGAAATTTAGAGAGAAAGGAGGCTTGTTTGTGAATCAAGAAATGCCATAAAAGATTGACCCTAAACATGTATGTGAATGTGAACTTTGCACTAGAATCAACTTTTATACCTAAACCCCATAGTTATAATGTGATGTTAATAGTAAATGGTGGGGATTATACAGTGGTAAACCAATAACAAATACTAATATATAATGCACATTTCAGTTTTAATGTCATACTTCGCATTGCTACAAGACAAATATGTAGAATTTTGATGCTAAAGCCTCATAAGAGGTTAAGCTTCTTCATAAGTACAGAAGATGAATTAAATATATAACGAAAAGATGGACATTGCTTATAAATACACCATAACACTAATTAATAAAAAAACATTTTATTAAGTAAATATGTAATGACTGCACATCATTACTTTTAGAAAACATAAAAAATGAAAAAAAGGGCAGATAAATATATCGGGAGCCTTCATATACAATACTATTATCTGGTACTAACATACGTAATCAATACATATGCACCAATTGGCTTCCATAGTACACGAGTACTATAAATGTGTCACTCAATACAATTAAAATAAAATGAGAAATTATATATTAAATAAAATTAAATCAATACCAACCTTCCCTTAGTGCCGACCAGGATATTTAAGGACAGAACCAGAGACGCAACACAGGACACGTTGTGTGCTGCTTTTTCAGCTGGGAAGTAGTCATATTATGTGTAGTTATTACATAAATATTTAATAACATCTATTTTTATATTGAGTGTCATTGTATATTTTTACTTTTTTATATTTGATTCCTTTCAGTGTAATATTACTGCAGCCAAAAAAGACAGCTTAATTGTGCTAAATGAATTTAAAAGGGCATATTAGAAATTGAAATGAATTGAGTTATTTTTCAAACGTATTTCATTACATGCGTTGAACATCTGGTTCCATTTTATAACTTGTGACTCTTCAAACCTCTAGCTTCCTGCCAGTGACTCTCTGTGTCAGTGCTTGTTATGGTTATTAGCATGAAGTGGGTTTCTTTAAGACAGGTATTTATATGATTATTCAAAGGATGTACACTATATTTTCAGTTCAATGTATTGTGCATTACATCATAGTGACATATAAGTAAATTCACTTTCTGCCAATATGTTAAATAATAGCATACAGGGCCATCATTTTCACAAGGCAAGAGGGACAGCTGCCCTGGGCCCAGGCCTGTCCTAGGGGCCCACAGAAGCTGTCCTCTTCAATAGCCCAGCAACGACTTGCACTGGCCTCTCAACTGATGCTCTCACATAGTCTGCAGGTTACCAGCAATTACAGAGCACCGGGATGTGACATCATATCTTGGCATTCAGTAGCAGACGTCATGCAGACCTACAAAAAAGGTAGGTGTTTTTGGGGATGTCTGTGCAGTCGGTTAGGTTCAAGTACAAGGTACATGCATTTTGTTACCATTTATACTCAGTGGCGTCAGCAGGGGGGGGCCAGAGGGGGC
>VKOC01000003.1:20257664-20294606 GCA_009364415.1 Spea multiplicata | reverse complement strand
AAATGTCCGTACGAGCGACCAATAAAGTCGCTCGTACAGACATTTAACTAATTGAACAGGGAGGGAGACCAGTGGGATGTACCGGGTAAGTTGCAGCATTGGGGTTTTAAAACCCCAATTCTGCAACTTACCCTGCCGATGCCACTGGTCTCCCTTCCTGTTCAATTAGTTACATGTCCATACGAGCGACTTTATTGTTCGCTCGTACGGACATTTAATTAATTGAACAGGGAGGGAGACCAGTGGGATGTGCCAGGTAAGTTGCAGCATTAGGGTTTTAAAAGTCTGCACAAGCGACCAACAGAGTCGCTCGTGCAGACTTTTAAAACCCCAATGCTGCAACTTACCCGGCACATCCCACTGGTCTCCCTGTTCTATCAGTTAAATGTCCGTACGAACGACTTTACTGGTCGTTCGTACGGACATTTAACTGATAGAACAGGGAGACCAGTGGGATCGGCAGGGTTAAGTTACAGCACCAGTAGCCTAAATGTCTGTACGAGCGACCAACAGAGTCGCTCGTGCAGACTTTTAAAATCCCAATGCTGCAACTTACCCAGCAGATCCCACTGGTCTCCCTGTTCTATCAGTTAATAAATTATAGAACAGGGAGACCAGCGGGATCTGCCGGACAATTACGGCACCAGGAGTTTAACAGTCTGTACGAGCGACCCTATTGGTCGCCAGCAGGGGGCTAGTCAACCAATGGCAGACGAGCCCCCTGCTGACGACCAATAGAGTTGCTCATACGGACATTTAAACTCCTGGCGCCAGAGCGGCTTTAACCCCGTATTAACCCCTTAACCGGGGAAAACGAAGAAAACCCGAACACGAAGAATGTCCGCGAATATTCGCCCGAAGAGAAGACAGGACCGGGCGAATATTCGCGGAATACGAAGATTTTTTTTTTGCCGAAGACGAGCACGAAGACGAACACGAAGAGCCCCCTGGTGCCCAAGTCTAGTCTGTAAACTACTGAATGGTTCACCACAAAAGTGGAGTAAAGCATGAGATTTACAAAGATTTTTTTAAGCAATTTTAACCAATCTTTTATTCTATCATAGGTGGTGAGTTATTTGTTGGTCTGTACAATGACTTCTGGGGGAGAGACGCTACTTTATTTAGAAGCATGGGGCATCTACCCCATATTCGAACAGAACATGATGATGATCGTATCCTTAAAGGTGACTTTTTTTAATTGAGCGCTGCCCTTGGTCGCTGCCCTACAATTGATATTTTATAAGAGAGCATTTTATTCAAATAAATCTGATACATTTGAGTATTGCTTGTCTAGATGAAGTTAGCAACAACGTTATGGAATCATATATTATGTCTGACTTATTGTAATAAAGCAAATGCTGCTAGAGCAGAAAATTAGATTTCCTAAGTATATGTTGTGGTAGGGAAGATTCTTAATCAACAGACTTTGATGATATTTCTCTATCTGGTAATATCCATCTGTCTGTCTACTACTACTATCAATATTTTTTAGAAATCATGTATTTGATAGATGCAAAGATAATAAACGCAAACATTGATTTGGTTCAAACTGATTCTATGGTCATATTATTTTTTAAGCTCTAACAAACTGCTATTTTTTTATTCTGGCACCCTAGAACCAAAGTTTGTAGGCTCCTACATGATTCCAGACAATGAAGACAAAGATGACAATAAAATATACTTATTTTTTACTGAAAAAGCAATGGAAGAAGACAATGGAGTTCAGGCTATTTACTCCAGAGTGGGTCGCGTCTGTGCAGTAAGTGACAGAGTTTACCAAATTCAATGACTATAACATTATCTCTTTTAGTGTTTGTGGTCAAAGTTTTGCCATAATTACACTTAGGACGCAAACTTCCACTTCACCTAGAGAAACCTATACATTTTTCTGCACCCGTTAAGCTCTTAATTGCTACATAGTTAAAGGCAAACTTCCTGATACGTGCCACATACACTGATCAGCCATAACCGTACCTGGGAACTTCTTCACTCCGGCTACCTGGAGCCTTCCCTCGTGGGATGCGACCAGGACTGCCCACTGCTGTTGGTGGGCGGTCCTGTGATGCCGGTGGGCGGTCCCGCGGATGTCTGTGGGAGTTCCTGCTGATGGGGACATTCTTGCTGATGTCAGTGGGAAACACTCCCATTTAAAGGGCAACGGGACGGGGAGCGGGACGTGTCAAGACGCCGTTCCCGCGAACCAGAGGATTCGGCTGTTGACCCGGAAAAAAAGGGCTTCACCCGGAGATCTCCAGGTCAAACCCGGAGAGTTCCCAGGTATGCCTCCAGAACAGCCCTGACCCTTCAAGTTATGGACACCTCTGAAGGTGTGGTGTGGTATCTGGCACCAAAACTTTAGCAGCAGATCCTTTCTGTAAGTTGTGAGGTGGGGGCTCCATGGATGCGTCCTGGTGCCATATGTTCTCCAAGTAACCGACGAGTCCGGCGCACACCTTTTGATTGCTGATCGGTGTATAGCAGGACAGGCATACATACAAAGGGGTTACATATTGGAAATATGAATCTCGACAACTATTACACCTTTTTACCCCTGAGACAACTGCTTTCCAGGGCTACAACTCACATCACCCTCCTCATCATTCTGGCTCAGGGTGATGGAGGCTGTACTCCTCAAAAGTCCATCAATTCATTTTCATATACAAAAAACACACACATTTATGTATATTATTTTTTTGTGAGGAGGGTACCTTTGAGATCACAATTACTGACCCCTGCATGTTAGAAAGCATCAGAAATGTTTGTAAAGCTCTATTGTACTTCATTTAATTCATATGTTGTACATAGATAGAACAAATAACCTCAACTTTGTCATTTTATATCATTACTTATTTAAGCTCAATTCACATATAACTACAGCACTGGGAGATATATAAAGTATAGGATCACATAGTCCAGGCTGGTTTCTGACATTGCACAGTTTGATATTTTTTGGTTATGAAAAGGAATTCATTCACAGTGGATAATTTTATATTTTTAAAATGTACTTTCTTCTTAGAATGATATTGGAGGACAGAGAATGATGGTAAATAAATGGACCACCTTTCTAAAAGCTAGGCTAACCTGTTCGGTCCCAGGACCCAATGGAATTGATACATACTTTGATGAACTCGGTAAGTGAATTGCAGATTAAGGATATGTATTTCAATTTCAATTCCAATAACATAACAGCAAATCTTAAATTGTTAGCATCATAAAAGTATAATACAATAAAGAGCCCCAATGGGCTTCATCATCTCTCATGTTTCCTTTTCCTATTATTACTGCCAAAAATAAAATAACGATTAAATTGGCAAAGGTTACTCCACCTACTGTACCGCTATATAAATACTGTATAACGTGCCTTTGGTATTTGCTGATTTTCGGTATTAATAAAATTAAATTGTCTTTTTATCATGTTTTCCTAATGCAGAAGATGTTTTCTTGTTGCACACCAGAGACAGTAAGAATCCAGAGATATTTGCATTATTCAGTACTACAAGGTAAGATAATAGTTTAGATAACATATTCCTCTTACTTGTGTATCCTCCACTTCACAAAAGAATAAAGAAGTATTTCAAACTCAATACAATTTATGTATTTAGAATAACTACTAAAACAGTGGACTCGACTGCTACCCCAGCATAAGCTGACAGGTTAATTACTGGATTGGTTTGCGGTTCCTAGTCAGTCTTTAAGTAGAAATAGCAGACAGTTTAGACTTTCCAAAATAGTTATACCTTATACCCTCCAGTGTCCTGGGAAGCAGCATTGCTTTTCTGGCTTGATGAGGAAAAAACAGTAATGGCGGCCAGGAAACTGATGGATCTACGAGGGTCTCATAATAAACCCCCTGGGTAATGTCAAAGCAAGAAAAAGCCCCCTCTTCTTCTTTGCCAGTATGTCTTAACATGCGGTTAATGTTATTGCCAGTTTTGTATATTGTCAGCTTAAATGTTGTTATTAAATTCTCATCCTATTCTAATATCACCACATAATTTGAGGGAAATCTAAAATGAAATGTAACGTAGGCATAAGTTGAACAAAATGAAAATGGCTACTTAAATGTCATTCAACCTTTAGCTTTGCTACAAACAGGTTATAAGCTGAGTAATGTATATAAATATTGCTTAATCAATACTGAGCATGTACCTAAATATTATACGCAAAGTATATCGTTTTCTCAGTGTTTAATTACTTCATCTTGCCCACTCACAACAGAAACACAACCCACGTCCTCACCAGTTTCTTTTTGTAAGTTTTCTATACCTCATTGCATTCTTTATAGTTTTATTTTTAGATTTTTTTCAAAAAACACCCAAAACTGGCAGTATTTACATTAATTATATTGAAGTTAATAATAAGTGCATGCCACAGTACTACCACGGTCTCTTGGTTTATTACATAAACATCTAGATTTGTAGTATAGTTGACTTTGAACACATCTGTGTTATAATATATTATTATATAATGCCACTGAATGCGTAGACTGAACGTTCTATTTCATGAATGTGACATTTAATTTGCTTTCTAATCACATAACTGCAATAGGTTGGGATTTATAAACATTTTGAAAGATGTGATACAATTGATGTGTCTCTGCAGATTTAAGGTACAAAGCATCCTTCATGTAAGACTTTTGAAGCCCTAATGTACGTGGTACATTTTACCGTGCACACTTTCTGTAAATCATTTCTTAAATGATGTGTTTCTAGTTACATAGATTTTTATTTAAAGCAAAAATATGTCTATCTTTTCAGCAACATATTTAAAGGCTATGCAGTATGTGTGTATCACATGGCTCAGATCCGAGAAGCCTTTAATGGCCCGTATGCTCACAAAGAAGGCCCAAACTATCACTGGTCAATGTATGAGGGGAAAGTTCCTTACCCCAGACCCGGCACGGTAAGTTGTTCTGGTAAGACTTGTCAGCTTTATTCAAAAGATGGTACGATTACATAGACTGTCAAATCAGCCAAAACTTAACAAACAACTGGCTTCCTGCAATTATTTACTCTTCCACTTTGTTCTTCCAGCTGAGCTAAATAATTCAGCGAAGAATGGAATGACAAATTGGGCTAATACAAAGCCAAAAGGCAATCAAGAACCATATGATGGTTGATTGTTGTGCAGTATGAAAGCGCAATGTGTATTAGTCAGTGTGTCAGTGGAATTAAATTATAACATCAGAAGTCTTTATGTAACTATTTAGTACTATTTGTTGGAAACAAACCATATTATCTCCCAATTTCTGTGGATAAAATTAAACTCATTTGTTGCATCAGCACTATTCAAAATAACAAGTTTTAACAACATTATTTGAGTTAACTTATATTAGCCTTCCAGAAACTGGGGGTCAAAGCTGTATTAAACAACGTAATTTACTCAAAAATGAAAGACAGAAGAATCATATGGCATAATGACATTATGATTTTTACGATGGCTTTATTGCTTAGATATGTTTGATGTGGATATCTAGTTGTACACATTGAATATAACTCATTTTTAAATTCTAAATAATATGAATAACTAAAGCTATATATGGGGGTTATATAGAGCAATCGTGACACTAATGGGTAAAATAGCATTTGCCAGTGATAAGGATCAGGAATGCCATGGTCTGTGTATAAGAAAAAAATTACCTCGTTGATTGAATTGAAATTCAATTTAAAAGACAAGCTTTTGAGAATAATAACCTCTGTGTATCATGTCAAAAGTAATTCTAGTCACTGTCCAATAATGTTGTGATCTGTGCATCATCACCCTGTTTACTCAACCCATGTACTATTGTCTGTGTCTAAATTGTCTATCTGATTTAAGTCATTAGTAATACACTTAATGGAGGGTTGTTGTAACTCCTGAAAGTCTTATCAACTGAATCGTATACCATTAACCAGGTAGATAGTTGAATTATACCATACATTATACTGCACATTTGAATTATTGTGCAGTATTAATGTCTTCTGTATAGTATCACTAATTCAACTGTATGCCATATGTTAGGACTATCTCCAAACAAACCATTACAAGTCTTATGATACTCAGCAATGTTTGGAGGGCCACAGCTGGACTGCTTCAGCATATGTGGTCAGTGTGAAACTTCTGTACAACATGAAAGAATGATTTAAGAAGTTACCTTCATGAAGACATGAGTTTTGACTTGTCTTGGCTGTATGTGTCTGACAACCTAGCTGAGTATTTCCTCTTGTCTTTTTAGTGTGCCAGTAAGGTAAATGGAGGCCATTATGGCACTACAAAGGATTATCCAGATGAGGCTCTTCGCTTTGCTAGAAGCCACCCATTGATGTATAAGTCTATTAGGCCAGTTCATAGAAAGCCAATACTTGTAAAAACAGATGGAAAATACAAATTAAATCAAATAGTGGTTGACAGAGTCGAAGCAGAGGATGGACCATACAATGTTGTCTTCATTGGAACAGGTAATATTTTCCTATCAAAGTGGTTTTTTATATATTTTTTACTAAACAATTGGTTATGAAAACACTACTACTAAAATATTTTGGTAGAATCTACCACTGCTGAAAGTAAAAATAGAAATTTCCATTTTTTCTTGATTACAGACTGCCTTTGGATATAGGCTAATTAGACTAATAGAAAGGATTTCTTTAGTGGTTCATACTAAGATTTGTGAGCAGGTGCTGGAGGTAGTAAAAGAGAGCCCCCATCATGAAAGATAAGTGCAAGAGCAGGAAAGTCCTTCGCTGTATGGAAAAGAGTTATGTGTAGCTCACCTTGTAGCAAAAAAACATTGGGACTCTCTTGTGTTTCATTCATCAGCCTGACATTTTAATCCTGATTATAGGCCACAGATTTAACCCTTTTTAAAATTTAAGATTTAAAGATTTGTGGTACGGCCCATATGAGAGTGCAGTCTAAGAGCATGAAATTGTTTTTATTATAGATTGAACTGCTGCTTTTAGGAGTAAAATTGGAGGGGAAATCTAGCATAGTAGTTTTTACTTTATACATTAAGCATATGTTTGATAATTGCTGGTAATATAAAAGAAAAGCACACAACTAGTTTGCTTGTACTAAATGCTGTACAGAACTTAATAACTTCAAGGTCAACAGTGGCAGCTAACAAGGTTATTTGCTCTCTGCCTTATCTGTTTGTTACCAACTAAAAGTGCCCCAAGTTTAAATTGACAGAGGAGGGGGCTGGGGGAATATTATCATTAATGACGAAGGAGTGGATATATCTAATACTAGGCTATGTAATATACTTTAATACAAATTAATAATGCAATGTAGTCTATTAACAATTAAATATGTGAAAATCTTGGGGATGCAATCAAAGTAAAAAAAAATAGTCTTTAGTATATATATTAAGCTTTGACACTTGCACCTTAAAATGTGTAATACATTGGGTTAAAGTCAAATATTTCTAAAAGGTTTACTATCTGTTGCTCTTATGATTATTAGATAAAGGGACTGTACTGAAAGTTATTACTATTTACAATCAAGACACTGAGACTATGGAAGAGGTTATTCTTGAAGAACTTCAAGTATTTAAGGTAATGCAATATTAGAATTAACATGTTTACTTTTTTTTTTTTAAAAGTGTGTTCATCACACCAGTGGTGTCGTAAGCAATTCTGCTAGCCAGCTTTGAACCTTAATGGTTTTTATCGCTCCCAGTATCTCCAGAAAGACATGTTCCATCATATCTGTTATTTATACTATGTTTATAATCTGTTATTTATAATAATATATATAGTTATTTGATAGTTGACACCCATTTAAGAGGACAATCTTGTGTGTGTATATAAATAAATAAAACATTACATTACCTTTTCTTTTAAGTCTTTCTGTAAAGTTTCCTAGCCCGAGAGCAACATATTTTTGTGATTGCCTTCTGGTTATGGTGAAGGCGAAAATATGAGAAATGTACTATTATCTTTACAGACATATGTCTAGCAGCCCTAAGAGACGTTTGACTGCAAACAGGCACATCTATTTATTGTAAATTGTAAAAGTTATTATTACTATATTATTATAAGAATAGCATTGTGTGTGTTTATCACAAAGATAAATATAAAGGATGAAAATGTTCGTAGGAACTGGTGGATACACTTTAGCGATATAGCATCTTCTACTAGTTATTACTCTTTTAGAGGGTTTGGGAATTGATTTCTTTAATTAGCAATTATGTTGTAGTACCAAATATCTGCCAGTATTATAAAGATTTAATGTTTTAATTATTGCGGACAATGTTAACAATGTGTGAATGTTTTGGTTAGTCTTAATGTTATTGTAATAGCGCTGCAGAGTCTGCAATTAAGTTTATAAATAAATGTGACATAATATAAATCAGACATGATTCTTAGTGAACTGAAATAAATGTCGCTTCCATCAATTATATTGCAAGCTTGTTTCAAATAACAGTCTTATTGTATCTTTTTTCCCCCAGGATCCCGTTCCTATTATTTCTATGGAAATATCAACAAAAAGAGTACGTACAATGACAATTTTAGCTTTTAACTAAAATAGTTATGAGTCACATATTTCTGTAATATACTTTTCAAACTGAAATTCTACTGTATTTCCTGAACTGAAAAAGGTAGAACTTATGTGCAGATTATAAAAAATGGGGGTGACCTTGTTTAAACAACTCAAGAAAAAAGGTGGTTTTTTTCTTCTTCCAAAAGTGCAAAACTACCCAATAAAGTCCAGAATCCTTAGATAGGTATAAAATAAGAGCTAGATCATAGTTAGCATATTCAGATTCTGGCTGTATTAGTATAGAGGTGAAAATCATGGCATCATGAGTAAACTAAACATTTTAAATATTGGGTTTGGGTATGAAACTAATACCTAATACACAATACAATACAGACATCAGAATTATTTAATGTAATTACACATGTAATTATGTGTTTTAAGGTTTAAGGAACATGTATACCAAATAATAAGTGTTTGGATTGGGGTTAGTATTGTGACTGCATAATAAGGTTTAAGGCAATGAAATTTGGGTCAGGTATATAGAACAGACAATTCAATTATATTGTCCTGAAATTCTTCATTGCTACAGAACCGTGTTGAAATTACCAAGCCATTAATTGAAGCCATCTTAATTAGATGAAGATGTGACTAATGTACCAAATATTCTAAACTGGTCTATATTTAAGAAGAGTAACTAAATACAGTTAACTATAGTTTGCTGTCCAAAGTGTTCAGTTTAAACTTATTTCATTACAAACTAGTCATCAACTTATATACTGTATTCCATTACAAGTTACAAGTTAGCTGAAAAGAACAAAGAATTTGAGATTATATTGTATACATGCTGAGCTAATTTATTTTATGTTTTTTTACTTAACTAGCAACAACTGTACATTGGATCGGAATTTAGTATTGCTCAAGTAAAAATTCACCATTGTGAGATGTATGGTTCAGCATGTGCAGATTGCTGTCTGGCTCGAGATCCGTACTGTGCATGGGATGGCATCTCCTGCTCCAGATACTACCCATCTGGGGCCCATAATAAAAGGTAAATGACTTCAAATTATATATATATATAATATATATATATGTTTTAGAAACAACTAATCTTGAGGTCTGCTTATATATTTGTGTATTTGTAATAAACGTAGTATAAGTATATTAACAAGGAATATGCATTGCATGCCCAAACAACCATTTATGGCTTTTAAGTCCTCATCTGACCTTAATGTAAATGATCTGAAGATGAGACCTCTGAGATCATTGGTCAACTAATATGTATCACAAACTACAGTATCTTAGTCTGGGACCAATAAGTCAACAACCTTCATTTTATTTTTGCCTACCCTCTGTTATGTTGTGTACTGTTACTTACAGGAGATGGCCTAGTGTGGGGAAGGGACACCGCAAAAAAATTAAAGGGACTTCTCAGCTATCATGCATTAACGTGGCGTATGTCCCTTTAACATGTCCTGAAAAGAAAATATATAGGTTTCCTTAGGTAAAATGTGAGTTGATCATATCGCTGTCACCTAAAACTAACTATAACAAAGTTACAAAAATTGTTCCGTCCTCCCGCAAGGAGAATGTGCCATGCAAACTTTAATTCACCAGTTTTAAATGCTAATCGTACCTAAATAATTTGAATTTCTTTAATTTCATTTTAATTTTAATAGGCGATTTAGAAGGCAGGATGTGCGGCATGGGAATGCAGTCCAGCAATGCTTTGGACAACAGTTTAATGGTAAGCACATTCAAGAAATGTATTTAGTTATTTTCTAAGTGAATGCAAACTGCATACTTTATCACAATTTGTCTATAGCTTTAAATAATGAATATGAATTTTCTGCAATAGTGTCCATTCTAGTTCATGTATATTGATAATCAAAATGCATTGTTGTACACTGCCAGCTTGATTTTCTCTTTAAAATATGTTTTCCTTATGTTTAAGGTGAAACTCTGGAAAAAACAGAAGAACAGATAGTTTATGGTATTGAACACAACAGTACTCTGTTGGAATGTATGCCACGTTCTTTACAATCTAAGGTTGTCTGGTTTGTTCAGAAACCACATGAAACAAGAAAAGAGGAGGTAAGACAACTTTAAATACAGTTACAGAATAATAATACTAAATGTGAAGTGAAAAAAGACGTTTACCATCAATGTATTTAACTCATTGTTGTCATCTAGTGTTTCTTTATATTACATGAGATTTTATTTTAATTTATGTTATGAAATCTATTTAGTTCCTTTGTTTTCAGCAGTATAGTCCAATTTCAGAATACAAGTTCTCCCACCTTTGGAAATATTGAAAGAAAAGTAATTCCTGCATATATTAATGCAGACAATGTCATCTTAATAAGGACCCCCCCCCCACACACATTCAAACTAGAGACTTTCCTAGACACATTCCTCTCCATTACCACCTAACCTCTCTTGCCCTTTCCAAACAATCCACTGCACCTACTCGGTTTACTTTTTGTAGCTCCAAGTGCATAGTAGAAGGTTTTATCCTGTTTATGGTCCATATAAAGTCATACATAGGTAGGTAGGTAGATAGGTAGGTAGGTAGGTAACCCTGAAGGTTGTGAAAAGAAATGTAAGAATTAACTGTTTACTATTCATTGCTGATGCCTCATTCTCAGATATGCCTTCTCATTCTTTGACAATTCTTGTTTCTATTGCTGTGAAGTGATATAGAATCAACTTTGTTTTAATTCAACTATAATGCTTAAAATTAGTCACATAGTATCTATTAGTTGATAATATTATAATATATACATATAATATTGAGGACACTTGGTGTTATATTATCATATTATTGTCATGTTGGTCAGGAAAATCCCCTTGTTTAATGTAACAATTCCCACAGATGTCATTTGTTTGCATTAAACCCTAGCTATCTTATTGACTGATAAGATAAGATGTCTTGTTAATGTTTTACACATATCATTAAAAAAATACAATTTGTGCAAAAGCATTTTCTTAAACAGAATAAACTTAAGCTACTTACTTTATGTGGAACATTTTAAAGAATTTTAAATAACCAAAAAAGTAAAACAATAAGTGGGGGCCACTCAGAAACATGCTTGTAATAGTATGATGTGTTTTTTTTTTTTAGATTAAAACAGATGAAAGAGTTATCAAAACAGATTATGGCCTTCTGTTTCTAAAGTTACATCGTGCAGATGCTGGGGTCTACTTTTGCCAAACTGTTGAGAACACTTTTGTGCATATCATTCGAAAAATCAGCCTTGAGATTGTAGAAGAAGATCGTGTAGATGAAATGTTTCACAAAGAGGAAGAGGAGGAAACCGTTCAGAAGATGCCTTGTCCAGCACAAACCAACATCCCTCAGGTTTCTAAATCTTGGTACAAGGAATTTCTGCAACTTATTGGGTACAGTAATTTCCAGAAGGTAGAGGAATATTGTGAACGAGTGTGGTGTACAGATAAAAGGAGAAAAAGACTGAAATTGTCACCAAATAAATGGAAATATGGAAACCCACAGGAACGGAAAGCAAGAGTGAAGTCTGAACATTATCGAATGCCAAGACATATATCTGGACCATGAACGGATCATGTTCTGCTTTATACAAAGATTTTGTTTATTTTCATATTGGTATAAAAAGACTAGAAGTGCTATATTTGTAGTGAACTTTCCTTCTATTCTGAAACATTTGACTGATCTGGCATTATGTAAATATTTATATATATGTGTTCTTGTTATGGTTTAAAAATGTTTACTTGTATACAGTATGTGTATTTTTGAAAGTTTTCTAAATGATTCCAATGTTCTTCCTTTTCGTAATTTATCTTTGGCTTTTTAATCTAAAATGACAGAACTAAGTTTCATACAATAAAAAACAGTATTCTTAGATTTGTTTAAAGAGGGTAGTACGGTAATATTGCCCAATTAGATGTGGATATGTCACTTGAACAACTTTTTTGGAATTAGGGCTACATATCAAAAACAAACTATGTATAATATGAAGCACATTCTTTGACAAAATAATTGTCTTCCAATGCAGCAAACGTTAAATCATTTATTAAAATGTCACTGTAGTTTTCCCTTTAAATAAGCAATTATTTCCATAAAATTGTATATTGTAGTAATGTATGGTCAAATTATTTTGTCCTTTATATATAAATTAACTAAGTAGTCACAGATGTCTACTTACTTAGTAATAAAGGTCTGCAAGACAACTTAAAAAGTGTCATTTTTAACATTTGCCATAGGTTTTGTTTGATTATGTTGTTCATGTGCAAATGTCCTTGGAAGGAAAATTAAAGTAAAATTTCAAATTGTGAAGGCTTAAGCCATTTTGAAACATGAGAAAAACATGATTGCAGTTGAAAGGCAAATATAGATGTTGCCTATGGATGTGTTACCAATTTAAAACTGAATTAGATGTTCTCTGTAACATAATAATAAACATTATTTTAAGTAATTTAAATTATTGTGTGTGAATAATTACTGGTTTTATTTCTGCTGTATATATCTATATATACACGATCTGAAAGGATTTAGGATCGGAGATAAAATATAAGGTATCTCCTTAAATTAATATTGTGGATGTGGTACTACAATATTTGGTAGCGTCGTTATTTTGCGTGTGTGATAAAATATTGGTTTTGCCTATTTTGTCTCATTAATATCCCTAACATAATACACTATATGGACAAAAGGAAGATAGTTAGAAGAGTGATCCATAGGGATGTTGACGCCCTCAGTCAGAACAAAGCTACATACATACATATGTTATACGGGCAAAAAGTATTGGGACACCTGACCATTGCACCAATATGATGACATTGCATTCCAGATACATATTAATATGAAGCCCCCACCCAAGCAAGGTCCATAAAGACATAGTTGGATGAGTTTGGTGTAGAAGAACTTGACTGACCCACATAGAACACTGACCACAACCCATTGAACATCTTTTGGATGAACTGGAACGTTGATTTGAGCCAGGTTTTCTCATTACAAATGCTCACAAGTGCCAGACCTCACAAATGCTCTTCTAGATGAATCGGCAATCATTCCCTAAGAAACACTCCAAAATCCTGTGGAATTTATTCCCAGAAGAGTGGAAGCTGTTATAGCTGCATTAATCATGTTAATCTTTATGTATTTAGGATGCCATGTCATAAATGTCCCTGTTGTGTAGTGGCCAGGTGCCCCAATACTTTTGCCCATATAGTGTATATATATTGTGACAAACCCTGTAGCACGAGGGCCATAAACGTCACAGTTAGGGGTCTTAAGCACAGTCCTCTAAGGCAATCAGATTCAGGAACACCAGTTTGTGACAAAACAGTACTTTATTTTTAATCGCTCAAACCCCCAAACCAAATCATAAAAAGAAAACCTAGCTCCCACCTGGAGCCCTCTCTAACTAAACTATGCTGGCCCAGACTGACCAGCCTAATTACTCACTAACTCAGCCTCCCAGCCAGGCCCAGCTAAGCCAGGTTCTGGGAAACCTCCCCCAGACATCACAAAATGTCTCCCTTAGTATCAGGCTCCAGGGGTTTTTAATGCCCAGCACCTGTGCCTGATGCCAACCCCATAGGAATCCTGGACCGGATCCTGCAGACTTCTTGCCTCCTGGAAAACCCGGCATGGATTTTCCACAGAATGGGGAACTGAGCATTGGCCCACCCTGCTCTCCAATTGCTCAAATTGCTCTCCAATATATATATAATGTAGCTTTGTTCTGACTGGGGGTGTCAACGTCCCTATCAATCACTGCCCTATCTTCTGGCCTCCTGCAGTGAGATCCTGAGCCTCTGCTATGAGAGAGTTGAGGTAGATGACAATGCCTCCACCTGGCTGAGTATCCTATGTATGGATTAGCTTTCCAGACAGGAACATAATAAAAAGCTTCAATACACAACAGTAGCAGTAAAGTAGCATAAGATATATTAAATGATAATTGTAAATAGTCGGGGAATAATAATACCATGGCTAACTGAACAAATCAGAATCGGGCTAACCAGGCCCAGCACCCTCTCAATCCCCGAGTACCCACGTTCAGGCTTCATCCTAATGGCCAATGGACACCAGCTGGTTCACTGAACCATTGAGGCACTTTACGGAAGTCTGCAAGAATAAAACTATGGTCATTCATACCACGGCTAGCAATGTGAGCCATGAGAAGGTCTGTGTACACTTTATTAATGTGAAAAGTATATAGAATCCCATATAAACATGACAGGGGAGATGGTAATCCCTGCCACTCTGAAGTTTTCGGTTACATAGACAAAATGAGATTGCAAAGCTTTTTCAGCCACTTGCTATATCTGGATCTTGCTTCATATATCTCTCATTGGATGAGGATGCAGCTTGCAGCACACATGATGAATCAGTCTCTGGATTCAACCACCTCCACAGATTACATTGGGTCAGCAAAAAAGAGTTCTGGACTGCACCTCAGTCTCAGTTTACTGAAACTTGATCCTTCCCACTTTAGGCCTGGCTGAATCCACCAAGAGTCCCTCCTACAGATCTTGGCAGCCACGTTACTGCAATAGGGACTTACAGTATATTTCATCTGTGTGGTGTTTGGCTTTTAATAGTGCCAAGCATAGGAAGTATTAGCTGCAATCCCCTACATAATCATTATTTCATATTTTTTTTGTTTTTATTAAAAACATATCATGGACCCCTGCTTAACAAGTGATTCACTATTTCACATCATGTAATGTGTATGTTTGACTGTAAAATTACTCTTACATACTTACCTAGTGTTCCTGTTTTTTGTTTTTATTTTGATAAGGCTATGGGGGAGAGTCTACACGTTTTGTGCCAACTATTACCACTGTATTGTTTATTCAGTTTATTAAATCTGCATGATGACCAATGCCGGTGTTTCTTTAAACTACCATATACTCTCTTCATAAGACTTGAAAGTAGCTGAGTCAAGAAAAACAACAAATTCAGCTGCATCCCAAGGATGTCCTGGTTTCTATTTAAAAGTTCAAAACATAATGCATTCTGTCATCTGTGAAAGCACAGAACATCACTGAAGCAGGATAACTTACTGTTGCCTATAAATACAAGATCCATTTTTAAAAGCCTTGCTTAGTTTTTCAAGTGACTGCACAATCCCTACATCTGAATCGAGCTACTTACAATTTAGGTCGCCCCTCATAATAAGTACATATTTTAACCTCTTGAATGCTCAAGGGGTAAGCTAAAACATATATTACACCTTCTAATTAAAAAGGTTTGATATGACACTTGATATAATGGTGGCCAATTACTTATTTTCTCAAGTAAAAAATATAATTATCTGAATCAACCTATTGTTGTGCGGCCAGTCTTGTTTATTAGATTGCACACCCTGTTGGAAACAGTCCAAAACTCTAGGTAATCAATTTAAAGTGCCAGACCAACACTTTTTGTCAATTCAATTGCTGGTTTCTGACCAATTTCGATGTACACAGTATATTTTTGTATATTCCTGGTCTATACATGCATTCAAAGTGTTGTATTTCTCTTGGTTCTTAAAAATTATATCTATGAAGGACTTTTGATTCATGATTTGTCCTAAAGTGCGGATATAAAGGGAATAAGACTTTATAGATTATAGGCTACCTCTATAATATAATCAATGTGCTTATTATATTTTGACATGTCTTTAACCTTATTTTTTGGAGAAGCTTATAAATAAGAACAGTAAGGATATCTTTTTTATAGATAAAATAATAATATTTATTATAATTTTTTATTTATTTACTAATTCTTACATTATTCATTTTCTGTTTAGCATTTATAAATTCATGGTATTGTTTATTTTCTTCAATTCATACACATCTAAAAAAAATTATAAATATGAATGTTAAGATAATACTGAAAATAGAAAATGTTCACTATTTTTAATGTTTGTATGTTGTTTCCTTTCATTTTCCCTATAATAATTACCTTTCATGGAATAAGAATGAACGGAAATTATATGAGCTCTGTTAAAAGGCTTAAAACTTCTGAATTGATATTGATTCTGGGCAGGAATCAAATAGGTTTAACCTCAGCAGTTTACAGCTAATAAATGATATCAAAAGATATGTACAATCTTGTTACAGCAGAGCACAGCTGTATCTTTTGTTCACTCAGAATACGATTATAAATTAATGTTAGGGTTATGATAAGGTGCGTGCAGAATGCAGATAGTATGGTTTTTAAATTAAGCCCTACACATCCAAGGGGTAGAAGTCCCTCTGCCACAAAACTGAAGGACAGATTGGCCTCTAGAAACTTTTTGGGTTTCCTTCAAATAATATATTTGTTTTAGCTTTGTTTGAAACACTGTATATTTTATTTTACTACGTTTTTTTTCGGCATTGATACATAAATGTTTTCAGACCTTACTGTGACTGTGGTTCAAATGCATTTCACCACGATAGAAGCAAACAAATTTAAATCCCATTTATTTCAAATCTTTAACGAAGTAGGCAAATAGCTTTCAAAAGCCACGATTAATGCTATGCATAGAAATCAGCTGTACAAAAAAAGAGAATGCTGTAGAATTGTAAGAAACACAATATGCACAAAATAAAATTATATATATATTATTATATCTTATTTTTTCAGTATTTTTCTGTTTTTATCATGTGAGGATCAAAAATTGAAGAAAAAAAAAAGAACTCGATTGTCTACTGTGAACCGGGGAAAATGCCTGGTGAGCAGATCCCAAATAGCAGCTCCCACTTACGTTTATAGCCACATCCAATTTATTAGTGTAGGGCTGCCGCCTGGCCTGCTAAGACTGGTCTTAAAGTGCCAGAGCCTATTTTAATCACCAATCAGGCCCTGGTGTACACATATCAACAAAATACAGCGCAGAACTGACTGTAGACAAACGCTCATATTGTAAAGGCAATAAAATTAGTAAAAATTGCAGTAATTATATTACTCAATGTCCATTTACTAATCAAATGTTTCAAATACTGAGGTGTTAGTAGCATAGCTCTGAAATAAGGCTAATTTAATAATGCTTGTGTATGAAGTCAGTCCCATTGTAGCAGTTGATAAAACTGCAAACTGTGCTACCACAATATACTTTTCAAGACAAAAACTGACTGTATTGTGTGTGTATACTATATATAACTATACACATATACCTAGATACAACTTCCCAAGTGTGGTTGGGGGGGCGCATTGTACGTACATTAAGATGATAAAATAATTATCTAGAATTTGTAAAATCATTATAAACTATAAAATACTCAACATGCCTGTAAATATAATACCAAATTGTAGTTGGTGTTTAGGTTCCTCGGTGGTATATTTTGTATATGTTTATGTGTGTATTATTTCTGTTTTGAGCCTTTGTAGAAAGAACAGGTTGATTCATTCTAATACATTTTAAACCGAGGGGAACTATTTAATATTATTTCAAATAAAAAATGATAATGCCTTTCACCAAGTCCACTAACTTTAAAAATGCTCCCATGAACCATGTCTGTGCCTATCCTTGCGTATCACTCACTTCTTACCATTCTATATTAATGTATTTTAATTTAATCAGCAGAGGAGAAATGCACTTTGCCTTTCAGCAAAGTCTAGAAGCTTCATGCTATCTATACCCACTAATGCACTAACTACATTTTATACGTGGATTGATTTTCTTTTTCTTTTTTTCTCAGCATTTTCTTTTATCAGCTCAGTCTCATGGTCAACCGAAAGTAAAGCACATTATAGTAATTCACTCACTGCAAGAGCTGTCAGGGTGTCGACACAAAAGAAACACCATGAACACTTTTATATTGTAAACCAAATGATTGTTGTTAGAATGTATTTAAGATATTTTTTACATGTTTTTGCCATTTTCCTAAAAATGGTGGAAAAGAATGATTTGAGTATAGAGTATAGAGAGTGTTCTACATGTCTTAAATTGAGTCCATTGACCACATGCTGTAAACAACAATGCTATAAAGCCACAAAGCAGTCCATTTTCCATGCAGGGTCCACCATGTATTGACAAAGAGAATATATGACTAATTAGAGTTCCCCAAGTCCCCTAATATTTGAAATGTATAATGTTGTTACATATGCTTTCAGAATTCCAGAAGTTGCCCGGATTCCCAAAGACTCCTGCTAAAGAGATCTAGAAATAAGAAGACGAGAGGAATAGGTATGTCTCCATTTAGAACTAAAGGTTGCAAGCATGACTATTTACCTTACATATATTTGCTTATCTCTGACCAACCAGAAGGCCGATTTTCTATGCATTATATTTCTCCATCATTTTAAAGTTTTGTATTTAAAAAAATAACAGGTATCTCAGGTCGTTCATTTATTTACCCAGAGACAACATTACACATAATCTGGACATCACTGTTTGACATTTTTCTTTATTTGTATTTCTCATATTGCTGAGAAGTGCAAGGAATGAGAACTTCATCTTATCAAGTCATTGCAATTTTTTGGAACGCCGCTCTATACCATTTTAGATAGAAAGCTTCCATTTCACAGTTAATCAAGTTGTTTAAAATCAATATTGTTTTCTAAATTGGCTCCAAATATATGTGTACTTCCTAATCAATAAGAGCATGCAAACTATTTTTACCCTAGTTGTTTCACTTATTATAAAAATAGACATATCATAAATATTACCATAAATGAGACCATAATATTGTTTTATATAATTATCTGAGAACAGGGCAGCTCTAATTTTTAAGGCCCATAGCCAATCTATGTAGAGGGCCACTATCTCTAATACAAGTGATGAAAAGATACATATTCTTAAACCGATGCAGACAATACATATGATCACTTTAAACATGTTAAACAAATGTACTGATATTCATTTAAGTGGAATCTGTTTTAGGGCTCATACTCCTACTCAAGTGGTCCCTTGGTTTCTGTTAGTGTGGCCTTTTTCTGAAAAATAGAGTTGATTTTAATAAATGTAAAGTGTAATGTAAGCTAAAATGCAAATTATATTAAATGATCTTGTGAAAAATGCTTAAACCTCACAAACATCTACCATATAGGACAGATAGTTTCCTTTTGCAACAATTAGTTCCATGTGGATTTTTGTGGTTCTGTAACATCAATACTCCAAAAAATATTTAGCTGCCCATACCAGGGATTGATGTTTTACTGTAATCTCTGGTACTACAATAAATTCAAAACTGGATTCAGGCCAGGACCTTGACTTACCCATTCAAGAACATTAATTTTATTTGTAGTTTGCCTGTATTTAAGACATACCAGTAAATAATGCTAACATATAACCGAGGCAATATTAGGACAATATTAAATCTTTGTTGCATACGGTAACCTATAGTCCAAAATCTCAAATTATACCATGCCACTTTTATTTCTAATATGGAAGAAAACCTTTTATTGGACCATTGTATTTCAAGAAGGTCCTGAAAGATTACCTGAAGCTATACATGTTGTAATATTATATGTCAATATTTTCCATTACCTTGATATATTTTGTTGTTTTTTATATTATATATTTTGTACATATGGAATGTATGCAGTCAGGGCCAGTCCCACAGCGAATGGCACCCAGACAAGAATACTTTTTGATGCCTCCCACATTTTTTTTCCATTTTAGATGGCATCATATTTATGCACAATTATTATTATTTTGTGTTCTGCTTTTTTAATCTAAACATAATTGTGACTTTTAGGGTTGTAGTGCACGAAATACCCAGCAAGCATTCTGTGTGCTTAGACTTTAGCGACATCAGAGGAGGAAAAGAGGAAAAAAGGACACAGGGATTGGGGTAAAGGCCCAGTAAATAATGCCACCATCTTGGACCTATGAAAAGTATGCCATTGCCAGGCACATATCTGATACAGAATAGTTTTTATTAAATATGAAAAAATAGTTTACATGTGAATTCATATTTACTAATAAAGTTTTTCTTATAGGGTAGTCTTATATTCAGGCTTTTTCTTTTTTTCCTAAATTAATATTCAAATTTTGGGGGTCGTCTTATAATTGAGCAAATGCGGTATATCCCATTTATTGTTCGCAGCAGAGGCACATAGACTGAGGTGTTTATGATACTGCACCAAACTTGCTCCCTGTATCTCTAACAACGAGCTGCAAGCAGGAGAAAGGAAATCTGTGCAGGCAGAGGACTGGTCATTGCTACACCAATTTTAACAACTATTGTTACCCCACCAACTAGTAAGAATGCAAATCCACAAACACTGCTAAGTTCATTTCCATGACTACAAGATCAAAATCAATAAAACTGTTTAGAGTGCATTTTCTGAAAACAAAGCAAGAACTCAGAGGATACCCTGTGAAAAGAATTAAAAAAAACACCTAAGGCATAAATGTTGAGGTTTCCGTCACACAATCCGGACACTTAGTGCTTAGCCTGCCAATACGTAAAAGTACCCCAATGTTTGTTGAGTAAAATTTTCATTGCTATATTGCTTACCAAGGAGCTGAATCAACGGGACTGCTTTGCATTTTCACCCAGATGAGACTCTCAAGCAAATGAAAGCCTTTTCTGGACACCATTGATGAGGGACTTATGCGGCAGGTGGGGCTGCTCAACCGATCAAAGGGGTTGTTTACAGAAGAGGACCAACCCAGAGCTTCTGCTGCAGGAAGAGCTTGGCTGACCTTGTATAATACGTAGTTGAATCATCGAGATTTCTTCAGTCTTCTTACAAATTCAATTATTCATTATACAGTGCCAGCTCAGCCTCTGATGCTGGTTAAACCTGTCAGTACTCCCCTTCATAATGGTTAGTGAAGCAAGAGGGTTAAAACTAGACTTGTGCATTCGTCTTCGGGCGAACATGAAAACGAAAATGAAGAGTGCGTTTTCTTTTTTGTTCCGAAGAAACGTAGAATAGAATATAGTGGCGGTAAAACGTACACGAAGACGAAGGCACACAACACGGAGAATCTTTGTGTTAGTCTTCGTCTTCGTCTACTAATCTTCCTGGCCTACCTTATCTCTGCAGCATCGCAGGGGTTGACGGAAGCGGAAATCCGTAGGTTCGGTGTCAGGGGTTAAGGGGCCGTGCGAACGACTCTATTGGTCGCCTGCAGGATCCTCCCCTTGGTTGATGCCAGAGGAAGACCATGCAGGAGACCAATAGGCTTGCAGGAGACTCGCACGGCCTTTTTAACTCCTGACGGGGAACCTACGGAGATGAAGGGAGCGAAAATCCGTAGGTTCGCCGTCAGGGGCTAACTTGGCTGGCAGAGACCACTGGTCTCCCTGCTATAACAGTTAAAGGTCTGTACAAGCGACTTTAGTGGTCGTTCATACGGACTTTTAACTGTTGCAGCAGGGAGACCAGTGGTCTCTGTGGGCCAAGTTGCTGGGAAAGACCATGCAGGTGACCAATAGGCTCACTCGCACAGCCTTTTTAACTCCTGACGGGGAACCTTCGGATTTCTGCTCCTGTTAACCCCTGCGATGCTGCGGAGATAATGGGTGCGGAAATCTGTAGGTTTGCCATCACAAAGACAAACACGAAGACGAACACGAAAAGTTGGCCAGCATCCAAGTCTAGTTTAAACCCCAAAGAGCAGGATGCAGGTGTCCATTCCTGCTTCTATGGTGCTGCAGGGATGCTTGCAACTTTAGTAGAACCTCTACAGTGCAAAAAAGTACTGTAATATGACATGAAGGGAAAAGAGACATGGTATGCCTCCAAATAACAACACACATATTCTCTGACATCATCTCAGCACTTCAATCCTTTTATATTAAGGATAGACTGCAGACGAGATAGTCAAGACAGTGGAATGCCAATTAGAAGAGTGTTGCAATAGTCAAGGAGAGAGCTGTATCTCAAATGCCTGTAAAAGAAAGTGAAGTCAAGAAAGGGGTGGTGATCAACACTATCAAAAGCAGCTGAGAGATCAAGGAGCATTAGAAGGGAGAAGTATCATTTTTCTTTGGCAGACAGCAAGTAATTGGAGACTTTGTTTGGAGTTGTTTCAATAGAGCGGAGGGGTTTGAAACCAGACTGTAGAGGGTCAAGGAGGAAATTTGAGGAGAGGAAGTTAGTAAGGTGTTTGTACACAATCCGTTCAAGCAACTTAGAGGTAAAAGGAAGGCGGTTGTTAGTCAGATTTTTTAGGATGGGTGTGATTACCGCATGCTTGAAGGCTGTTGGTACAGTTACAGATGACATAGAAAGATTAAATAGGTGGGTAAGTGATGAACAAAATGTATAAGAAAAGTTGATTTAGAAGTAAAATACTTATAGGTTTGGTTTTTTAATGGTATTTCTTTGTAATTTCTTTGAGTAAAGAGGAACAACACAGCTGAAAATTTGTTTAAACATACCTGTTACACTTCACCGCCTGAACTGCTAGTGATGGTTCGGTAACGAGTATTGATACTATGAATACTATGACTCTATGAAGTATTGGTAGCATAACCCTAAATGACGAACAATATTTAAAATACAAGTAGTGATATCCGTCTAGACCAAAGAACATTATTTGGATCTTCATCTAACAAAATAAAATGATAATCAGAAATTTGTATTTATTTCAAGTTTACTCTTCTTTACTTAAAGTTTGCAACATTTAAAAAAATGCTTTACTAAAAATGCTTAATACTGAATAAGTTAACACCTGAAAATTGAAATACACTTCACATCTAGCTGACTACAATTCCTTGTGTGTAGTACACCCCATTAATTTTGCCATTCACTTTCTATTACAGTTTTTATTTGGCAGGGATGCAATGTTTTATTGCTAACTTCTAAAAGGTAGATTTAGGATGTTCCAGGGATCTCTTGCTTTGATATAAATCAATACCCTTGATTTAATTCAATAACCTTTGTAATATGCTCACTGTTATAGTCTATTGCACTTAGGTTTTGATGAGAAAAGAACATTGAATATGTTGAGCTACCAACTGAGATAGTCAAGGTATGTGGAGATTGTTTTTAATAACAATGTTCTGTTATTTCAATTTCAATTGCTAGAAATCTTTGTAGAAAACTATCATTGCCTTGTTTTAGTAAATTCAGTCATAATAATATATATTCTTTTTCTGCCCAAATGTTTAGGTGTGATGGTCAGCAAGCTATGATTTTGGTGTACACCAATATAAAATGCAATGTAATATAAGGTGATGCAATATAATGCACTAAATGTACCAACTCCAGTAACTATGATGTTTCATGATATATGGCCATGGTGATCACAAAATAACCTGGTAGCTTTGCTCCACCTTATAGTCACCTGGGTGCTTATTGTGAATGGCTATTTGGTTACTTCATCCAATCTTCAGCTTGGGTATCCTACACCTAGTTATACGTTTACCAAAGTCCACAATGTGGGAAACAGAGCCCCAGGCCCAAGGAAATTAGGAAAAAATATCTCTGTTGCCATAAGATGTATTCACTAATGTGGGATTTATTCACTAATGTGGGACTTGACAGGAGAGTTTCCGCACACCGTCACTATACATTATAAGGGTCAACATCAAGGAGAGCTTAGTAGGCCCTGTATAATACATATTTCAATAAATTCAATTTCAAGAAATTCACCTCACTGATGGAGCTACTCCTCACAAGTGAGTCACTCACCATGTTTTGGTAGAATGTTTTATCTTTTTTTGCTAACGAGAAAGTTTACATAGTATAGTGAATTTTGTAACTTGATCAGTGAATCTATTCATTTTTACTCAACTGTATTTATATACAGGCGTACCCCGTAATAAGGAGTAAGGACATAGTTACAGCTCTCCTGTCCCCCTGTTTACATACCTTTGCTTCGTAACAACAGACACAGAAATGCACGATGCCTGCACGTCAGTTAATTTTTCCCGCTTTTTTGAGTGTTTCAGTGCACTACATGCATTGATAAGTGATGAAAGGTAGGGCTTCACTTTAGGTACATGTTTTTTTTTTTGCTCTGGACCCATTTTGTATGTTAACGTGGGATATGCCTGTATTCATTATTTTATACAGAAAATGATACAATTGAGGAACGCATCAGTTATATTTTTATAGCATTCAAAAATGGCAAATAATGTCAACCTTAAGTTTAAATGTATCCACCTACGTGTTTAAACATCATTCTGCTCTGAAACAATTACATACATTCCCTGTATTACAGTTATTCTACTTTCAGATAAATCAATATTCTTATGGCAACATTTTTTCATTTTGTTTACTTTCTTGCTTGAAGAACTGTAATTGGATTTTCTCGGAAGAGTAAATATTTATTAAGGAATTGTTATCTGGTCTAGGAGGTACAATTATCATTGTACAATAGACATTTAGTTACAATGTGCTTACATGAAATATCTGTACCTTTATTTAATTACTTAAATCCAAAAACGTAGCAATAGACAGTTATTTGTACTTGAACTCTTAAATGTCTTTTTTTAGTATTAATATTCTCTATACTCTGCGAAGTATTAGAACATGATGTCCAAAAATCTCACAGAAGTAATGGTCAATAAAAAAAAAAGAGCCAACAGCAAAATATCAGTTATTTCTGTATTTAATAGCGATATAGCGATGCTAATACCTAGAACAGTTTTTTTCTAAGCATCTGTTCAAAAACCTTTTGCAAGTGACACTGACTCCAATATTAGTTATTATTTGGTTATTATTATGATTATTTATTAACGTGACAACAGATTGTTGATTTTTGAGACCACTACAAAAGCCATCATGATGGTTTTATGACAGATGATTTTGAACAGCTACGTGATTAGTAAAATAACTGAACTATGTGATTTTTGCATATGTGACATTTTACAGTAGAGTTCCTGTTTGACATTTAATGGCTTTTACACAAACACTAAGGCTGAAATGGCGTAGCACAAGCAAAATAACCAATGAAAAGCATGCAAGAAAAGCAACAGAACAAAAACATTTTTGATACATGATTTACTTCTAGCGTCATTATTTGTCCATGATTTAATTGCCCTGGAGAAAAATTAAATTGTACAAGGCAAACAAATCATTTTACTACATAAACACATATCTAATCTGAAGCACAGACCTCTGGGTATGCATGCTATGATCAAATATCAATATCATTCTGTGTGCTAACAGGTGGAGATATTGTTTACTTGGCTTCAAAACCAAGAACGATGCCAATAAACACGATTGTTAATATAAAAACATGACATTCTTATGTATTGATAACTAGTTTCAAGGCACTGTACCATAAACATATAATTGATTACTCAGTCTATAATCAATGATATGAGTTTTGGGGTTTTTTTCATCGTCAGAGCTATAAACTTCTTGTTTACTGAAAACCAAAATATAACAAGCTTTATTACATGTGTGTTATCTGGAGTGTAACTATAATTTCACTTCAGTTCAAATGGTTTCTTATTTTTTTTCAAATCTTCATCAATCTATACATTTTTAACTCAGACCACTAAATGGATGGCCTGTGTCATATATGAACCCATGCAAGGTTAATATTTCCTTCTATAACATAGCTAGATGCTATGGATCTCAACATACTACTAGGTTATTTTGTTTTTTTGGCTGATCCAGATCCAGAAGTAAATCCATTGAGCTTTTAGGTGTAATTCTGTCACTGACAGAAAGGAATAATGCCACAGGGTGTATGGTGCAGAACTACAGAATACTCAAGGCAAATGCCAAAGTATGTGGACCGCAAAAAAAAACACAACTAAGAATGAATCCAAGGCTAGCAGGGTATGACAAGATATGAGAGAGTGGCACAATACAGGTAGGAGAGGCAAACAAATACAGTAGATGGGCAAAAGTTAAATAGATTTCTAAAAATGAATGAGCTACATCAGAGGCTACTAAAACAAAAACAAGACAAAGACACAGGAAGTAATACAAAAATGAAAGAGGACGATAAGTATAAAAAAAAAATAAATACATATAGTTAATTATAGTAAATTATATATAAAAACTAGCAACATCAATAATAAAAGGTATTGTGTACTAATGGAGAATCCAAATGGAGCTGCTTACCCAACAGTAGTTGGGCCACTGGCTTCTTTCAGCCAAGAGGTAGCTCCAAGGAAAAAAGAGAAGACTGGGAAAAAGCTAAAAAGACTATAATGACCCTTAAATGAAACTAAAACTAAGGGAGGTATAAGGGTGAAATTATAAACAGCCGGATAAAAACAGTAACCAGGATACACAGTGATTCCATCAGAAACAAGCAGACATAAGATGACTAAAAATGACTCAACCCTTTTTCTTCTAGTCTGATTGTTGCAGGGGGGAATCACAGTTGAAGGAAATTCTCAGTGTAGCCCTTACACCAACAATCTTAGCTGGAAAAATATGAAAAGTCCATATTGTCACTATTCCTTATTTTATTGTATCTAAAGATAGGCATGTCAACAAATCCAAAAATCTAAAAGCATATGTATTCTGCTAAATTTCTTATACTTTTTAACCTAGCAGTTTACTTTCAGACTGTGAGTATTCAGCCATGACCTCTATTGTATTCTTATAAGTGAACTGATAATGGAAAAGCTGTAAAGTATGGCATTTGCCCCAAAAGATGTATGCTTTCAAGATAGCCAATTCACAGTGCTACAGTACATTAAGCACACTGTGTATGACTCCTGACTGGTTAATCAATACACGTCTTCTCTAGAAACCTTGGCACAAAACACTTCAGTATCAAAATAACAATATAAAAAGTGAATGTTGTCATCTGATACATTCTAAAGCACAGAAAAACAGAAAAAAGTAATGATTTTAGACTGCACTGTTTAATGACAAATATGTTGATAAGTGATATGATTTTATTGTAGCAAACCTCCTTTACCCAATTTGGCCAAAAATATAGTTTATCTATAAAAGCTTTGGTTAGTATCTGACATAATATAGCAGCAGTGTGTAGACTGTAGAAAAAGGTAAACATGAAAGCTAACAACTACTAATCCTGAAATATGGAGCCAAAAATTGTGTAATAAAAAGCTGAAAAACAAATAAATTTTGATAATGGGAGAAATTCACAGGGTTATGATTTGGCTACTGGATGGCAGATGCCCTTTAGCAACAGCGAACCTTCGATGCCAGGATATGTTAACTGAATAAATCTAATTGTAATTGGTCTGAAGGTGAAGGAAGGTGATGAATGTATTATATGGCTCTTAATTTAGATTTTATTATAGAACTCCAATAATGCTAATTGAGTTGTGTAATGCAACCTGTGATGAATGGAACCTGGAGTGGAAGTGGTTACCTATCCCTAACACATTAGCTACTGTGGAGTTCAGCTACCACCATCTTTATTAAGGAAATGCAAATATGTGGCTCTATGAAGAGAAGCAACATGTTCTTTCACCCCTCTACATGATTAATTACATAAAATATTGTTTTGAACTATTCTTGATGGCAATTTTGGTTTACAGTAACCAGAACGGCCCTGGAATTGAGAATGAATGAGTTGTACGGTGTTAGCCATACTAAAAGAGAAAGCAAATTTGGTAAAGATGATACCTTTATTCGCTAACTGACTTATAATGGATGGCAAGTTTTTGAGACTGGTTAACTTCAGATATAATATGCCTGAAGAAGACCTAGAAAGGCAATGTTTTATCATATGTTTATTATAGTTTGCCTTAAAATAAATTGTCACAGTGTTCAATAGACTATGGCCTTTATATATTTAATGGCCATATTTAACTTGCAACAGTTATGTGTAGCAGAATCAACCTGTCAAGATTTAGACTCTTAAATCCCACTGAGACAGTAATGTTAACTGAAATGGGAAAAATCCTTCTGGACTAACTCTGGATCAACATCACTTTATCTACTGTTGTTTGTAATAACCCTGTATGCATTTAATATCTAAAAACCCCATTATGCTCCTGATTAACACCTTGAAGGGTAAAACTATTCAAATGGCAGATTGGTTAATTTACCTGGGGCAACAGAAGCGCTAAGGAGAAATGTTTTCTATGGATTTTTAACTATGTGCTACAATCACACCCATGTATGCCGTATCAGGCTTACCAAAACAAGGGAGACTATGTAACAGCAGCTTATTCTTGAAAGGCTTTGAAAAATGAGCAGAATAACCTCTATCAATATATAACAGATAAAAACATTTGTTTAGGTTTTGCAGATGGTAAAGGGAATTAACCTAAAAAAACAAAATACCATGGATCATGTATATTTACAGAAGAAAAAGTTCTACTTCAACTCTATGAAAATAAAACAAACAAAAAAGTTTATTAAAAAAGCTTAGGAGTGTGCAGACAATACTGTTAACAGGCTTATTGAATCATTCACTACTAATAATAAGTCATTATTGGCAGGAACAATTACATATAATTAAAGAAAGTGAGAGAGCGAAAGAGAGCAAGAGGTGTGTTTATACCATTGGATTAAGTGAGCGATGTTTCAAGATACAATCAATTTGATGTGTAGAGAATTAGATTCATCAGGACACAGTTATTCTGGAGAGAGTCCAAAGAAAGGCTACTACAAGGGTTCAGGTTTAATGGATAGAATTTAGGAAAGAGTGAAGGTGCTCATCGTATATGGTACGGAGAAAAGACATATGGATAAACCCAACAATGTTTTGATATCTAAAGGAGTTAACTAACTAATCAAACACTTGAATGAATATACAGTAGACATGAGATATATCGGTCTAATGCCTATATACTAGGTCAGCTCAGGTTGGGGAGCTGTAGATCACATAACAGAAAAGCTAGGCATAAGACAGGGTTGTACTTGGACCTACAGTGGTGACCCCTAATTGCTACATGTGCTCAACTGTGTCTAATGGGAATCCAGCTGTCAACTTGCCATAACCATGAAATCACCAAGGAACAATCTTCAAACAGTAGTTCTAGTTTATAAAAAATAATGGAAAATGTACAACAATATTCTTTGTATTACTTCTTAAGAAAGATCTGCAATTCTGTTGAGATACCACCCTCTAACATAATTAACGTGAAACTAGGAGGTGAGAGAAAACTAATTAACACATACTTCTTTGTGACAATACAGGAAATTGGTAGCTCAATCTTTTCTTCAGTCTTAATTTTTTTCTCACCGAAAAAGGCAAAAGTGATGTTCCATAAGAATCAGCCATGACATGCATTTTTAGCAGCAATTCTAAAATTACATTGTATTATATGTTTCTTTTCATTAAGCAGTTCCTTTACCATAAGTATTAGTGTGTAGTTGTTAGTCATAATTCTTTACGTTTCCATATTTAGTATGACAGAATGAGTGATTCATTTTTCCCCACAGCATCAGTATAGTATACATCAGAGATTGTGAGCAACAGTTCCTGTAATTCTAATATGGTTTTTCACCATACTAATTATTCCAAATGAAAGCACTTTCTTTCTTTACGTAAAACCTGAATAATTACATGTATTAATAAATAATAGACTTGTGCAAGCAAAATCAGTTCAATTTTTGTTTTTTTTTGTTTTTCAGGGGCAAAACATTCCCAGCCATTTGGCACGGATGAAATTTGGGGTCATTTTTTTATTTGGGAAAGACATTTGGGGGATGTTGCCAAAGGGGGGGTTTCTTAACACCTTCTGGACTCACCTTTCACCTACAGCAGCACCATCTCACGGTTAAGGAAGAGATCCACACTCAGTTTTGCAGTGCAGGATCACAAGCAACAGCAGCATTGTACCAATGGATACACACATCCAGCAGCATGAGATGGGACCCAATTTCTTTAAAAATTGGACCAGTCTGATTAATTCAAGGAATTAATTCAAGCTGATATGGCAGCAGCGGTCATAGCAGGTCACTGGTAGTAAGCTGACACTGGCACATATCCAACCCCACCGCACAGGAAACTGAATGTTCCCCAAAATTAGAAAAATAATTATCCCGCAGAGTAAAGAAGAATTTCAAGCTGCAGCAGCACAGCAGGGCATAAGGCAGTCACTGGCAGATGATAGGCACTTGAAGCCCCTTGGAGCAGGAGTGAGTTTCAATTTTAATTAATCATTTAATGCAAAGAGAGGGTTGACTTATTTTTGGCCCTGGTGGCAGGGATACTAAGTGGCCCACTGTTGTGCTATGGGGGGCTGTGTTAAAGAAACCCATAAAAATTTATTACAGTATTAAAATCATAACTGGCGTCAGTTTGCATGACAGTTTTTTTTATTCCTTTCTGGTTATAACCAACCATTTAGGCATTCTAAATATGCTGTTTTAGCATTAGGTATATAGTTATAAAATACATGATGATGTAGAACACCTTATACAGAATATCGTACAAAAAGAAACAGACATTTTAATACTCAAAATGCCACACTCCAGGGATGAATGAAAAAAAAGTAAGTGTTCATTATGCTTGAGAAACTGTACCCTGTTGAAACGTTCAACTTTCCAGTAAATTCCTTGAGTGGATAATGTACTAAGCTGTCAAGCTTTTAGAATACATGTCTTGGAACATATTGTGGTACAATCCGCAGTGCTAATCAGTTACTTAACGTATGTTTTATAGACATAAAATCACAGAAAAATATTACATTGTTTGTTGGTGTATGTATATAATAAAAGTCTGTATAATTTTACATAGCCAAAATAACCAGTGTTTCTAAAGGGTCACCTTGAAGGATTAAATGAAAAGGTGTGCTTGTTTCCAAAGCAACAATTTTGCAAGATTTCTTTTTCATGTTCTTGTGATCAGGTGTAGCATGTATTTAGCTGATAATGCTTCATTTGAGAAAGACATGAGGCCAGTAATATAGGTGGTACCTCAATAATGTAATAAATTAACATTACATATTTATTACCTATAAATCAAGATTTTTGATTTAAGCTCATATATATTTTTCCTATATCTCACTTGGGTTTTTTAGATTACCATTAATAACACAGGGTATTCTTTTTTTTATAATGCTCATCATTTTAACATTTGAGTGTTCTGAGAGGCCCTCTGTATTTGGAATATATGCTGTTTGATATATAAATATACATATACATACATACCTAGGAAAACATATGTCCAAAAAGGGTGTAAATAGTTCATAATGACTGCATTAGTTGTCTCTTAGATAGAATAACATTTTGAATAAAATTCTAAGATTTTACTAGTCTCATGACATAAAGTCATGATTTTATTAAGGACACGGAGGCGAGTATTATAGTGCATTCTCTTTCTTTATTACTACTCCCTCAGCAGCAAAAAACAAGGGAAGCAGTTAACTGAAGAGAAAAATATATGTAAAGTGACATATCAACATATCAACCAATCAGCAAAGGTCCAACATATCAAAAGGTGAGAAACACTGCTGCACTTCCTCTTTTCTTGCGAACATAATCAGCCGAGAAGCAACTCCACACGAACAAACACGGACATCGGAAATCAAGGACAACGGGTCAGGAGAGTCCAGGAGACATCAAACTAGAACAGAAGAAAAGAATAACGGTAGAAACCAAGGACTAAATTGGAATGGTTAAAACACTAAACGAGGTAAGACAATGTCAATAGCAAGACATTAGCGTCAAACATAAACATATGAGAAGGAAACACACAGAAAAATTCATCCAAAATGCAGCAATAAATAAGCAGTATTAGAAATACATCATAACAAAAAATGTGAGATAATAATATACCTGAAACCCAAACAAAAGGGAAGGGAACGGGAGGGAATAATACTCGCCTCCGTGTCCTTAATAAAATCATGACTTTATGTCATGAGACTAGTAAAATCTTAGAATTTTATTAAGGACACGGAGGCTCCTATTATAGTCCAAGTTCAAAGCTGATCAACCAGACGCTCAGAAAAATGCTGCACCGGGCGAAGATAGAACTCCCGAAATGTGGAATCCGAAGACCAGTCCGCCGCCTTTAAAATATCCTCCATGCGACAACCAACCGCCAGAGCCTTGGACGCTGAAGCACCCCTAACAGAGTGTGGAGAGAAAATGGACATATCAATACCTGCCTGCTGCAAGATCCACCGCAGCCACCTGGAAAGAGTAGGAGAGGAAACCGGACCATGAGGTCACCTAAAAGAAATGAACAACGGGAGAACGGAGGGATTCCGAAGAACTAGAGTGCGAGACTCATATTCACGGAGGCAAAGAACTGGGCAGAGAAGAGGCCGGAGCGGAAAGGACGGATAGAAGACCGACTTTATATTGGTCTTCGTCCTCCTAGATATATCAAACAAGACACCATCTGGACGGTAGACCTTAGCAGAAAAATCTAAAGCCCTGACATCGGAAACACGTTTACAGGAAAGTATGCAAAAAAGAAGTAACAGTTTCGCAGAAAGCTCCTTGAGAGAAAGGTCTTGATTAGGGGACCAGGACTCCAAAAAGCGAAGAACGACATCAACATCCCACGTAGAAGAATAGCGTGGAAGAAAGGGCCTAGAGAAACGGATACCCTTAAGTAACCGACAGACCATAGGGTGTCGGCCAATAGGGACCCCGTCAAGAGGGATATGGCCAGCCGAGATGGCGGAGCAATATAAATTGACGGTACGATAGGCCTTGTTGCCGTGAAAGAGGTCTGTAAGGAAGGACAGAACCATATTCAAAGGGGCTGAAACGGGATCCAATGACCTGCCCAAGCACCAGCAAGACCAAGATCGCCCTGCCGAGGCATAGGCTCGCCTAGTTCCTGGAGCCCATGCATCGGCCAAGAGGAGGAGAGTCTGTTGTGAAACACCCTCGACGGACCAGGGTCCCCGGAAACACGGCAAGCTACCAACCGAAGCTTGCCCAGCAGAATCAGGTCGTGAGGATGAAGGTCCGGGTCGAGGAGAAGATCCCTGAAGGACGGAATGATCCTAGGAAAATCCGACGATGTTTCCAACAGTCTGGGGAACCAATGCTGGGACTTCCAAAGAGGTGTTATCAGGACAAGAGATGACTTGCAACGAATCATGTGCAGGATCGTCCGGGCAATCATGCTGAACGGAGGAAGCGTTGGCGGCCAGTGTTGAAGGAACGCGTCCGTGGCCATAGCCTCCGGGTCTGGTCTCCAGCTGAAAAAGGTCGGGAGGTGCGTGTTCAGGCGAGACGCGAACAAGTCTATATCCATCGGACCCCACAGGTGCTGAAGCTTCCGAAAGACAGATGGGTGAAGACGCCAATCCCCGGAATCTCGGAGGAAACGAGAATTCCAATCCACTGTGAAATTGGAAAGACCGGGAATGTGGACAGCGGTAACAGAAATCCCATGAAGAAGGCAATACCTCCAGAAGTCTCTCGCGAGACAAGCCAGCAGTCTGGACTTCGTACCCCCGAGGTGGTTGATATAACGCACCGCAGCTACGTTGTCGAGCTTCAGAAGAATGGAACAACGGGCATCGGAAGGTGCTAGACTCCTGATGGCGAACGAACCCGCCAAGAGCTCCAGACAATTGATGTGGAGATAAGATTCCTCCAAGGACCACCTGCCGCCTGTAGATACAGTCCCGTAGCGCGCTCCCCAACCATGTAAGCTTGCGTCCGACTCGATAACTACGTCGGGAGTGGTACCGAAGATGGCCCTGCCGTTCCAAGCCTCCATGTGGGACAACCACCACATCAGCTCGTCTCTGGATTCGGCGTCTAGAGAGACACGGTTTTCGTAAGAGGGAACGGAAGATAGCGAAGAAGTTCTTAGTCTTTGCAGTGCCCTGTAATGGAGAGGACCTGGGATTATGGCCTGAATGGACGAGGACAACAGACCTATCATTCTCGCAATCTGGCGCACGGTGACCACCAGAGCACGCAGCAACCTCCTGATCTCCTTCTGGATAGCCATGATCTTGGACTGAGGAAGGAACAGGGACTGCTGAACTGAGTCTACCTGGAACTGCAGGAATTCCATAGTCTGCGAAGGCACGAAACAGGATTTCTCCCCATTTACGAGAAAACCCAAGGACTGGAGAAGGTGAAGAGACCAGTCGAGATATAGACGGAGAAGAGAAGGGGACTGAGCCATAATAAGGATGTCGTCTAAATATATTATCAGCCGAACCCCCCGAGAACGAAGGAAAGCTACAACCGGCTTCATGACCTTCGTGAAACACCACGGGGCCGACGAGAGACCGAAGGGAAGGCAGGAGAACCTCCACTTCTGATCGTCCCACAGGAACTGAAGAAAATCCTGATGGGAGGTCGCAATTGGGATCATGAAGTAAGCATCTTGAAGATCTAACTTGACCATCCAATCCCCTGGTAACAAGAGGTCTCTGAGGCAATGAATCCCTTCCATCTTGAAGTGGTGATACACCACAGAAGCATTGAGGGGACGTAAGTTGATGACCGGACGGACACCCCCTCCTTTCTTTGGAACCAGGAAAAGAGAGCTGACAAAACCGGGAGAAGACATGGGGATAGGAACAATAGCCCCTTTGTGGTAAAGTGAGCTTACCTCTTCTGAAATTAGACGCCTCTGAAGGATTGGAAACTGTGGGGAAGGCGGAAGCTGATCCTGTCGAGGAAAAACGGTCAGTTCTAGATGATAGCCCTTGACAGTGTTTAACACCCAAGCGTCCGAGGTAATCTGAGCCCAAACGTGGGCAAAATGCGCCAGACAACCCCCCACTTTCGCGAGAGGAAGGGAAAAAGGACTTACCGTAAGGGCGTCTGGATGGGAAGTAACCTCTGGGGCCTCTGGTGGATCCAGGACGACCTCTGGAAGGAAAGAATGGCGTCGATCGTTGCTCTGGGATATGGCGCTGAGAGAAGGAGCCTCTATAGTGTCCAATGAATCTGGAACCACGGCCGGACGAACGGCCCCTGCTTCGCCCAGCCCCTGCAAAAACCTTGGGGGCGAAAACTTTCTTCATGGAAGATTGGGCCTTATCAAGGGCAGTAAAGGTTTTTACAAAGGAACCAACGTTCTTGACGAACGAATCACCAAACAAGAGCCCCTTAGCCGAAGGGCCTGGTTCCTGAGTAGCCATGTTGACGAGCTTGGGTTCGATTTTAATTAATATAGATTTGCGCCTCTCGGCACAAAGGGCGGAATTTGCATTGCCCGTTAAGCAGACCAGACGTTGAAGCCAACCGAGGGCTTCGTCAAAATCAAAGGTATCAGGGGAGGCTTTGCCCGCCTCAAGCAGCTCAAAAAGTTTGGTAATGGGGCCCAAACTATCTAAAAGCTTGTCCTGACAGTGACGAAGCGAGAACTCCAAGCCCTTTCTGGGTTTCCATCCAGTCTTAGAGAGGAACTGAATAATTTGAGGGTCCACTTCGGGGGTCTTACAGACCTCATCAGGAACGATAGGCCGTGGGCATTCAGCCCTAAGCTTACGTCGGCTCTCTTTAGAGAGAGGTTTGCGCACTCAGAGTGCGAGATACTGTGCAATGTGAGCTGGTGGATCCCACTCGGCCGACCTTGGGTGACGCAAGGTATCTGGATCAAAAAGGGGGTTACCGTGAGGGTCTATGATATTATCATCAGTGTCTCCAGGAGGGACAAGGATCTGGGCCACATCACCCTCAGAAGAACCCATGGCCAACACAGGGGATTCATCCCCATCAGACAAATCAGAACCCGGGTCTTTATAGGAATCAAAATCATCACCACTCTCATCAGACTCAGATGAATCTATTTGAGCCTTAGCTCTTTTCCAATGTCTGGCCGCTTTTGTCCGGTCAGGGACTCTTTTGCACGGTACACCAGCGCACTCAGGGACAGGAGCGGTAGCATTGTCCATCATGACAGAATCATGGCTGTCAGTCACGAGTGGGGTTAAATGTTTAGTCTTAGAAAGGGCCTTCTTGCCCAAGGGAGGAGGGATGGGAGCAGCTACAGGAGCTGAGGAAACAGGCACCTGGAGTAAGGCCTGTTGGATGGAGTGTGAAATCGAATGGGACATAACACCCATAGCAGAAGACAGTGCTTTAGTGATAGAGTGAGACATGGTAGCATCTAATAATGATTGGAAATCCTCTGAGGATAAAGGATGGGAATCATCATCATGAGTCCTACTAGAGGAGCCAGCAGTACCAGCAGGGGCAGCCTGATCATTCAAACGATCCATGAAAAATAAATTAGATCTACCGAAATGTCAGCAAACAATAAAGGAAACCTGTGAAGGGTTGAGTAACCCGTAGGGAAGCAAAAACGAGGAACCGAAACGTCAGACGAGACGGAACACGCAGGCAGAACTGAGGAGAAGCCTGAAGATCCGCGCCAACAGAAAATGGCCGGCGGGCTAGACAAAACGCATGCGCGAAACGCACATGCTGGACGAAAAAGGCCGATGACGCGGCAGCCAAAAGAAGAAACAGGTGCGCGGCAAGGGAAAGGCCGCTCTGCCGAAAGACAGAGCGGCGGCGCGAAACGAAACGCACCAGCCGTCAAAAGTGGCCGAAGACGCGGCAGCTCAAATAAAGAGCCTCGCGACACGGGAAAAACAACGGAAGAAACCTAAAGGTAAGTGACCTATAAGGGAGAAAAACGGCACGCTGAATAAACAAATAAACAAATAGAGGGAAAATAAGGAAAACGGAAAAGACCATACCAGAATACCAAAAACGACAATAAGGCAGAAAATAATGACTAAATATGAAAGAAATATGGGATAAATATGGGATAAAGTAATCAATAA